>CM059229.1:4229943-4944943 GCA_030347435.1 Clarias fuscus
TGTACTGAATGACCAGCTTTCAAACAACATTCCTCCCTGATGGCACGGCCATAATCCAGCACATACACACACACACATTCCTGTCTGAATTTAATCTAAACTGGTTTTGGATGGTTTTAATATGTGGTTTGCTTTCCTTCTAACACTACTGCTGTTACATAACTGCTGGCGTTACCTTTGCTGCTGACATGACATGCTTTTGTATGTCTTGAAAATAAATACAGAATAACCTGTTGGCTTTGTTTTGGGGTTATGTTTGATGTTTGCCGAGATTTAAGATGCCGAGATTTAAGATGTAAACCCTGGCGCCCTCATCGCTGCTAATTTAATGCTAACATTGTCCTGATGATATCGGACATTTTAGGTATTTTAGAGAAATCAGATTTGCCTGTCTACTTTGTGTCATCACAGTATTCTAATCGAATTAAAATAGAAAGGTAAAGCATATAATGGGAAAATAAAATGGGGCCAAGAATGAAGCCCTGAGGCACAACACGGGTTGAATGCACCTTTTAAAGAACCATGTCACATATACAGAAAGAGTTAAGTACAGAATCAGTTAAACAGTGGACGGCACTGCCCAAAAGCTTAGCTTTAGCTCATTTTAGTTTTTACATGCCTCCGCATTATTCTACATTTCAGTGTGTTTTGCAAACAACCCAAGAGGAACTTCGTTCACATACTGTGTTGCTGTAATAGATGTACGTCATGACCAAGCAATTGTTTTCACTCCAAACAAGAACATTCTATTCATATACACAATCGCTTTCTTTAATAAGCTCTGACGTCTCTTTCTTATCTGCTGCCTCTAAAAACCCTACGCCGGACAGCGGGCTGCTTTTCACACCTTTTCAGTACTGATCCGCTGCCTCTACAAGTCGGCTGTAATGCGCTGACCGGCGGTTCAGTCCTGCACTGACTTTTTTGTTTCCGCAAGCACAAGCACCCACATCCTGAGCTTCCTGCTGTGCTACTGGAGAGCCACGATGCATCAGCGCGAGGAGGCCAGGCCAGGCGACTGGGAGTTTCTTACGTTTCAGAAACGTTATTCGGCGTGGAAAAAAAATTATGTGGCTGCAGGAAGTGGTTGTAGAAAGTGTGCATTTGTGTGTGTTTGTGCTTGCTTGCTTTGCTTTGTATTTGGGGAAAAAAAATTTTTTTTTTCTTTTTGGGTAGGTTTGTTATACTTCGTGACTTAGCAACATGTTTCTGTGCATATGAGGGGTGTTCATGCGTATATGTAAATCTCAAAAACGTTTTATTTTCATAGAAAATAGTTTTTTTGTAATTTAATTAAAAAAGTGAACTTCCTTTATTTTCTCACAGAATCACAAGACGAATCGGATCAGCACCTAGATATCGTGATAATATCGTATTGAGAGGGCTGTGGCGATTTCCACGGACCACCTGGATACTCATTAGGAAATTAATCGCTACCTTCTGACCAATCAGATTTGACGATTCAGCAAGTGCAGGGAATCTATGGTGCAGGATCAGGAAGTGGTCGCGTTCCCTTTAGACTGAAACGCATCCTTGTATTTCTTTCAAAAGGCCTTTGTTTTGATCAGAATTTTCTCTATGGATCCATCACGTGCATACACACACACCTGAGGAAATATGCTTGGATGAGAAGCTGTACCTGGTGTGTGGAGGAGCAGCCAGAAATCCCCCGACCTCCAGATAACAATCCAGATCCCGAATCTGTTCTTTATTATAACGTTCCTTATGCAGGGTGCCTAGTTTTGTCATTTTTGGCAGGAACCTGGCGAGGTGCCTTCCATCTAGAGGAAAAAGATTTGGATTGTGTTTTTTTTTTTTTTTTTTTTTTAGCTAAATTGCTATTCCATTGAACATCACATGTAATCTGATTTATCCATCAGTAACCTGGTCAGCATTGACGTCTTAATGAGCGCACAGGGATTTCTCCAGAGGTCAGTTTTCCAGGAAAGCCATGCCGTGGTGTGTGCTTGTAACACCGGATCCTTTTACACTCAACGTATGTAAGAATCTCTGAACAGTCATATAGTCATATAAAAAAATTTTTAAATAAATAAAAAGCTGTACTGCAAATAATAAAGAGCCGTGTACGATAAAGGGTGTTTATGGTTCCTGGTGATTAACGCTCGTTTATTTGGGCCAGTGGAGGATCAGTGAGGAGAATTTTACTCTCAGTTCTGCCAAAGAGTTTGAGAGAAAATCTCTGAACCCTGAGCCGTGATTAGACTGGATTCTGCCTGAGTGTCGGTCGCTTTGGATAAATGTGTCGGCCAAATGAATGGGCATAGATATACAGCGGAAGGAAATGCAGTACACAGTGCTGTTAGAAGTGCAGATGGAATGAAAGATAGAAGGAAGAAATATTGGCGGCAAAAGATGAAGTAAATAAAAGAGAGCAAGAATGACAAGGCGAGAAAGTTTGAATGGAAAGAAACAGTTTGGATTTTTTTAATGAGAGGGATGTACGCAAGGAAGGAATAAAAGGGCATAAGGAAAAAATGAAAAGTTAAAGACTTCTTTGGAACAAAAAAGATTGATGAAAAAAGGAAGGATGGAGAGAATGAAAGAAAGGAGAAGAAAAAATCAAGCAAAAGAACAGATGAGGCAAGAGCGGAAGAAGAATTGAAGAGAAAAACGAGGAATGTAGGATTGCAGACAGAAGGAAAGGAGTGAGAATGGGAATTATCACATTCCTGGAGCAACGTTTGGGATTGATCAGCTTTCTGTCGGTGTGGGTGGGATTGATAGCTTTTTTGTAGGACTGTTTGCGATTAATTGTTTGTTTGTTGTCTTGTAGGAGCGGGCAGGAGTGATTGCCCTTTTGTAGGAACGGATGGGATTGATAAGAGCAGGTTTCATTAACTTCTGTTCAGCCAGTTTTGCTTGTGTGATGCTGTGACAAAATGTGGCTGGACAGACAGACAGGCACAAATAAAGCCAGGCAAACATACAGACAGACATACACACAGATATACAGGCAGACATAAATACAGACAGACACACATAGACAGAGATACAGACTAACATACAGAGACATACAGAGATACATAAATACATATATACAGACAGACATACATACAGTCATAGACATACATAAAGTTATACACACAGACATACATGCAGATATAAATAGTCAATACAGACATACAGACATACAAATAGACATACAGACAGACATACACACATTAAGACATGCATACAGAGACATACAGACAAACATTCAGACATACTACAGACATACAGACAACATTCAGACATACTACAGACATACATACATACATACAGACATACATACATACATACATACATACATACATACATACATACAGACAGACAGACAGACAGATAGATATGCAGACAGACATGCAGACAGACATACACACATTGAGACATACATACAGATACATACAGACAAACCTTCGGACATGCATACACACATTCAGACGTACATGCAGAGACAGACATACAGATGTACAAACAGACGTTTTCGGGGACTGGTTTCTGGTCCTTCAATGTACGAAATGTACAAAGATATAACTGAAAGAGCGAGTTCTGCCTGACGTACAGACAAAACCTTTCTTTTATTCACACAGATCACCTCTTGATCTCAGGGTATTTCCTCTGTAACAGCAGCACACAGACAGCAGCTCTGTGCTTTATTCCTATAATAAACTGCTGATTAGTGAAACTGAATATCATAGGAATCAAAAATCAGATACAATTTGACTCGAAGGAATCGAATCAGTGGGAATGACTCCTTTTCTTTAGAATCCGTCCCAAAACCGTACTGGATGGTGTGATGGCATGGAGCAGCCCGGCACCTGTAGTGACCTGATGGTGTAGGGGACTGTGTAGTGCGGTTTGGGACGAAGCCCGAGCCTGGAGCTAGTGTGTGTGTGTGTGTGTGTGTATATATGTGTGTGTGTGTATATGTGTGTGTCTCCAGTTGTTGATGCTGCGAGGCGGGTCTGTGAGGGAGGAGGCGCCCTGAAGAAGGTGATTGCGGACACAGCCGACTTCATCCTTCCAGAAGCCTCTGACGCCCTTCACAGCGCTGCTGCTGCTGCTTCACTCTGCGCGTGAACCTCCTCCACTGCAGCGGGCTCTCACACACACTCACACACACACACACACACTCAACCACTGTCCGCTCCGGTTGTTTCGGTTTGTTTTATTGTTTGTTTGTTGTTTCCTCCGGGATGGGAGCGAACACATCCGCGCAGCAGGACGCCAAGATCGGCGAGGGCGAGCGCGCCGCGGACCTGAGTGAGACCCGCGATGACGACACCGACGACGCGAAGGTAAGTCGCGTGCGTGCGTGCGTGCGCGGCGCGCGTGGCGCGCGTTGCGTCTACATGACTCTGCAATATATTTATACAGTACTGTAAGGAGGGAAAGCAGGTCCTAAACCGCACCACTGCATTGTCACTGGGGCATCACTGGCACCTGGGCATGTGCACCTTCAAAATAAACATATTTAGGTACATTATTCATTATGAATAATTAGATTTTTTTTTTTTTTAGGGTAAAGCTTTACCTGTTCAGGTGCATGGTGCAGAGTGAGGCTGCATAAGGTGTAGCAGCAGGGAACGGTACTTCTTAGTACCCTTCTGAGTGTATAAGTCATAGTGAGCGAGTAACACTTCATGAGGCTGTAATCTATCTCTATATACTGTACATGAACAGGAAGGTTTTTGTCTGTACACCGGTTCTGTAACGCGCATTACATCGGAGGACAACCTGAAACCAGTCTCAGAGAAATTTATGTCTGTATGTCCGTATGTCTGTCCAGCCAGATCTTGTCACAGCATCACGCAAAACTGGCGGGACGGAGTTATATAAAGAAACTTTACCGGTCCTTCTGTAGTTGCCCGAAGTTAAACCCGCGCCATGGATTAAATCAGAATGTTGTGACGTTATGAGCGGTTATGTGTCCCGGATTATAAACCGCAAGTTTCGACAGCGTACTGTCAAACTGTGTGTGGGCGTGTCTTAAATCGGCCGCTGGACAGAATTTACTGAATCTTTTGCAGTACATTTAGATCTTCCTGAAGTTTAATCTGCACCATCAGTGAAGTCTAAATGTTGAGTAAAAGTGATGTTATGTCCAGTATGTTATTTAATAATCCACTTTAAAATAATCTACTAATGCGCTACTGTCTCAATGTAAACAAACACCTGCACCGATAGATATTAATGAGAAAAGATAAAGGGAATATTTTGACTGGGATTAGTTCACATTTTCACTTTGGCTGAAATAACAGCGCTGAAGTGGTAGAAGTGAATTTTAACGCGCTGTTAAGTTTAAAGGCAAAACTTCATCTTTTATCCGATCTACTTTTTCTAACGATTTCTCATCTGTGATTCTCTCTCCGATTACCGAACAGGGAGTGTATTTGTCTGATGATGAAAGAAAGAAGTACAACTTGGTGTAAACGAGGCGTCAGATACTCAACCTTACAGAATGTGATTTCTGTGTATTAATAAGTTAGACAGAGAGTTCTGCTGTACAGAGAGACAGAAAGACATGTACATGGACTTCAACCTGAAATAATAATATCATATTCATATAGATTATGATGAGATTATTTTTAGCTTTAACATGTTAACTATTTCTACAAGCAATCCCCATGTCACATTGTACCAATCCCCACATTCAAACATTGGGATCGGGTATATATAGCTTTTATATACTGTAAATAAACAGTATAGTAAGCTAACTGAGTCTAGTCATTAAAGTAGAGATGTTGTAGAACTGCCTGAGTAATATTAAGATGCTTAGAAGCCTCAAATATCCAAAATGTCAGCATACAGATGGGGTGGGGATGGAGATGCAATCAAAAATAACCCTGATGTCACCCAAAAAGCTGAACTGATCTGCTTTACTGAAGGAATAAAACTCTTGTGGATATGCTTATTACAGATATAAATAAATGAACATCTGGTGCTAATAATAATGTTACATACGAGTGCTTTATTCTTTTTATATCGCGGTACGGTGGCGTAGTGGTTAGCACTGTCGCCTTGCACCTTCAGGGTCCGGGTTTTGAGTTCTGTGTGCATGTAGTTTGCATGTTCTCTTTGTCTCTCTTCTCAAGATAATAAGCCAAAAACAAGCTTGTCATGTTACAAAGAAATCAGAAATCCAGAAGATCAGAAACGCCTCCATCCTTAAACCTTCGTACAAGGGCGCCAAATCTGGAGACTCCAGATCCTCTATCCGTCCATCGTTCTGAAATAAACATCTCCTTACACTCCTTCCTGTGTAAGCTGTTAATATGAAAACAATGTCATATCAGGGAATTCATATAAACCTGTAAATCATTTCTATCTGTCCTACCTTTAGAGAAAATGCATCAACACCTCCTGACCCAATCAGGATCCAGAATTCAACAGCGCCGGCTGTGGGATAGGATTAGAATCATCACAGGAAATTCGCTCCATATTTAATAATCCTAGCTTCAGACGCTGTCTCACTGTCTGCGGGTCTGTTTGCGCATTCCTTCCACATTGTTTACGCGTCCTGCGTCTGGAATCTCGTTTTTCCCCACAACATTAAAGCAGTTATCCCGGCTCCGTGATACAGCTGACTCAACTATCAGCTCGTTATGAAGCCGTGTTAAAGCAGTGTGTCTGATGCAACCACAACAACAACAAAAAAAAACTAGTGCACTGCAGAGGGAATGTGAGACAAACACATCAACATGGATGGGACAAGTGAGCCGCTGAATTCTTGAACCTGATTGGTCAGAAAGAAAGTGTTGGGTGTTTTTCTGTTACACCAGGATTGCGTAAATCACAGGTTTATTTTAATGCCCTTGTTCTGACGTGTTATCGTTTCCCTAGTAACGGTTTACACAGGATGACGTATAGCATACTCAAAGGTCCCATATTTTACTCTTTCAGGTAAACACAGGTCTCACGCCTTCCGCTAAAATACCCCTCAGATTGGCTGCCATTTTTATACCTCAGTCTCTCTTTGTTTCACTCCTCCTCCAAACATGCTGTTTCTGTGTCTATGTAAATGAGCTACAGCTGAGCCACGCCCCTGCAGAGAACAGCAGAGCAACAAGCAACGAGGGGGAGGGGCTCTACTTACATGAGGTCACTTTAGGGTGGAAATCTGTTTGACTTGCAATACAAACATGGAAAAAAGACAAAAAATAAATAAAAGATGAATTCCGCGATGAATTATATTAGCCCTTTATTAAAGAGCTCCACCAGAACACGTCAGTCGGAGGTTGTAGTAGTTTTTCTCTGACCTCTAAGATCTCGCCGTATGACAAGTAGCTGCTGTAAGAAACACGGATCTTAAAGCTATAACATTAAGACCCAAAGCTAAGAGAATCCTGTAGATCCTCCTGGAGGTGTGCAGGCGCTGGTGTCTGGCGCTGGGACGTTAGTGGCGGATATTTTGGGTGCTGTGGGTTGTGGGTTGTGCGGTGGGGCCTCGGTGCATCAGGCTTGTTTGTCCTGTGCATTCCACGGAGGCTTGATCAGATTGAGATATGAGGAATTTGAAGGCCGGATCAACAACCTTGAACCCTTTGCTTGCTGAGCCCCGTATGTGGCGAGCTGTGATGCGCTGGATGTTCTGAGGCCTTTCTATCACGGCCAGCGACCGGGCCTTTGGTCTCCACAGGTGTAGATGGGGTGGCTTGGGCGCCCATGATTCTGTATAATTGATGATCAATGTTATTCAGTTCCCCTGGATTGTGTCTCGGCACCTTAAAGTCGATATGTTGTTCTAATTCGCATGAACAGATGTTATAATATCATAGTCTTCATGCCGTGCAGTTATAGTTATAACAGTGTGCATTTATCGTATCATATTGAAGTGTATGAAAATAAACAATGTTTTTGAACTGCAGTATCTGGGTACAGTTGAGCTCTGCCAGGAAGAGAATTAAGAATTCCATGGGGAGTAACAGACTATATTCAGCATGGTGCGATAAAAAAAACATGCACAGACGCGCACACACACACACACACACACACACACACACACACACAGTGTACAGTATGTGACAGAGCACGGGAAACGGTGTTGTACTGTGTCTCGCAGTTCAAGGAGCTTATTTATGTCATACACACATACACATCTTAAAATAGGTCACCTTACCACACCTGTGCTGGGAATCAAGGTGTGAGGAGGAAGGTTTCAGGAATGAATTCGGATAGTTAGCTCCTTTTAAGTTTTAAGTTTTTTGCCAAAGCGCCAAAGGTGGCAAAAAGTTTTAATCGAGGTTAATCACAGTCATAGTCTGTGAGTAATCGTTATCACACACAGACGGGTAACCGTGCTGTGATTATGGGAAGCCATTAGGGTCAAACCTGAACCGTACCTCCAATCTGTGTGTGTGTGTGCGTGTGTGTGTGTATGTGTGTGTGTGTGTGTGTGTGTGGAGTTTGCATGTTCTCTCTGTGCTTGGTCGGTTTCTTCTGGGTAATTTGGTTTCGTCCCACATGCGCTGTAGGCGGTTTGACCTTTCCAAATTGCCAGTAGTATATGAGTGTGAGTGTTTGTGCCCTGCAACGGTTTGCCGCCCCATGCAGGGGTGTAACCCGGCCTGTGCCCTGAGTTCCCTGGGATACAGCATGCTGCGTAGGATCTGCTCGTTTCTTCTACTCTCTTAGAACTTGAATATTTTTTCTTTTATGTTTGAGAATTTAATTTCCAGCTCTCTGTCATCTGTCTTTTAGCTTCGTCAGCATTTTATACGTTGATGAATATAACTTGATGAGTGTTGCGTCGTCAACATAACGATCATTCAACATAGTGTTTCGTCAAACCGGGTGGCCTGGAATCGCACATCACTCCCTCATCTCTACATGTGCTTGTAATATCTTTCAGCACACTCCGGTGTTTATTTATTAATACCCGTAATGGCCTTTCTCCGATAATGGTCAGTTCCTGTTGCCAACATGGTCTAACATGGCTTTCTATTTCAGCCAGGATCTTTAATAATTTAGCGGAGTTTTAAAGCACTCCTGGGCCCGTCTTCATAGTGAACCTTCGTTTCTGTTCGCCTGTTTTGCTCCTCTTTTTTTTTTTTTTCTTAAGGGTGCACCTTTTTTTTTGCCATTTCTGCGGTTTTGCCGTTGGAATGTCAGATATGAAAATTTGCAACTCAAGGCAGTGAATGGGCTGAAAGACGTGTTGTGGCGGAAAGAGTTTGACGACGAACACTGAGGTGGTTGAACATATTCCCCCGTTTTTGAGTTCCTGTTCCTGTCTTGCACAATTTGACATCAGTGGCCTCGAGGTCTCGAACTCGTTCCTCGTCATTAAACGAAAAAAGCTGTTGTAGTAGTAAGAAAGTTTACCAGTAACAAAGCTTGTATACATGCACCGGCCACTTCATTAGGTACACCTTGACAGCACTGGGTTGGACCCCCTAATGCTGAAAGGCAGCATATTTCCAGTGTTCTCTTGTGCAGTTCTGGTGAGCCTGTGTGATTTGTAGCCTCAGTTTCCTGTTCTTAGTTGACCAGTATGGCACCCAGTGTGGTCTTCTGCTTCTGTAGCATGTTTGCTTCAGGGTTATGTCTATCATGAACCAGTCTGCCCAGTCTCCTTTCACCTCTGGCATCAACAAGGCATTTTCACCCAAAGAACTGCCCTCACTGGATAGCTTCTCATTTTTAGATCATTCTCAGTAAGCCCTAGAGATGGTTGTGCGTGAGAATCCAAGTAGCTCATCAGTTTCCGAAACACTCAAGCCACCCCGTCTGGCACCAACAAACATGCCATGTTCAAAATCACTTTAAATCACCTTTCTTCCTGATTATGGTGCTCTGGTGCTGAACTTTAGCAGACCGCCCTGGCCGTGTCTACATCCCTAAATGAATTGAGTTGCTGCCATGTGATTGGTTGATTAGATATTTGTTGTTGTTCCACAGCAGTTGAATAGGTGTGTGTAAAGAAGTGTCTGGTGAGTGAATACATGGTAGTGCGTAATAAAGTTTTTTTTTTCCTGGTGAGGGAACGGCTGACATGAGTAAGAACAGGAAATACAGTAACTTATAAAATAGGGTGTTGTGATGTTTGATAAATATAAAAAGCTGTAGTTATTGGGAATTTGCTGAGATGTTAGAGGAATGAAACACTTCTGCATTTGTGCTGTTTGAGCTGGGAAATCAAATCTGTGATGGTAACAAAAACATGAATCACTTATCAAAACACTTTTTATAACAGATAAGGCTTATTTAGGGCCCAAGCACTATGACTACAGCCCTTTGAATTTATAGTGTGTGAAGGGCCGTATTTGTTTTTCTAAGGATAATGTTTTTGTCCCCAGCATTTTTGGGGGTCGTAACACGATAAAAAACATGAAAATCAGCACACAGGTTGGAATCTGCCACCATTAGGATGCCTGAGCAGCTGGGCCATGGGCATGGCTCAGGCCTTTCACTGGACATTTTGCTGCATAACTCATACACATTTGCATGCGAAACCCGGTACACATTTAGATCTCAGCAAGCTGAACAACTGTCGCTGTGCACGTCATGGACTGTACTCAACAGGAAGTCAGTTATTTTAGGTTGTTTGAAAAACGCACCCAATGGAATTTGATATACTTCTCCTAGGGGATTTATACGATTGCCACCAAATCGGGCCAAAATGATCTCAAGACATTAAGGATGCAAAATTGCATAGTGATTTTTGATATCTCGAACGGTTCAGCCATTGTGAGGCCTTAAACTTGGAACACCAAAAAGTGCCATCATATTGAGTGACATCAAGCACACAGGTTGGAATCTGGTGCCATTAGGATGAAAGTTGGCTAATAACTTCCTTATATATTACTTCATAATGGTGTTGGTAGTTCCCCTTTAAACGCTGTGCCCACTGTCCTTCTGGTGCACCCAGGCGAAGATGGCGCGGGTGCTTGGGCCCGATCATTGCTGCTTGCAACTATATTTTACTTTTTTTTTTTTTTTAAGGTGCTACACGGTGCTTCAGAAATGTTATATATGATCTGAACAGGTGTGGTCTGACAGCCAGTAGACAAGCCAGCCTGTCAGCTGTGTGTGTGTGTATGTGTGTGTGTGTGTGTGTGTGTGAGAGAGAGAGAGAGCGAGAGCGATATGAGTGCATGTTTGTGAGAGGCGCTGTACTGGAGATGTGGTCGATAAACTTCCTCTCTGGCGACGCTGGAATTTTAGCAATGTTTTTCTCTCTTTTCCTGTCTAAACCTGGCTCTGAAATCACAAGCAATAAAGAAAAAAAAATCTGATAGAGAATGAAAAACACAGAGTCGGATTATGAGTTCCTCAATCCGTTAAAAAACAACAGCTGTTTCTGGAGCTGCTGTTTTTCTGCCCTTATTAAACCCTTATGGATTGATCATTATCTTTCTCTCTCTCTCTCTCTCTCTCTCTCTCTCTCTTTCATTTATTTTTCTCCTGAATAATTTAATATTTGCTAATGGCTGGTTATTAAGACCTTTATCTGAGCCATGAGTTATGACACAGCGTGTAGGCGTATGTAAGGTTACAGCGGGAGGAACTGCATGAGGAACTTTGTGCGTACAGAGTTGTAATGAGAGACGGGTGGTGTGGAAGAGTAAGTAATCAGATAAGAGTCATAAAGGATGGGAGGGAATGAGAGGATGGGAGAGAGAGAGAGAGAGAGAGAGAGCGAGCGAGAGTGTGGGGGGAATACAGAGGGTCCATTGAGGATAGACCAGAGGGACAGCTTCTGAGGCTCCGGGGCGCCGTATGTGCAGCGGCCCAAATCGAGAGCGAGAGGGAGAGATCAAATGCAGGGCGAAAGAGAGAGTGAAAGATTGAGAGAGCGAGAGAGAGAGAGATGCTTTATTATTGCTGTTGAAGCAGGTTCTGTCTTCCTCTACCCGTGACCCGCGGTGTGCATTACGACCACCTAGTTCCATCCGATTCAATTTCATATCGAGTCATACTGTATGTAATAATATTTGATGTAAGAAATGAAACGCTCTGTGTTGTCCAGTTTTGGGAAAACAATCATCAACAATCATCATGGTGTGAGGAAGTTGAGTTACTGATAGTGGGTTAATAAAGGCGACCATTTTCCAAGCTGACTGCATTTTTATTCATCTTTCATCTTTTTTTTTTTTTAAAGTTTCATTTAGGTTAACATTAGAAAAAGTCAGCTGCTTTTAAAATCGAGCGATAAAGGATTGACCAATCAGAATCCAGGATTTAACAGCACCGCGGTAAGATTAGTCATGTCATACAGAGTAGCTCCATCCATCCATCTGGGAACCTCTGTAGTCCAACTAGGGACCGTGGACGATTTCTATGACCGTGGTAGGACCTCCAGTCAACCACAGGCTACACTACGGGCAATTTGGGGAACACCAATTAGCCTAATCTGCATGTCTTTGGACTATGGCAGGAAACCAGAGTTCCCGGAGGAAACCCACCATGCACGTTTATGTTCCCCTTTAATATGAACATATTGTAAAAAGGTCTCATACCATCTAAAGAGCCTCTCTCACTTTGAGCAGTGCTAGCCTGATCCGTGTTTAGCGTGTCACAGCGTGTGAGTGATAATAAGTGGCTATAATAAAGGGACTCAGCCTGCCCTCTTCCATCTGTCAGTCCTAGAGGATTTGTCTAAATAAGAGCAGGATGGAGGGCAGACGTTATGTTACGCTATGTCCCGAGGGACTCTGTGTATTTAGGTTCTATGGTGGCTAGAGAAATATGTAAAAACTCGGAGAGGCTAAGATGTCTTCCCTAAAAAGGCCATTCCGAGCTAGAGGGCCCGAAACACACTTCATTCACTATACACTAGTTAGGGAGGTTTGTGATCATGCAACAAACCTCCTGTAGGTTAGTCATTGAAAAATGGCTAATGCTAGCTAGCTAGAAAAGTAATGTGAAATTGGCTAAAGTTAAAACATTACAATACAGTTTGACATAAAGACTGCTTTTGTTTGTACAAATGCAGATATCTTTTTTTTTTTTTTCAGACTGTTTGAGCTAGTTAGCCTTAGCTAGTTAGCTTTAGTTTAAACTAGCGAACATAGCAGCGTACAGATACAGTGGGAAGTAGGGTTGCCAACTCCCTGAAATGGAAATAGGGGACGGTGGTCCTGTGGTAACACAGCATACACATTTAATCCAGCGCTTTTAAGGCGGAATTTCATAAATTATACCAATATTTCAAATTTCCAACACTATAATCATATTTGTGCATATAAAAACAATCAAAATATTTGGGGGAAAAATGAGAAGATAGTAAAATATGAAATAAATAGACATTAAACCTCACTTAACCTTAAGTTATGATTCCTCTCGGCACCGGCTGCTTTAAAAACCTCCCTTTTCTTCTTGCTAACATTCTTGGGACCGGTGGCGCTACTGTATGTCTTCACTAAATCTTGCACAAAATGCCGAAAAAAACCCCCACAAATAACTACGTAAACTCACTTCGCTTGCCTTTCCACAGATGCAGACGAGTTTTGAACGCAGCTCACAGACTCTTCGATTTATTCTTATCATTGTTTTCACAAATGTTGTGTTTTTTTTTTTTTTCCGTCTTGTATTTCTGGCAAGTTGTATTCTTGCTAAGTTTGTTAGATGACATCTTGGATTGATGAGGGTCAAGGCGGTTAGCATAAATGTAGCGCCGAGATCCTTCGCTGTAATGCTTATTCTTTACAAAAGTATAAACATGCAGATTAAACTGCTACGGGTCGCTTTCTGCGCGGTACCGAGGGCGTGTGTGTTCCTGCTTACTGACATCAGCCCATCGCTGCTTCCTTCTTCACTTGTTTGTCAAGTGGCCACCTGTGTGTGACATGAGATGCTACAGTATAGCAAGGGAAGGCATGCGGCTTAAACACTGCGCATTCCACCAACAATCAGAGAATCAGCACACTCAGGTATGTGCTCCTACTGGCTTTAAAAATAAATCCTCCATTGTTTATTTCTCTGTATAATCCCCTGCTACACTAATGCACTTATCCCAGTGTTTCACTAGCGCTTGGATAGCGTGAAGGTGGAAGGTTTTCTCGGTAGACCGGAGCCATGATCAGAAACCTGAAACCCTGGATTCCCAGGTACTCTTTAAATGTATTAATGTCTTGGAGCGAGGGGGGGTGGGGGGGTGGAGATAACTCCCAGCCGAGTTCCTGTAACGTGCAAGTGGCGCTGGTGAACGATTGCGTGTACAGTTCACACAGACAGCCGCGTCTCCTTCTTCTGCAAGTCGGCGACAATGTATCTGCCGATTTTCACGGATCAGACGCTGGATGTTCACAGGAACGGCTGCAGCGAGTTCCGAGCCACCTCGGCCGGGGTCGTCCTCTGGAAACGTCAATCGCTTTTTTACGCACCCTCACGCACCAGGAATTCCACCACAAGTCCCGGTTTGACTCGAACACCCCTTATTTAATATTGCAGGCCATTAAAAAATGAGTTAAGTCCTGTCCCGAACGTTCTGAAGACGTTCCCATTTCAGAAAAACTGCTCAAACACTGAACTCCTTCCATAAACATAGATGAAGAAAAAACAAATCGACACACTTTATTCTGTTCGTTTGAATGGGGGGTTAAAAAACAAAACAAAAAAAAAAACAATAGTGTATTAGAATATAGACATTAAAATAATCTAAACCTATGATTTAATATTGTATGTTTGTATGTTACTCTTTTAAAAAAAGAGTACATACTGTATCACAGGGAATAAAGCCAAAACACAAGTGTTTCTCATGGAGCCAGCCGAGTGCTTGTGTGTATTGTATCAGAGGAAGAGCCAGACCCCTGATAGAGCAGGAGTAGCTATCAGGAGGAGCGCGTGGCGTGATAGGATACGACGGAGCTGTGTGCCGTTATCCGAGGATCAGTGACTAATCCGTGTTGTGGCGTGAACCGGCTTCCACTTTCAGTCCCGTCTCCGTAAATCTGCCCCGAGACAATGACCGCTGTTATACGACTAGAATAAATAGAATAAATAATAATAAATAGAATAAATAAATAAATAAATAAATAGACCTTCGCGCCTTATGGTTTCTCAGCACAGTACAGGCGCGTTCGAGTCAAACAGGGACTTTTGATTTGGCCGTACTAACGCAGTTCTTCATTTCTCCATATAATCCGCTGCTACACTAACGCACTCATCCCAGTGTTTCCCTAGAGCTCGTACACCATCAAGGCGGAAGGTTTCCTGAGTACTCCGGAGCCGGGACCGGACTGTTCCGCAACATTACGTGGATAAAAAGTGAACTCTGTGCTGTGGAATGAGAGGAACTCGTACACTTCAGGATTATAGAGAATTAACAACAGTAACTCTGCTTCATCACACTTTGATTAATGGATTATTGAATTTCCTATAACAGCATGACCCGGAGTGATTCATTAGGAAGGAAGTCTGTATTGATCCTGAAATATATGAATATACCTCACGTTATTTATGCCTAAATTTCAAAGTTCTAACAAAAACATGGCGGCTTAGCGGTTAGCACTGGCGCCCTTCACCCCCAGGGTCCGGGTTCGATTCCCATCTCGGGGTCTGTTTGCGTGTTCTCCTCGCACGTTTTTTTCCCCCTTTTCGTCTTTAAACTTCAATATTAATATATAAAAGTTTAAAGACATGCAGATTATGCTGATTGATAGTAGCGTGTGAAAATGACTCAAGTCTCCTCCAAGCCCCCCGCGCAACACTGCGTACAGGATAAAGCGTCACGGATGATGAGCGCGTGAATGAATGAGTGAATAAGAAAAGCGTAAACGCCCATATAACTGGAATAATGCGGAACGCACCAACGTACATCCCGTGACTCAGAAGATCAGGCCCAAGCTTCCAGCTCGGAGGCACTTTAGCTAATTCACTTAGCGTAAGGATGCGCGTATCCCGGAGAGACTTGACGGAATGAGGCGATGCCAAGAAATAATGGAGTCACACGAAGAAGAAAGATTAGAAGTGTTTCGGAAGTATCTCGAGTGCATAATGAAACATAGCTGTCGAAACTCTACGTGTAATTTTATATGGCTGATGGTTAACATACCGCATACTGTATATATATATATTAACGTGATATTACTCTATAACATATAGCAATACAAAAGAAAGGTTTTTATTTTCCTGAAGTGTGTATACATTTTTTGGCTGACTCTACATTTATTTATTTATTTGTTTGTTTGTTTGTTTGTTTGTTTGTTTGTTTGTTTATTTTTACTTAAAGTGTCTCATCATTTCAATACACTGATACAACAGTACATTAATCGTTTAACATTATCTGTCTATAATCACCAATATTAGAAAAAGAGCGATAAATAAATTGTCTGTTGAATAAACCGGCTGTTACATTCAAAGGCCTTGTTAAAAAAAAAAAAGAAGAAGAAGAAGAAGAAGAAGAAAGAAAACAAGAAAAACTTAAATAAAATTCCTGTTCTGCTTTTTACGATCGTATCGCTCCGTGAGATTTAGAAGATATAAGATTTGGACGATTTGGACGGTGCCTGCTAGTCTTATGTTTAGGTCTTTTGAATAGCTTGAGCGCGGCCGCTCCGAGTAAACCCTGGAAAAGAGAGAGAGAGAGAGAGAGAGAGAGAGAGATTTGTCTTTTGTTGTTATCCATCTTCTTAATCACGGCCTTTTCCAGCGGAGTGTGTGATACCTCCATCCAGCGCCAGCTCTCTCTCTCTCTCTCTCTCTCTCTCTCTCTTTTCTCTTCCAGAAGAATGAACCTGTTTGTATGCCGGCCAAACAGTAAAGGGGATAAAATGCACCCCTCCAGCTAACCCCCCCCCCACCCCCCCCCCCACCCCCAGACATCCCACACGTTCTGCTCATTCTCTCATTGATCGTCCTTTATTTTTTCTCGTTGGAAATTTCACCCACATGAACGCCTAATGAGCATTGGTGTTACATAAAACACAGAACGGACACAGAAAACGTGAGGGAGGGAGAGAGAGAGAGAGAAAGTAGACGAGGTGATGAACGCAACGCAACGCAGAGAACAGGAAACATCGTTCATCTGGAAACAAAGGAAACAGGATAAAATGGACTTGTTTTTCAGACGGACTGTAACTGCACATGTGCGCGCCTAAGCGTTCCAGGTCCAAATTCGAATGAGTAATTAAGTAACACGTAAGCATTTCATCAGAACTGATTTATTACCGCGATAAAACTGACGGATAACTTTCCATTTTCAATGAACCTTAATTACCGTACTGGTTCAGTCTGTTACTGAGACTTTAGTTGCTCAGTTGTTGGTTCACTGCTGATTAAGTTGTAATTACTGTAAGAATTGTTACTGATTCATTACTGATTCGTTACTGAGCTGATATAAATTCAGCTGTGATGGAGGTTTACAGGATTAATGACCAGCGTTAGTACACGTCTTTAATGGGTGAAGAGTTTGTAGGAAGAGTTCGAATTTAAAATCTAATAAAAATCTGCCGATCTTTACTGTAATGATTATTATTATTATTATTATTATTATTATTATTATCTCTCTGTTCGGCAGAACTCTCTGTCTAACTTATTAATACACAGAAATCACATTCTGATGAGAAATATACTGAAAAAAGCCGATCGGATAAAAGATGAAGTTTCGTCTTAAAACGACTCCAGCGTGACTGTTCATAACATCACTTTTACTCAACATTGTGATTTCACTGATGGTGCAGGTTAAACTTCCGGCAGAAGATCTGAGGACTGCAGGAGATTCAGTCAATTCTGTCCAGGCGGTTATTGATGCCGTGAGAAAATCTGGCTGAGACTGGTTTCAGGCCCTCCGCTGTACGGAACGTAAACAAATATGAGTTCTGACCGATGTACAGACGAAAACCTTATTTGATTATAAAGACGGTGTGGAGGTTTGCGGTGGTAATAAGTTGCCGACGCAGTCAGAGTGACGGTGCCCTTATCTCTCATGTTGTAAATCTTCTGATATGCCGCGCCCGTGTGCACTCCAGCTGCTCCGTATCGACTGAAGTGTTGGATGTGTTCGGCTGACGTCAGGGCTTTTATCCCACCTGCCTGTCCATTATCGACACTTAGCCACACCATGATGGACTCACACAGGCGGGAGCGTGTCTAAAATGTGTCGAAGCTTCTAACGCTACCGTAGATTGCATTTCCATATCTGAGCGGCATTTTTTTTTTTTTTTTTTTTTTTCCATATCAGAGTGTTTTATTCTTTACATGACACACTTGTACGTTGTACTGTATAATACAGAGGGTTGCGTGACATGCCGCTGCCCCTCTAGCTGTATGACTGCGGTTGATCGGGTCAGTCTAGTGCAGGATAGTGTCGAGCAGTTTGTCATTTTGTTGTCGGTGGGTTCGCCACGCCCCATGCGACCCAGCCACTCCATGCAGCGCCGGCCCCATTTCGAGAGATTTTAATTGAACCTTCGTTAAATGTTAACGTTTGAGATGTTATAAAAGTGTATAATGTGTTTCCTCTAAGGCGTTTGTCTGCGTCTCTTTATTCCAACATTACACGTTTATAATACAAGTAAAGCTGAGTCTTTTAAAAGTGTGATTAATCGCGATTAGTCTCAGACTATGACTGTGATTAACTCAATTAAAAAAAAATTTAATCAAGTGACAGCACTGGGTATAATAGAAAACAAATACTATATTCTTAAAAAAATAATAAAGTTCATTATGATAAGTAACTTAATTATTAAGTTACTGTAGGTATTGCATACATGGTATTTCTTTTTATTTTGTTGTTTAAGTAAATAAAATGTAAACAACAACCAATGTCAGTATTTTATTCTTAAATAATTTTAGAAATGTTTTTTTTTTGTTTCAATAACTAATAATAATAATAATATATATTAATATGTATTTCCTTTTTTTTTAAAAACTTATCCCCAAATAACCAGACACTCCTCCATTAACACCCCGTCTCTCTCTGTCTCTCTCTGTCTTTCTCTCTCTCTGTCTGTCTCTCTGTCTCTTTCTGTCTCTCTCTCTGTCTCTCTGTCTCTCTCTCTCTCTCTGTCTCTTTCTGTCTCTCTCTCTGTCTCTCTGTCTCTCTCTCTCTCTGTCTCTTTCTGTCTCTCTCTCTGTCTGTCTGTCTCTCTCTCTTTCTGTCTCTCTCTCTCTCTCTCTCTCTCTCTCTCTATCTCTGTCTCTCTCTGTCTCTTTCTGTCTCTCTCTCTGTCTCTCTGTCTCTCTCTCTCTCTGTCTCTCTCTCTGTCTGTCTGTCTCTCTCTCTTTCTGTCTCTCTCTCTCTCTCTCTCTATCTCTGTCTCTCTCTCTCTCTGTCTCTCTCTCTGTCTCTTTCTCGCTATCTCTGTCTCTCCGTCTCTCTCTGTCTCTCCGTCTCGCTCTCTCTCTGTCTCTCTCTCTGTCTCTCTCTCTCTGTCTGTCTCTCTCTCTCTGTCTCTCTCTGTCTGTCTCTCTCTCTCTGTCTCTTTCTGTCTCTCTCTCTCTGTCTGTCTCTCTCTCTCTGTCTCTTTCTGTCTCTCTCTCTGTCTGTGTGTCTCTCTCTCTCTGTCTCTCTGTCTCTTTCTTTCTCTCTCTCTGTCTCTCTGTCTCTCTCTCTCTCTGTCTCTTTCTGTCTCTCTCTCTGTCTCTCTCTCTCTCTGTCTCTCTCTCTGTCTGTCTGTCTCTCTCTCTTTCTGTCTCTCTCTCTCTCTCTCTCTGTCTCTCTCTCTCTCTCTGTCTTTCTGTCTCTCTCTTTCTCGCTATCTCTGTCTCTCTGTTTCTCTCTTTCTATCTCTGTCTCTCTCTCTCTCTGTCTCTCACTTGCTTTCCCTCCTTGCATATTTCATAAGCGGCGTCTGTATTAGTCTGTCGAGGTTCACGGTATGGAGCGGGAGGCCAGCATTCCTCGTCCTCGAGTGAACAAATCATAACTGAAACCCGTTGATAAATTACACTGAACCTGCGTTCCTGGAAACAAAAAAAGAGTGTGTGTATCTACATTGTTAGCTAGCGTGTGTGTGTGTGTGTGTGTGCATTGTCGAGCATGTGCTGGTAAAAATCCCAGGAGAGTTATAAGAGATCAATCTTTTACTCTTTGGCCTGGAGGTAGTAATGTCACGTCAGTCCTGCGGTTCCGAGTAGTGTAGACACTAAAGCGCGGTGCGGGACGGTACAGGAGGAGGATGTTTAGTACTGCACACATGAATTTTATATAAATGGTGAAATTCATTCGTCCCTGCAGGTTTCTCCCATGTGAATGCATTTTCCGTCCTGCATGTTATTTCAGATGGCTACATAAAGCTAGAGGAGCTAGCCTCGCTAAAGCGTACTCTGAACACATGGATGAACGTGTCGTGTGTGTGATCTTCTTGCTTACATTATAAATACCTTAATACATTACTTTTTTTTTCTTCATTATTATCATTATTTAATTAAGAATTAAAACACACTCGGGGGGGTTTTGTAGAAGAAAATGTACTAAATAATAGATGAAAATGAAGATCTGCACAGGTGATCAAGTGCAGTCCTCAAGGTGGCGATATAAGCTCCTGAATGTTTCATCCCTGAAAGTTCGAGGAATTACCGCAAGTAGAATGGGTCAGCGTTCTCGCGTCGTTTCTTGCTATAGCACCCCTAGTGGCAACTCTGAGACTGCAGCTTGCGCTCTTGTTGGATATCGTTAGGGTTTTTCAGGTGGACACACACTCACGAACACATTAAGACACACATAACCGTGCTTATTTGCACCATGTTTCAGGCAAAAATTATTATTATTATTTTTTTTTTTAGAAAATTGTAGCCTGCTAATAAGCTAACAGCAAAATCACAACAGGTTTTTAAGTTTTAAATTTCAGCTTTACCTCCATCTGCTGACGCTGGAGACTCCTTACATTCATTTTAACAAACGCCTCATTACTGGAAACTTCGCCCTTGCAAAACAACAGTAATGCAATTTTTTTTGTCTGTTACCATGGAAACGATAACGAACAAGTAGAACATGTGCGTTAATATAAACCTGGAAAACTTTTGACCAATCAGACTGAATTCATAGTGTCAGCTGTTTAATAATTAACCTGATCAATCAGTTTTAATCACATTGTGATGATCTAATGCTGTGTGTGTGTGTGTGTGTGTGTGTGTGTGTGTGTGTGTGTGTGTGTGTGTGTGTGTGTGATGGATAAACAATTTTGCTCCGTAACAACATGAAAACCTCATTGACATAAATTCTAATAACCTGCGTATGATCGCGTCGTATCAGTTTAAGTCGGATGACGCGATCACGCGGCGTCTTATCCGGTTGCAGCGTTTAAACAGAAACGAGAACTCCGAGAACGTCTCGGCTCCAACAGTGAGTTATTGTTTTGTTGCGCCATGTCAAGTTCACATCTCCGCTGCCAGACGTTGAAGGATTTGGTTTTAATTCAGAAAGTAGGCCATGTCTCTCTGTGCATTGTTCATTGATTGTTTTAAACCCAGCCAGCTTTAACTCCCCCGACCCATATCTCCGTAATTCAATTATCCCCATTAGAAATCCACTTGAAATTCCTAATGATGTTTTTCTACACTGGGTGAAAGAAAGTGTTGCAGTCGGAGAGTTCGCTTCCCCGGTGAACTGTGGGGCCTAAATCAGAGACGCTGCAGAGAGGCGACCCGAGGGAGCGAGAGGATGGAGGAAAGGAAAAAGGGGGGGGGGGGGGGGGGGTTTAGAGGAGATGGTCTGATTGTGTGTCAGTGAAACTGGGACAGTCTGAGACACACCCTCGTGCTTAAGATTCACCAGGACGTTGAATCCAACTGGGATTTGTGTCTGTGTGTGTGTGTGTGTGTGTGTGTGTGTCAGGAAGTAAATGGAGCTGAGGAGTCGCTTTATTGGTGGACAGTACGGATGAGGTCAGACTTACCAAGGGGACGTCGCCGTGCAGATCTGGAGCCATGTACCGAACCGTGAGCTTTAACACAAAACTGTAGCAAACGGGTGTGTAATCCACCATACTGCGGCTGGAGAAAGAGTGTTTTTTTCCCAGATTTAGTGGTGTCCAATTCCTCCCCGTCACTAGGGGGCGCTCCCACATTAAGGCTACTACTACCACTCAGCCGGGAGGGTCGAGGACGATCACGCGTTTCCTCCGAACCAGGTGACGACCGGCCGACCGCATCTTTTCGAACCGCTCGCTCACGCACTGTTGGGGGCGGAGTAACACACTCGGAGGACAGCGCTATCCGCTCCTTCCGCTCGCGTGAGCTCACAGACGCCCCTGATTGGCTGTAGAGCCGCGATTAATGTGGGAGCACTAAGTACCTCTCATCCCTCCCCTCTGAGAGAGCTCGGCCAATCAGCTCTCTCTAGACCTCCGGCTGCGAGAGGTTACAGCATCACCTGGGAATCGAACTCGCGATCTCCGGATGATAGGGCGATAGAGATTAGGACGGAAAGAGCTAGCTAGAGGGATTAGCTCACAAAGAGGATGTTTTTTTCACAGGTTCTATCGAGCCTGTCTATTCTGATTAGGGTTAAGGTGACAAAAAAAACACACCAATGGGTGGACGGAGAGATCCGTGTTTATTTCCCCACATCAAATTAAGAATTGAGTTATTGAATGTGTAGAGTTCATATGCAGCAGTGGTTACCTTGAAATTGAGCACAAATTCAGATGGTCTTATTTATAGCCACAGACTCTTTCCTTGATGTGTTGTCGTACTCCGTCTGGGAAATCTGCCCAATCAAAGGGTTAATGGTTAAGCATGAAAAGGTACCCCAATGTTTCCTGATGTATAGGTCCCCTGGTGTACTGTAAGGGTACTGCAGGTGGGCTGCAGGTGGGCCTTCACACAGGTCATTCAGAAGTTTTCTCCTGTCCCTTAGAGTCTGTATGAATCTACACTCTGGGCTAGAAAGAAACCAGCTCTAGCTTTGCTTCACACGTGATTGTTTTTATGTAACTCTTGGTGGCGCTGTTCTGTCAAGGACCGTCTTTAACTTTCTTCTTAACAGAAGCAAAACCATGTTGAACTCCTGATTTCTCGTTTTTTTCTCGCTAGCTCGGTCTGACCCGGTCGGCCTTCATTCCACACATCATGTTATGCAATTTCAATGCCTCGATGCAGGACTCGTAGCGCACGTACGTATCGAGTTCCCCCGTCCCCATCCTCCACATGTGCGCCGGTGCATCTGCTGCAGTTTAAGGCCGCAGCTGGAGGATGAGGAGAGCTTCCGTCACTCCGTCCGTGACATGCAGACAATCCATCAAACCCAGCGTAGATCCGCGCTGTCCGTGCCAAGCGTGCACGCCATGAATTTACGACGACTTAATACGAGCCGGCGTTTAACCCGCGGCTCCGTCCGCTCTGGAAACCACATGTTTTTATTTTAACCGATCTGACGTCCAGCTCCGAGGGCCTGGAAGAAGAGTTTTGCGCTCTGGAATCTGACCGATTTCATTAAGAGAACCGTTAGCCAGATCTGGTCCCGCTGCCTGGCGCCGTGCCAACACAAAGCATTTTCCCATAAACCATGACGCGCATCTGCGTTGTGTCGCGGTAAAGTAGAATCGAACGGCCTTTATATGATGGAGCTTTCAGTCTCACGATCAGATGTTTGTGTGGAAGATGATGAAACGTTCTGACAGAGGACCTCGTCGTTTCAGACCCTGTGTGTGTGTGTGTGTGTGTGTGTGACTTTATCCTTTCATTAAAGAAATAATGTAATCCAATATTAGATTTATATTATGCGTCTTTCCTATATGCAGTTTAATTTTGTTTTACTTTTTAAAAATTTACAATCTATTGAGAAATTACAATTGATTGTTTTTTTCCCCCCCAGATGAAGTGTTGTCTGATTTCTTTAAAAAAAAATTTCTTTAAAAAAAGTGGCCGTACTGTAACTGCACCAGGTGCAACTCAGACTTGATTACGTTTCCTATAAAAACACATTATGAAGTGTTTTATTCCTCTTATATCGCAGCAACCTGCTGAAATTACTTAAAATAATAATAATAATAATAATAATAATAATAAGGTTTCAGACAAAACATGATTTTCAGATAGGATCATATAAACACCATTTTTCATTATAACTAATGCTTCTTTGTTTTTCTTTATGTTTTTTTGTTTTTTGTTTGTAAATATACATACACATTTATATTTTTATCAGATAAAAAGAAACACATTTGCCAAATACAGTTTCATTCCCTTTAATGTTTTAGTGTCCGGAACTTTTTTTGTTTTGTTTTTCGTTTAATGATTTTTTTTTGTTCATTCAGATGAAACTCGGCCAGTTTAGATTTCACATGAAAAGACATACATCTGAAAAAGTGTATTATTCTAAAATGTAAGATTGTAAAGATATTGCAGCATTTGACATGGTTACGGACACTACAGATTTTTTGCTTTTTAAGCTTTTTCCAAAAACCAGAATACGTTAAGTTAATCAACAAAGTCATTTTACAGATCATGTGCTTTTAAAAGCTTAAACCAATTTTAATATCAATACTTTGGCTCACTTTGACACATTTTCTGTATTATATGCATAACATAAAGAAGTAATCAAATTTGCAAACATTCCAGTCAAGTGAGTAGAAAATGGAGTCCCAATGAGTGTTCCATAGTTTCTGGCCTTTTTAAGGAACTAAAGACAAATCAACAAATCAAACTAAAGACAAATCAACACAACACAAAAGAAACAAACCTACACAAAAGAGACTGCGTCGTCTCATGCCAGTGCTTTTTTTTTTTTTTTTTACATTTTTTACATTTTTTTTAGTAGGAGTCCTATAAATGTTCCTACTCCATGATTCCCTAAGAATAACCTCAGCAGCTCATCTCTTGGGGAACATCCCAACAGTTAACCCATGAACTCTAACTGACTACTGGTCGTAGATTTCGGCGGGAAGGTTTTTCTCACGGGAAGGATTCTCGCCATGACGTCACCACTACAGCTAGTAACACTGTACCGCCGCTCATCACGCCATCGGCTATGGAAATGATTATTGGTGACCTAATAATGGATCATGTCAGGCCTCGCGGATCCCCGAGCGTCACCTGGTCATGATACTCATCAAAGTCATGTGACCGTTTGCGTCTGAATAAGAGTCGTAGTATCCTACGTCGTAGTTTTCGTGCTTTACTGCGCATGAAGGACATCTCCGGTTCCTTTAGATCTGAGTTATTCCTTCTCATAAGGGAAAGTCCGTGTCACGCATCTTCACTAATAATACGTGATTTGACCTTCAAGACGACCGCGCGACCTTCTAACCTTGTCATAAATCCTACTTCTATTTATTTCCCTTAAGTCTATCATCTCCAGGTTCTCACACACTGAGAAACACGCAGAAACACTCCCTCACACTAGGGGGCAGCATCTCGCCCGATGCGTTTGAAATCGTGAACACATCTGCTCGCAGCTGGACGATGTTTCGTCTCATTTGAACCGTCTCAGCTTCTAAACGAAACAAACTCTGACAGGAGAATGCACGCCGAGTGCGAGTGTGTGTATCGAAGTGTGTGTGTGTGTAGGATCCGTCCGGTGAGTGCGTGTCGCGGGCCGTCACGAAGCGATGTTCTGTTTACACTCTGAAACGCGATAGCTCTCCACTAGCGTCCTTCAGGGATGAAATCCTGTCTGTAGTGCTTATGAGTGAAGGAAGTTCATCTGTCTTTGTAAGTGTGTTTGGAAGTAAGGAGGAGGATGTGCTGTAACAGGCTCGCTTGTATTTACAACTTCGTCCCTGCACCAGACTGTCCTGAGATCATCGGAAACATGGGAAGAGCACAGCTTTACCTCTGGGGCACTGAGACTGGAGACTCCGTCCATAAACCTCACTGTGTTGTAACACTGTAGTGTTTTATAGACATCCCTGAAAGTAAGAGCACTTCCATAGACACGAACAATGCGATAGGAACTAATCGGGAGGATCGGGACTAAACAGCTGTGTGTCCATAAGAGAACCACTTGTTAGTGAGACTCGTCAGAAAAAAGTCCTCAGTTGCCATAAGGCATAAAGACTGGACTTTGGCGTGATGGGAAAAGGTCATGTGACCGGATGAGTCTAGATTCCAGAGCGATGGGCGTGTCAGGGTGAGAAGGGAAGCGCAGGAAGCGATCATGCATAGTGTCCACTGTACAAGCCTCTGGAGGCGGGGTTATGATCTGGGGTC
The DNA here is from genome assembly GCA_030347435.1 of Clarias fuscus. NCBI lineage: Eukaryota > Metazoa > Chordata > Actinopteri > Siluriformes > Clariidae > Clarias > Clarias fuscus. Next base: position 4,255,978 of record CM059229.1, read on the forward strand.
GCTTCAGTCGCTCAGGTCGAGACTCAGCAACGTTATGTGGCGATAAAATGAAGTCAGCTGACCACCTGAATGTACTGAATCACATCTACGGAGTTTCAAATTCAAAATTCTAATTCAAATTTTATTTGTCACATACACAGTCATACACAGTACGATATAGAGTGAAATGCTTATACGACCGCCCGTGACCTTAAAAATGTCAAAAAAAAACTAACAATTTACAAGAAATAAGGAAATAAATAGTGGAATAAAAAATAGAAATAAGAGTATGTTTAGCTGTAGAAATTCAATACAAAAATCTTCAAAAATATGTAAGAAAAATAAAATATTAAATATGTATTGTAAAAACCTGTCTGTACAAGTGTAGCATAATTTTAAATGGAAATAAAAATGGGAATAAATGGAAAATGAGGAATTCCCCCATGTGGAATGTGGGCTTCTCTTATTCCCACACAACATGAGTCAAAACCTTCCAACCAATCAGAATCGAGAATCCCATCCAACGCCGCAATCCGTAACAGTAATGCACCAACCAGAGCGGTACATTAACCGGACAAAAAAGTTCATCCAGCCATTTTCCAGACCGCATACCATGTGTAGTGTCTTGAAAGTAGGGATAGAGATAGCACACTCAGCGGTTAAGGCATTGGAGTATGGTTCGAATACTCGCACTGTTGGGCCCTTGAGCAAAGCCATTAACAATGGGATAAAATTGTAAGTGAGGGTGCCTGCCGAATACCAAAAAGGCTATTCCAGGAAACTCATGGCACAGTTTCTAAGGTACTCCCTTAATGGCGTGCCAACCTATTGCACGGCGCAAACACATACTGTACTGTACATACCCACTGTGGTCCATTTGGAACCATCAAAGTTGCACTACGCTGCATGTCTTTGGACTGTAGGAGGAGACCACCAAGCATGGGGAGAACATGCAAACTCCAAATGGAGGTGAGATTCGAACCCACAGCCCTGTAGATACGACGTTATAGTTCTGATCTCTAAGCCACCATGCCACCTGACTAATGTAAAACAGTCGCACTTTTTCTAAAGGCCATGCTGATCTCAGAGCTTCAAGAGGATCATGAGATCTGATCCAACCCTGACATCCTGAAAAATAAACAATAAATCCAAATAAGAGACTCCACGATCGCCCTTCTGCCAAGTTACTCCAGTATACTAACTTACATTTTTTATTCAAATATGGTATATATTTTGTGTCTCGGTATCCTGTCGACAGGATAATAACGCTTCTTATAGAGAATGAAAGGGAGTAACATATCGCAGTTCTGTCTGTTCTGTGATGAAGCTCAGGCGAGCGAGCAGGACCGAGCCGGCTCTCTGGCCGGGGATCGGCCGCACACAAACACACAGTTAATCTGACTCCGGAGCACAAACACTGAAGAATTACGGCGGGCTCTTGCCGAGGCTCCGTGTCCAGCAGTAAAACGAGTTACCAAAGCAAACAGCAACGCTAATAAACATCAGGACTCCAAACAGGTCACGGCACGAAAAGTAAAAACCTGGAACAATGCGCGGGCTCCCTCTGGGGCTGACGTCCTGTGTGTTCGCTCTTGCCTCATTGAGATTTCCCAACACTGGCCTGCTGTAGTATGACTTTTTTTTTTTTTTTTTTTTAAGACACGGCCATGAGTTAAAGCGAGTTTGTTGAGAATTTAATTGGTGCATACGTTGATGTTAGGTCTGAAAAAAATGTTAAATATAAATTTTACCCTGATCAATCAATAATCAATTAATCATTAATAATTACTAATACGTTTCTTATTACAATTGTACATAATTACATTTTTATACATCTCTAGTTTTATCTTCTCCATTGTATATACTAATTTGACTTTCTGTATATTTTATTCTTTTCATTTTCTCCTTTTAATGTCAATCCTGCAATTTCTATCCTAGTGTAATAACTTCCCTTACAATTAATTTTATTTTTCTGGTCACTGGCAGTCATTCCCCTGCGTGTTGTTCTGCGTACATAACACAGAAAATTTGAACAAATCGAATATTGCTTTTTGATGGAGGCGCAAGTGTTGTGTTCAACTTATCAGATTATTGCAAGCTACGGAGAAATATTACACACAACATACAACAGGTTTGTACGTTTTTAATTGGTTGAATTGTTAAATGCAGTTAATTGGATAATGATCAATAAACAGTAAGATTATTAATGCAGACTGATATTTTGAACATTTCTCATTCTGTGTTTATGGCCCTGTTTGTGGACATTTTTAATAAATTATAAGCTTAGAACTGTTATTCTATTGGCTAACATTTGCTTTCTTAATGTGCTTTTCTAGAAAGAAGCAAAATTATGTCATATATATATGACAAGATTCCACTGTGTATATATATATATATATATATATATATATATATATATATATACACACACACAGTGGAATCTTGGATTGCGAGTAACTCGGTTTACGAGTGTTCCGCAAGACGAGCAAAGATTTTTAATAAATTTTGACTTGAAAAACGAGCATGTCTTGGTTTACGAGTGCCGAGTTTTTTGACACCGACACACACACACACTCTCTCGCCTTTACACCCCCCTCCCCGGCTTCACACAGACACACACAATCTGCTCTTTTGTTTTGTTTTTTTACTTCACAGCAGTGGTTTCGTTAGTCTGCGCTCACGCGAGTGTCATTAGAGAGATTTCTTTTTTTCCCGTTAAAACAGTGTTTCTGTAGTGTGTGTGTTGGTTGTGTAACTTAAAAAGCGAGGTGGGGGGAGGGAGGAGGAGTTTTACTGTGTAAGATGAGGTGTGGGAAGGGGCTAATTCCACACACACACACACACACATACACAGACACACACATACATACAAATACACACACAAATACACGGCGCACAAATGGAAACACTTATCTGTTGGGATGTATTTAAACTTTTTTAAAAGGTAAAGTGCAGGTTAATTTGTTTAATTTTTACTTTATATATTGTATTAATTATTTTTCTGTATTTATTTTTTTGGGCTGTGGAACGAATTATTTGAGTTTTTTATGGGAATATTTGATTTGGTTTACGAGTGTTTTGGAATATGAGCCCGCTTAATGAATTATATATATACTGTGTATATATATATATATATATATATATATATAGTCTTAGGCGCCATATTATCTGTATGAATTATATATATATATATATATATATATATATATATATATATGAATTATATATATACTGTGTATATATATATATATATATATATATATATATATATGAATTATATATATACTGTATATATATATATATATATATATATATATATATATACAGTACTGTACAAAAGTCTTAGGCGCCATATTATCTGTAGTACAAATTTTGTTATATGAGTTTATTATGTCTGCATGATTATGTACAAGACCATTCCCTACAAAGATACACTACAATTAATGAATAAATAACATTACAGAAGAATATTTGCATGCCAGTAAAGAAAGCGACATATTACATGACAGACCAGTTTTCAGATGGAAAAACAAAATCACTAATGTCGACTCCTGGGTTTCCCATGTAAATAGAAAAGAGAAGAGAGTGTGAAGAAGTTACCAAAAGAACTGATATTCTCCAGCACGCTCAGTAAAACCTAACAGCTGTTTTATTTAGAATACTGCACACATCTGTATCGAACACTACCGCTTATGTTCAAGCAAAGAGTTTCCACACGAGATATTGACCGTTTATTGTTTATGTTATGACTTAGTGTTTTTTATAGAAGTTTCTTTTAATGTAGAAATGTTTTCAAAAGCATCATTGCATACGGCTTGTGTTTGGATGTTCCCAAGACTTTCGCTCAGTACTGTAAATAAAACAGCTGTTAGGTTTTACTGAGCATAATTGTTCTTTTGGTAACGTCGTTACACTCGCTTGGCACCTAAGACTTTACACAGTACTGTATGTTATACAGGTTTATATTACTGCACAGAATTTAATTCAAGGTTTTTATAGCAACAGCTCATTCTCGGGACTACATGTATTTACAACGTGTGTGTGATTGTTGATGAGCTGACATTTTCGGTAAGAAGACATTTATTTAACACTAGTGTCGTTGACTGGTTAAGAGTTTGTAGAAATAGTGAAAAGGCTAAAGCTAAAAATAAGCTGATCAGCATCTGACACGTAACTGCTAATAACTTCACTTCTTCGCGAGGTTCAGTGTTCATAGTGTACGTACCATGTTTTTGGAGTAAGCCGAGATGAATCGCGCTGAATTGTATGTGTGTGTATCGAGGATTGTGGCAGCTTGTAGATGGATTACGGGTGTTTCTGTGTCTTCTGCATACGTTGATTGGCTCTGCGTACAGCCACGCCCACCCCAAGGAAAAAGCGATATATTCGTCTAAAAAAAGACGGCAAAAAACTGCTCGTAACTTCACTTCTATTCAACGTTTTGGTTTCGTTCATGGTGCAGGGTGATGCTGTGACAAAAATCCTGCTGGACAGACATACAGATATACAGACAGACAGAAATCTTTCTGGTTTCTGGTGCTCCGATGTATGAAACGTAAAGATATCATTGAACGAGCGAGTTCTGACCGATGTACAGACAAAACCTTTCTTAAAAAAAATTTTAAAAATAAGATTTATATAGCTTTATGTAAGGAGTCTCCAGTGTCACAGTTACAGCTGCGACACACACACGCAAGCTTGGGTTTTAAAGCAGAAAGTGTTAGCGTGCGTCTGAAAGACTTACACCACACCTAGAAGGCGCTCTTTATCTATTCTGTCATTTCCGACGTTGCCTTTTATGGAGTTTTGGAGGGCGTGGCTTCATGTACATCTCAGTATCCTATATGTACTGCTGATTAGCACTGGGCAACATACACACAAGAGGACAAAGAGACGTATCGGAGATTTGGATTGGATGTTTGGTCATGCAAACATTTACGCAGTACTTTAATAAAATAGTAAACATGGCTAATAAATAAAACCCCACTGATTGGATTCGTTAGTGTGTTTGGGAAAGTCATGTACAGTCTGCAGCTGCAGCCTGAGCTCATTCTAATGCTGCGGTTTTATGCGTTTGTGTCAAGAATGAGAACAACATTCTTAAAGATGATGTTAGGAGAAACTACGGCCCTGCAGGGAATTTAGACCCCTTTCAAATGGACCGTGTGTGTGTGTGTGTGCGCACAAGCACATGGCCTGTTCTTAGTCTCGGTTTGGAGTTTTATGAGCTTTATTAGTTTTGTGGTGGTGTTGGTGATCAGCTCTCTCTAGGAGACATCTACGTCTGCCCCCCGCTGCAGGTCAGACCTCACGCTGCTCGTCAGCTTTTACAGCTAATGGCGTGTCGACCGATTCTTTACGAGCTCACGTACCACAGGGGAGAAAAACTCTCTCTCTGTCTGTCTCTCGCATACCAATGACCGCTCGTCCGGCTCGTGCTCTACACAACTTTGAAAAGAAGAAATTTCTTTATCCTGAAGTGTAATTCAACATCACTTGAACTTCAAAATAGTTCAAAAGTATAAACACTGGCTTTAATGGAGGTTAGTTTAGATTCGTCCTGAACGTTTAAAAAATCAAGAGAGGGAAAAATGAAAAAAAGTGATGAACAGCTCCCTACTTCCTGTATCTCATGGACGTTCCACGACATTAATGAATGATGAGTTTTATTCTTATTACAGGATAGGATGAGGTGGTATAAGGACTAATAACGCATTACTATTTTTTAACGCAAATTAATCCTATGGCCAGGTTTGACACTAATGGCCTCCCATAATCTCAGCGCGGTTACCCGGCTTGTGTGTGATAACGGCACGTTTAACACGGATAATAAGACGACTGAGGGAACATCACCAGGTGCTGAACAGCAAGTTTCATTATAAAAATCTTCTAGATGGACGTTTGGATAAAACCAATGTCATGTGTTCGAGCGACCTTCAACCATAAGACGTGGGCGTGGTGGCTCAGTTGAGTAAGGCTCTATGTTGTTAATTTCTGGATCTGAGGATCCGGGTTCAAGCCTCGCCGTGGTTGGGTTGCCACGCCCGCATCATCTCCATACTACCCAGCCCATGTATTCAGTGCCGGTCACATTCGAGAGATTTTCATTTAACATTGGTTCAATGTTAATGTTTGAGAGATTATAAAACTGTATACAGTGGAACCTCGGATTGCGAGTATCCTGGTTTACGAGTGTTCCGCAAACCGAGCAAAGATTTTTTATACATTTTTAATAGGAAACCGAGCAATTATTAGTTTATGAGCGCCGAGTATCATGTATCACGCATGCGACTCTTATTTTGACACCGAGCGGCAAGCGATCACAACTCAGCCAATGATTTTTCTCTCTCTTGCGCTGCGGGAATTATGGGTAAACGTCTCCCCTGCTGAGTCCCCTGCTGCGTCTTAGCGCTCGTCTCTTATAATCAACATCTCCCTCTGTCTTCTGTGCGCACACACACACACTTTTTATACACACACACACACAGATCTCCCTGGCACTTTATTTACACAGAAAACTCAGCTCTGTCGCGATTCTTTTCAAAGGTAAGGTGCTGGTTCATTTGTTATTTTTTATTTTTTACTTTACAGCAGTGATTCCGTTAGTATGCTCACGCGAGTATCATTAGAGAGATTTCTTTTTTTTCCCCATTAACAGTGTTTGCATTGTGTATGTTAGTTGTGAAACTTAAAAAGCGAGGTGTGGGAGGGAGGAGGAGTTTTACTGTTTAAGACGAGGTGAGGGGCTAATTCCACACACTTAACTGTCTGGATTTATTTTTTACTTCTTTTTAAATGTTAAGTGCAGGTTAATTTTTACTTTATATGTTGTATTAATTATTTTTATGTATTTATTGTTTTGGGCTGTAGAATGAATAATTTGAGCTTTCATTATTTCTTATGGTAAAATTAAATTTGGTTTATGAGTATTTTGGAATACGAGCCCGCTTCCCGGAACTAATTATGCTCGTAATCCAAGGTTCCACTGTAATGTGTTTCCTCTAACCGGTCTGTCATGCATTTCTTTATTTCAACATCAACATCGAACATTTATAATGCAAGTAAATCTTAATATTTTAGAAATTGCGATTGATCGCTGACCATGACTGCGATTAACTATATTAAAAAATAAATAAATAAATAATCGATTGACCGCACTCCTAAAAAAAAAAAACATCTGCACATCACTAAATCATGCTTATTTATAAGCGCTTAAGTCCTCCCTGAACACGGTAATTTGTGGTTGTGTTGACGGTTCTGCACAATCCCTCCAGGAGTCAACAACATGTCGGACGGCTCTCACCCAGCTCCGGTCATTTTAAAGGTCTCTCTGATTGATGCAGGTCAGGTGACCCATTTTGAAACGGGAACTTTTCTTGTTTTTGGCCCGTCAGTACTGTACACCGTAGGTTGTTGTTGTTGTTGTTGTTGTTCTTTCTCTCATTAGGGGACGTGAAAGATGATCATTTGGTCCAGCAAAGGTTTTACACCAGATGCTCTTCCGGACTCGATCCCCCTCTTACTGTAAAACACTGCAGATATATTTTAGTTTGTTTTTGTTTTTTATATTATTATTATTATTGGGGTCACTGGAGGTCGGATCTGCTGTGGATTCTGGATCGGGAGAAAATGTCAAACAGTAGTGTGGACCAAATCTAATGAGCCCGTGGGCCGGATATGTCCCGTAGGCCTTGTGTGTGTGTGTTGGTGTTGGTGCGTTTGCTAAAATGAGAAGGAGGCGGCTATCCGATACGAGGGCTAAAAATAATAAACAGAATAGTTTTTAAGATGTGTGTCGAGTTGTTTTTTTTTTGTTTTTTTTTGTATTGCTCAGTCAACATGTCCAAATAGCAGAACAATGAACCAGCTACAGAACTCATCAGGAGAGCACACACACACACACACACACACACACACACACACACACACACACACACACACGCACGCGCGCACTGTGTGCAAATACCCAAATACAAATAAGGACCTCATGTCACACCTCTTTGCAGTGTCATAAAGATGGATGCTGTTTAATCTCTTGTTTAAGTGTTAAACTGCTCTGACACACACACACACACACACACACACACACACATGCCTGCAGTCAATCTCTCTCTCCTTTTGTTAAGCAGTTGTCAGAAAAAAACGATGCTGCAAGATAGAGCGGAGTTTGGCACCTGTGTGTGTGTGTGTGTGTGTGTGTGTGTGTGTGTGAGCATGTAGGGAGGAAGGGGAGGTGTCTACCCATTGACCTTCTGTGGACATTTGGCTTGTCCTCATGAGGAAAACTCTTTAAAAGACAGAAAATATCATCCACACACACACACACACACACACACATATGCAGACACACACACACACTCGCCATTTGCTATTTAGACGCAGACCAAATGAAAAACGATGATATTCAAAATGAGATGTAAATGTGTCAAGCAGTTTTCAGTAATGTGTGTGTGTGTGTGTGTGTGTGTGCGTGTGTGTGTGTGTGTGTGTGATCCAGCCAGAGGTGATCTTCAATCATCTTATGATTCGTGTTAAATGTGCCCTTATCACACACAGCCGGGTAACCGCTCTGCGGTTATGGGAGGCCATTGGGGTCATATGATTTGTTCATATGATTCATTTGCATTAAAAACAAAATAGTAAGTCATTGAAATTTCTGAATTAACCACATGAGTGGACGTGTTAATATTGACAGCCCTAGTTGTAACGAACGAGTCTGTTTTTTTTGTTCACTAGCACACCGTCGTCCATGTTTGTTTTTCTCGCTAGCCTCCCATCTTGTGACGCGGACAGTCAGAGCGTAAAAGCATCTGTACTCATGTTGTGCCTTTCTGAAAAGCTCCCTGTGAAGCTCCAGCGTGCCTTTAAACTTTTAAAAGTGGCCCATTTCAACCTCTCAACCCGGGCGCTCTAGCTGTTTCGCTAATGCAGTGTCTGACTAAACCGTGAAGAAAACACTCCACTTAACTCCCGTTTTAACTACGTCTAAGTCCGGTGCAGAAAATCAATACGGTCTTTTTAACCCTCGAGTTCAGGAAGTGACCTCAAATCAACACGTCTGCTACAGCATGAACAGTAAACCACCGGTCACTGACTCGATGGTTAGATCCAGAACATACATTTACGAACAAAGCTTAGCATAGCTTAGCTTTGCTTGCAGAGTCCATGTTTTTTTCAGCTGGAAATCACAAATTTCGAAAAATAAGTTAAAGTTCCACCTTCACTTTAAGTGTTACGTCAAACACAAATTGAAAACATTTGTCTTACCCGATAATTGAACACGTTATCACTAATCGATGAATGCTTAATTAATAATGTTAACAAAAATTTACATTATCATTATTTTGGTACATATTGCAATTGCGATTTCAACTGCCATGTTTAACTAGTAAACGTAATATTTAGTATTTAAATGTATTTATCTGTGTGAACAGCAAATAATGGCACAAAGGATCACAAATGATTTTAAACGAATAAATATTGAAATTACTGACTGTGCCTAGTCGATTCAATTCAAAACTTTTGAATTCATATATATTACCTGTAATAAATTGCAGCCTTATGTGATTAAACGGTCCATATTGCGATTTCGATTTGTATGTGATTAATTGTGCAGCGCTAATGGTAACCAAGTTAAATAAAGTGTTCTAGCAGCAAATCGTGTTTCCTTATTCTGAAATAACTGATGAAAAATACAACGAAGTGGAACAGCACCCTCTTGTGGCGTACACGTTAATACATGTACACGAGAAACATCACGCAAAACAAACAATATCTGTTTAATTCTTTATGATTGATTTAAGTAATCAATTAGTGATCAATAATCACTAATCACTAATCATCAATAGTTAATGTCTCTACTAACTAATCACTAGTAGGTATGTGGAATCACCAGGGACGACCTGATACCATATTATCACGATAAATATCCCAATTCGATATATTTTTATTCCCCGACATTCTTACAATTTTAAACAAACTCAGCCAATAAGTCGCTCCGTACCACACAGGATACTGTGCTGCCTGTTAATGTTTGAATAGTTCAGAGTGCGCCACCTGCAGGATTATAGAGGACCAGCAGCATTTTACCACTCAACGACAAACATACTGTATATCATTAATAAAATAGCGAGTCAGTTTAGTGACACATGAATCTCTACTATCTGGTGCACTCTTTTAAAGTAAGTTGAACTTCAGTCTTTATTCGTCACACATCAGTAACTGAGAGTCTTAACATACTGAGCCGCCACCACCCCAATGAGGGCCAGCACATTAATGGGGCACATCCACACCTGGGCAGAGCAACTCACCTCCTATGGGTTTTTGGGTTTGTACTGCTTTATAGGTACCGCGCGCTAACCGATTGCGCCACCGGAGCCACAATGCAGCTCAACACTATACACCATACGAGCCACGATGCACCGCTGTGACGTGCAGCTAACGTGAAAATAAGAAAGCTACGTACATTTTCGACTTTTTTTTTCTTTTTTAATTTATTATTCAGTCAGTCACACATATCTGATTTAGCTTTACGAAGCCAATCCGTTTTTAATAGTTTGCTCTAAATCATTTTTATGACGTCACTGATGAGAAGTCTTGATAAAACTGTAGTAGTTTCATCGTTGACCTGTTTAAAGATATTAGAGTTTATTAATCTGATAAACAGCACCAGCCATCGGGTCGGACCTGAATTGTTCTGCGCTGCTTTTTCGCTGAATTACGAAATAAACAAGAAGTTAAAGGGGGCAAGTATGGAGGAAAACAACAAAACTAGCAGGTCATGATGATAAGGACAGTTCTCAGAAATCCATTTTGGTGTTGTTGTTGTTGTTGTTGAAGTTATACTTTTTTAACATACTACACAGCCACTTCATATACTTTATATTACTTTTTTACGCCGTCTAATAATTAAACCGTAAACAGAACAGACACTTAAAATCTAGCACTTACTCATGTTGTTGTGTTTGGCATGGAAGTTTTGATTGTGGTAGGGGTTGTGTTGGAGCGGCGGGGGGTGGGGGGGGGGGGGTGTTTGGTGTGTGTGTGTGTGTGTGTGTGTGTGTGTGTGTGTGTGTGTGTGGATGGTGTGAGAGAGGTTGGGAGGGTCTGCACTCATCAGGCTCTGGAATTCAACACAGGATGTTTGGAATGTGGGCAATGAAAGTCATGTGATGAGGGTCCCGGGGTCAGGGGTCACGAACAGACACCTGCTGGCCCTTATGTCAGAGCTGTAAAGTGTGTGAGTGTGTGTTTCTGAGGTGTTACTTCTCGTATAAACTAATGTCTAACGTCACTGCGGTCGTGCACTGCGGCGCCCCTGAATTCAGATGAATCGTGGATTAAATACGTCGAACATTCAAGTTTGCGACGTTTTTTACGACTCGGGGCAAAGTCGCGCTCGCGCCAGCGTTTCACTCGCTCGCGAAGTTGTTTGTTTGGCCCGGAGTTACGAGATCTGCTCCGTCACTATTATCTTTCATTTCCTCCATCGATTTCTTTCTTCATCCTTCCTATCATCTCAGTGAGTCAGTAGTAAGGACCAGACACGTGAGTGACCCCTGCTTGTGTACTGCAGGACAGCCCTTGTTGAAGTGTATGGCGGCTCCTTGATGATGGGATCCTCTTAAGGGGCGTCATTCTCCTGGAGCTCAGCCTGATGCGTTAGTCTGATTAGAGAGAGAGAGAGAGAGAGAGAGTGGTAATGTCAGTGCAGGCCGCCGTGCCAGGATACGAGTAAAGTGCATTAACTGGCTGAGACTCGAGAACGTTTGATTTGGAAGGACATCGACCTTAATGCAAACTCGTCAAACATCTCACTCACTCCTGTGACTTGTCATGAAAACCTGGCTTATTAGCACTCATTATTATTATTATTACTAATACTGATATTGATATTATAAATTACTGGAATGGAGATTGTGAGCCAGACCTTCTCGTCCAGCATCAGTGCCGGTCCTCATAAACCTGTCCGTCTCAAATAAAACACCCTTTGATCTAAGCGAAAACATTCATCGAACACATTACACGAACTAAAAATGCCTGATGTATCACTAAAGGACAGTGTCGTAGTGTTTAAAAGTTTTGTGTTTGTGTGAGTGTGTGTGTGTGTGTGTGTGTCCCCGGTTGTAACGAATGTCTTGTTCTCTCTGTAGCAGTTGCAGAAGAATGGACAGATCTCAATCTCCAGCCTGAACGGGAAGACGGACGAGCAGACAGACTTCACAGGACAAGATGAGGATGAAACTCTGGCCGAGGGTATGTTTGTCTTTGTGTGTGTGTGTGTGTGTGTGTGTGTGTGTGTGTGTGTGTTTGGTTGTGTGGAATGTCACGGACCACCCATTAGTCATGTTTGGAGTACAAGGGATGATCTTTATCTCTTTATCTAGAGACCCCTTATATCCCTTTGTCTCAGCACCAAATCTCAGAAAGGACACCTACAGAGGGTGTACAGGATACATGTGTGTGTGTGTGTGTGTGTGTGTGTGTATGTGGGGGAGAGCAAGAGATGGAGAGATAGACTAGGACTATAGTACAGTTCCTGGACGGGTTCCTGTTTCACATTCTCATCATGTCACAGGAACCGAAACAATTAAGCGAATGTGACGCAGACTGCGAGGGCGGGGAATTATTTCCGGATTTCATCTTCATATTTTTATTATTATTTAAATTTTATGAATGTAGATTTTTTTTTTCCCCCATCTAAAGCTGTGCAGCAGTGATTCGCCGCGATTCTGAATCTGTTTCAGTGACGTAAGTACGAAAGGTGCGTCAATATTTACTCAGCCAAAGTTCCCGGTATTCAGAATCGGGTTACGCGGCGGCTTAAGTCGATTTTCCGCTCTCCGCGTTCCGATGTGTGTCATGGCCGGGGCCTTCACTAGCATCTGTAACTCTATGGAGTACGCGCCTTTAACAATGGGATGGAAAATAGCGTTAGCATTTATAATTTTTTTTCCTTTAAAATATTAGAATATTTTAGAATCCCTTTGGAATCTTTAAAAAAAAAATGAACAAATAAATGACATATAAAAGAAAAAATGGCAGTTATCCTGTTTAAAAAAAAAAAAAAAATTATTGTGTATGCTGCTCATGACATCATGCGATAATCTCTGATGTTGGAATGCGCACGGCCGGATCTGAACATTTTATTTATGAATTAATAAAACGCCTGGCAATAAAAGTTTTGGCTCGCCTCGGGGCGTAATTTCACCGCAGGAACTCTTTTAAAGAGCTCGTTAACTTTAAGAGAGCGTTTTTCTTTCTTCAGGTTAAAGAGTTTGTCATCCTGCTCCAGATTATCCGTGATTGCCTGCGGAGTTTGTTAACTGATCGCATGACCTGATTGATCATATGATATCATATGGTGCTTGAGGGTTACCCCTCCCCCCCTTACCCAGCATTTTTTTTTTTTTTTAACCTGCCTTTAGCAGACAACCCATTCCTAAAGTCTCTTTGGTACTAGAGCTAACACTAAGGTAGACATACTGTACAGTATTAAAGGTCCCCTGTTTTCTGTTTCGTCCTCGTCCTCCAAATGCACCTTTTTAAAAAAAAAAGGGAAAAAAAAGCTACGCTACTGCCCGTGCTAGAGCTGCTGCGGAGCTGTGCAACAAGTCATCATTGGTGGGGGGAGGGGGGGGGGGGTGTTTGGATCTTCTTATATGAGGTCACATTAGCATGTTTAAACCCTATTAAATATTTTTGTTTTCAAATTTTTTGAAGATCCATCAGAATATTAATAATGACCAAAAAAAAAAAATATATATATATATATATATATATATATATATATATATATATATCCATAATAGGCGTTCTTTAATATTGATATTAACCCGAATCTAATTAACGCTCAGGGAGTAGCAGGAATGCTCTGACTTGCTTATGAATGTCTCCCTAGTCCCTTTTCCATTTTTCAAAGCAGCAATTTCTCATTTCCTCCTCACTTCGACCTGTCTGAAAGCCAGCAGTCGGATCTCCAGAGCGCTCTGCTGTGTGTGTGTGTGTGTGTGTGTGTGCGTGGGTGTGCGCGCAGTTTATTTGTTCTTTCCCTGCCTTTAAACTTCGACAGACCACCGCGCCGCTTCCTTCCAAAAATATTTAGCGAGCCGTGATCCGGTGGAGCTTCACAGAGCCCCGTGCACGTTTTTAAATGGACTTATCTCTCCGTGTGCGGAGAAACCCGAGATGACATGAAGTGCAGAGATGTGCGGCGTGCCTACGGCGGTTTAATACCACCGTAACGAGCCGTGCCCTGGCCTGGATCGAGTCCCACAGTAACTTTACGCTGCATCAAACAGACGGCACCGCGGAGACGAGAGGGGACATGTGTTGTCTGTTAAGATTGACTAGTTCATGACTGTTTTAGTGTCGATGCTTCTTTAATAACCTGACATGTACTTTATTTTCATTACAGTAGGTTCCTTCCGATTCTAACATCGGGCCTTCGATGCCCTCACGCTATCTGCAGAAATGGAAACCTGTACATTTTTCACATCTCGTCATTACGGATTTAGTTGTGATGCGAGTCCGAACCCATCATGGTGGATTTGATTCATGATATGTTTAAAGTCCCTGTGCGTATCTTACATTCCTCCAGTCCCATCATCATGGTTTAAAATCTTGCTATGATGGTTTTCCACAAACCTCCAATCCCAACATCATGGGTGTGATTCCCACATTCTTCAAATTCCAGCATCATTGCTTTGATTCCCACACTCTCCCAGTACCAGCACCATGATTTTATATATATATAAAAAAAAATTTCAACTTGCTTCCCATTCAAATTACGTGACCCCAATGTAACGGGTTTGATTCCCACATAATTCCAGCCTGGTTTGGTTGTCAAAGGTTTGAAAATTCATACGTACTGCTAAGATTCTTAGATTCCCAAAGATATAATGTTTTCAATTCCCAACATCATGAAATTGAGCCACACACCTTCAGGCTCAATGTGGGTTTGATTTCCACCTGCTTCCAGGCCAACTGTCAGAGGTTTTGTTTCCCATGCTGAGGAAAATTCCTACCTTTTCAGAAATGCATAGTTTATTTTTTTTTTTTTTAGATCCCTACACGCCTCCAGTATGTCATGACTTTTATATTCAAACACCATTTAAAACATCATGGGTTTTAATCCCCAAACTCTTTTCATCTCAGAATCATCACTCAGGTTTCCATTTCCACACCCATCCATTTCCAACATCATAGATTCAATTCCCACACTTTTCCAATCCCAACTCATGGTGCCAATTCCCACACTTTTCCACTTCAAACATCTGGCTTTCAATTCCCACACTTTTCTAATCCCAACATTAGAGTTTCAATTCCCACACTTTTTTAATACTGTGTAACGGGTTCGACCCAAAGTTGCACGGGCGGCACCATGAAACACAGACACGAGGCGAGATCTTAGAGGAAAAGGGTTATTTATTAGGAATAAATAAAGGAAGGAAAGGGAAAAAGGAGGGAGGACGGAGAGAAAGGGAAGGAATGATGTGTGCACGTGCAGGGTCCGAGGCAGTGCCCAGCTGGCATGCGGGCACGCGGCGGTGGGCGGAGTGGCCGAATGGAGCACGCGAGGCAGCGCTCCTGCACGCTCCCTCTCGGTTCCTCCCCGCTGTCGATGGCCGGCCTGGCCCCTCCCAGCTCTCTGTGGGCGTGGCCTCAGGCGGGAGTCTCACTCGGACGTCCATCGGCTGGGTGGCTTTCCCGGCTGGGATCGGCGGCCTTAACGCTGTCCTCCTCGCGGCCTTTTCCTCTTCGGCGGCGGGGACGCGAAGGCGGGCTCGACGCGGGAACATAGGATGCCGTGGGAGCTTGTGCAGGAGATCAAAGGGGCGGAAATCCAATGTCCATTTACAAAGTCTCTGGGGCACGTTCCATTTCCCCACTCCCATGCCACTCTCGAGCTCCACCGCGTTACGCTCTTCTCGGACCCCGGACTAAACTCCGCGCCTTGCTTTTATAATGAGGAGCAAGCCCGAGATCCTATTAACGTTAATCACTGCCAGCCGGCCCGCATAGGCGGCCCCGTCCCTTTGCACACCTGCAGAAGGGGTGCCGCCTACTTAGGGGGCCTACGAAGTGAGCGAGGGGCGATAATAGATTTAGGCGCACGCCCATCACAGGCGCACGCCGTGACACTGCCCCTCCCTCAGCTCCGAGTTCACCATTGCCGCCGGCACTGCCTACTTGTGAATAAGACCTCAACCTCGTTTGGGACTTAACCCACGGTCTGTGCCATGTGCCCCCGTGCCTGCATTCTCCACCAATGTAACGGGTTCGACCCAAAGTTGCACGGGCGGCACCATGAAACACAGACACGAGGCGAGATCTTAGAGGAAAAGGGTTATTTATTAGGAATAAATAAGGGAAGGAAAGGGAAAAAGGAGGGAGGACGGAGAGAAAGGGAAGGAATGATGTGTGCACGTGCAGGGTCCGAGGCAGTGCCCAGCTGGCATGCGGGCACGCGGCTAGCGGCGGTGGGCGGAGTGGCCGAATGGAGCACGCGAGGCAGCGCTCCTGCACGCTCCCTATCGGTTCCTCCCCGCTGTCGATGGCCGGCCTGGCCCCTCCCAGCTCTCTGTGGGCGCGGCCTCAGGCGGGAGTCTCGCTCGGACGTCCATCGGCTGGGCAGCTTTCCCGGCTGGGATCGGCGGCCTTAACGCTGTCCTCCTCGCGGTCTTTTCCTCTTCGGCGGCGGGGACGCGAAGGCGGGCTCGACGCGGGAACATAGGATGCCGTGGGAGCTCGTGCAGCTCTTTCCCGCGCTGTCCTCAGCGCGGAGATCAAAGGGGCGGAAATCCAATGTCCTTTTACAAAGTCTCTGGGGCACGTTCCATTTCCCCACTCCCATGCCACTCTCGAGCTCCACCGCGTTACGCCCTTCTCGGACCCCGGACTAAACTCCGCGCCTTGCTTTTATAATGCGGAGCAAGCCCGAGATCCTATTAACGTTAATCACTGCCAGCCGGCCCGCATAGGCGGCCCCGTTCCTTTGCACACCTGCAGAAGGGGTGGCGCCTACTTAGGGGGCCTACGAAGTGAGCGAGGGGCGATAATAGATTTGGGCGCACGCCCATAACAGGCGCACGCCGTGACAACTGACATTAGATTTTCAATTCCGCAATTTTTTTTTATTCCAACATTAGGGTTTCAATTCCCACACTTTTCCAATTCAAACATTTCAATTTCAGTTCCCACACTTTTCTAATCCCAACAGCATAGATTCAATTACCACACTTTTCCAATCCCAAAATTAGAGTTTCAATTCCACAATTTTTTAAATTTCAGCATTAGGGTTTCAATTCCTATACTTTTCCAACCAAATGTTAAGGTTTCAATTCCCACATTTTTCAATACCAAAATTTGAGTTACAATTTCCATACTTTTTAAATCCCAACATCATAGATTCAATTCCTATACTTTTCCAATCCCAACGCAGTGTGAGTGTGGGAATTCAGCCAAGGTTGTTGGGATTGGATGATTGTAGGTCGTGAACTCATGTTGGGTTTGAACTCCCGCACTTTTCCAATCCGAACATCAGGCTTTCAATTCCAACCCATAATCCCAAAATTAAGGATTTCTTTTCCACACTTTTCCAGTCTCAACATCATGCCATTGCTTCCCACATACTGGTCTTCTCAGCATTATTGGTTTTAATCCCCCTACGTTCCCAATCCTAGCAACATAGGTTTTTGGATTTTGTTATATGTCACTTTCATTCCCAACCTCACTGGTTTTTAATTCCTGAAGCCTTCGAAGATCCCGACATTACGGCCTGCAAAGTTTCAAACCCAGCATGAGTTCACGACCTACAATCATCCAATCCCAACAACCTTGGCTGAATTCCCAAACTTACACTCTAATACCAACATCATACACACGTGGACAAAATTGTTGGTACCCTTCGGTCAATGAAAGAAAAACTCACAATGGTCACATAAATAACTTTAATCTGACAAAAGTAATAATTTTTAAAAATTCTATGAATGTTAACCAATGAAAGTCAGACATTGCTTTTCAACCATGCTTCAACGGAATTATTTAAAAAAAATTAACTCATGGAACAGGCCTGGACAAAAATGATGGTACCCCTAGAAAATACTGAAAATAATGTGACCAAAGGGACATGTTAATTCAAGGTGTGTCCACTAATTAGCATCACAGGTGTCTACAATCTTGTAATCAGTCAGTGGGCCTATATATAGGGCTCCAGGTAGTCAGTGTGTTGTTCGGTGACATGGTATGTACCACACTCAACATAGACCAGAGGAAGCGAAGGAAAGAGTTGTCTCAGGAGATTCGAAAGAAAATTATAGACAAGCATGTTAACGGTAAAGGCTATAAGACCATTTCCAAGCAGCTAGATGTTCCTGTGACTACAGTTGCACATATTATTCAGAAATTTAAGATCCATGGGACTGTAGCCAACCTCCCTGGACGTGGCCGCAGGAGGAAAATTGATGACAAATCAAAGAGACGGATAATCCGAATGGTAACAAAAGAGCCCAGAAAGACTTCTAAAGAGTTCCAAGGTGAACTTCATGCTCAAGGAACATCAGTGTCAGATCGCACCATCCGTCGTTGTTTGAGCCAAAGTGGACTACATGGGAGACGACCAAGGAGGACACCATTGTTGGGAACAAATCAAAGCCAGACTGGAATATGCCAAACTACATGTTGACAAGCCACAAAGCTTCTGGGAGAATGTCCTATGGACAGATGAGACAAAAATTGAACTTTTTGCCAAGGCAAATTTTGCTAATTATACTTGAAGCATATGAAGAAAAGAACACTGTCCCTACTGTGAAACATGGAGGAGGCTCTGTTATGTTCTGGGGCTGCTTTGCTGCATCTGGCACAGGGTGTCTTGAATCTGTGCAGGGTACAATGAAATCTCAAGACTATCAAGGGATTCTAGAGAGAAATGTGCTGGCCAGTGTCAGAAAGCTGGGGTCTTAGGTCATGGGTCTTGCAACAGGACAATGACCCAAAACACACAGCTAAAAACACCCAAGAATGGCTAAGAGGAAAACATTGGACTATTCTAAAGTGGCCTTCTATGAGCCCTGACCTCAATCCTATTGAGCATCTTTGGAAGGAGCTGAAACATGCTGTCTGGAAAAGGCGCCCTTCAAACCGGAAACAACTGGAGCAGCTTGCTCATGAGGAGTGGGCCAAAATACCTGCAGAGAGGTGCAGAAGTCTCACTGACAGTTACAGGAATCGTTTGATTGCAGTG
Source organism: Clarias fuscus (assembly GCA_030347435.1). Taxonomy (NCBI): domain Eukaryota; kingdom Metazoa; phylum Chordata; class Actinopteri; order Siluriformes; family Clariidae; genus Clarias; species Clarias fuscus. Next base: position 4,275,200 of record CM059229.1, read on the forward strand.
ATTGCCTCAAAAGGTTGTGCAACAAAAAACAGTTAGGGGTACCATCATTTTTGTCCAGGCCTGTTCCATGAGTTCATTTTTTTTTTTATAATTCCGTTGAAGCATAGTTGAAAAGCAATGTCTGACTTTCATTGGTCAACATTCATAGAATTCTTATTAATTATTACTTTTGTCAGATTAAAGTTATTTATGTGACCATTGTGAGTTTTTCTTTCATTGACCGAAGGGTACCAACAATTTTGTACACGTGTGTAACTACATTCTATTAAATCCCACCAACATGGGTTCAATTCCCACATCTTTTCCAATCCTAGCGTCATGGTTTTTAATCCACATACACCCAATGACCCAGTAATGACCCAATTCCCAACAGTGTTGGGGGTTTCATTAACTCATGCTGATGCCGATGAAAATGTATACCTTATACTTTATAAATGTAGCGTTCATTACATTCCTACAGTATATCTCAATGTCATGTCCCAACTCCAATCCTAGGTTCATGAGTTAGCTTCCTGTGTTCTTCTCATCCCAGTATAATGTGTTTGATTCCCACTCATACACATTCCAGTCACATCATTGTAGCCATAGTATTAATTCCTACGTTTTTTTAGTCTCACCATCATGACTTCAAAACCCCGCTTTGAATTCCAACACCATGCGTTTATTCATTCCGAACCTCACGGGTTCACGTCCCGACATAACACAACGTTACAGAAACGGATTCCGCGCACATTTCCGATCGCAACGTCACTACCATGCTTCCGATTCAGACATAACGGATTGTTCTTCCTAAACCTACCATGTTTTCCATGTGCTTCTAATTCTGAGGTCATGGGTTCGATTCCCACACATTCCCAACATTGTGGGTTTGATTCCTAAGCTCTGGATAAACACACCTGGCAACTGACATGTAAATGTAACCAATATGTTGGGTGCAAACTAATGTGATTTCTCCCCTGGAAAGTCATCATCTCTCATCCACACACCAGCCCAAGGCCATGCTGCTTGCGTCGGGTCGCCGTCTCCATCACTATTTTTCCAAAACTGCACCAACATCTGTTCGCTTTTACCAAACCCCGAGAGACTGAGATCCCAAAAGGTCAGAATGTTTAGAGTGTACGAGTGTAGGTCAAAGCTGTTATCCAGAGATGTCAGTGCTGCCCGGGCTAGAATGTCTGGTATGCGCATATCGTGTCAGCGTATTGAAGCCTGAGCGAAGGGGTTGTTTGGGGGGGTGGAGGACCCCGCCCTGTTGAGGGACACTGGAGTAGATGAAGAGATGAAGTGTCGGGGCAGGGCAAAAGTGGCAGCTGACTGAGACGTATGTGAGAGAGGGGGGTGTGGGGGTGTTTAGGGCTCGGAGCGAGATGAAGCCAAAGAGTCTGAAGGAGAAGAAGGAAGAGGAATGTCTTCTGATAACATTACAGAAGGGACAGGATCTAACTACGCCAACCACCATCCCCCTACACACCCAAAAACACACACACACACACACACACACACAGATACCTGTGCTTAGAAAGTGTAAAACTGTACATGTTCTAGTCATATGGAGCGAAGCTGGAGACAAAGCCGAGGAAGGAAACACAACGATGAAGACGTGTTTCTCACACAGGAGGCCCCTGAAACACTCGAACACACACACAGACATGCACGTATGCACCGTCTCACACACACACAGGACGTGTAAACACACACCCACGCTTTACACGCAACCGCTCGAATCGAATCCAGCGAATGAAAATAAACCACCGTCGGTGTGGCGGAGCTTTTCCCAGGGCCTTAAGTTTCAGACCAAGCGTCTTCGTCGGGGCGTTCGAGTCAAAGCGGGACTTTGGATTTCTCTTACAGGATAACGGGGCATAAAGTAGTTCTGAGCGTAAAACCCCCTCCCTTCATTTCTCTACGTAATCGCCTGAATGAATCAAATTACACGTTTCACTAGGGCTTGGACGAGTTTTCTCGGACGTCCCGGGTTCGCATCTGATACGACTGCAGTGCGGCCCGAGGCACCCCGGCCTAGGATCATCACCCACTGGGGTGCGGCTTCCTTTAAAACGTTCGCTCAGTTCAGATGCTTTAGTGCGCCTGAGCGTCTCCGTGCGTCTCCGTCTTTCATTCCTTCAATTCAGCAGAAATTTCACCCCAAGTCCCGGTTCTATACAGTGTATGTGTATATATATATATATAGACACAGTGAAATCAGTGGTATAAAGGCTTCAGGACGTGCCGTTATTGGAAAACTAACAGGAACTCTGTTTCATCGCACCACCCTGTTGTTGATTACTTTCCTGTAACAGCATGAGGCCTTGTGATTACGTTGCTCAAGAATAGAACTGGACACTTTGTTCAGTCGTAACGCTGTGATAGTCACACGTGCAGCAAATCCCCGTTCTCTTCATGAGCTACTTTACTAACTTGGTGCCCTAGTGGTTTGCAAGTGCAAAAAAACAAAACAAAACAAAATAAATCGGATTCATGTTGTTTATGTAAGGAATAAATCCCGGCTATGTGGAAGCTTTGCATCAGTTCTGTATGTGTTTGTGTCTGCGTTCAAGGGTGTGGGCGTCTTTTCTTTGTCTGGCCATCTCCTCCCACAGGCATGGAGTAGGAGCACTGGGTCAGCGCGGTCTCTGTCCACATCTCTCCCTCACACTCTCACACACACACACACACACACACAAGCTCCAAGCTGGGAGGGGCATCTGATATTCTGCAGCTTTAGGAGCTGCTGCGGAGGCTTTGCCAAAAAATGTACTGCATTGTGCAATTGCAACTCTCGTGCCAGGAAAAAAAAAATAAAACAAAAATCGCGCTGTTGCGACAGGACGCTGTGAGTTCGCGCACTGAGACTAATCGCTACGACTAAAGGCCACCCGTGAGGCCGAAATACGGGTTTCACATGTCTGGGTAATTGTAAAACATACAAACGTGTATGATTGCATGCACACACACACATACACACACACACACACACACACACACATTCTGGAAGAACGCTAGGTTTCCTCCCAGCTGTCGAGGAGGGGACGCCTGAAACGATCCAGAGAATGAGATCAACCATTATCTCATGGTCAGAGGAGCGTGTGCGCATGTGTGTGTGCGTGTGTGTGTGTGTGTGTGTGTGTGTGTGTGTGTTTAGAACGATGACAGGATATTAGAATTATCCTGTTGTTTGTGTATCGAGAAATTATTTTTGCGCATGCATCCAATTAATCCCTCGATTGTTTTCTCTCTATGTGTGTGTCGGTGTGTGTGTGTGTGTGTGTGTGTGTGTTTGCACACATGTGAATGATCAGATTCTGCAAGACTGTGGCGCTGCTGCACGTTTGCCAAAAGCGTTTCATCAGCCTTTCGGAAAGCGGCCTGGCTTCGGCCTCCTTCCCAGTCGCACCGGTCAGATTCACGCACCTCACCAGAAGCTTTACTGTAAAAAAAAAAACTCAATATCCAGCTGTGAAGCCACTTTGCCGGTGCTGGTTTTGCTGTCAGCGTCAATTAAACGGGTTACAAATCCGCTGTGACGTGTAGAAGACCTGTCAGCTTTAACCAGGACTGATTTATGTACCCAGAGATCCTTAACTAATATAGTCTGTGTTGTGAGGAATGCCATGTGGAGAAGGAATCAGAGCGAACAGACATGCCGTCTGCGTGAAGGTACAGAATACTGATCAGTTCCCGTTTGGTTGTGAGAATGTTCGACAGGCAACGTTACGGATGACGGATCGCTGTCTAATGATAAAGTTGACGCTGGAATAACGTCACACTAACGACCTCAACGCTGGGGTCAGAGCGCGGGGTCAGCCGTTATACGGCGCCCCTGGAGCAGACAGACAGGGTTAAGGGCCTCGCTCAGGGGCCCGACAGCGGCGACCTGGTGAAGTCTGGGCTCAAACCGGTGACCTTGTGATCAGTAACTCAGAGAATGAACACACTTTAATCATGTAGCAGCAACGCGGTGTCCTGTACTTAAAGGCCACTTTAGAAATGATAATGCATGCTAATTTATACTGCTAATGCTAATAAATCTGCTGAACAGCTATTAACTTTACAGAGGACAAATGAAGTCCTAATCATGGGAAGTTTTAATGTAACTTAATGAATTATTATTAATACATCTGCTTTTATATATATATATATATATATATATATATATATATATATATATATATAAAATATATATATATATATATATACAGTATATAAGATTATATTTAAAATAAATAAATAAGTTTATATATATATATATATATATATATATATATATATATATATATATGAATAAATAAATAAATTTGAAAAAATTAAAATTAAATAAATAATTATTTAAAGAAAATTTATTTCTTTATTTATTTATATCTTAAAAATAATATTTTTTTTACAAATAAAAAAAATATATTTAAAAAAATTCTATGAACACATCTGCTGAGCAGCTATTAACTTTACAGAGGACAGATGAAGTCCTAATCATGGGAAGTTTTAATGTAACTTAATGAATTATTATTAATACATCTGCTTTTATATATATATATATATATATATATATATATATATATATATATATATATAAAATATATATATATATATATATATATACAGTATATAAGATTATATTTAAAATAAATAAATAAGTTTATATATATATATATATATGAATAAATAAATAAATTTGAAAAAATTAAAATTAAATAAATAATTATTTAAAGAAAATTTATTTCTTTATTTATTTATATCTTAAAAATAATATTTTTTTTACAAATAAAAAAAATATATTTAAAAAAATTCTATGAACACATCTGCTGAGCAGCTATTAACTTTACAGAGGACAGATGAAGTCTTATTCATGGGAAGTTTTAATGTAATTTAATGAATTATTATTAATACAGCTGCTGAGCAAAATTAAAAATATATATATGATTATATTTAAAATAAATAAATAAAAAGTTAAAAAATATATAATAATATATATTTTTGCTGGTGATAATAATAATTATTATATAATATATCATAATATATAATATATGTAATTATAATTGATTTATTTATATAAAAATGTAATAAAGAATTATTTAAACAATTTTTAAGAAAATCTATTTTAAAATATATATATATCTTTTATATCTTAATTTTTTTTTTACAAATAAATAAAAATTATATTTTAAAAATAATTAAATTATTTTAATTACAAATTACATTAAATTAAAGAATTTTAAAGAATTTTTTTTGCCGCATCCCCAGTACAGTTCTGACCTTGACGTCCAAACGATTTTCACATGTTAAAGGAGTTCCTGGGAGGCCAGACATGTTTCAGACGTTTCTGAATCAGACATTTCGGTCCGATCATGACTCCAGTGTACTGAGAAAACTTTCTAGTCATTAGTGCAGCAGGGAGTTATATAGAGAAATACAAGGAACAGAACTGTTATACTGTACAAGCAAAATCCTGAGTTTGACTTGAACGCTAAATATGATAATATGGTGAGCGGTTACGGCATACAGTACATCACCATTCACTCTCTTCCCCCTGCATGGATATGCATGCGTTAGATTGTCTTGATGCCACCGCTCGGAACTTAAAATCTCGCTAACAATGCAAGTGCTCGAAAAGTGTACAGAAAACAGGAAAGCAACTAAACCGGACCAAGCACCCGCCCCTGAGGAGGATGTACATACTTTATTTTACACAAGACCATAGCGTGCACTTTTTATCTAGCGCACACTCGATTGATACACTGATTTGACTTCACTGTAGAGCCGTTGAGTTAGGCTCTTGACCCCTGACCCCTGCAGAGGCACCGTATCATCGCCTGACCCTGCGCTCTGACCCTGACTTCCTTCCTGAGGCCGGATGTGTCAAGATAAGTGTTCATTGTTACTGTACGCCGATCTATACGATGAAAGAGTTGCTGCACCACTTTGAATTATAAACATGTTTTAATGTCTGGACTTCTTTAAAATATTGGCTCCTCCCGAGTCTTCTGTCCTGGTTTCTCATTAAAGCTCAACTCAAACTCAGGACTGTAGGAACACCATGTGGTAGGTTTAAGGATTTAGACAGAAGTAAGATGTTCGCTGGTGATAAGAGAGTGTTAGCACGAGGTTAATTCGATTTCAGCTAATTAGATTCTGGTCCGGAGGTCAGGTGTTGACGGCTCAGAGGAGTGCTGCAGAAAGTCAGGAGATTTGAAGCGGGCGATAAAAGCGCAAGGAATAGAGAAGTGAGGATGAGGATGAGGATCAGGTGCATTCTGCTGATTCCTAAGTCGAAGGATTAGGGATGTTATCAGCTGTTATAGCTATAATAAGAGAATAGTCAGTGTTGGGACAGTGAGATTAGGCCAGGTTCTATCAATGCTGTGCCACTGAGGATGAGGATGAGGATGAGGATGATGGGTCGCATTCCTGTGCATGCTGCATGTTCACAGGGTCGGTCTGTTAAGGCTTGTCCCAAACCCTCGCGCTCATCCTGGGTGGTCAGTGATCAGTGATGAGGCTCGAACCCTAGAGGAGATTACCACCGCCTAATCCTGTCTACAGCGGGTTTGAGCGCTTGAGAGAAATCGGGAGAGGTTTAAACTCAACTGTGTCTGGGATTTTAGAAATCAGAGCTTTGCTCGTCTCCCTGGCCAGCGGGCTCCACCCTGTCGCTCCAGTTAAAGATTTTCAGTGCTGTGTGTGTGTGTGTGTGTGAGAGAGAGAGAGAGATTAATGATGGTCAGGGTGAACGTTTCTAGATCGTACCCTGAGTTACGTAAGTGTCCAGCTACCGTTATGAAGCGCTTATGTCATACCAAAAGTGAGTCAGATATTGAGAAGGGAACGAGAAGGAGAGCGGAAAGGCCGGGAACAGAGTGAGCAGGAGTGAGATCGGCCCGGGGGCAGGAAACTGGAGAGGGAAGAAGAAGAAGGTATGACGCAAAAGAATGAGTGCTTTTCCTGTAGCATTCCTCTGCGTCCGGTTATCCGTAGAAAGCGAGACGGAGGGGCGTGTGCGTGTGTGTGTGTGTGTGTGTGTGTGTGTGTGTGTGTGTGTGTGTGTATTTTCGTGAGGGAGTGACAGAGAAGACAGAGAAGATTTTGAGGATATTAACATAGTGAAGAGTGAAATATGATTATAAAAGAAATAGAGAAGTTTATCTATCTGTCTGTCTATTGCTGTCATCTCCCTCTGAGTCTCACTGTCTCACTGTTTGTCTCTCTCTCTCTGTTTCTCTCTCACTCTCTCTTCCTCTCTCTCTCTCTCTTTCACTGTTTGTCTCTTTCTCTCTGTCTCTCTCTCTCTCTCTCTTTTTCACTGTCTCTCTGTCTCTCTCTCTCTGTCTCTCTCTCTGTGTCTCTGATTCGGGTGAGATTCACACACAGCACTCATTTCCTTTTCCTCCCATTATTTGAACCTCATCCCCCAGCTCGAGGAATGTGTGTGTTTGTGCATGTGTGTGATGATGATGATGATGATGATGATGTCAGGCCCCCCCTCCCCCTCATTCCCTGAGCCCAAGTGTGTAGCCCACCTCGCCCTGTACAGAGACAGAAGCCACACCTTAGACTCGCATTTTTGGCCTCAGTCACGTTTCCCCCGATGGTGCAGATAGCAGAGTGTGTGGAGTGTGTGGAGTGTGTGAAGATGAGACGAGAAGAGTGAACACACACATAACGCTAGAGGGATATAAACACGGTGATCACACTTTCACACTGTAGTCCTCACAAATAAACTGGCCATAATCTATGAAATGTTGAAAGTTAGAAAGTTCTAATTCAATTATATCAATTAGATTTAATATTACTAAAAAAAAAACAAGCAAATAAAACGTAATTACTGCGGAAGTGATACGTTAATGAAAGAAAAATAGCTTAACAAGCTTAAAACAGTAAAATGGTGCCATAGAATCAATGATAATAATAATAATCATCGTCATCATCATCATTATTATATGAATGAATTGAACTATTTATTACATTTTATTTACTTGATAGATATTATCATTAAAATATTTTCAAAAAGAAAAACTAAATGTTATATAAAAATATTATTGTTATTATGAGAATAAATACTTTTATTTTTTACATTTTATTTAATTGATAGATATTATGATTAAAAGATTATAAATGGAAAAACAAAATATTATATTTTACAAATTATTATTACTATTATTATAATTAATAGTATTATAAATTATATTTTATTAACTTGATAAATATTGTTATTATTAAAAGATTAAAAGAGAAAAACTAAATGCTATATTAAAATTATTATTATTATTATTATTATTATTATTATTAATAATAATAATAATAATAATAAAATTAATTGTATTATTCATGTATTTAATTGGTAGATATTATGATTAAAAGATTAAAGAAGGAAAAATGTTTTACAACATTTTATTTTTATTATTAATAATATTTTATTATTATATTTTTAAAGAGTATTTTTTAAAATATTTTTGAGAGTTTTATGAACAGGCCGTAATAAACCACAAGACATAATAAATGACAAAACCTTATATTTTAGTGTGGTTTTTTTTCTTATTAAAGAGCTTCCACCATGTGAATAACCGGTGTCTGTAGCCCTATGGAGAAGTCAGAGTGTGTCTCGTCCCGTGTGTTCGACTGACTGATGGAGGAAGAACAATCAGGAGGAAACGCTTTTCTTTCGAGGAACTGACGCCGCAGTGTGTGAGTGCAGTGAGTCAGAGAGAGGGAACTGTATGTGCTGTATGTGCCGAATTCCTCTCAGACTGAATCACCGGGAATTAAAAGCCTTCAGCCGTGTGTCACATCCGTCCGAGCGGATCTGACCGCACGTCTGACCTCCTCTCGTACGTCGGGACTGAACCTGGCCTTGTCCTGGCTGGCGCTCATTATGTGCAATTTGGAAACGTCAATTAGCATAATTTGCATGTCTTTAGACTGTGGGAGGAAACCGGAGTACCCACCAAAAAATCTGAAACCCACCAAGCACGGGGAGAACATGCAAACTCCATGTACACAGACCCCGAGGCGGGAATCGAACCCCAGACCCTGGACAGTGCAAGGCGACAGTGCTGACCACTAAGCCACCATCTCCGCCTCAGCCTCGTTGAAATTGACATTAATTGAATTTTTATTTATTTATTTATTTATTATTAATAACAAGTGTAAAATATTATATAAGCAACTGATTCAACTTATCTATCTCTCTATCTGTCTAACCGTTTATATATCTGTCTGTCTGCCTATCCGTCTGCTTAACTCTCTACCTGTCTGTCTATCTATTTGTTATTCTCTTTATGCCTGTGAGTCTTTCTGCATGTCCGTATGTCTGTCTCACTGTCTACCCATCTGTCTGACTGCCAGTCTGTATCTCTGTCTATTCGTCTATCAGGTATATCTCTATCTCTCTATCCATCTCTCTGTCAGTATCTGTCTGTTTATCCGTCTGCTTATTTATGACCTGTCCAACACCCAAGATTGTTTTACATACAAAGAATGAAACCCAATAAACTCTACAGGACTAAAGTTTTATGAGGATTTATTTATTTATTTATTTACTTATTATTTTGTCCCAGCTGAGATTTGAGCAAACCTGTACAAATGAGGTCACATTTGTAAGTGAGTTTGTTTTCCTTAAATCACATTTCTTATCTTTTACATATTTGCTCTGGTTTGTTTAATGAAGGCCTGACGTTTGCGCTGAAACCTCCGGCTGAGAATGAATGCTCCGTGTCTGGAGTCCGTCTCGAGGCTTGAGCGCCGGCTGTTCTCGCCCCTTTAACAGAGGATTTCACCTGGAATTTGCACATTCCGGTGGGACAATGCAGAGGTGTGAGATCCCTGATTAGGGCCCTCTGTGAGTGTGTGTGTGTGTGTGTGTGTGTGTGTGAGGAATCTGATCAGCATCCCAAGTGCTTTCCTCCTGCTCCACAGGCCGGGTCAGACCTGCCCCAGAAGCTTTAAATTACAGTCTGAGTGAGCCATTAGCACACTTTAGAGCCGTAACTGGGGCAGTGTTGGTTTAGCCCCCGGCTTACGGGGACGGCCGGTGATGCTTCATATGGTAATTGGAGAATCCGAGGCGTCTAGTGTCCGTCTAGTATCTTCATAGTACCAGGTACCATTTGTGAAGTTTTTTTGGGGGGGAAATTAAAGTAAAGTTTTACTGAGCATCCTGCAGACTCCTGCACAGCTTTTCTGTTCTACTTTATTCTTTTTTTTTTTTTTGCATGCAAAATCCATCTGCTTCCATTTTTTCTCTTTTTTTTTTTTTTTTGTTAGAAAAGTGCTCACTTACACAAACCGCTCAAAAGGGATCGCTTGCAAATTTCCCTGTTTTTGTTTAGTGGTTTATTTTCTACATTCTACAACAACACCTACCGGGGATTTCACAACTACAGTATGAAATCACACATATGGCATCGGGTAATTATGTAACAACAACTACAACTACAACAACTACAGCCAGTTGTTATTGTAAGACATGAAGCTCGGCTGTTCTGGATCAGTTCCTACAAGAGTGTGTTTGTAAAACCCGTCAAGCTCCATGATGAAACTCTGAGTTTCTCATGAAGACCTTCCCAGGAAAGCGAGACCCAAACTTCGCTCAGCTGCAGAGGAGACGTTCATTTAGAGTCACCAGCCTCAGAAATCACCAGTTAACCTCAACCAGCACCTCAGATTAGAGCCGTTATGAAGCTTTACAGAGCAGAAGGAGCAGATGTACATCTCAATATCTCAATATCAACTGTTCAAATTGTAGAGAGATTGTTGGATATTTTGGATAAACGTCTTCAGTGATGTTTTACAGTGTAGAAAGAAATAAACATCAGGAACGGCCATTTAGTTAGACAGGGGTGTACAAACTTTTGAGCGGTAGTGTATAGAACATGCTGCTTTATTTGATTTTTCTTTAACTTTTGATGTTGTGGCGGAGTACTGACGTTTGAAAAGCAGAAATGCTTTTGTAATAAAGTAAAAACAAAAAATTAAAAGGAAATCTTTTACTAATGCATGGGGTGCTGAAACTTTTGCACAGTACTGTATATACCTGCAGTCATCCGTCGTGATCTACTTAAATCACACTTTAATCAGACTTTATGAGATGGGATGTTAAATCTGTAGTCATTGTTCATACAGCTATAACTTCTGCGAATCACAATTCGTGATTGTATTTCACGTTGCAAGTTTACAGATTGCGTTGCGGTTTGACGTTTTTTTTTTTTTTTACGTTTTTAGGTTCACTTTGAAGTTTTTGTTAAAGCCACGCCCCTTATCTGTCTGTAGTTGATTATATGGATTGTGCATGAATAAGACGTTGATTGTGCATGTAGATGAAAAACAGTTGTTTAAATCTAGATTTAACCGCATTAGGTTTACCATCGTAGCGTTTGCTTCTTTTGGATCGTCTGGATTTTTAGCGGAAATATTGCTTCGAGAAGGAAATCCAGAGTCTGTAGTGGTTGACCTGGTTGAAATCCATGATGCATGTTCAATTTTTCTCTTGCATAGTCGGGTGACATTATGAAAATCCTTATTTAATACTTTCAGCGTAACTTCGTTAGTTGGTTATTAATTTTTGTCCCTAAGCCGCGCTCTCTTGGACGTTTTCAGCTGTAACCGTATATAGTTTGCCAGGATTCAATAATACGTAGGTCATAGATCATAGATTGCATCTTTTGGATCTTAGTCGGAGTTATTTCTGCTGGAGAGTTGAAGTAAAACATAAATCCGCGTCATCTATACGTAAGCAGAAAAGCGTAGACGATGTATCTCGGGAAAGTCTCGTGTCAGTTTGTGAGTCAATGTATGTCAGGATAAATGATATCTGTAATCTGTGTAGCCCGCGAGGCTTCTAGGAAATTCCTAGAGCGAGCGTCAGGGATGCATTCCTATAACGTCCGAGCTGTCATACTGTACGTGAGGGTGTCGATAGAAGTGAGTTCTACTGAAGATGAAACGAGAGTAGGGAAGGAGAACGTAGTGAAAAAAAGAAATCTGTGCAACATGTAGAAAACATGAATGTGATTACGTTCCAGTCTGGTATGTACGGAATTCGATGTCGTGACATTTCCGTGACCTTGTCGAATCATGAAAAGAGGCGTGAAAAAAAAAAGCAGAGTGAAGTGTTAGAGAGTGGGAATGGTGAAGGCATTTCGAGGAAGTGAGGGGAGAGGAAAAGGAAGCTCCATTCAGAGAGAGAGAGAGAGAGAGAGAGAGAGAAGGGCATCGGACAGCTGAAGGCTTGGTTGGGGGAAGGAACAGAGGGGAGGTCCTACATCGGGGCCCGGGTGTCAGCGTGGGTTGAAATTTCTGAGTCGCCCTCCTCTCCTGCTCAGTGTAACCCAGAAACAGAGACGAGGAGACGACCGGCCTCCATGAGAGCTCACGAGAGAGAGAAGACTCGGTAACTGCGACTTAACAACCAGACAGCATTTCCTTTTTGTTGTTTCTTTAACAAAGCAACGTTGGTGTTTTTTTTTTATATCAGAGATTTTTAAAACGGGTTTTTTTTCCTTTCCGGGAGAACGTCTGTAAATGCTTGGGACGATAACTTTAACAGGTAAGATCTCTCTGAGAACCTGAATTCTTTCACGTCTATATGAGTTTTGATCATCGCAGTGAGCTGAATGTATTTTATACATTAACCATGAGCATGAGGTGCTTCGCTGCCTCCAAAGTGTGTTTAGCAGATAGAAAGCAAAAGCTCAGGGAAGGTCACTAAAAAAAAGGGGGAAAAAGAAAGGAGTGATGTATTGGGTCAGATGTGAACATGAGGGCGTGGTACTGTAGGTTGTGTGATTTATTGTTCTATACAGTATGACCGCCTGGTCCTTCTTCAAAATGGTTATTATAAATTTAAGTTCCTACAATAGTAGCCCTGACCATACATTTTGTAGTTACTGAATGTCACAAAATAATTCGTAGTATGTTAAAACATTTTTAAACATCAACATTTTGCACGAGTTGCTTAGAGCTGTTATAACAAATACAACCAGTTTTGATTGCTAACTTATTAATGTTTAAACTTGTACTGAGTGCACATCACCATATTGTTGACTAGAAAGCAAATGTGATGGCAAATGTATTTGAATAAAATGCAAACATGCAAAAGCAGGTGAAATTATCCACACAATGTTTATTTCAGTGTCCTGGTTTCTAGACACAACGGTTTCTCTTTTCCCTACTAAGGACATAATTGTGCGACAAAATTATGGAATAGTTTGTCATTTGGAGTGTTTCAGATTAGAAACTTTGGAAGACGAGTTTGAGTCGAGTGGTCACGCCCCACGTCCATTCATGAAACGCCTCGGCTCCAGAAGCGATCCGGGGCACACATTCCTCCGTGCCCTGTTACCCAGATCATAACACGTAGTAGGAGGAAACATATTGTACAAGCGCAGGCTGTAAAAATATACGCCATACTATACCGCACTTCAAAAGCGAAAGGGGCTGGAACTGGTGGGCTTTGGAATTTTAATTAGTTTTTCTTTAAGCGCTTCAGATCTTAGTCAGGGTCCTCTGTGGCATCCCAGTGGGTGGTGTGGGCCAGGGATAGGGAATTCGTTACCTTATGCAAAGTGTATGTGTTTTTTAGGATTTTTAGGATATGGTGTTTTTTTTTTTATGTTGCGAAAGTATGGTTATTGTGTATTAAATTGTAGTCTTTAAATGTTCTAAGGAAATTATGAAAAGCATGGCTTTGGAATTTTTTTTCAAAATTGCAGAACTTTCATTAATGATCTTCGCGGTTTATTGTCCTTTAGTGCTAAACTGGTTCGTCCTAAAGCATCGTGTGGATGCAGATTACAGAAATGGCGCCTCCAATATTGATTTGCTTCGTCATCATTTGCCGTTCGGTATTTAATCATTTTTAATGCTAAGTTGGCTTCTTACACATTCTTACAGTACATCACAGAATCTCAAGATATTTCCAATGGTGGATTGTTGGTTTTTGTGAAAGTAGGACAATAGTTTCGGTAGGATGGGGTGTGGCCGTGTAGTGTATTGATGGAATGGGGTACAGTCGTTCAGTCTCGGTGGGTTGGGGAGGTTGTTAAAGGCCTTGAGGTCTTGAGAAGGGGAGGTTGTGGGGGGGGTGAAGACAAACAATGTAACGTTTGCACAGCACCACCAAACCTCAAGCTTGTCCTTTTTCCAAACACCAGTCCCACTAATTAACAGCCCACAGTTTCATGCATCTGTTTGCCAAACATGACAAACAAAAGCAGAGAGGGTGGAGGGCAATGCGATAAGTTCGAGGCAGCACCCCCTCACCCGCAAAAAAGCTGTGTGGAAAACCCAGTGCATTATCCCCCTCCACCTCCCCCTCCCGGGGTTTCGAAGAAACTCCATCGAGCACACACTATACAAGCCAGGCGCAAACAAGAGAGCGGATCGGATTCCCTAGCTCGGGTTTCATTCAGAGACACTTTGAGGCAGCAGCAGATGTTGGGGTGACTAGGGGCTTCGTGCACACTCGCACACATACGAACGACCTCCTTGTGGATAGTTTGGTTAATCATTTCAGTGCCTTAAATGTCTTTTAATGGTACCCCCCCCTCCCCCCCACCAAACAGGCACAATCATTTATGAGCTACTTGTTTGCATCTCTAGTAATTTGCCTAACAATGACACGGCTCACAGTGAAACAGTTTAAGGGGTGCTCCAACAATGCTGGGTGAGAAAGTTCTCCACCCAGATATCCCCTACTGGTGCTTATACGTATTGTAGTGTTAACACTCATCACATCATTACTCATCCATTCAGTCCTTGTGTGCATGGTCAGATTGTAAATTTCCTTTAAATGTTTTTTTGTTACACATTTTTTGTCATGGATATTTAAAGTTGCAGACGGACAATAGGACACGGCCCCCATCCAAAAGAAGCAAGGGAGCCATTGTGAAAGAATGGGGGGACAAAACAATACATACTTTCCTGGCTGCCGTTCTCTCTCTCTCTATCTTTATCTTTCTCTCTCTCTCTCTCTGGGGGATGGGTTCTTGGGTGGTAAAGGAAGTTGAATGACATCTTCCAGGCTTCTTTAAAAACCACTTTGTTGCTGCTGATCTTTCCTATGTTAGCATAGTTGCATTTTATTTGATCAAACTAGCAGTGCTTCCCAGGAACCTCCCCTTATTTCAACACTTTTAATCCAAAAATGACAACAAGGTGAAAAGAATGTAGTGGTGTCCAATACGTTTATGTGTGTTTGTGTGTGTGTGTGTGTGGTTTCTTGGAAAACAATTGTGATGGCATTGCAGTGACCAAGGGAATGTGACAAAAGCAAACATTTTGAACTATTTCACAGTAATCTGATGGTCCTGATGATTCGATTTAAAACAACTGTGTTGCTCAGGCATAAAAAGTGATTTATTAAAATTCCTGGTTTTGTTTTGGAACGTAAAGCATGATCAAGCGGAGCTAGATGTGAACATTATCCCAAGGTAAGCTTGGGTATCAGAGGGAAGCCAAGGCTGAAGGAGGTATGCACTGCCTGACAGCCTACTTCTATCCACCCCACGCCTGTCAAAACACAGATAGACATGGGAGGATTTTCATACAGTGTGTGTGTTCTCACCTGTTACCATGTGGCCATGTGCCCGGAGATATAATAAAGTCGTAACATCAACATTTACAGAAACAGGTTGTAACTTCTTTTATGTGTTTGCTAAATTAGGTCAGTGTTTTCGTACACGCATTTGGCGGCGCTTTTGCGATTTCGAAATATGCAATTTTACCCCAACGCCTGGTTGTAGAATTATGTCATGTGTCTTTGCCTTGAACGCAGACCAAAATGGGTCAGCAAACATCAAATCATGATCACACTGTAACTGGCTGATTAAATCTGTACAGGGGATGAAAGTCTTTTGACATTTACCATGATTCTAATTTCCTGCAGATGTTTGAACATCTTGAATTGATTACAGCAGTAATCATAAAAATACACTTTTTGATTAGTCTCTAATAATCTGTAAAACTTTTTCTTTTTTCCATTTTTGCAGTTGGCCAGACAGAGGCCATGCCTGAGAAAGAGGACAGCCCTGAATCAATCGAGGTCCTCCAGGAGGAGGTCTCGCCTCAAGTTAACGGCGAGCATGAGGAAAAAGAGTGTGTCAGTGCAGATGAAATTAAAGCCACGGAAGAGAAAGTAGCTGAGGAGAAACCAGCTGAGTCCAATGAGGTGGGTTTCAAGAAGATCTTCCGATTTGTTGGCTTTAAATTTACACTGAAGAAGGACAAGAATGAGAAGACAGAGCCTGTACAGCTCTTGACTGTGAAGGAAACTGAGGATGGTCATGTAGAAGCTACTGTTGAGGATACCAAAGAGGAACCTGTAACAGCAGAAATCCAATCCGAGGATGAAAAGAAGCTGGCTCCTCCGGAAGTGGAGAAAGAAGCCAGTGCTGAAGATGCCGCAAAGCCTGAAACAGAGACAGACATCCCTGCAACTGAAATGCCAGCAGAAACTAAATCAGATGGTGCTGATGAAACCGAAAAGACACCAGCTGATGAGCCAGCTGAAGACGTGGAAGCTTCACCTGAGAAAGACAAAGAACCAGAAACACAAGAAGAATCTCCTACATCTCCACCATCTCAAGAGATACAGTCCCCTTTCAGAAGATTCTTCACTCAGGGTATCTTCTCTAATCTGCGAAAAAAGACAAGTGTCAAGAAGACTAAGGAAGAGGAAGCAGTAAAGGAAAAATCTGCTGAGGAGGATGTAAAGGAGACTGAGGAGAAAGATGAAGAAGCAGCCGCAGAAGGGGAAGAACAAGTCAAGGAGGACGCAGTGAATGAAGTGGAAACTGGTGAGCAGGTAGATAAATCAGAGGCACTACAAAAATCTGAAGCAAGCCCAGAGGAAGCACCATCTACGCCTGAGGAGCCCAAGGAGGAGCTGAAAGTAGAGCTTGTGACGGCCAGTGAAGCTGCACCAGCACAAGAGTCTGACATTGTTGAACAAACTACAACTTGTGAAGTTTCAGAAACCTCTGCTGCTGAAGAAAAAGATGAGACCAAACCCCCCTCTGATGATGAGAAAATTACTGATGTTGAAAAGTCAACTGAGGAACAACAGACTCCTGAGAAATCTCCTGCAGAAACAACCAGTGAAACTGAAGCTGAAGTTCAGCCATCCCAAGACAAAGCCAAGGCTCAAGGAAGTCCACTGAAAAAATTGTTTACTGGCGCAGGATTGAAGAAGTTGTCCTCCAAAAAGCAAAAGGGCAAAAAAGAAACTGAGTCAAAGCAAACAGAATCTGAGCAGGCAGCTGATCAGACTCAGTCTTCAACCGAGTCAGGTGAGGCTCAAAAACCTGACAGTGGAGCTTCATCTCCAGAAGAATCTGGTGAGCATGTTGTAGGTGAGGCAAGTCAGGCTGAGGTCAGCGTGGAAGCCGAAGGTGAGGCAGCCACCTCTGACAGTGAGAAGAAGAAAGATGGCATCCTTCATTGGTCCTCTTTTAAAAAATTAGTCACTCCAAAGAAACGCGTCAAGAGGTCATCTGAGAGTGAAGATGAGGCCCCGGGGGACAAGCCAAAATCAGCCACCCTGTCATCAACCGAGAGTGCTGTCTTTGAAGAGAAAACTGAGGAAGTTAAACCAAGTGATGAAGTAAAGGAAGAGGAAGAAAAAGAGGAATCAAAAGAAGCTGAGTGCAAGACTGAGACAAAAGGTGAAAAGACTGAACAAAGCGCAGAGGAGCCAAAGAAAAAGATTGACACATCAGTATCGTGGGAAGCCCTTATTTGTGTGGGATCAGCTAAAAAGAGGGCCAGAAAGACTTCTGACTCTGATGATGAAGAACCCAAGATAGAGGAACAGGTTCAGCAATCTGGAGAAGAACAGGCCAAGACTGCAGAGGCTCCTCTTGAAAGCTCACAGGAGGTCGAGCATGAAAATCTGGCCTCTTCTCCAGAACCAGAAGGAGAGCTTGTCTCTACATGGGAGTCCTTCAAAAGGCTGGTAACACGTAAGAAACCCAAGTCTGATGAAGCCCAAGGTCCAGAGCAGGCAGTGTCTGACAGTGAACTTCCCAAAGAAGAGTCATCTTTTTCCCTTAGAAAACTAATTCCACGCAGAAAAAAGAAGTCTGATGCCAAACAAGGGCAAGCGTCTTCTGATGTTGGCTCTGCAGAGGAAGACTCTGACACACCAGCAGTGGTACCGCTTTCAGAATATGATAATGAAAAATCAGAGAAGGCTACAGATGAAGAAACAAAGACAGAGGAGGCAAAGTCAGAGGCCACACCAGTCACTCCTGGAAAAGCCTTAGCTGAGGACAGATCTCCTTCTTGGATCTCAGCTACTGTGGAGACTGTTGAAGGTGAGGATGAGGGAAAGCCACTGAGTGATATACCTGAAGAGGGAGATACAGCTGCCACACCTAAATCAACTGACAACACCATTGCAGAGGACATCGTAGAGTTTACTTCAGAAGCCATCACTGCCATTGAGCCAGCAGAGGAAACAGAAATGGTTTCTGCTTTATCGCGCATCACAGAGTCACCCGTTACCTCTGGTGAGACTTCACCAGTTCCTGATGATGGTGTTGTAAAGAAGACTGAGGTTATTTTACAAGAAGCTGTGCAAACTATCACTATTACATCAACCGCAGTGGCTGTCACAATAACTGAGGAGCAAGCAAAAAGTATGGCTGTCACTACAAGCCCTTTCCAGATTGAATCAGCCATTAAAGAGGAGAAGGTGGTCCTGGCTGTTCATGAGAAAAGTGAAGCAACAACCATCTGCACCGGCCTTGATACCAGTGAAATTAAAGCTGCGGAAGAAGAGAGTACTTTGAAGGCTACGGTGGAAGCTGTTGCCACCGTCAGTGAGGCGCTATCTGTAGAGGTGACTGCTGAGGACCCAACTTTAAAACCTGAAGAAGCTGAAGTAGCAGAAGACAAAGTTTTTGTGGCACAGGTTACCGAAGTTCTAACTGAGTGCAAAGAACAGCTTTCAGTTTCACTGGAAAGTACTGTGGAGGAGACTTCAGAGGTCTCACCTAAGGATGAGTTCCAGGAGGCAGCAGCAGTCAAAGTACCAGTGGTCACTGCCACTCAACAGGAGGTGGAGATTCTTGAGGAACCAGTAGTGGCAGAAGATAGTCCAAAGGTGGTGGTAGATAGTACTGTTGTACCAACTGTAGAACAGCCAGTTTGTAAGCAGTCAGTGGAGATCACTGAAGTTACTGCTGCTGAAGGGGAGGTGAAGGAGCTAACAGAGGTTGAAGGATCAGTTGCCAGTGCTGAGGCAGAATCTGTAGAAGTAGCAGTGACTGTGTCAGAAGAAGTTACAACATCACTTGCAGATACCCTTGTTGCTGAGACAGCCACATCTCAGGAAGATCCCATCCCTGTCCTTGCCCCTACAGAGGAGCCTGCAGAGACAGAAGAGATTGTCTGTGTTAGCCAACCCTCAGAATCTAAAACAGAAGCAGAGGTAAAGGATGAGGTTGTTGCAGAGGATGTTTTAACCAATGAAGACCACATGACGGAAGATGTTGAGGTTCTCAACGCAGAAGTTACACCCTCAAGTGTCAGCACTGTGACCGATAAATCATGCGAGAAGAATAAGGAAGAAGTGGAAGTGATCCATGTGAAGGAAGTAGAAGCCATTCAAGAACAGAGCACCGTCATTGTCCAGGAAGTCCTTCAAAATGTTGTTGAGAACCTCAGTGAAATGCACACGGGAGCAGAGTTAGAAGAGAAGCCTGCGGAGGCGATTGAGGCAGCAGAACCTGATGAGGTCCCTTCTGCAGCTGAGGAGGAAAAATCATCACAAGATGAACCGGTCTCAAAAGTTCAAGAAGAAACCAAGCCTGAAACTGGGCACAAAGCTGAAGAAGAACCAGCCCAGATCATGACTGAGAAATTACCAGTCAGTGAAAGCATTCAGATTTCTGAAATAGTTCTGGTCTCGACAACAGAAGAAATTAAAGTGCAGGAGGAAGAGGTGTCCTCAGTCTCTGTAGAAGCAACAGAACTTTGCAAAGATGTAGTAAAGCAGGAAGTGGAATTGGAGGAAGGTGAAAAACAGGTCGAGGAACACAAAGCAGGCATTGCAGAAAGCGAAGACGGGAAATGTCAAGTTGAGAAAGATCAAAATGAGGAACCGAGTGGAAGCATAGAAACACCAGCTTCAGAGGAAAGCAGTCAAACACAATCCGAGACAAAGATTGAGACAACGACAGAGATCACTGTTGGCATCACACATGTCGTAGATGCTGATGAAAAAGCAACGCAAGCCATGAAAGAAGAAGAAGACAGCACCAAGAGTCAGGAGCCATCAAAAGATGTGCCTCAACCAGACATGGAAGAGGCACAAAAGGATATTTCAGCACCAGACATGAAAGGCCAGGAGGGGTCCGGAGATCCGGAGTGTCAAAAGACAGATGCTGAAGCCAGTGAGGTGAAACCGGCTGATGAGGAGGCACCAAAAGCAACTAAAGAAGGGGACGTGGAGAAGGAGACCGTCACCGCAGAGATCGCTACAGAGTCATGAGCCAGTAAGTAGCTTTTCTTGTACTAAGAAACTAGTATTTTAATTTGCTTTCAGTAGTGTATTATTTTTTTCCCCCTGATTTCTGGTTTCAATTTAAATATCAGTCAAAAATCAGTATCAGTTTTCTGTGGAAAGCAGGTGTCTAAAGAAGTTGCTAGAAATCACCATATTGGCTAAACCACCCTAGAGACTTTCCGAACAAGTATTAGCAACTCTCCTGTATTTGAGACGGCTTTTCATCCCACATCGAAACACTCGGCTTGCCACCTGACTGCTGCATGAGCTGATGTTCCCAACCACCAACTGCTCATCACTGTTGTTCCCCATGACCAATTGCTGACTACGATTAATAGAAAATGCAAATTAGCCAGTGACAGAGTGACAAATTCCGGTGACCCCTTAAGCATACATTAGCTACTTCTCCTGAAAAGAGTTTAGTCTTTGATTTACACTCTGGGGTGATTCAAAGGAACCTGTTCTCTCAGTTTAAAAAAAAAAAAAAAAAAGTCATTAGGGGGTTCTTAAAAAATTTGCCACATCTAGTGACAAAGTTTGCAAAACCGGACTCCATGGAAGGTGTTGCTCACAGGGAATCTTTTAACACAGAAAGTAATAAACAAAAGTCTGGATATTGTTTCGAATTCCTCAGACAGACCGTCACATTTTCTCAAGGGCCTTTTTTTAAAAACATCAATGGACCTTAGTTTTATTACTGGTGGATTTGCCGGCTTGCGAAATGAAAAAGCTTTTGTTCGAGGTATAAGTAACCAAGAGACCTTTGATATCAAAGCAGGAATGCCGCAGCCTGACCCCTCACTTTGTAGGCTCCCTTTTAAAGCGAAGCTGTGTAAAGGAGAGATGAACTTGTGCAGAAAGACTGATTATAATTCATCCCCCCACACACTATGCTACACACACACACACACACGCTCCTTTCCTCATTCCTTCATCAAAGCCCTCCATACGTGGTCAGAGAACCATGTCAAGGAACATGTCTGATTTGATAAGCTGCCTCTGATAACCATCTGAGAAAACTCACATTTTAACTCACGTCTTTCCTGAAGTTGGTCTGAAAGCAAAAAAAATATTCTCAATTCTTGCATAAAATGGTGAAGGTTTGGTCTGTTATTGTAGCACAGTAACAAAATGTCCTGTACATGAATATAAATAAATAAATAAACTGATTCAGGGACAGTTAAATCGAGACACAACTGCAAGCTAGTTTGCTAACAACAATATAGCTGGCCATAACTAGCTGAGTTATTTTAACTGGGTTAGTTGTTGTTAAATTAAGACTCAGATACGACCTAGCAGTAATTTGGTTAGCTGGTTAGTTTCTGGTTAGATGTTATGGTAACTTTTGATAGGTTTGGCTGATGCTAGAGGTGAGACTCATGAGAAATGTGAGTGAACTAGCCAGTATGGTAGCTAGGTGGCTAACTAACGTATCTAATTTAGCCGGGTTGTTTTTAAATACTTTTAAATCAAGAAATAAATACTTTTAAAAGCCAGCAAGTTTTCTGTCAGTAAGCTGGCTTGCTTGCTATTATATTCTGATATATTTTCTGATTTTCACGGGCCAGCCTTCGCACCCCATGTGCATCACTGAGATTGTTGGATCAATTTTGGTCTGTCCTGACCACTGCAGAGCAGGAACGTCCTGCAAGAGCTGCCGTTTTGGAGTTGCTCCGACCCGTTCGTCTAGCCATCACGACTTGGCCTTTGTCAAAGTCACTCATAGAATTACACTTACCCCTTTTTTCTGCTTCCTAATATATCCCACCCAATTCCAACCGCCATTGTAATGAGATATTGAACGTGTAGCTACTGTGAGAAGGGCCAAACTGTGATGGCTAGACGACTGGGTCAGAGCAACTGGGTGTGGTTGCAGTGGTCAAGGCATACCAAAAGTGATCCAAGGCAGGAAAACCAGTGAACTGGCGACGGGGTCATGGGTGGCCAAGGCTTACTGATGCACATGGGGAGTGAAGGCTGAGTCAGAAGACACAGTGCATCACTGTTATGGATCTACTCAATAATATATATATATATATATATATATATATATATATATATATATATTACATAGAATATTAAATTACTATGTAGAATTGCTACTTATTAATTAGCCATTAATAATAATATTAGTGATATTAGGCTGTTTGGGAAGACAAATGGAAATTGTAGATGTTATCTTCATTAATCTTTATAGGATTTAGCAGACAGGTAATTATTGTAATGACAGCCGATTAGTAAATAAGAGCTTCCAGTAATGTCTGTCGACTCGGCAGCCATCTTGGTGACATCTTGTACTTGCATATTGTACGTCAGTGTAAAGATCGGATAGGCCAAGCCGTCTTCACCTGCCTTTTGACTGGCTGTTTTTTCCTAAAGGGCAGGACTTCACGTATGCAAACAACGGCTTGCCACTAATCAGATCGTCTCCGGCTGTACAATCCTACATAGATTATTTAGTATAGAGAGGGGGGTAACTTCATTGCAAACAGTTTAAACATTTTGTTAGCCTGTTATTTGCAGTGGTATGAAGGTTGAATTACACAAAAAAGGAGTAAATCTGTCAGGACGGGGTAGGAGGGACAGCAGGAGGGTTTATGGTCATGGAGGGAGATGGAGGTCGAGGTAGAGGAGAGATGGGTGTGACTGTTAAATCTTTGATGAGTGCTAATGCAGCACTGCGGTGGAGCAGTGGAGGGTGAATTATAGCAGTGCAGCAGGGGTTTGGTGCAGGATCCTATCTCTCTCTCTCTCTCTCTCTCTCTCTCTCTCAGACTATAGGGATGAAACTTGCCGAGTCATAAAAACACTAAAGGCAGGAAGCCAAAAGGAAGTGATACATGCGCTGAGAATGATTTATTCATTTTAATCCACAATGTTGTGAGATTCTGGATTCTGATTGGTCAGAAGGTGTTTATTATTATTATTATTATTGTTATTAGTATTATTATTTAAAGCATCAGCTCTGACAGTAGTGAAGCTACAAAGCGCAGACTTATATAACTACGTTCGCTTTCATTTCTATAGTATCATTTACGGAAGTGTCAGTGCTCCGTAACAGTCAGAGGTAAAGATCAAACAATACAATGAGAGAGAAAAAATCACAACCCTAAAAATAAAATAAAAAAAACATCTTTTTACCAAACAATATAAAAACAACCATTTCAGTTATGATGGAGTAGAAATTGAGAAAAGTTGATACTATAAGGGTTCATTCCAGCATTACTGTAAGTCTCATTACGTTTTCTGCGTGTGTGTGTGTGTGTGCTGTCTTACAGGTGGTTGTACAGTAGACGATACAAGCATGGAAGAAAGAGCCAGAGATCCTCATCCATCCATCCGATAACATCTTTCCAATGACGTCTTTGTTCCAGCCCACTTTTCGAAACGTTTACCCACGGCATCCCGTCACCCCAGTGACTCAGATGAGTTGTTACAGAGAGTTGTTACTCATCTCACCCTGAATTGTTCATTTATTATTATTATTATTATTATTATTTCTTCTGACATTTTATTGAGGTTATTATGCTGGGTCACGAAGGGCTGCTGTCAGATACAGAGAAATGTGTGTGTATGTAAACGTGTGTGTGTGTGTGATTTTATCTTGTATATTGTATTTATATATCTAAAATATTCCGTCACCCAGACACAAGTTAGTTTTATTTTTGAAACGAAACATGGTACACGTCTGCATTTCAGCATCAGAGTGTGTTTATTAGAGCCAGCATATTCATTTCCATTCCTACTGTACCATTATATAAAAACTTTATTTCTTGACTGTGAAACTCGTGAAATGTTTTTTTCCTTAAGTTCTCCTGTGTGTTTGAGAAGCGCACGCTATCCTAAAACACTGCTTTCACCTTTAATATGTGAATGAATGATTAGATTTCAGTAGTAAACCAGATATGACGGCACCGCTTCAGTGGCACGTGAAGCACAGTACGTATTCCTGACTGTTTTTAAGCTGTTATGAGATATTCAGAAGTATTACCGAGTGCACTGGCGCCATCTACCGGAAGTCAGTTTTTATGGAATGAATTTGTTCACAATTTATGTTTTTTTTTTTTTTTATTTGTAATTTTTTCAAACATTGCTCATATTGTGCTAAAATTAAAAAGTTTGTATTTTCATCTATGTATCATAGACTAACAATATTACTCCTTCCAATGCCGATCACCTTTAATAACATGAATTTATTGACAATTCTGCGTTTGTTTTGTCTTCCTAAAGCCACATTCTTTTAGTTTAGCTTCAAACGCATGAGCTCTGAATGAAGCAGAACTGAGATTCGCAGTCGTCGTGTATATGCAAAGCATCGCGTCCTTCTTTAAATTAAATTCATTAACGTCACCTTTGTAATCCTGCTGATTATTAAATGCAATATATAAACATATAAAAGTCTCAGTGATGCAGCAGTGACTATCAGTGTTTTTTTCTGTACTGGAGACAAATTAGAGGATGTAAGAATCCCTGCAAAGATGCTTTATTTTGATAAAATAGTAAAAAGAAAAGAAAAAAAAGAATGTTCTCGTATCATCGCGGCTGGTCAAACTCCCAGATCACATCCTGTTCTCTCTGCTTTTTATAAAACAAACAAAAATATTACTGTGAAGCTCCTTAACATTTGTACAAATTGTATACCTATGTATCTTAAATCATATTGTAATATTAAATAACCAATGAGAGCATTAGACGATGTTATGTAGCATGACCCTTGTTTTTTTTGTTTTTTTTTTATTCGTCAAGCTGTTAATAATATGGATACAGAACCATGTCTATATTTCATTTAAATAAAAGTTAGTGCTGTAAAGCCATGCTTGTGTGTGTTTTTTCCCTTCTGATCTGCAGTTAATAATATTTATAGCATTTTGCAAGGAAAAATGCTCTATGATGTGTTTTTTCCTTTTCGACATCTTTTTCTTCTAGTTTAAAATTTTATCTTCAATTAGTAAATAATTATAAAAGCATGTACAATGGGAAATCTTTTCATGTTTAAAAAAATTCATTAAAAAGAAACCATTTGTGTTTACTTTGTAATTAATTCTAACAAGTATTTAGTTTTACTAGATGTTCATTTATCTCTTTTTTTCTAAATTTATCACATTTTTTTACAAGAAGTAGAAAAAGCATTAAGCTTTATGAAGGTTTTCGAAATAACACTTTTTAAAAGTACCAATTTTGTTTTAGCAATTATAACCAGATATTCACATAAAAAAAACTTTGACTCTTAAAGTTAATAAAATAAGATGGTAAAAATAAAATAAACTTTTTAAATTATTTTTTTCCTAAACATTATATTTTAAAGCATTTATTTTTTAGGAATGTAAAAGGACAATGCCAAATTTTGTATGAAATTTATCAGAAAAAAACCGTGCACATATACACACACAAACACTGTACATACATACACACCAAATTATTTTTTTTGAAAAAAATTTTTTTTAATGTTGCCATTGTAATTTCTTTACAAAGTATTTTGTTTTTAACAAATTATTTTTATTCAATTGATTTATTTTAAAGAACTATGGGGGTTTAAACCTTCAGGTCATGATATTTAGATGTATTTAATACCCCTGTGATCATCTGATATTATTTTGAAGCCTAGAAAGACTAGTGATTTGCATTACTGCCATACAGCAGATCTGATCATATTCCTGTTTCAGGCTGCTTTTAACAAAACAATGGCATTTGCTTTGGACGCCGTCTACCCTCACGCGCGTCTTCAGAATGACTGCTACATGGTGCGATACGGTAGATTTTTTAACAAACTGGTATTTTAAGGAAAACTGTTTTTTGAAGCCGTTTCCACGAAGTAAACAATTTCATGACAAACCAAAGCCACGGCCACTGTTTGTTGTTGAAGTACAAAATACAAGCAGTTCTAGCAGTCAAGAAAGATATTCAAGTTCTAGCTAGTAAATTTTCCTTCTCCACACTGCCCCCTAGTGGATATTGTTTTCAATCCTACGAATACACATACGATACACAGATGACTACTTGAACGGTGCTGCTAAGAGCTAAAGTTGTGCGTGTGTGTGTGGGGGGGGGGGGGGGGGTTTGGTTGGCTTGGCTTGGGGGCTGGGCTGTTTTTTTAGGGGAGGAGTTTGTCAGCACTTTCATAGCCGTTGTAGCTCAAGTTCTTAAATAATGAACTCATTTCACAGATGTCTTGCAACAGGCAATTAATAAGTTCATTTCAGCCATGCAGCAGAAATGTTTCAGTTAACTCCAGAATTATTGGCACCCTTTGTGAAAATGAGCTAAAAGATTAACATAATATAGATAAAACAGGTCGTGACTTTAACACGTCTTTAATGTTTGGAGAAAATGTTGACTATTCAGTAAATTTTAAAAACAAAAATGCTAAGGGAAGAAGCTGATTCAGTCAAAAGTATATGTAACAAAAGTACTGGCACCCTTGAAGAATACTATAAATAAAACCAAAATGTTTTTGGCGTCTTTGGGGGAAAACTTTCCCAGTAGGCTCGAGGAACTTCACTTTCATTTCATTTCAACTAACATTACATGGAGTTTAACTATGAAAAAAAGTTTTATTGTTCATTATAGACAAATCACAAGTCACATTTATTCTGAGGCAGTTGTTCATTTCCTGAGGAGCTGCGGATCACAGTATACTGTATGTTTGCCTTCGCTTTGGGGTTTGTGCATTTCGGGGGACGGGGGGACGGGGTGAGATCCTTGACCCCCCCCCCCTACCTGTAACTGCCTCGGAAATAAACGCAGAACAAGATTTGAGCGAATTGCATATGAAGAGATACGTAACAGTATCCAAAATGTAAAAAAAAGATACACACACACAAACAAAAAAAAGCATGGCATATCATTTGTCATTTCTGTACATGCATGACCACCAGGTGTCGATAATAAAGGAACGTTAGGAGTAAAAAAAAAAAAGTCTCATAATATCCCAGTCATTAACCAGCATCAGTAGTAATTCAATTCACAAAATGCCCTCATACAGAAATTTCACAAAACAACGAAAAGATAAAGTTACACTGCTCTGTCGAGGAAATAATACTTTTTAAAAAGACGGTCCCATGTTCTTGTTCCTGAAGCAAATCTATAAAATAAAATAATATATATTAAAGAAAAACAAAACAACAACTTCCTTACTTACAGAGCTGCTCATTTTTCCCCCCAGTACTTTTGTCCTATTACAAATATCAAACATCATCGTTACGAAAGTCCGATGCCCGTTAATAACCAGTGCATCGTCGCGCTTTCTGAAAACAGATTTAATCCAAAGTAGTCAGGTCCCTAAATTTCAGTGCATGGACAGCTGAACAAGAAGCAAACGCTAAGCAACAGCAGGTAATATGAACGAAAAAAAAAAAAAAAAAGTAAAAATCTAATTAAAAATATTAAAATAAGACTGGATTACGCAGAGACGAACAAATGTACATACACTCGTGCTACGCTAAAAATTGATTATATTCTACGCTCAATGCACTTTCAGCAATATACAACTTTTGTAATATAAAATATTCTTTGTAAATATAGTACTGTATATAAAATTTAAATCAAAATACAAAAAGAAAAGAAGACAAAAACAACTAACTAAGAAAATAAGGGCTTTAAAAAACAAACAGTAAACCAGTTAACTCTCCCTTCAGACTGAGATATCGATACACATGGAAGTTCACTCAGGCTAAAACATACATTAAGTAACAACACCAGACTAAAAAAATGTTTTCTCAATAATAAAAAAAGAAAAGAAAAAAAAAGATGGCACATCTGTAAACATTTTGTAGTACTGGTTCCAGATCGATTTAAATCCTTTAAAAAAATTTTTTAAAAAGTTAAATCATTCTTTTAATATGGTTAATTCTAAACTGTTGGCGCAAATAACTGATTAAAATTTTTTTTTTAAATGAACATGACAAATTTTAATTCCAGTAACAGCTCCAGCTAGTAACGTGAGCTTTTATCTGAGATTGCGAGGACTGGATTCACAAAACTTTATTATTATTATTATTATTATTATGAGGGCGTAACTGAAACACGTCCCTCTTTTACAGAAATTCATAAAAGTTTTGTTCTTGGGGATAAAAGGAAAGAGGAAATAAACTGCTCTAACACTCTTTGGCTGATGATAATAATAATAAGGACTGTATTGATGGTGATAAGCTGCTGGCTATTGCTTTAAATTTAATTTAAAAAAAAAAAACGTATTGTGCTGTTTTTTCGGATCGAACAAGGATATGAGACTGAGTGAGGAGAGCGCGGTGAGGAGAACACTCTCACCATAGGTGGGGTTATTGCAGTTCACTACTTCCTCTTCCTGTTGACGGTTACAAAGAGGAAAGGCTCAAACCACAATGTTCATCAAATGAACGACCTGAATTACCCACCGAACAAGAAACAAAATAGAGCTTCACGGTGTAATAAACTCATCTTAACCCCCTGCTTGTTTAGAAAATTACAGTAAAAAAAAAAAAAAAAAACAACAACAAAAAAAAAGCTTCCTACAAAATGAATTTTCTGATGTGCACCGATAGAGCAACATCAGAATCAACGCTATTCAGGAAAACAAATGTTTAATACGATAAAAACAAACAAAAAAAATAAAACGCATATAGAATGGAAGTTTTATTAATCTACCAAGACCTCTTCTGTTTTTATGGGCGTGACTAAAGATCCAGCGCTCGACACATCAGAACCCTCATCTTTGACCGCTTTGTCAGTGTTCGCGCTGCTCCCCGACGTTCCCGAAACGCCTCCCTCCGAGACCGCGCCCTGGATAAAGCACATGTGCTTGATGACTTCGTTCGGGTTGGTGAAGGTCATTTCGCATACGTTACACTTGTACGGCCTTCCCGAGGAGCCCAGGAACAGCGCCTCCATCTGGCTGGAGTCGTCCGCCGCGCACAGCTCCATGCTCTGGCGGTCTACCATGGTGTACGCCGACTCCGCCCCTTGGCTCATGCAGACGTGTCGCGCGGCCTGATTGGCTCGGCAAAAGCTCTTCCCGCAGGCGCTGCAGCGGTACGGCTTTCCCGTGTGGATGTACATGTGTTCGCGCCAGTGGCTCTTCTGGATGAACTTGCGTCCGCAAGTGGGACACTCGTACTTCCGTCTCTTCACCTCGCGCTCGATGTCGGCTGCGCCTTCTAGATTGTCGATGTCCGCAATGTCGGAAGGAGGAGGAGTGTCCGCCTGCGGCTGAGCCGCACACGACGTCGCCGCCGATGCTGCTGAAGGAACCGAGACGGCCATTTCCCCTCGCGGGGAGACTTTCGATCCGGACATGGGCTGTTCAACATCAACATCAACCATGATGGGAGTGGCTGCGGATGCTCCGACACCGGTGAGAACTTCCTCCACCTCGGGCGTGGCAGCTCCTCCAGGTAGTATGGGGGAGGTCGCGTCTCCAGACTCCAGCATGAATGGCGCCATAGCCTGGGCGTGCCACAGAAGGTGCTCCCTGAGAGCTGCTCGCTGGTTGAAGCGACTGCCGCAAATGTGGCAGGTGTAGTGCTTCCGGAACGAGGAGCTTCGTTTCATGATGCTGGGTTTCACGTGCAGGATGGTGTTAGGGTTCCCGCTAATTAAGGTAGACCCACTTTCGCCGAATGACACGTCTGCCTCGGAGCAGTCTCTCCCAAACTGGCTACCGCTCGTCGCCGCTGCCTCGACCTCCATGTCCGGCTGCAGTTTGGATCCAGACGACAGAGACGTGTTTGTGTTAGAACCTTTCACATCGAGCACGCCCGCGTTATCCGAGTCAACGGGTGAGGACTGCCTCCTGGCGGAGAGACGCCCGGACTGCGCCCCCTGTTGGCCTGATATCTGAATGCCATAGAGAGATGTGTTAAGCCGGATGCTGGGCTCGGGATGAGTGAAGGCCGACTGGCTGTTCAGGGTAGCCTCCTGGATGAGGGGGTAGGCGTGCAGGAACTTCACCCCCTGCTCTAGCCGGGCCGGGTCGATCAGCTGCGGGGCCAGTTTGCCAGTGTACATCAGGTTGAGGAGGTAGCTGAAGATATCGGGCTGGATGTCTGCGGGCTTTAAACGAACGCAGTCGCTGGAGGGGGTGAAAAAAAATGTATAAAACCACAACAAAACCACAATGAACTCAAAGAAAAATTTTATCATCTAATCAAAAAAAAATCTAATGGGAGGAAATCAGATTTTTACTTATTACGTAACATTTTTTATTAGATTAGATGTAGCATTTGAGACACAAGGCCCTGTGTTGGAGTTGTTGCCATAGTAACAAGACTAGCGCATTAAGTTGTAAATATGTCACTGTCAGAGGTGTGCTGTTAGAGGAAATTAACCAACATCTTCTGCTTCTGTGGTGGAAC
Organism: Clarias fuscus; assembly: GCA_030347435.1. Lineage (NCBI taxonomy): Eukaryota > Metazoa > Chordata > Actinopteri > Siluriformes > Clariidae > Clarias > Clarias fuscus. The sequence goes on from CM059229.1 coordinate 4,306,025, forward strand.
GATTAATGCACTCCACAGTGTTGAGAAACAGATCAGATCCCAATAAATTCATCAACTGGTTTATTTTCCAGCTGTGGCCTTACAACGCAGATATGAAATAAACTGAATGTAGGTTAGCCATGTTCTCACATGCACGGCTTTTAGATTACATTTTTTTTTTAAACAAACTAGCGCTGATACATTAATGTTAGCGTGAGTAGCGCTGGTACGAGTGTTCCAGTTTATGACCACATGGTGCAGTCGCGTGGTTATTTTTGTACACTGGGTCATTTTCTCAATTCGGTGGCGACACTGAGGTGTTTGAGGCGTTTGGCCCCACGTGTGCTGGCAACACAGAGAGGAACCACATGCACATACAGTATCAGTCAAAAGTCTCGACACGCCTTCTAATTCAATGTGCTTTCGTTTAGTGATTTTCTACATTCTAGAACAATACTAGAGGTTTCAAAACTATGAAATAACACATATAGCATTGGGGAATGAAGTAACAACAGCCACAGTCGGTTGTTATTTTAAGACATGAAGGTCAGCTGTTCTGGATCAGTTCAAACTCTTAAAAAAAAAAAAAAAAAAAAAACAAGAAATAAGACAATATTTGTATATAATTAATATATTACATACATTATATACAAGGGCAATATTTCATATAAAATAAGAAATGAGCTCCTAATATCTAAAAACAACATATATTATTAGCACGTGTTTAATAATTGTCATATTAATAATTCTCTAGTACAGCAGTTTGGACACTAAAAAGTGATTGGACTTTATCTTTTCTTCTTGTTGTTGTAAGGACATTATGTCACGTAACATTTGCGGAAGGAGTGTCCAGTGTTAGTACCAAGAAAAAGCTGTAACTTTAAAGGTCCCGTATGTTACTATTACTGTAACAAATCTTAGAGATCCCCTAAAGTGAGAGTTAATACTCTAGCTGAAATACCTCACGCTCCCTTTATTTCACTCCTTTCCCAAATGCACGGCCTCAGTATTTATGTAAATGAGCTACTACTGAGCCACGCCCCTCCAGAGCAGAACAGCAGAGCTGAGAGACAAGGGGATGGGCTCTCCTTTTATTCCGGCACATTATTGGGGGGGGGGGGGGGGGGGGTTTGGGTTACACACATTAGGGGTCAAATTTTTCCCGTGTGTTATTTGTTTGTACACACACTGCACCCATCTCGATTAGTTAAAATGACTAAAAAGTTTTCAATTTTGTGTAAAAGCTGCTCTTTAAGTTTTCCCAACATATTGACGGCGGACGAGTTTACACTTCTTTGGGCTCTTTAGGTTTCTCACTAACATGACGATCTGTTTTAATTTCGTCTTACTTATAAAAAGTTTTTTTTTGTTTTTTTTTAAAGCTATAACCCAAGTGACTTGTTACAGGAATTATTAGCTTGTTTGACATCGCACTAAACTATTCATAATTTTTTTTTTTTTTTTTTAAAGTATGACATCATGAATAAATGTAAAACGTCTAATCGTTGCCGTAAGAGGAACAAACCAGTCGAGGAAAATAATTAACTTCAGGATTGGAACTTTTTCAGCGCATGACGCCACCATGTGGTTGATTAGTTTTCCATCATAAGAGTAGGTGTGAACAGAATATATTAACGTGGCTGATTTCTTCTTCTTTTTTTTCTTTTTTTTTTTACGTTGTCGCTCGAGGAGTCTACCCCGTGACGTAGCGTGAGCAGGAGCTTGATGAGAGGCGGTTAGCTGGCTTCACGTGTCTCAGGGGAAGCACGTGTTAGCCCTCGCTCTCAGATGGTGGTAGAGGATGTGATACAGAGGGAGGGGAGGTTTGCGCACACTCTGAAATACAAGAACCAAACCGTATGTGTGTGTGTTTTTTGTTCTTTTTTTTTTTTTTTGTCACCAGTTCCTTTAGTATATTATTTACGGCACTTAACTTGACATTGTTTTAAAGCCTTATTCAAATTTTTTTTACTAATTTCTCTGTGTCAAAAAAATGTGTCAAACGCTGAACAGGTGATTAGTCTGACTCCACTCTGTAGCCGCAAACAACAAAAGACTAGGCGGTGTGTTCGGCTACCTGTCCTGGTGAATAAATAGCATTCTGAAGTAGTTGGAGAAGGCGGCCAGCACGGCCTTGTGTGCTTTGAAGAAGACGTCACCGATGGCGACTGTGCAGTCACACAGGAAGCCGAACTCCCTCTGCGCGTTGAGCTGCTGCAGGAGGATAAGACCATGGTTGGCCAGCTCCATACTTCCACCTACACAGAGGGGGAGCAGAGATGACGAGTCAGCTTCCGGTTTACTGCAGACCACAATGAACCACACGAGCAGAGAAAGAGAAAAAAAATAGAAAAGAAAACACACACACACACACACACACACACACACACACACACGCACGCACGCACGCGCACAAGCAGTGCAGCAGACATGAAACACAAACACGATGCAAGTGGACACTAGAAATCGTCCCGACAGTTTTTCTCTTATGCTATAAACAGCATCGGTTCTGATTATCACATCTACGCGTATTGATCCGAGTCTCTGAGGCGTGTACCAGGATATCCGGCTCGGTCTGGGAAAACTGGAATGCAGCGGGTGGTTATGGGTAGTCTTCGTATTGACCCGCTGTCTCGGACGTCTAGAAGTCTGTCCGAGACGTTTCCTCGAGAGGGGGAACAAAAATATCCAGGGGAAGAGTGACGCAGACGCTGTCTTTAATCAGACGGGGGGGATGTGGAGCGGACGGGCTGTTTTGAAAAGCGCAAAAGAGACTAGGATAAACTTAATCATCATTAAAACAAACAAGCAAACAAACGTACGCAAATAAAAATGGAGCTAGATTGATCTCCGGGGAAAGAAAGTTAACCCCACTTGAAATGTTCGATACGTTCAGTCATGAATACAAAACAAAACACTCTGCTAAAATGAAATATACGGTGCAGGGTTCAAGGGTTTAAAATTGAAACAAAATTTTAAAAAGGTATATTGAATTGGGAAAAACTATGAAATGTACAGAATCGCAATACAAATAGAATCGCCACCTAGGTATCGCGATAGCATGGTATCGTGTGGTCCCTGGTGACCAAACCCTGCCTAGTAAGGAACATGGATCCTTAATTTAAATAGCATAGTTTCAGCTTGAACGCTCAAGAAAGTCAACGTGTCTCGCTTGCTTATGAAAATGGATAATTATTTGTAATTAGTCATTAGAATTGATGTGCTTCAGTCTGTAAACCTGTCAGAGTTATACACAATTATATACACAGATTATAGACTTTACAAAAAAAAAAATCAAGTCTAGGACTGACAATAAAATCTGATACGCGTGTAAATTGTTGTTCGTATGTTTTTGAATGACGGATGTGTACATGTCCACATTTCTTTCTTTGCAACAGGAATGACAACAAACGATCCGTTATTTGCAGACACGCAAACCGTTTCATGATTAGCCAAGACGTTTTCAGGCATATCGTCCAAGTGAGTTGCCGCGGCCTTGCGTTCCGTCACGTTAATAAAAACATTCGCGTTAAAACCTAAAACTAGAGCTATTTGTAAAACAAATTTCTTGTTTGTTTTTTTTTGCTGTACAAACACGATATAAACAGAGGTGGAGAAAATACACAAAGCCCGTACTGGAGTAAAAAGCAAAAAAGATTCCTGAGAGCAAATATTACTTAAGTAAAAGTCCTCCATTTGCTCTCAAGTTCTCACCTTCTAATTTGTTGAAGTAATAAATTTTATTTACTGAATTTGTATCAGCTTACAAATCATAATAATAATAATAATAATAAAAAACTAACTTCATCTCTCTCGCCCTGTTTACGTCACCGTCTACAACCAGCTCTGCTTCTGATCTCAGACACCTGGAACTTTATTAGGCGTGTCTCGAAAGAAAAGGGAGTCGCTCAATTATGCAGAATTGTCAGCAGGTGGCGAAATACTCTCACTGCAAAGACTACACACCACTGTGGATGTGCAACACAACGCCATGCAGTGAAGTAAAGGTACAGAGATTTGCTACAGAATGTAGTGGAGTAAAAAGTCTCTCTAACAAAACTTCAGAGTATGAACAGCTACAATATATGATGATTTTATTAAATAAAAAAATTTAGCCTTTTTTTTAAATCATGAGTAAATTTCTGTGTAAACATGAAAATAATCATTTTTTTTTAAATAATATTTTTTTCACGTAGCTGTTAAATCATATTTACTTGAATTTCACATTAATTCTTAGTAAATTTAGTCATTTCGTATTAACGAAACAAAGGAATCCAAAACAGATCCAAACTGAAGTTAAAAGTAATGGCACCCTTACTTTTAAAAGTAAAAGCACGGAAGTCATTAGTAGATTTAGCGCATGATGTATTTAGGAAGTTTACTGGTTTTGTGGTTATCAGCTCTCTGTCGGATCTGCCTTGGAGAATTCATGGCTGATGTACACGTGAATTTGATGCAAAGTACAAAATCAGTGAAACTTTTCTAAAGAATTATGTATTCAGTTGGTCCTAGAAACAACACTGACACACCTTTATTTCTTGACTATATTATTTACCCAGTCCACTAGTCTGGACATCCAGAGTTGTGTTTCTGACATCTTTAGCTTAGCTTAACATAACATCACACTTATTTTCGTGAAAAACAAGTGGATAATATAATTGAACATAAGAGAACGGGAAAAAGCACGATTTCTTCCAACAATAGCTCACATTTATAATAATCACATATCTAAAGTTGTTTTTTTTCCCCCCACAGTGTCAGTGATCTCTCAATACACCGTCACACATTTCATTTCCTTAATGAACAGTAGATTAATTCAAAAGTAGGCATTTCACCACTGAATTAATAAATTAATTCTCTCTGTGTGAAGTCTGAAATGTTATTCTTGGGCAGTTTTTATATTAAAACATGTCTGGGTTTACGTTTCAAGCATCAAAATGTGGTTAAGTAACTTTTACATATCATGACTTTTATTTAAAACTACATTTTAAAGCCTTGTAACGTTACTTATCGCACTGTTCTGTAACACAATCAATCAATCGTTAACCCGGTAACTGGCATCACAAACATAAGCGATTAAAAACATATTAACTGATAAGGTTTGTTTTGGTGGCATGAGAACCTTGACAACCGAGCTCAAATCTACCGTTAGCTAGCTTTGCTATCCTGACAATAACTGGTTTGAAGACGTCGGTCTGGGTGATTCCTTTTTTGTCTGCCCCCGTGTGCTTACACTCCACTTCCCCTTCCTCCATCTTCATTTCCCGAGAGATCAGTCAAAAAAAAAGAAAGAAAGCGCTGCTGTTGTGAAACACTTTCCGTCTAACGTATGTTCGTGAGCGTTTCACGTGCGCGTCATGTGGGCAGCTGATGAGCGTGTCGAGAGGCGTGGCTCATCACAGATGGCTTTGTGTGAGAGACGGACCGAGCGAATCAATGCTTTGCATGCAATTAAATCATATTTTACTCATTTTAAAAATTATTTTAAAAAGGAATATTAATATGCAGAAATAAGTAGCATTCGTAGTATGGAAGGCCGTCACTGAAGAAATCAGCGTACGAGAAAACACTGGATTATGCCACTAGAAATGTGCGTCTGGGTATCATTAATTATTAATAATTCATCAATTATTGATTGTTACTGTGTTCAACTATTGATTTGAAAGGGAAAAAAAGTGCAAGCTATTATTCAAGGTTTTTTAACCGATAGTTAGAATATATTTTAATATATTTCTAGAATTAAATTTTAGTTACAATTTAAATTACTTTTAAAAAATTTTGGAAGGATGGTCAAATATAAAAATATAATTTGTGACACAGGACTTAATCCTAATACACATCATGATTTGTAGAAATGCGTTGGAGGATAATGATGTATCGCCCCGCCCACACGGTTTGGTATGTGAACGCTTTTAGATGCTGATTAGCCTGTATGCTAATCCCCCCCCCCCCCCCCACCCCACCCACCCCAACATACCACTCATTGATGTGGCAGGCCGGAGGCTGACAGGAATCTCACAGCACGTACTGGTTATGCAGCATTGCTGAGCACCGGGAGAACGGCCCACGTCGGCTGCTCAAACCTGAATCGCAGCTGCAGGGCCGAAAACACTCTCACTGCCCAGACGGACCCTCGGTGGGAGAAGGGTGGGGAGGATTACACACCTTTACCTCATGTGTTGATTTTAGTGTCACCTTCCCCCCAGGTTACAGCCTTTTAGATCGCTCACAAATATGGGATGTTACTTTAACATTGTTTGATATACATAAACACTGAACTTTTTACAGACCACATACATGCACTAGATACTGAAATAAATAACCATCAGGGATGTTAATTTATGAATATATATATATATATATTTGTTTTTTGTCTCACCAAAATGTGAATTCTTGTCTAGCGAAAAGATGTAGCTAAAAACGTAGCTAGCACTATAAAATGTCAAGTACTTTATTTTCTTTTCATTACATTACAATCCCTTGATATAGTTGATATGATCGTCAATATCAACGGACTGGGTTTTAAACACATCCGATTTCCTTTGTACACATTCCCAATGACTTGAAATGGCACAAATTTTGTATTTTAAAAATGTTACATAAGAAATGTAAAACTCAGCAAACTCAACTTATAAAAACAGTCAAACAGTGTCAGTGTGCTATTTACATGCATCATCAGCGGATACCTCACAAAAAGAGATCTCAGAAGAGCAGGTGATCTGCATGCAGCTGGAAAGGGTTATGGAGTCATCTCAAAAAGTTGACGTGGCTGCCCACTCCAAAAGGCACAACACGCTATACTGAGCTAACGGCTAACGTCTTGAAGGATTCATTGGAGCAGATGAACATCTCTCATTGAACAGCCATTGAACAACAGTCCATGGCGGGACGTTGCAGAGGAATCCAATGCTCTCCAAAAAAAAAATCTGGAAGTTTGCAAAAGAGCACCTTGACACTCCACATCACTACCCTTGTGGACAGATAAAATGAAGACAGAGTTGTTTGTGAAGAACACTCAGCATGACGTATGGCATAAAAATAACATGAGAACATCATCCCAACACTGAGGTATGGTGGATGATGTAGGGATGCTTTGCTGCCAGTGGACCTGGATTGCTTGCCACCATGGTTAAGGTGAAACTTAATTCCCAAGTTTATGTAGGCAGACTACAGGGTAATGTCAGGGTAGCCGTCTGCAAGCTGAACCTCAGAAGAAGCTGACTGAGGATAATAACCCGAACACACAAGAGTGAATTGATGGATTTAGAGACACAAATTCCTAATTTTTTAAAGCGATCCAGTCAGAACCCAAACCTGAGATACTGAGAAATGACCTCGAGACATCTGTTCACTCCAGACTCCCTAAGAACATGGCTGAGGCAGTTATATAAGGAAGAATGGCCCAAACTACCTCCTGACTGCTGTGCAGGTCTAATCCACAGTTACAGGAAGTGCTTGCTTGAGGTTAATGCTGCCAAAAGTGTTTCAAACTAACCAGTTTCACTTACTTTTTCCAACAACACTTTGCCTGGTTGATGGCGAGTTCAATATAAACTGCTTTTTTTTTCAGAAATGTTATTGTTTTTGATTGTATTTGTGACTTTGTTGAACATCAGACCATGTTTCATGACCAATTCATGCAGAAATCCAAGAGATTTTAAATGGTTCCCTTACTTTTTCTTCTTCTAACATAAAATCATCCAAAGCCGGTCAATCAACACTGAACAGAAAACCAATATCACCTGCATGAAACATGGTTTGTGAGACTCGACTCAAAATAACCTCCTGACAGAGCCACTCTTTTCGTGTTGATGAAAGATTTGCTCGCTGCTTATCCATGACATGTGATTTTTAAAGTAAAGTAGAGATCCTGGTGAGTGTGTGACCTTTGAACCCTGAACTCTGGCTCTTGACATTTAATCTGAGATAGCTATGCTGCACTGTCAGTGGCTATGCTTTCTGTGCCACGTGATTAGTCACGTGACACTCGTGTCTGCTGAGGGAGAATGTGGGAGGGGAAAAAACAAATGCCTGAGACATTCGGTGCGAGCAGACGTGCAGGTCTGAGAAGAACGTCTCGACGCTAACAGGGCACAGGAATACCGACCAGTCCTGTTTTTTACATTGCAAATTTTTTCTTCGCCAACGTCCAGGTTTCAACGTTTGTCATGACAGGGTTTGCTGAACATTAATGTTTACTTTTGTCCAGCAAAGGAACTTCTCTAACTTAGCAGGAACACGGACGCCATCGCTTGTGCAGATTCATAAAAAAACTAGACCAGCTAATAGCCTATTAAAAAAACTAAAAAACATATACTAACTTAAGCTACATTTTTCCTCAGATTTGAGGTAAACAATATTAGGAAAAATGTAAAGTGAAAGATCAGTACGAGCAGATACTAGAAATTACAGAGCTCTAGAGAGGTCACATATTTTTTTGTTCTTATGCTCATTTTAAATCGTGCTCTAGAATGAACCAAACCCGAGAACCAAATTGTATTTCTGGTGCACAAATTAACCCAAATACTGAACCTAATTGGACCAAATTAACCTAAGTGTGTGAACAAATTGCATTATGGTGAAGAAATAAAGCAAAACATTTGAAGAAATTGTATCGCTGGCACAGAAATCAACCTAAATACATGAGAAATTTGAATTTTGTGTACACAAATACCAAAGTCTGGGGTAATAAATGATCTCTAGCGCATAAATTAACCAAAACACAGGAACAAATTGTATCTCTGACAAACCAACTTAGCAAAACATGAGAACATATTGTACCTCTAGCACAGAGTGCCATCTTTAATGCACAAATAAACCAAAATGTGAGAAAGAATTGTATCTCGTCAACAGAAATAACCAAAATGTTAGAATACGTTGAGTCAGCGGAAGAGAAATTAAACTAAATGTGGGAAGGAATTAAATTTTGTGCACACGAATAACTAAATTTGGAACCAATTTGTACCTCTAGCACATACATTAACCAAAACATGGGAACAAATTCTGTCTCTACTGCAGAGATTAACCAACATGTGGGAACAAATTGTGTCTCTATTTCACATAATAACCAAAATTGTTAATTATGGAAATTTTTGTTTAAAAAAAAAATTATCAAAAATTCAGTAAAAACAAACAAGTCTTTTTCTATCTCGTCTCGTCTCATTTCATTTCATCTTGTGTTCATTCAATGAAAGTAGTTTGATGGTGTGAAGTTTTAAATAAAAAAGCAGGTCATGTTTTTTTTTTTTTTTTTTTTCAGGTGTCTCCATTCTCACCATACCAACAACAACAACGAAAGCTAGAACTAAAGTGCTGAGACGATAACTTTAATCTGCTTAATGTTAATGGTTTTAGAGCGGTCACACTGGTCATGTACAGCAGATGTACAGGATGTCGCTGACTGACAGGGGCGGTGCGATGCGGTGAAAATATTGTACCATGACTTAAAGATTTTACGTCTCTTCTTTGTAGAATCTCAATGTTTTCTTGGCCTTTTTTTCCCTCGTTATTTTGGATATGATAATGAGCCCTGGTCAGGTGACATCACCTTTCTGAAACGTTCATGACAAAATAAAGGTTTGAATATTATACAAACTTTTTTTTTAATTCTTTTACGTGTTTATTTTGGAGGAATTTACAAATACTTAGAACAAAAATAGTTTTTTACTAATTTAGTCATTAAAATGATTCGCATTTACTGCGATTCTCAGATCAAATATGAGACAAATACACATTAAAACAACAAATTAACTGCCGTTAACGATAAACTGGTGATTAACGGTCGATCAAAAAAAAACGGACATTTTTTTTTATCATTTTGAATTTGGAATAAACGTGTGTAAACTAAACGGCGCTCGCGCTATAGTGTTGGCCGTTAGCCCCGCCTCCAGTGCAGACACGTGGACCGGACAGATCTCCCGCAGAGGCACAGAGAGCGAGAGAGACCACTTCCGTAGTACGTTTTTTTTTTTCCTCCTTCAGCAAACTGAAAATAAGCCTCAGAAACGAAACACTGCCGCGCGTGCGGTCTGTGAAAGAAACGGCCATGTAGTTTAAAAAGAAATATATATATATAAATACACGCTAACGGAAAACTCGCGAGCCCGAAAGACAAACGTTTAAAACGGTCACGCACACAAACAGATAGAGGAAAGAGGGGGGGTTAGAGCTAGGCTAGTCACCGAGTGAAACGCTCGAACTTCACCGGGAAACGCTGTTAGTTCAGGATCACACCGGGGAGCATCACGTGACTCGAGATTTTAAATTTTTAAAAATGACAAAGGTTACCTTTCCTTCGTGCGAGCGCGTGGAGTCGAGGCGGCGTTGCTCTCTCTGTGTGTGTGAGTGAGTGTGTAAGTGTGTGTGTGTGTTACCGTGGACTCTCGGTCCGTTGGTCGCGGCGCAGCTGCTCTGTTCCTCTCAGACGCAGCATTGGCGGCGGTGGTTGTCGGTGTTTTCCGGTCGGGTTACGTTACAATCACATGACTGACTAAAGGACCTTAAAAACGGCGCACAGGCTGTTGTGAGGGGGGGAAACACACACACACACACACACACACACACAAGCTACTTCCCCGGAGGGGTTGGTTTGTGTATGTGTGTGTGAGAGAGAGAGAGAGATGGGGGTGCCAAAACAAATGAAGCGTTTGGCGGTATGCGCGCGCCAAACGCGATAAGACGAGTCGTGAAATGTTTTGGTCGTGCTCGCCATGTTTACACACACAAACACACAGATGGAGGTGATTTAACATTATTTTAATACATCTCGGGAAAACCGTAGGAGGGCTCATCTCACACACACACACACAAAACGAAATGACAGAAGAAGAAAAAAAAAACCCCCAGCTAAAGCAGCGGCTCATTTGCATTTCGGTTGACGCGGGTTTGTCAACGGCTGCCGCGCGCGCTCAGGGTTTTTTCTTCTTTCTCAGCTCCGCGTGCTTCAGATCCATTTAAAAGAAACATAACAATAATTCGCACGTGCGATGACCATAAAAGGAAGAAGATGACCGTTAAATGATAATAACGGACAGCAGCGAAACGACGGCGTTTAGTCTATAAAATGTTAGTTTTAGACATTTAATTTTTCTTGTAGTGTTAAATGTATTTTAAGTGCATTGTGTAGATGTGTCGTGAAAAGGTAAATACATTAAACATTTTAGGGAGAAAAACAAATGACAACAAATTGTATGCGTAAACATTATTTTTGCAAAATAATCAAACTCGGCAAAACTCTTCAATTGAAATTGTCCTAGCTGTCTATCTTATTTTAAAAAGTAATAGTATATGTTTTAATTGAGGCACAGGTAAATTGGACTTAATGCTTTTCTTTTTCTTATCTTTTCTTTATTTCTTTTTTTAATGCAAATTCAACACAATCCTGAACAACCCCTGTTCTTGAGGAATTTTTATTTCCTTCTAAAAATAATTGTCGTTTTACCAAAAAAAAAAATTATATTTTTTATATATATATATATATATATAAAACTGAAATTCTGTCTGTGCTGTATGGTGCACAGACAGTGTAAGCAGTGTCGTCATCAATTTTTCTGTCATAACCGAGAGCTTGTCATTGGCATTCCTCTCAGGCCTCCCTGACCATGTAACAATAGGCAGCGTCATCATCATCATCATCACCCTTATTGTCACATTGTGAGGTAATAATATATCTGCCAAAACATTGGAGCAGCGGGTTGACCGCACACTCCATTCAAGTCATGGTAGCGCGTCAGGATCTGCACCCTCTAGTATGAAGTACTATAATAAAAAAAAAAAAAGAAACTTTTTATAAGACTTACAAATATACGTGAATGTTATCAATCCGTCAATCCTTTCCAGCGTTGTACAAAGGGCAGTGACTTAATCAGCAATTGGGAAACGGACTACACTTAGCTAGTTAACCAGCCCATGATTATTACACGCATGGAATCAATTCTCATGATGTATTATTTACCAGCAGCTGATCCTGACAAAAATACAGCAATCAGAACAGTTTTCTTTATGGCTAACATTTGCATATTAGCTAGCTAGTTATAAAAGACGTGACTGGTCCCCAGCCTCAATCAATATTATTAACCTACGCAGACATGCAAGAAGTAAATAGGCGCTATCATTTCATGATAAAATGTACACGCCAAAATATGCTACGTGTTTGAGAACATAACGTTTAGCCATTAATAAATTATTAACACTTGGTCGACTTTCCTTTAGTGGCCTTTTCGTTAAAAGAAACTACTTGGCTAGGTGTATTATTACACGGTTGCTCTTCTCAACAGATCTCAGAACAGCACAAAGACGTCCTTAAGTTTTAGAGTTTGACCAGGACAGACTCCAGCAATGTTTTACACTTTTCCTTGAATTTATCTATAATCCTGTTGAAAACTGTCCAAAGCGAGGTTTCAAAAGTCCTAGCTGTTTGTCTCTGGGACAGTCCATGTTCAGATTCACCAATAATCCAATTTCTTTGGAAATCTGACATTCTGAGTTCTGTGCACGGTTAAAGATGTGTCCATTCCAACCTGGGAAAAAATAATCCAATAATTGGAATAGTAATTGTGGTGCATATATATATGTCTTATCAGAAACATGTACTGTATGGGTCAGTTTGTGTTTAATCACAATTAATAAATAGGAGCTTAACAGTTATACATTATACTTTTGGAATTTCATGTGAGTCTCATCAGACCACATGACCTTTTTCTATAGCTCCAAATCCAGTCTTTAGGAAACTGAAGCCTTTTTTCTGATGACTCTGACTAACAAGTGATTTTCATATGGAAACACATCTGTTTAATTCCAATCCCATGAATTCTCATCACATTGTGTGTGTGTGTGTGTGTGTGTGTGTGTGTGTGTGTGTGTGTGTGTGTGTGTGTGTGTGTGTGTGTGTGTGTGTGTGTGTGTCTGTCTGTCTGTCTGTCTGTCTGTGTGTGTGTGTGTGTGTGTGTGTGTGTGTGTGTGTGTGTGTGTGTGTGTGTGTGTGTGTATGGAAGTGCTTTTACTTTCATTATTTTCTGGTGATTTTTTTCACCATGTAAAATGTATGATTTTTTTTCCCAACCACATTTCTTCCACAAAGTCTATGGCTCAGTACTATCTTTCCAGGGTTTGATAATGTGTTAAATGGTTCTTAACCCAGTTCCAGAAACCTTAAATCTCCTTATCTGCCCAATAATTTATCCCTCCTGAAATGGCGCCTTAGTAGAGATCTGGCGAAACATTTTCTTGTCCTAAATAAGGCATGAGCCTGTGTGAAGAGAAAGGGACGAAGTGCTAATATCGTTAAGGCTGAAAAAAAAAAGAAAGCGCTATAAGTATTAGCGATTCTGCTCTGCTGTTAGTCAGGGAACCTTCTTCCTAACACATTACACAAAAGAAATGGATTTTTAGATTTCAGACATTTTGAGCAAACTGACTGTGAAGTTGTGATGTATAAAATAGGTGGTGATTTATACTGTACAACATAAGATTCCTGTTCACAGGTTTACACTAATACTAATTTTGTTGATGTAAAATACTGTATAATCAGTCATTTCTATCATAGTGTGTGTATGTGAGAGTCACCTATTTGTATATTTGTCCTGAATGTTTTGACAGTTAAATAGACAAGACGCCTATAAGCTGCACTTCGTACAGCACAGCAAACAGACGAGCGCTTTGTGTAGCCGTGTAGCAGGATATGGAGCTTAAGGGGAAGCACAACTTCAGAAAAAAAAAACGTCAGGAAATGTGGAAGACATCACACACACACACTACAAAGTGAAGTGAAAAGAGAGGAGGTGTGGCTATGTTCTTCACAATACTGGTATTGAAAATCCAGATGTTAGTCAAAATTGAAAACCTTTTAAAACAGCAGGAACCATCAAGGTTTTAATTCCTGATTCAATAAATAATAATTAACCATTAAACTATTACACATAAACACGCACAGAGACACACAGAGACACACACTTGCAGGGAAAATTTTTTTTTTTATTTGCACATAAACAAATGTATGATGTCAATCATATTGTTATTATTATTATTATTATTAATAATAATAATAAATTGGCTATACCCTTTTAATTTGTAGTTGTGCTGTAGAAGGGAAGGGCCGCAACAGTTAAACAGCAGCATAATTAGAAGAAAAAAGGAGCACTTTGCACAATATCTTATTATATCTCACTATCGAGTCGTGAAAAAAAATATTTTTTTATTCTATTTAAAATGATAACATCATTATAATGCTTTAATAGAGAAATTTACATTTCATTTGCGGTTCCTACATTTAATTACACCAGCACTAGAGGGCAGTATTTTCTATGGCGAGAATTAGATGGCGTTCTGTTGATTAAAAGTAATCTTAGTGGCGTTTTTAAATATATATAGTACTGTCTGTTTAATAAAAAAAATACATTTTTAATATCTTATGTGTATTATATTACAAAAAAACAGTTTTTTAAACAAATGTTGTTCAATTGATTTAAGTAAAGTTTTTTTAATTATTATTTAGAATCACAACGCCTTCCTGTTAGCCAAGATGGCGGCGGATCAAGTTTTAATTCCTCCACCGTCGCTCTCAGCTAAATTCGAAGGGTATGAATGTTGTTTTTTTTATTATTTGTTTTATTAAAGCTTTATTATTATATGTAGGAACATGTCTAGCACTGTTAACCAGAAGAAATTGTGTATTTACGGCTCAGGGGGTTTGTACTTAGCCACCTGGCTAGCCGAATATGGCTGTTTAGATGTGGACCGGGTTTCAAATCAGTTCCTATTTGTAGACGTAGGGAACTACCAAAGGCGTGTGCGCCGTGAATGTAATCCGTAAGTAGTGCTCTTACGTAGTGAGCGAGAGAGATTTGGGATGCGGCCGTCAATGCGTAGAACCGAACTAAAGCTTATTTCTCTTTAACTTAATTTAACAATTATTTTCAAAAATATTAACTTATGTTCGCATGCTTTTTGAAAAAAAAAAGATGTTAACAATAATTTAGGGAATAGATTTAACCTTAATCTTAAAATAATATTTTTAAATAAAAGTCCCAATTAAGATGTGTATCTATTATTTTTAATACTGTTGTTGTTGTTAAAAAATAACACGACTTATTGGTGACTATAAAATAAATCATTACAATATTACAAACTGAGCATTTTAAAATGTGTGCATGAAAACTACATTTTAAAAATGTGTGTGTGTGTGTGTGTGTGTGTATACTGTTATTAAAGTATAAATTCTCAAAAAGGATCATTTCAGTAGCAGGTAACTACATTTCTTTACTTTTTATTTTATTTAAAGCATTAAAGAAGCTCCTAACAGAGGGTGAGGGTGAATAAATAGGCAAATTAAAGTAAGAAAGAAAAATATAAGGAGTGATGAATGAAAACAAAGAGTACAACGTGTGTGTGTAATATATAAAGTTGCATTTTTATAGCATATTAAAGCTTCTTATAAAAGTTGAGGTTGTACGTGGGCTTCAACCTGAAATAATAATATCACAGATTACATTAAAGCTCATCAGATTATTTTAGCTCTAAACTTTTTACTATTTTTCCGTCAATGGTGTGTATTAACTCTAGTTAAAAATCAAATACAAATCGACAACAGGAATGAATACAGATTGTACGGGCACACACACATGCGCGCACACACACTGGACTGTAATTTGTTTTCATGTTTTCTACATTACCTGACACTTTATTTTATAAACTGGAGCTGCTACAGAAGTGAATGTTATGTTGTATATGAAATATTGTACACACTTATACACACTATATATTGTTCAAATGAGTTTAACATAATAATTTTTTATACTGTGTGTAGTCACATGACCGTAATGCCTGAAACCGATCCTTTCACACCCTGATCAGAGTTCCTTATGTGTAATTTAACACAAGTCTTTCTTTCACTTTATTCCTCTCGAAGGTCTTTTGCATATCTGACAGTAAGAGACAGGCTGCCCACCATCCTGACCAAAGTCATCGATACCATTCATCGAAACAAGAACAACTTCTTTGAGAAACATGGGGAGGTAGTACAATAAATAAACATGTATATATCAATCAGTGAAAAAATAAGAAGGCTGAATTTTAGTACGAAATCATCTGATCAACTCTCCTGTGCAGTGTCATGTCAAAGAACGTCCTAATCCTCATGGGTTCTGTTGTTCATACATTGCCTAGCAACATCAAGATAATCGTCATTAGATATATTTAAAGATCAGGCAGAACAGGATGTATTTTAATTTAATACTAAAGAGGTCAAAAGGCTGATCATCATCAGAGATTGGCAGATGCTTAATGTTCAGTTTTTTTTTTTTTTTTTTCAGGTATTAAATTTTTTTTACACAGAAAAAAATGTCCTGCAGGAAGCTTGGAGAACTATTCCTCAAAACTATATTAAACATACATGAGCTTTGGAAGCACAATATAAAGAAATTATGGGGAGTCAGGACTTTTGCACAGTATTGAGGTTTGCTGTCATGATAACTGAAGTGCCAGCATATTGTGTAATTTGACCAGGGGTGCACAAACTTTTGCATATATTCTAATACTGGACAAACATAACATAGTATAAACAAACGACAGATCTGTGAACCTATCCGTTTCAATCAGGGTTTGATTTCTGAACATTGTTGTGGATCCACTGGTACTGAGAAAGGGAAAGAAATTCACCACACAACAGTGACTGGTGGAGTTCCTCTTATGCGGACGGAGTCGAATCAGATTCCAGGGGGTAGATACACCTGAGTGTGTTTCCCTGTAGGTAATTATGTTTATTGTTCTGTGTTCAGCATTTGATTAAAGGTTCTTAGAAGGAGATGGATCAGGTGTACCTCCACCCGCTAGGATTTTTGGTTTTGAATCTATGACAATCTCTGTTGTTGCAACAAAGCCGATGGAGTAACTCTCAATGTGATGCCACCATCACCATGCATTAATCTTAAAATCATTGGCAAAAACATTGGCAGTGTCCCAAAAATCAGGCCATGTTGGAGACGAGATTTGGCACTTGGAGCTGTTCAGGGTCTTTAAATACACCGCTTAGTCATAACTTTATGACCACCTGTCTAATATTGAGTAGGTTCTTCTTTTGCCACCAGACCACTAATACGCAGTGGGCTCTGGCACGTTTCTATCAGAACCAGCATTAAACATTTCAGCAGTTTTGAGCTACAGTGGTCTCCCATGACTCTGTCACCGAGTTCCTTCCATGGAGCATTTTTTTTGGTATGTCCTGACCACTGCAAGGTGGGAACATACAACAAGAGCTGCAGTTTTGGAGTTGTCTCACCCAGTCCTTTGGACATCACAGTTTGGCCCTTGTCACAGCCACAGTTAGAATATCTCATTACAATGGCACCTGAAAGTGGATGGGACATAAAGTCTCAGACATACGAACGAGTTCCATTCCGAGAGCTCGTTCGTAAGTCCAATTTGTTTGTAAGTCCAGCAAACCTTGTCTAGTTACAGTATTTCCACTTTTGTCCACATTGTTATTGCTTGCCGCTTCTTAGCAGTACTAGCTTTATCGCGCCTGCTTTTATTCTTTGTTCCTGACATCCTGAGATGCACACTGTACGCCTGACATGTGATATAACTTCAGCGAGTGAACATGTGCACTTTGCGGTTTTGTTCGTATCTTCGGAAGTTCGTAACTCGAACGTTTGTATGTAAGGGACTTACATAAATATAGGATTACATCACATGTTCAAACGATCCGATCCAGGTTAGCCAGTAATTCATGTGTGAAGACCAAGCACTCCTTAGCATCCTCTCCTGTCATAACGACTTGTGCATCGACAGGTAGGCGTGGAGGCAGAGAAGAGAGCCATCTCCTTCCTGTCCAAGCTGAGGAACGAGATGCAGACAGACAAACCCGTGCTGCTCCTGACCGACTCTGCAGCTGACACGGAAGAGTGGAACCGGTATATGCAGAGACAACAGGACCTGATGGAGGACGGGCAGCCGGTCAGCTGGTTCAAGTCACCCTGGCTCTATGTGGAGTGCTACATGTACAGGAGGATCCAGGAGGCCTTGGCGCTCAGGTGAGGTTAAGCTCTAACTGCATGGTGCTGGAGGCGAGGTTACATTCTTGAACACTTTTTTGCATTTTAGCATTGAAGAAAGCTGGAATGATTTATTTCTCAGAGATATGCCAATAGAACGGTCTGATAAGTCTGTTAACTGTGATTTTGTGGTTTATTAGCTAATCTGACCAAAAAAAACATCAGAAAAGGAGAGGAAGGGGAAAGGTAAAGAATATGGTATGTGAAAAACAAGTTTTACTTACGGGTGTTGGGAGCAAATAGTTTTGCATCATGCTGACTTTTTGAATGTAGGTCAAATTTAACTTCGTGTCAGCCTTCTAAGGCAAAGCGGACTGTGTTGGGAGGAGGGGAAAAAAAAGGAGCAGATGGTGATTATTAATTAGCATCAGGCTAGGGATATTCAAAAGAAAAAAATATCTATGGTGTGCTCCAGAGTGTTACTGATGAAATGTTTTTTTTTTTTTTTTTTTGTCATTTTGCTTGCTAACAATTTCTTACTAATGCTCCGTATATATTATGATGATCGCTTTCAACCAATCAGTGATCACCATCATTACTGGCTCCACCCACACATTCCTTTTTGAACCTGTAACATAGTAACAAATCATAGTAAACTCTTCTTCGTCTTTTCCTTCTTCTTCTTCTCTTTTTAAATTTTTTTTTTTAAATCAGTCCTCCAATCAGTGATTTCGACGCCTTTAAGGAAGGAAAGACAAGCAGCTTCTTCGAATCCCAGCAGGCCGTCGTGTCGCTCTCTACGTACCTGCGAGAGGTCCTCAGCACCACAGACACCACGGACAAGAAATGGCTCCTTGAACATTTCCTCAGGTTATTACAGGTGAGTTCTTTACTCCAGCCCGAGCTCTAACTTCTTTCCCAGGATGGTTTTGGTTTTATTCTTCCTGAATGAAGTGTGAAGTGTACGAGCGAAACACCGGCACGCACTCCAGATTCACGTTGGAGCTGGAGCTCAACTCATGAGGGTGTAACTTTATATAAATCAATAAAAAGTGCTCTTCACCAGACCTGCTTTAACACTCAGTACGTTGTAGTTGGTGACGTACAGAAATAGAGAAAATACAGAAAGTATTGGCATCCTCTTTACTGCATTCGTCCATAGACAGCGAGTGATTTTAAACGTGCATTTATGTAAGATTTATTAAAATGTGTTTCTTATTGTTAGGCCTTTCCAATGGTACAATGCCAACTAGTATAATTAAATTCATGTTAATGTGATGCAATATGATGAACCCCCTGAAAATAATCTGTATTTCCATACAAATTGTGTACTTCTGTCCTTATTAATTTTTTTTATGCAGTGTTTCAGAAATAACAAGAGAAAATGTGGATAATTAAGTAAAATTTGTTAATCATCACGTATTTTCACTCAAATCTTTAAATTGTCATTCAGTGCTTGGCTCAAACACGAGGTGAGCTACTTTTTGAGCCAATAAAATAGCTGGAAAAAATAATGGTGTTGCAGCTTTTTGACTTAAAGTATTACTTTTTTTTAAACTCGCGGTTTACATCTTAATTTGTATGAGATAATATTACTAGTAATAGTAATTTTAATTAATCAATTAATCAATTAGTGAAGAATTAATATTACTATTGAATACAACTTTGACTATGTACAGATATTATATATTTAATAGAGTTTGCTTACTAGATAGGTCATATAATAAATAAATAAATAAATATTTCTCCTCTGAGATATGGCAAGTTCGAACACTTATTGCAGTACTTAATTATTTAATTAAAGGTTGATGAGGTTGTTTACAGTATCAGTGGATAAAATTTGGTCTTCGATGACTTTCACTTGTATTACTAAAATAAAATACAATATTATTGCTTAACTAAACGTTTTAAACGTTTTTTGTATTTATAATGGAATGTTTGCAAAGATAAACTTGTCCAGATGTTTTTATTGCAACACCTAATTGTTCAAAATGATCTCAGTTTCATGTAAATGCAAAAAAAAAAAATGTAAATGAAAACCATAAAAAAAACATTAATCTTAGAACCAAACAGCTGATTTGTATTATGCTCTCAAATGCTGATTTCTTTTCCTGCCATGCTTTTCTACAGTGCTCCTCATGTTGTTTTTACAATTCAGTGTTTGCGTTTAAGAAGTGCAGCCTGTTTTTGGAATGTGTGGGCGGGGCTTAGTGCTCATTGGCCGCTGCAAAAGTGATGATCAGCTGACTGGACCGGGATGAGTGATCAGTGATCAGTGCCAGCTAGTACAATTAAATTCACATTATTCATGTATTTCTCTTCAGTGTTTCAGAAACGACGGGCGAAAATGTAGACGATCAATTGACCTTAGGTGATTCTCTCAAACACGAGTCGAGAATCACTTGACCGGGTGATAAAATTGTACCTGACTAGCGATTGGGTGATAAACCCTCTGACTTTACAGTCTGTATGTAATTACAGACTACCAACACGGTAACATGTACCCTATTCTATCATAAAGGAAATAATAATAATAACAATAAGGCTATATACGTACTAAACAAACGCATGCGATGATGAACCATTAACTAGCCACCCACGCGCTTCACCACCAGTCTGCAGCGATGCCACGTTTGACTGCAGTCTGGTCACCTGACAATCACCTGTGTAGTGGGCAATCAGCACTAAGCCCCGCCCCTACGTATAAACAGTTTCAACTTTGCTGATTTACATTTATGTTTCTTTTCCTGCTCTGCCTTCAATCAAGAGAAATTAGATATATGGCTGCAGGTTTAGTGTTTTTAATGTAATGTTTTTGCTTTTACGTGAAGCTGAGCCCAGTTCGACCCCGTAAAGGTGTTTCTTGGCTGCAAAAAAAGTTTGACGATTCCTGATCTAATGAACTGATCGACTTGTGGTCGTCTAAACCACAGCGACTCCATCCAGGATGTATCAGTTACTGAAGATGAATTTCTTAAGGCACTTATTAATAAATGGAAAATTAATTCATTGTTCTTCTCCCTCGTCGTTTTTTTTGTTTGTTTTGTGTCGCCCCAGGTGTCCCTGTGGGGAAACAGGTGTGATTTATCCATCTCATCCGGCCAGGAAAACTCTCAGAAGACCAACCCGATAGATTCTCTGCCCGATCTTCGGCGCTTCATCCTAGTGGATGATTCGTCCCGGGTGTGGTCCGTGTTAACATCCGTACCCGGGGTCAGAATGGACATCGTTCTAGACAACGCCGGCTTCGAGCTGGTCACAGATCTGATACTCGCAGACTTCCTGGTCTCCGTCGGCCTGGCGAAGGAAGTGCGCTTCCACGGCAAGTCCATCCCGTGGTTCGTGTCCGACGTCACCAAGCAGGATTTCGATTGGACCCTATCGCAAACCGCGGCGTCCAATCACAAGCACATGTCGTCCTGCGGCGTCCAGTGGAAGCGCCACTTGAAAGACGGAACGTGGTCGTATCACGACCATCGCTTCTGGACTTCACCGCACGAGTTCTGCGACATGCCGGCAGACGCCCCGGATCTCTACTCCGCTCTGCAGGGGTCCGACCTGATCCTGTTTAAAGGAGACCTGAACTACCGCCGGCTGACAGGAGACAGGATGTGGGAGCACGCTGCACCCTTCGAGCGAGCGCTCCGGGGCTTCCTGCCCGCACCGCTGTGCAGCATCAGGACCCTGAAGGCTAACGTACAGGTCGGGTTAGAACCAGGCCGGGCGGAGAACCTCGGCTCCCAGGACGCAGACTGGATGACCAGCGGCAAATACGCAGTGATCCAGTTCTGTAGCCCACTCAGGGAGCAGCAGCAGGGTTTATAAAGATGCCATGAGACCGACAATAATAAAAGCTGATCTTATTAAGAGAATTTAATTAACTACAGTACAAGTACATTCTCTTTAATGGTTTTTTTTTTTTTTTTTTTTCAATATCTTGAATGTCTTACCAGGTGGCTGTGGTTCGTTTTCAGATATCCAGTGTGACACAATATAACTCAACTTACAGTGCTGTGCAAAAGTCTTGACACCCCCCCCTCCTTTATTTCCTCGTATTTTTCTTCTGGTCTTAAACAATTCTTTAGGCTTCCTGAAAGGCTTGCGTAATGTTTTTTTAATCCACAAATGAAAGTTTTAAAGCATTAAAAAAAAACGTCTAACTTGAGGCATGAACCAGTGAGAATATCTGTACAGATCTGTTTGTCATTTGTTTATTCGGACTGTATAATACCTCCAGTACAACATAATCCATTGTGTTTACGTTTATTCAATATTAGAATAGACGCTTGTGTGCAAAAGTTTAACCAGTCCCCCTGGTTAAATGACATAATTTACTTCCACTTTTTCTTGTTTGTTTGTTTGTTTTTTCAGAATGGAAGATATTATGACAACAAACTACAGTACACTGCTGTGCAAAAGTCTTGGCTCCCCTTAATTTCTTCATATTCTGCTTCCAAAGTTCGAGACTTTTTTGTATTTTTAATGTAGTCTTGAGGTTTCCTGAAGAACTTTTTTTTTTTTTTTGGTCTCTCATTATTTTCAGTCCAGTCCCTGTACCTGATCGGTTTCTGATGAATGTTTTTTTTTTTGTTAAGCCACCTTTGAGTGACCTATGAAACATTCAAGCATAAAAAACAAACATTTAACTCAAGGGCATGACCCAGTGAGAAACAGGTGCAGATGATGACAGATGTTCAGGCCGGTGATTAGTATACTGCTGATGCTGAATGCTGAGTGGTTGGGAAACAGACGAGAGGGGAAATGGGGTCGCTGCTGAACAATTTTCAGATTGGCAGTTTAGGCACTTTGCAGCCTGTTGCAGAAAATCATTGTCCCATTTCTTTCATTTAATCTACATCATTTAATATGAAGAAATGAGGGGGATCAAGACTTTTGCACATTACTGTATATTTTGTTATGTTTACAGAGGAATGTCAGAAACTAGATGAATTCAAACCAGTGGTCCGGGGGGGGGGCATACTCATGACATAGATGCTTTTAAAAAGTAAGCGCAAACAACATTACCTGATTATAATAAATAGTTTGGGCATTGATATGTTACTCATTCATTATTATTAACAATAAAAGTAATAATAATACAGCGCTAAATCCATCATCAGCTTACAGATGTGCGCAGACAGAAAACAAATCCTCATGTTAGCGCACTCGGGCAGAGACAGACAGCACCTTCGGGGAATATGCATCTGTGCAGGTTATATGATGTGCACTTGATCAAGTTGAAGTTTACGTTAGTCTTATAACGTGGAAATTTTCCCACACTCGGGAGTAAGAATGTGATATTTTTCCATGTTCATCGTATTATTACGGGTGCCAGGTTTCTTAAACGCTCATAAGAATGCATGACTGTTTGCATGCAGCTTGATAAGTGAACCCCATTGTGTGTGTGAGTGTGTGTTTTTGGCGATGGTAATTGTCACCATAATAAAGTCACAAAAGCAGCTTGAAATGTGTCAGTATTCTTCCTGCAAAGCTACATCACCACTCACCTTGATTTCATTAGCGTTCCTGATAATAATAATAATAATAAAAAATCTAATACGGTGTTAGTTAAACAATGCTCTCCAGGAGTGTAGGTTGCTTTTGAAGGTTGTTCTGGACAGCGATTTATTTCTGTAAAAAATTCACAAAAAAGTTATAATCAACATCTAAAAGGGTAGGTGTTAAATTCTGTTCAAGGATTTTAAATGTAAATGGTAAAAGTTATTTTTTACATTATTATTATATTACATAATGGAAGTCTCAGTTGTCGTGAAATGTGTTTGCAAGTACAGCTTTCAGTCACATGGGGGAGCTAGTTAGTTTTCTACCGCTGTTCTTTTTTCATTCTTATATATAGCTCTGGAAAAAAACGAGAGAATTGCAAAATAGTTCCTTATGTTGTCTTTTTGGGTTGGTGAGATGAACAGATTTATTAAATTTTTTGTGAACTTTGTTTAAAACTTGAAATTTTTGAGGAAAAAAAAAATTGTGGTTAAAACTCAAACTCGAATCCCCTGAGTTGCGTGTTGATGTAACTAGCCATAACCTTGCATCTGTCCAGTTCCTGATGAACAAATCCATGTTTTCTTCTAAATAGGCTCATCTTACAGCAATGTCTCTTTAAAGTCCGGATGCTTATGATAATCTGGTGATTCTGGGCTAAAATAACAAGTGTTTCTTTGTTACTGTAGTAAATAATTTTCATATACTTTTTTAATAATAAATTGTTTAAAAAGTCAAATTTGATTAGATCTTCCACTCCAGGCATAATGAAAAGCAAGTGATGGCTCCCCAACCTAGATAAATAATATACATGGCCAAAAGTTTTGAGAATGACACAAATATTAGTTTTCACAAAGTTTGCTGCTAAATTGCTTTTAGATCTTTGTTTCAGTTGTTTCTGTGATGTACTGAAATATAATTACAAGCACTTCATACGTTTCAAAGGCTTTTATCGACAATTACATGACATTTATGCAAAGAGTCAGTATTTGCAGTGTTGGCGCTTCTTTTTCAGGACCTCTGCAATTCGACTGGGCTGCTCTCAATCAACTTCTGGGCCAAATCCTGACTGATAGCAACCCATTCTTTCATAATCACTTCTTGGAGTTTGTCAGAATTAGTGGGTTTTTGTTTGTCCACCCGCCTCGTGAGGATTGACCACAAGTTCTCAATGGGATTAAGATCTGGGGAGTTTCCAGGCCATGGACCCAAAATTTCAACGTTTTGGTCCCCGAGCCACTTAGTCATCACTTTTGCCTTATGGCACGGTGCTCCATCGTGCTGGAAAATGCATTGTTTTTCACCAAACTGTTGTTGGATTGTTGGAAGAAGTTGCTGTTGGAGGGTCTTTTGGTACCATTCTTTATTCATGGCTGTGTTTTTGGGCAAAATTGTGAGTGAGCCCACTCCCTTGGATGAGAAGCAACCCCACACATGAATGGTCTCAGGATGCTTTACTGTTGGCATGACACATGACTGATGGTAGCGCTCACCTTTTCTTCTCCGGACAAGCCTTTTTCCAGATGCCCCAAAAATCGGAAAGAGGCTTCATCCGAGAATATGACTTTGCCCCAGTCCTCAGCAGTCCATTCGCCATACTTTTTGCAGAAGATCAATCTGTCCCTGATGTGTTTTTTTTTGGAGAGAAGTGGCTTCTTTGCTGCCCTTCTTGACACCAGGCCATCTTCCAAAAGTCTTGGCCTCACTGTGCGTGCAGATGCGCTCACACCTGCCTGCTGCCATTCCTGAGCTCTGCACTGGTGACACTCCGATCCCGCAGCTGAATCCTCTTTAGGAGACGATCCTGGCGCTGGACTTTCTTGGACGCCCTGAAGCCTTCTTAACAAGAATTGAACCTCTTTCCTTGAAGTTCTTGATGATCCTATAAATTGTTGATTTAGGTGCAATCTTAGTACCCACAATATCCTTGCCTGTGAAGCCATTTTTATGCAACGCAATGATGGCTGCACATGTTTCTTTGCAGGTCTCCATGGTTAACAATGAAAGAACAACGATTTCAAGCATCAGCCTCCTTTTAACATGTCAAGTCTGCCATTCTAACCCAATCAGCCTGACATAATGATCTCCAGCCTTGTGCTCGTCAACATTCTCACCCGAGTTAATAAGACGATTACTGAAATGATTTCAGCAGGTCCTTTAATGACAGCAATGAAATGCAGTGGAAAGTTTTTTTTCGGGATTAAGTTAATTTTCATGGCAAAGAAGGACTATGCAATTCATCTGATCACTCTTCATAACATTCTGGAGTATATACAAATTGCTATTATAAAAACTTAAGCAGCAACTTTTCCAATTTCAAATATTTATGTAATTCTCAAAACTTTTGGCTACGACTATAATAGGAAAAATAGTGTATACACACGTGGACAAAATTGTTGGTACCCTTCGGTCAATGAAAGAAAAACTCACAATGGTCACAGAAATAACTTTAATCTGACAAAAGTAATAATAAATAAGAATTCTATGAATGTTAACCAATGAAAGTCAGACATTGCTTTTCAACCATGCTTCAACGGAATTATAAAAAAAAATGAACTCATGGAACAGGCCTGGACAAAAATGATGGTACCCCTAACTTAATAGTTTGTTGCACAACCTTTTGAGGCAATCACTGCAATCAAACGATTCCTGTAACTGTCAGTGAGACTTCTGCACCTCTCTGCAGGTATTTTGGCCCACTCCTCATGAGCAAGCTGCTCCAGTTGTTTCCGGTTTGAAGGGCGCCTTTTCCAGACAGCATGTTTCAGCTCCTTCCAAAGATGCTCAATAGGACTGAGGTCAGGGCTCATAGAAGGCCACTTTAGAATAGTCCAATGTTTTCCTCTTAGCCATTCTTGGGTGTTTTTAGCTGTGTGTTTTGGGTCATTGTCCTGTTGCAATACCCATGACCTGCGACTGAGACCCAGCTTTCTGACACTGGCCAGCACATTTCTCTCTAGAATCCCTTGATAGTCTTGAGATTTCATTGTACTCTGCACAGATTCAAGACACCCTGTGCCAGATGCAGGAAAGCAGCCCCAGAACATAACAGAGCCTCCTCCATGTTTCACAGTAGGGACAGTGTTCTTTTCTTCATATGCTTCATTTTTCCGTCTGTGAACATGAGCTGATGTGCCTTGGCAAAAAGTTACATTTTTGTCTCATCTGTCCATAGGACATTCTCCCAGAAGCTTTGTGGCTTGTCAACATGTAGTTTGGCATATTCCAGTCTGGCTTTTTTATGATTTGTTTTCAACAATGGTGTCCTCCTTGGTCGTCTCCCATGTAGTCCACTTTGGCTCAAACAACGACGGATGGTGCGATCCGACACTGATGTTCCTTGAGCATGAAGTTCACCTTGGATCTCTTTAGAAGTCTTTCTGGGCTCTTTTGTTACCATTCGGATTATCCGTCTCTTTGATTCGTCATCAATTTTCCTCCTGCGGTCACGTCCAGGGAGGTTGGCTACAGTCCCATGGATCTTAAATTTCTGAATAATATGTGCAACTGTAGTCACAGGAACATCTAGCTGCTTGGAAATGGTCTTATAGCCTTTACCTTTAACATGCTTGTCTATAATTTTCTTTCGAATCTCCTGAGACAACTCTTTCCTTCGCTTCCTCTGGTCCATGTTGAGTGTGGTACATACCATGTCACCAAACAACACAGTGACTACCTGGAGCCCTATATATAGGCCCACTGACTGATTACAAGATTGTAGACACCTGTGATGCTAATTAGTGGACACACCTTGAATTAACATGTCCCTTTGGTCACATTATTTTCAGTATTTTCTAGGGGTACCATCATTTTTGTCCAGGCCTGTTCCATGAGTTTATTTTTTAAAATAATTCCGTTGAAGCATGGTTGAAAGCAACGTTTGACTTTCATTGGTTAACATTCATAGAATTTTTTTAAATTATTACTTTTGTCAGATTAAAGTTATTTATGTGGAGGAGGCTCTGTTATGTTCTGGGGCTGCTTTGCTGCATCTGGCACAGGGTGTCTTGAATCTGTGCAGGGTACAATGAAATCTCAAGACTATCAAGGGATTCTATAGAGAAATGTGCTGGCCAGTGTCAGAAAGCTGGGTCTCAGTCGCAGGTCATGGGTCAGGACAATGACCCAAAACACCCAAGAATGGCTAAGCGGAAAACATTGGACTATTCTAAAGTGGCCTTCTATGAGCCCTGACCTCAATCCTATTGAGCATCTTTGGAAGGAGCTGAAACATGCTGTCTGGAAAAGGCACCCTTCAAACCGGAAACAACTGGAGCAGCTTGCTCATGAGGAGTGGGCCAAAATACCTGCAGAGAGGTGCAGAAGTCTCATTGACAGTTACAGGAATCGTTTGATTGCAGTGATTGCCTCAAAAGGTTGTGCAACAAACTATTAAGTTAGGTGTACCATCATTTTTGTCCAGGCCTGTTCCATGAACTAAATGAGTTCATTTTTTTTTTTATAATTCCGTTGAAGCATGGTTGAAAAGAAATGTCTGACTTTCATTGGGTAACATTCATAGTATTCTTATTTATTATTACTTTTGTCAGATTAAAGTTATTTCTGTGACCATTGTGAGTTTTTCTTTCATTGACCGAAGAGTACCAACAATTTTCTCCACGTGTGTGTATATATATATATATATATATACACCTTAATAAAATGGGAATGGTTGGTGATATTAATGTCCTGTTTGTGGCACATTAGTATATGTGAGGGGGCAAACTTTTCAAGATGGGTGGTGACCATGGTGGCCATTTGGAAGTCGGCCATCTTGGATCCAACTTTTGTTTTTTCAATAGGAAGAGGGTCATGTGACACATCAGACTTATTGGGAATTTCACAAGAAAAACAATGGTGTACTTGGTTTTAATGTAACTTTATTCTTTCATGAGTTATTTACAAGTTTCTGACCACTTATAAAATGTGTTCAATGTGCTGGCCATTGTGATGGATTGTCAATGCAACCCTCTTCTCCCACTCTTCACACACTGATAGCAACACCGCAGGAGAAATGCCAGCACAGGCTTCCAGTATCCGTAGTTTCAGGTGCTGCACATCTCGTATCTTCACACCATAGACAATTGCCTTCAGATGACCCCAAAGATAAAAGTCTAAGGGGGTCAGATCGGGAGACCTTGGGGGCCATTCAACTGGCCCACGATGACCAATCCACTTTTCAGGAAACTGTTCATCTAGGAATGCTCGGACCTGACACCCATAATGTGGTGGTGCACCATCTTGCTGGAAAAACTCAGGGAACGTGCCAGCTTCAGTGCATAAAGAGGGAAACACATCATCATGTAGCAATTTCAAATATCCAGTGGCCTTGAGGTTTCCATTGATGAAGAATGGCCCCACTATCTTTGTACCCCATATACCACACCATACCATCACTTTTTTTGTTCCAACAGTCTTGGAGGGATCTATCCAATGTGGGTTAGTGTCAGACCAATAGCGGTGGTTTTGTTTGTTAACTTCACCATTCACATAAAAGTTTGCCTCATCACTGAACAAAATCTTCTGCGTGAACTGAGGGTCCTGTTCCAATTTTTGGTTTGCCCATTCTGCAAATTGTGTGCGCCGATCTGGGTCATCCTCGTTGAGATGCTGCAGTAGCTGGAGTGTGTAAGGGTGCCATTTGTGAGTAGCTAATATCCGCCGAAGGGATGTTCGACTAATCCCACTCTCCAGTGACATGCGGCGAGTGCTACGCTGTGGGCTCTTGCTGAATGAAGCTAGGACAGCCACTGATGTTTGTTCATTAGTGACAGTTTTCATGCGTCCACATTTTGGCAAATCCAACACTGAACCAGTTTCACGAAACTTAGCAAGCAGTTTGCTAACTGTAGCATGGGAGATGGGTGGTCTCGTAGGGTGTCTTGCATTGAAATCTGCTGCAATGACCCGGTTACTGCGTTCACCAGATATCAACACAATTTCGATCCGCTCATCACGTGTTAACCTCTTCGACATGTCAATGGCTGTGAACAAAGAGAAACTTGTAAATAACTCATGAAAGAATAAAGTTACGTTAAAACCAAGCACACCATTGTTTGTCTTGTGAAATTCCCAATAAGTTTGATGTCACATGACCCTCTTCCTATTGAAAAAACAAAAGTTGGATCCAAGATGGCCGACTTCCAAATGGCCACCATGGTCACCACCCATCTTGAAAAGTTTGCCCCCTCACATATACTAATGTGCCACAAACAGGACGTTAATATCACCAACCATTCCCATTTTATTAAGGTGTATCCATATAAATGGCCCACCCTGTGTATATATAGACATATATATATATGCGGGGCTGAAGTTGTTGAGACAAATTGAGTGGATTTGTGGTGAAAACGCAAAGGTGCATTCTATGAAGGAGCATTCGATTAATATGAGGTTTAAAAAAAGGAGAGGGGCAGGGAATAATTTTCGAGTTGTAAGTTGAAATTTTCAAGAAAATAAACATTTTTAGGGGGGGAAAAAACTCGAATTTTTTGAGAAAAACGTTACATTGTTGGGACATTTGAGAAACAGAATTTAGCTTTATTCCTTGTCTGGCCATTTACTCTAACGATAAGCATATACTGTACATGTTATGGAACAAAAGTAAGTGTCAGAGTGTATGCTTTATATTTGTACATTGCAGAAACAAGAGATGTGACCGATACGTGTATAAGCTGCAGGGTGCAATCTGGCTACTGAATGTTAATTATGCACAATCTGTGTTCACACAGGACCGAGACTGTATTAATTCCTCCCTCACCCACACAAATTATGTTTAAAAATCACTATAATGGAGTTGGATTTAGTTAGGATAATAACCGATGGTAAGTTAGAGAGGTGGAATGTACTGTAGTTACTCATGCTGTTTAACAGACATTAAAGTCGAATGCTGTTTCACGTTCGGTATCTTTTGTTTTACAGCAGACGAGCGCAGTTTGCAAGGTCGTTACTGCAAAAGAACAAAATATCGTACTGAACTTGATAGACTTTCTCTGGTAGTGGATAAAGCAGTAGAAAAAAAAAAAAGTTAAAGGAATAAATAAAGAGAACTTCTGGACCCGAGTGTTAATAGACGAGTGGTGTCTCAAGTGGTGAACTTTAAGGGTTTAAAGTCTTAGCATTTGAGACACAATATTGGAATGAATGTACGTTGACATTGAACTTGTCTCCTGAAGCCTGGAGATGAGATGAAAAGATCATTGTGTCACAGTTTGTTAAGTAAAGACCTCACATAGACACTACTCGAGCTCCAGGTGTAAATTAGGTTCTTATAGGCAGAAGCTTTACAGAAGGTCGTAACATGCAACATAAATACACTTTTTGTTCACAATAAAGGTGTTTGGGCGTGGTCTAATATGCTAATGATTGGCAAGGGTGATTCGTACACTAGCGTTCCTCCACATGACCCCGTCCATTTTGCAATAAAAGCATAGAAACTCGCAAGGTGCACGTATACATTGTAAAGGTCACCCATCATGGTTTGTACCTATTATTGGTCATGGTTTTAATTAGAAAGCATTTAGCTCGTTAGTCGCCGCATTGAAATGTAATGTTGTGATGTCACCACTTCCGTCAAGCCAGTTTGCTTTGATTGATCCTAAACAATTTTTTGTTTGGAATTTTTTGATCTTGAGAGTGCATTCGTTTAAAAGAGCACAAAGTGCACTTGCTAGAGGAAAGTGTTAAACGTAACACGGTACGAAGGGTTCGAGAGCGTCCTTTGGCGCGCGCCAGAAGTCTGCCTTTGACTCGTCCGTTTAAAAAAGTTAAATGCAACAGTTCACAACATTGTTGAGTTCAGCATTCGTACTTGTGAAAAAAAGTGTAAAATGTGCACATGTAGAAGTTTGGCTGCAGGACCCGCCCGCTCGGTTGACCCCTGATTGATCAGGTGACCTCGTTCAAACATTTGTATACCACAGTAGATGTCACGGTGCCATTTCAAGTCCTTAGATAAGCTTTAGACGAGTCGAGTTCGCAATTAAACTTCAGGATGAAAATACGAATGGCGTTCGAGTCAAACCAGGACTTGTGATGAACTTTCTGGTGGATGAAGACAGAAGACTTCAAGCACAGTACGGTGAGACACTAAGCCGCAGTAAGATATTTGAATGGTGCAGACATTTGAAAGGAGGCCGCACACGTCCCACATACCGTCCTGAACTCACTACAAGACATTCCCACATGCTTGGACTATTAAAGGAGTTCCTGGGAGGCCGGCGTTTCGGACGTGAATCAGACAAGCAGTCCGATTATGGCTCCGGCGTACTGAGAAAACTCTTTACCTTGAGAGTATCCAAGCACCAGTGAATCTTTTTAAACTTGCGTGACTGTGATCTGCCATTGTCTACAAGCAAAAGTCCCGGGTTGACTTGAACGTCCCTCGTAATCAACCTAAGGCTAGTAGGACAGAAATGCTGATGCATCATCACACCACAAGCCTGACGATGTGAACTTGTCTATACGATGCTCCGCCTCTGTTTTGAGAGAAATGTCTGTGCTGCTCATCAGCAGGAGACGCCTAATGAAATTCATAATTAAATGTTGACTTTTAGACTGACTCACAGACTGAAAGTCAAAGTTTTAGTTTGTTTTAATTTGTTGTTGAATTAAAGCTGAAGCGTGAAACATCGTCTCTCACTTGGGTCATGGTGTTACGACCGTGACTAATTATAGCCTCTGAACCCACACGCTTCCCACATCAAAGATGAGACTGGTTCAAAAGTTTACAGCCCCTTCACTTAGGTGAGCGGAAAGAATCAAGTGTGTCTCACACTTACAGCAGTGAGAATGTATTTAAGGTATTTTAATAAGAATAATGATGATGGAAACCCTGTTCAGAGTAGATGTTACAGGATCTAAGATTATTAACGAGCTATACAATCAATCAGATTTACGGATATTCTTCTAGGGTTGGCGTGTATCTTGGGGTCACCTGGGACCAGATTCCCAGTGTCTGTTGTAGAAAAGCTTTCTCACACCATGATGCTACCACCACCACGCTTTATTCATGAGGAGTGTTGGGATTCCTGCCTGGGAACATTTTCCTACATGTCTGATGATTCTCCGAATAGAATTCGATACTTTTCTTTTCAAATTCAACAACATACATAGGTTTGGCCAAGACATAGTATTCGTGCTGATAACATTTTTTTAAATACATAATATAATACATAAAATGGGTGTGGCCAATGAAGCTACTTCAAGTTTATGCAACATGGAAGCGACCGATCTCGCTTCCCTTAAATATCAAGTTTCTAACTTCAGTCGTTTTGGAAAGATGATTTTATATGTACCCCCCCCCCCCAAAAAAAGGACATTTTTCAGCGTTATACTGTCTCACTTCAAGCAATAAATGCAAATTATTCATATTTCTTTATGAGTATTGATACTTAAATTCATATAAGCTTCTAGACGCATATGATCTGTAAAATAAAGCAGTCTATAAAATGAAGGATTTGTCCCCCAAAAATCTGTAGTGTCCGTAACCATGTCAAATTCACGTGGCAATATCTTAACAGTTTTGCATTTTAGAACAATGCGCTTTTTTCACGTGAGATCTAAATCGGCCGAGTTTCGTCTGAATGACAGTTAAGATCGTCGAAAGATTTGAATTCAAAAACGTTCCGGATTCTAAAACATCAAAGGCCATGAAACTGTATTTAGCAAATGTGTTTTTTTTTATCTGATAAAAATATAAATGTTTATGTATATTTACAAAAAAACAACAACAACAACAAAGCATTGATCGGGAGATAAGAAGCGTTAAGCATTATGAAAAATGGTGATTATATGATCCTATCTGAAAATTCACTTTTTCATCTAGGTGAGACACTTTTTAGCACCAGTACCATGTTTTGTCTTCAGCTGTTTGTACTTTTGCTCAAGTTGAAATGTAAAATGGAGGACTTGTACATTTACTTGAGTAATGTTTGCCCTAGGATACCTCTACTGTCACTTCCACCACTTTGTGTTTCCCATTTTTCAGCCTTATGAACTACTTTTGTCTGTAACACTCCACAGATTTATGCGGGGGTAAATACTTATGCAAAGTCTTTTAAACGTCTTTGACTGAAAAAAAAAAAAATCAATCAACATCTACAGTAAATCCATGAAGAAGTATTAATGCTCGTCTGTAGTAATCATGCATGCACACGAATAACACACACACACACACACACACACACACACACACACACACGCACGTGCATGCGCACACTGCGGATAGAGAACAAACTAAGCGACAGTTCAGCGTCATTCTTTTCTGTATAACAAACCATTTGAAATTACTCATTCTTTCCAAGCTGTCCACTTTTTCATCTAGAGCCTCGCACCGTGATAACCTTCTCAGAAGCCCCCGCCCACCCGCTTTCCGTTCCATCGTCCTGTCTGTTTCAACATCGAGACCTTTTTCATTCTGGTTTCCTATCCTAATAGATCTTCTTATAGATTTATTACATCATCGGGTGTCGCGGTGCAGAATCAGTGTTTGTGCTAGAAACTCGGTAAGCATTGCCTTTTTTTTCTTCCTCCTCCTCTCTCTCTCTCTCTTTTGCTCTTTTCCTTCTTTTTAAACCGGTGGCCTGTGAAAGGGTCTGGCAGCTAAACGATGTGCTGACCTCCTGTCACTTGTTTACCTGGTTGCGATGACCTGGGAGTCTGGAGAACTGCCACTCGTATCGACCGTGTCTTTTAACCTGTTTGTCTCTCTCTCTTGTTTTTAGGAGGAGAGAAGGGGTGGGGGGGGTGGGGGGGGGTAGGGGGGGGGGAGAGAGAGAGAGAGAGAGACAGGAGTTTAGATAGAAGACACATGCAGGGAAATCATCAGTGATCAAGTTGATTAAGATTAAGATCTGGAAACAGGTGCAGGATAATTATTTCTCCTTTTATATTCCGTTTTAAGAATCAGATCTGTAATATCGTACCTGTTTGTGTGAATGCATGTTGCTGTCTGTCTGTTTATTAGAAAACAAGAACAATTTTAGCATAAAACAAGAAGAACAAGCTGCACTTTAAGGTCTGGAATTGAATTGAAGTCTAATATCTTTAGGGAAAAACATCAGACATTGTGTGTGTGTGTGTGTGTGTGTGAAGGAGGAGCTCGGCCGGAAGTGAGAGAGGAGGGAGGGAGGGGGGGGGGGAGTGAGACAGAGGGAGGTTAAGTAGAAAAGAAAAGAAAAAAGCTCAGAGCGTATTGCTCCGAAAGTCATGCCAGTTGTCTTCTCTATGTGTGTGCGTACATGTGCGTGTTTCCACGGCGATGTCTGGAGAGCAGGCTCGCACTGAAGCTCTGGCCGGTGCCAAGCAGCGACGCAGGAGCGAGCTAGAAGGCTATTCGGCTTCCCTGGCTTCCCTCAAGCTCTCGCCCATGTACCCGGAGGAGGAGCAGCGTGTCTCAGGGGGCATGTCCTCCACCGCTCACTACCTAGACGGGACGTTCGACTACACCGGCAACCCCCCGAACCCGTCAGTGGACTACTACCCCACCGCGGCCCCGGATCTTCAGGTGGCCCCGGAGCCTCGGGAGGAGAACCTGCAGCCCCTGGGCGCTAACGGCCCCACCAGCCCCATGGTGTTCGTCTCCTCGAGCCCGCAGCTCTCGCCCTTCCTCAGCCACCCTCCTGCGGGACAGCACGTGACTCAGCAGGTCCCGTACTACCTGGAACCATCAGGACCCTCCGTCTACAGGTCAGGGGAAACTTTATAGTCGTCACATTCCAAACCCGGTACTAAATAGTACACTTTATACGAGTGAAGGGTTTCGAATGGAGAAAAAAAAAAAAAGAAAAACCTCCAGTTTTAACATCACAAACTCCTTTTTAGTGTTTTTTAAACAGTGATGAATGGAACATGTGTCTCCTTTAAAGATAAATCAAACATGAATAGTATAAAAAGTAAAGGTCTGGTTATTTACGAATATTCTGCACTGATTTTAGTTTGCAATATCATGATCATGATGTTCCTCGAGCGTTCCTTCTTTCCTTGAGGGAGGGACACACTGATGGATCTGATCTAGGTTAGCCTGCGAGTTCAGCCCGAGTGCACGCTGTCAGAGAACTTTAGAGGATTTTCACCACAGTGGTTGTTATGTTTCCTTTTTATATTAACCTGGAACTGACTTGCACTCTCATGTCACCCGTACACACACACACACCCACGCACACACACACACACTTTGTTCTAGTTCCCCTGCAGTTACTGAACATTCTGCGTTAGGAGTTTAAGGGGTTCGGTGCTTTAGTAAGACCTTGGGCTGCTGAGTTCGGATCCCAGCACTGCTCAGATTTATAAAGGAGTGAAATGTACTAATGTTGTTTTGGGAGAGCCGTCTGGCAAATGCCATAAATGTAAATGGTGCAGAGTGAAATGCGTCCAAATGACCAACCATAATACGAAATTCTAGGGCTTGAATGTTTTTTTTTTAATTTTTTTTTTTATAGGAAGTTGCTGATACTCGGTTATTTCTACACATACATACATACATATTTTAACATTTTTTTTTTTTTTTTTTAATGAAGCCTCATTTCAGTTAGCTAGAATTCCATACTGTTCCTCAATTCATAATGTCAATCATATTACTCTTATCGCAGTTAGTAAATGATCTGATTTTATGCTGAATATCTCAACCGAATGATGCAAAGTGCATTCAAATAACCAAAATAAGATTTTTTTTTTTTTGTAGTATTGTTCTTGTTATATTTATTACTTTTAACCTAAAGATATAAAGTAAGATTTAGCATCTAAAGCATCTAAATATGTTTAACTAGCGTTAGTACGCGTCGTTGACAGTTAAAGAAATAGTTAGATATTCTTCTTCGTTGGTGCTCAGACAAATACACTCCCCGTTCGGTAATCGGAGAGAGAATCACAGATGAGAAACGGTTCGAAAAAGTCGATCGGATAAAGATGAAGTTTCGTCTTAAAACGACTCCGCCGCGTTAAAATTCACTTCTACCACTTCAGCGCTGTTATTTCAGCCAGAGTGAGAATATGAACTGATCCCAGTCAAAAATATTCACTTTATCTTTTCTCATTAATATCTATCGGTGCAGGTGTTTGTTTACATTGAGACAGTAGCGCATTAGTGGATTATTTTAAAGTGGATTATTAAATCCGGCACATAACTGTTCAGAACATCACTTTTACTCCACATTGTGATTTCACTGATGGTGCAGGTTAGACTTTTTGCCACCAAGTCGCATGGAAGTGTAACTTGTTTGTTGTTGGACGTATGAACTTTACTTAAGGTACTGAATGATTTGCTTCGTGTTGAACAGCTGAATAATATTCACAGATTTGAAGGACTTACAGTGAAATAATGCACCATGCATTCAAACAACCAGGTGCGTTAGGAAATGTTTGTGTTTTTATTGTATATCTTTTTAATATTAACCTGAAGGACCTTGTCAGGTTGTCGAATCTGCCAAAACTTTTCGGTGCTGTATCGGTGCTAAAGCGTGTCTCACCCGGGTGAAAAAAGTGAATTTTCAGTTAGGATCATATAACACTATTTTTTTTTTTTATATAAAACTTAACGCTTCTTATCTCCCGATCCACGCTTTGTTTTTTGTAAATATACATACACATTTATATTTTTATCAGATAAAAAGAAACACATTTGCTAAATACAGTTTCATGGCGTTTTATGTTTTAGAATCCGGAACTTTTCGGAATTCAGATCTTTCAACGATCTTAAGTGTCATTCAGCCGAAACTCGGCCGATTTAGATCTCACTTTCTAAAATGCAATTGTAAATTCTTAGGATATTGCAACATGAACTTGACATGGTTACGGACACTACAGAATTCATTTGCTAAATAAAGGCAGTTAAAGCAACAATTTTTACAGCTCGTATGCTTCTAGAAAATGGCCATTTTGGGGGCACATATAAAATCATCTCTCCAAAATGGCTGAAATGATCAACTTTCAATTTTTAGTGAAGCGAGATTGGTCACGTTAATGTGTTCAGAAGTAGCGTCTTTGGTCTCACACATTTTCTGTATTATTTGTATAACATGAAAAATGAAATAAAATCAGCACCAATACTGTGTTTTGGACACGTGTGTGTGTGTGTGTGTGTGTGTGTGTGTGTGTGTGTGTGTGTGTGTGTGTGGTTATGTTTATCACCTTTTGTTCACCTTTCTTCTTATTAATCATGTATTTAATCAGCGGCAGTGTGAGGTTTCATAATTAATGACAGAGCTCTGTGCTGCCTGTTTTAGACGGCTGACTCATTTCTGTTCCTCTTCCTGATTTAAGGCTTAACATTTTAACCTTCCAACCTTTCACTCTCTCATCCAACACACCCATTTCTGCTGGTTTCCCTCAACTGTGCTTCAAAAATACTTTAAAAAAGCAGTGCGTTAGTGATGTTTTTCTCACTCCGGTGGACATCGTGTGAGGGTGAGGAGCTCAGACGCAGCCCGTGTGCTTTTAAACCTTGAGAAAAGTACAATATGTGAGAATAACATATTAGGGGTGAGTGTGTATATATATATATATATATATATATATATATATATATATATATATATATATATATATATATATATGTGTGTGTGTGTGTGTGCTGGGATTATCACTTCCTGTCTGAGCAGAGAGAGGAGATGTCCTACGATAAGCATGCTTACTAGGAATTCTGAGGATTTTATTTGCCGTAGACATTTTTCTTTTTCACTTCATGTTATTTTATTGTAGCTCGTCTAAAAAGTATTTTATAGAACTGGGAAGAAAAAAAAAAATCACGATTCTTTGGTGTGGTAATTCATGTATCACCACGCTGACTCGAAAAATCAACTTTTTTTAGAAATCTATTTTTAAAGGATGCATTTTTGCATTTGAGGTGCATTCCTCTATGATCCTACAGGTGGCGCTATTCACACATTTGCACTGCGCAACGCGTGGTTATTTTTAAAGTTTGTTTAGAATTGCGATGAAATCTGAGGAACAAATGTAATATTGTCGCAGAATCAACAAAGCTTTAAAAGAAACAACAAAACTTAAATCGTCAAAAAAAATTAACAAATCAAATCGACATATAGGTATCATGATCATATTGTATCGGGTGATCCCTGGTGATTCCCATCCCTAGTAATGTATATTGTTCTTTTATTTCATTGCGCACATTCGTATATGCATTTATTATATAAAACTGTTATATATTATTATCTTTTTATTTTTGTCACGGTTATTGGTTTATTTCTGTTTAATTACATTTTTTTTTTTGACGATTTTTAGGATGTAACTTTTATCTATAATGTACATTTATATACATAAAATAATTTTTATATAAAAAATCTGAATGATTTTTACATTTTTTAGAATAAATTTTTTAAAAATAGTTAATTAATGGAATGTTTTAATTATTTTATTTATTTGTTTGTTTGTAATGTGTCTTGACCATAGAATTGTTCTAACATAAATTTATTAGTTTGTGTAAAGCAAAGCTAACTCCCTTATTGATAAAAAAAAAAAAAAAAAGTTTTTGCATTATATTTATTTGGGTTTGTTTTTTATTTTCTTTTCCCTATAGAATTAAAAAATTAAGATTTTAAAAGTTCCTCTTTAATGATCTGGGTTTGAAACTTGATGATGGTCCAGCCCATGACGGATCGCAGAATTCTGTGTAAGACAAACATTTACTTAGACCAGAAGTGGAGGTTAAAGGTGAACCGGATCCCGTGTGACTCTGTCAAGAAAGCAATCCTGTCCACGAAGCTTTATGGAGTGTTTATATAATATACAATAATAGCTGTTCCTGCATTATCCTCAACTGGCCGTTTTAATAGGAACAGACGGAGCTCTCCACAGGTGTTACCAATCAGAAGGTCAGGCCCAGGCACCTGCAAAGTGTAGGGGCCTTGAGCAAAGCATCTTAATTTCTTAACACCAATCGGCAATAACATCAACACCACTGTCAGGTGAACTGAGCAACAACAATCACCACCTACAGTATAGACACACCAGGCTCAGCCACGCCCTCAGGGATCAGCATCCTCAGAGGTTGATGATGCCTGTTGGTGTATTTGTGACAATTAAATGCTTTCGTCTTCTTCTTCTTCTTCGATCATGATGCACTGTCTTAAAGTCTTCTCAAACTGGTTCCATCAAACTGAACAATGATTCCGGTCACCAGATCTGAAATCTGCCTGAGGCTGAAAAATCTGCAGCAAAACCCTCAAAAGCATCTCAAACCAATGTTTCCAACACCTTGTGAAATCCAAACGAATGCCATGTGAAGAATCGGTGTAGTAAACAAACCTGAACAAATACAACATGCTGAATTTAGGCTCGCTTTGATGATTCATGCAGAAACCACTCCCATGATGACACCCGCTTAGCTCCAGTCGAGTAAAACTAATGGAATATACAGGCATGAAATGCTGACCTTTCATTTCTGTTGGTTTCTTTTGAGCACAGCTGGATTCTTATTTATAATAATAATAATAATAATAATAATAATAATAGCAGTAAGCAGGACAGAATTAGCACTACAGTTCCTTTGGTTCCAAAGTGATTTGTGTCTGTATATTTTTCATCTTCTCAAGGCCGATGTTTTCATGAGAACTTTCAATAAAACTGCAAACTAAAGCGTGAAAGGACTTAACACTTATTGCTATTCTTAATCCCACCTACCGAGTTCAAGATCAATATTCTCAGAACACTTTCTGACTCGTTCCATCCCATGCCAAATCAAACCGTTTCTAGGAAAGTTCCCCTGACACCATCTCAGGTTCTGATGAAAATGAACCGTCTGGGATTTAATGGAAACCTTGCAAATGTTCATCGAAAAATTTCCTTTTTAATTCCTTTTTAATAGATTGCTATCCTGACTTACTTTTCTCATTATCTTAGAATGTGGAGCAAGTTATGAGTTTCTAAACATTCAATTCTGATTCGGTGGCAGATCCTTTCTTATGAGTTTGACCTATATATATACTATATAGTATATATAGTCTGGGCCTCCGAGTGGTGCAGTGGTAAAAGCGCTCGTCCTATCATCCGGAGATCGCTAGTTCGAATCCCGGGTGGTGCTGTAACCTCTCGCAGCCGGAGGTCTAGAGAGAGCTGATTGGCCGAGCTCTCTCAGAGGGGAGGGATGAGAGGTACTCAGTGCTCCCACATTAATCACGGCTCTACAGCCAATCAGGGGCGTCTGTGAGCTCGCGCAACGGAGGGAGCGGATAGCGCTGTCCTCCGAGTGCGTTACGCCGCCCCCAACGGTGCGCGAGCGAGCAGTTCGAAAAGTTCGTGTTTCCTCGTGAAAGAAGACTATCACGAGGAAACACGTGATAGTCTTCGGCCCTCCCGGCTGAGTGGTAGTAGTAGCCTTAATGTGGGAGCGCCCCCTAGTGACGGGGAGGAATTGGACACGACTAAATTAGGGAGAAAATCGGGAAAAAAAAAAAAATATATATATATATATAT
Source organism: Clarias fuscus (assembly GCA_030347435.1). Lineage (NCBI taxonomy): Eukaryota > Metazoa > Chordata > Actinopteri > Siluriformes > Clariidae > Clarias > Clarias fuscus. The sequence continues at coordinate 4,346,920 of CM059229.1, forward strand.
ATATATATATAGTATATATAGTCTGTAGTCTATAGTCTAGGCTGTTTATCATGTATCATGTAAAGTCCTGCTCATTGTTAGAACGCTTGTGTACTCTGCAGTTCCTTAAATTTGCAGTTCCTTAAATTTTATTTCGTAATGTATTTTCAAACGTTTAAATGGAAGCTTAGACATTCATTCTAATGTTGGAGAAATACAAAAATATACAGTAGTTTCTCACAAATTTCTATGTTTAGTGTACTCTATGTTGTCAGAGAATATTTTACTCCATTCAGACTGAATTTAGGGAAACTTAGTCTTTAATACTGATATCATTTTGTGAGTATTATAAATATCTTAAGATACAGTTTCAACAGAAATAATAAAGAAAGCTAAACTGAACTAAATGCCTTGTTGTAAAGTAAATTTCTTTGTCCTAAGGGGATGCTATCTTTTGCACCTTTACAGCTGACTTTTAAAAACTGCACATTTTAAAAGTAAACATTTATTGCAATATAAACGTAATCTAAATGGTTATTTTGCTGCAGCATAGAATACATGATTAATGATGATGTGTCTTGATGTTAGATTATTTTAGCTCTACTTTTATTACAGTGTGATCCGTTTTAATCAGGTCATATTTATTAATGACTGTATTACCTACTGTATTTAGTAATTATCTTGTCTTCGTTTATTTTTCAACCACAGGTCCAGTGTTTTAGCCAGTGCAGGGTCACGTGTGGAGCTGTGCAGCGCCACCGGCAGGCAGGATGTGTACACCGCAGTGGGGGCCTCGAGACCGGCGGGAGGTTCGGGCACCTCAGGAGCGATCGGGTTGGTGAAGGAGATCCGCTACTGCGCAGTGTGCAGCGACTACGCCTCGGGGTACCACTACGGAGTCTGGTCCTGCGAGGGCTGCAAGGCATTCTTCAAACGTAGTATACAAGGTAATCTCATGACTTACACTATAAATCACCCAGACCTAAAAAAAATAAAATAAAATAATCTAACTCAAGGTAAGACCCAGTGAGAAACAGGTGCAAGTGATTTTGTGAAGTTACCATAAATGATTCTTTTATGGGTAAGATAGAAAAAATAGATCTACTCTTATCCGTTTCTACAGTATGTCACAAAAGTCAGTACACCCCTCACATCTCTGCAAATATTTCGTTATATCTTTTCATAGGACAACACGGCATAAATGACTCTTTGACACAATGAAAAGTAGTCAGTGTAAAGTTTGTATAGCAGTGTCAATTTATTGTCCCCTCAAAATAACTAAAAATACAGCCAATAATAGCTGAACCCCTGGCAACAAAAGTGAGTACATCACGGTTGTACATCAGTAAAATAAGTAATTTTAAAATAGTGGCTATAGAGTATTTTAAAGCTCAAACTACATAAGGTATAGTTATTTTTAGAGCTTAGAATTTTTACAGTTACATTTTACACATTTCTTTTCCCATAAAAAATGCAGATATTTACTTAGCATTATTGAACATTTATTTAGTGTTTTAATTGGCTTTGTAATTGAATGTGGCTAAAAATGTTCAATATTTAATCCAAATTGTAGCTGTTGGATAACTGCTGTGGTATAAAAGGAATAAAACACTTAAAAATGCAGAAACGTTCTTCACTTCTTTGTGACGTAATAATCCTGTCTGATTACAGGCAGCAAAGAAAGAGATAAGGGGCGTTGGTACAGTAGTTCAGGGTTAGATTTCTCGTCTGTCTTGTGGAAGGCTCGTGATTCAGGGCTCCCTTAGTGTGGTGCTAATAAGTATCCCTACACTGACTCCAAAATCTTATTAAAAAAAATTTTTTTAAAAATTTGTATTTAGATGTTTGAATTTGAGATGGTAAAATGTTTCAGTGCCTCTATAATCCTACAGGTGGTGCACTCTTAAGTATTCATACGTTGACAGGTAGCCCAGAATGCTATGTGGGAGGAGCAATTATTTATGAAGTTTGATTAGAATTGTAACAGAAAAATAGAACTAAATGTTGACATCAGGTCGGGATAGTTCTAAAATCATGATGTCGCTATACAAATAAAATGGGAACCTGGGTATCGTGATAATATGGTGATGGTATCGTCCGGTCCCTGGTGATTCCCATCCCTAGTTTAAAACTGATGCTCTTTATAACCACCTCTGATCGCTTTAAACGTTCAGCAGCCATTTTTCTTTCTTTTGTTTCTTTATTGTTATTTCGTATCTTTTTTATTCCTTAATTGTACATGGAGCAAATGGGGGGGGGGGGGGGGGGGAACAAGAAAGAACAGAAACAAAATTTTATAGACATTCTTACTCATTTTTGGAATTTCCTTCAGGATCAATAAAGTGTTCTCTCTAGACGTTTATAATTATCCCGATATCCTGTGGGCGGAGCTTCGTGAGTAAGGACAGGAATCATTAACATGTCAACTTCCATAGACCTTATGATGCAGAGAGAAAGACTAATCCTCCCTAATGCACCTTTGATATCCTCTTAGCACTGGGTAATGTTCATAAGAGGTGATGCTCAACAATGTAAGATTTGCACTTTTTTTTCTGATCGAGTTGTCATATTCCTGCTTTCTTCAAAGGTTTGAATTGTAAAATGGTAAAAAAAAAAAAAAAGCAAAAAAAAAAAACAACAACAACAACAACGTGGCAGCTGCAACATCTTGTGTTTGATTATAAGTTTGTTTCGAGGTACAAACAGATTTGCTGGATGTTTATGAAGATGCCTCTTATATCCTGATCCTCAGGTCACAACGATTACGTGTGTCCGGCCACCAACCAGTGCACTATCGACAGGAACCGCAGGAAGAGCTGCCAAGCGTGTCGCCTACGCAAATGCTACGAAGTGGGCATGATGAAAGGAGGTGTGTATTCCCATACACTCCCATACACACTGAGAGTTGAGTTAAGTGTTCGATGTAACCATAACATAACTGTCCCGGTGAAATGTGTGTTTCGGCCAATATTAGATGAATACTTAATATGAGAGATGTTCAAGTCAAAGCGGGACTTTTGATTGGCAGTACGATAATGATACTGAGAAGCCCCCCACCCCACCCCCCCCTGTGGGAGGGTCGAAGACTATCACACTATCACGTTTCCTCCGAATCACATGATGCCAGCCGACCGCATCGTTTCGAACTGCTCACTCACGCACCGTTGGGGGCGGAGTAACACAACAGCGCTATCCGCTCCTTCCGCTTGCGCGAGCTCACAGACGCCCCTGATTGGCTGCAGAGCCGTGATTAATGTGGGAGCACTAAGTACCTCTCGTCCCTCCCCTCTGAGAGAGCTCGGCCAATCAGCTCTCTCTAGACCTCCGGCTGCGAGAGGTTACAGCACCACCCGGGAACTGAACTCGCGATCTCCGGATGATAGGGCGAGCGCTTTACTTTCTACCTTGATTTGGGTCCAAGCACTAGTGAAACCCTGGGACAAGTGCATTAGTGTATCAGGGGATTATATAGAGAAATAAAGGGAGTTTTTACTCTCTGTGTTCTGTTATTCTGTACAATTAAAAGTCCCGGTTTGACTTGAACACCCCTTAGAATTGAATTCGTTATCTCATGCATGAAACGGTTGCGTTTTGCCCACACACTGATGCAACATTATACAGTTCACTATTTCCTGCTTCTACAGTTTATCTGGGTAAAAGATGAGGCCAGTATCACCCTCGCTGATATCTAATCAGACTGACGTGTTTACACAGACAGAGTGTCAGGGTCAGGGAAGACGTTCGCAATTAATGCCAACAGCAGCCATACCGCTATGTTCCGGTTAATGATTCACGTAATCAGATTCAGGGGGGAAAAAAAAAAAAAAGTGGCACGTCGAGGTCAGCTTGAACTAGTTAATTCATGCGGTTCTCCAGAATGAATTGTGTGTTTTATCAGATTCCGTGTCACACCTGAGCTGTAATTTGATTTGTTGAGCTCATTTCCTCCATCGGGTAAAAAGCCTGAATCAGAGTGATGGAGCATGAAGCTTCGGCAGTCGTGTTACTCAGTTAGGATTGTTGGGGGAAACTGCAGATTGTAGGACTTAATGTGAGAAAATCCCACCAGGATGTCCCTGAGGCGCCGGACAGCCATCACACAATTTAACACTGTACCCCTTCACTCAGTCACTCAGACGTACATTAACGACCAGTACGTCTTTATAATGTGACCCTACTGGGTCACCAATTCGTTTAAGCGATGTCAGAATGAATTTAGGGAGAAATACGGTGTTCCTGTCGGACCCTCAACACAACGCCAATACGTTCAGGAACAAGGGGCGCCGCGTTGAAATGTGTCTGGCAGAAAACGGAGATCACTTCCACCCTTGCATATAATGCAATCGATCGTGACAGGTAGTGTATTTTTTTTTGTTCAGGCTGCTTCATCATAGCGAGAGTTATAGTGGAATATTCAGGGCCTCTTTTGAGTGAATCACCCTATGATGTTTGTTCATTTTTCTCATTTTGTTACAAAACTAAAAAAAAAAAAAAAAAACTTCCTACTTTCTACTCTAAGAACACCTTGCAGTGGTGGTAAAGTCTGTTTTTATGAATATTATTCATGAGCCATTATACATGGGCCATTGAGAGTTGAAAAGAGAAAACTTACTAACGTTGTAATAGTATGTATTAATGAGACAGTGTGTCCCTCCGCAGGTTATCGTAAGGAGCGCGGCGGTCGAGCGATGAAGCACAGCAGGAGACACGGCGGACTGAAGGAGCGAGAGCGAGGTTATACCGAAGCCCAGAGTGGTTCTGATGCGAGAGAGGCGCCTCCACAGGACGGGCGGGGCACCTCCGGGTTCAGGAGTGCGGTAGCAGCCGTGGTCTGCATGGCCCCGGAGCAAGTCCTGCTGCTGCTTTTGAGGGCGGAGCCGCCCACCCTGTCCTCGCGCCAGAAACTCAGCCGGCCCTACAGCGAGCTCACCATCATGAGTCTGCTCACCAACATGGCCGACAGGGAGCTGGTTCACATGATCGCCTGGGCCAAGAAAGTGCCTGGTGAGGGAGAGAAACGTCTACGGATGTTTTTTAGAATAGTGCAACAGGAACGCTGTTGAGCTAAAGTTACATTTCACCAGCCAATCTCAAACTTTATCATGAAATATCTTTCAAAATATAGTAATACAGTATCTATGCTAGTCATGCATGAATAACCTGTATATTTTTTGCTGTATATTAAAGCTAACCAGATAAATAGCTAGCTAAAGCTTAGCTAATGTGAATTATTTAATATTAAGTAGATGATGTAGTCAGTAGCTTAGCGGTTAGCTCTGTTGCCTCGCACGCATGCCTCGGGAAAAGTTTTTGTTCCCCTCTCACCGTGTTTGGTGGGTTTCCTCCCAGTACTCCAGTTTCCTCCGACAGTCTCTAGTTGGACAACAGAGGTTCCTAGATGGATGAATGGCTTCAGATTCAGATTGCTTTATGGTCATTTTTCAAGTATAACAAAATTGAGGCACAATTAAGGCACAAAATGGTACTAATACAATTGTAATAAATGGAAAAATTTATTGGGGGAGGGGGGGGTGGATAATAAATAAATAATGAAAATACACACATACTCAGATATACATAGTGCCACGTATACTTGTAAACATAGATGATAATTATTGCACTTATCTGAAACATAAGTAATGAAAGTTATTGCAGTTATTTCAGACTAGCATTGATGTAGCTAGTTAACTATTGTGGTGATGTCGTGGTCAAGAATACCTACTTCACCCTGCTAACTTTTTAAAATAACATTATCCTCTTTTTGCTAAGCTAAAAGATTATTCCCCCATCTTCTTTAGAAATACAAAAACATAAATAGCAAGGCAATTGTTACAACAAGTGCTCTTAGGCTAATAAAGTCCTTAGCTAGCGTGCTAGCTAGTTGGCTTGCTCATTTTTTCTTGCTAGTTTCTCATCCTAGTTTCTTGGATTAAATTTACTACACTTTGGACAAGGCCATGCTAATTTACCTAGCTAGCCTTTTTTTTACCCTGAGGTGGGAAAAAATGATTAGCTCACATAGCTTATTCAGTTCACCACATTGTGTAGTGAGCTATGTTGATAGAAACATTTAGAAGAAAAACAAACAAACAAACAAATCATGAAAAGTTTCTGTAGAAAAATCCTGTCACATGAGGGTGAATGCTAACCGAACGGCTGTGTGTTCATGAATTAGCAACGTCTGCAGGAGTGACTAGCGCTGTTCCGGTCATCTTTCTTGCTCATGATCTCCCAAATAAACAACGAAAAACGTTTATTGATCTGTTACCGAAAGTGTACGTGGATTTTCGTTTTAAGCCAGACGGATCATGGTGTTACGGACGTATCCTTGGTGACAGCCTTGCGTGCTTGCGTAACCATAGCAGCACTGTCGACAAGGCAGGTGCTCGAGCGTCAGATGACGAGGACACACACACACACACACACACACACACACACACACACACAAGCGATAAGAAAAATTGATGTGATTACTGTCATCAGTGTTCCTGCACATTTAACTCGACCTCTGACTGAGGCCTTAACACACACACACACACACACACACACACACCACACACACACACTCATTATAAAGAGCCGAATTTTATTAAATGTCAGGCATACACACTTCAAGTAAGCAGGATCTCGATCCGAGACAGCGTTTCTAGATGAACTGTTGACATTCTATTTTATTTAACTTGTTTGTACAGTAAATGCTTTAAGCGCAAGTGCTACTCACTTCAATTGATACACATCAGCTCAGATTTACCGCAGGTCTAAAGCTGCAGTCTCGCATTTGTTTTTTCTTCCCTTTAGAAAAATCCATAATTAAAAAAAACAAAGAGAGAGAAAGAAATCAAATGTATTTTATTCACACCTAACACTTTTAGTACTCCTGTGTAACAGGTGCATAGAACACACACACACACACACACACACACACACACACACTGCAGACCTGCACTAACCCGTGTGTTTTTGGCTGCGTCCCCGCAGGTTTCCAGGACCTCTCCCTGCATGACCAGGTGCAGCTGTTAGAAAGCTCCTGGCTGGAGATTTTGATGATTGGTCTCATCTGGAGGTCCATTCACTCACCTGGAAAGCTCATCTTCGCACAGGACCTCATCCTCGACAGGTAGCAATGTGGCCTATATTGACTGCTCTCTCTCTCTCTCTCAAAAAAAAAAAAATGGATAAATAGATGGAACGATGATCCCTGTATATACAGGAGGCGGGATAAATGGATTGATTGATTGATAACCGTAGGTGTATGTGTATGGCTATCTGGAAAGATGGATGGATGGATGGATGGATGAACGTAGCTATAATAATGATTCAAGCACCACAATTCGACAAGGGAACAAGAATACTCTAAACAAACAGAATAAAGGCGGAAAAAACGATGCTGCTCTTGTCTCTCTGTTCTCGCTGATTCAAAAACAAGGCTGCTAAAAGTACAATTTACAATACTGTGCATCGCCTGAACTGATGTGCAATGTGCAAAAGAATCGATATTTGAGCTGCAGAGAAACATTATGCAAAACAAACATTATCATTAAAAAAAAAAAAAATTATCAGGTTAATTTTTAATGGCAGTAAATAGATTAATGATTAATCGTTAACATCCATAGTGTGTGATGATGTCTGCATATATGGATGGATGAATTAATAACCCTGGGTGTGTATATATATATACCTCTAGGTGTTTGTTTGTACTGTATGTATGTATGGATAACCCTGAGTGTTTGTATTTATGAATGAATGATTGGATTGATTATTAAACCTGACTATATGTATGATCGATTCTATGTATGTATGTGTATGTATGTATATTTGGATGGATGGATAGATAACCCTGGGTATGTGTATGCTTGTAAGGTTGTGTGGATGGATGGACGGATGCTATGGTCCATTGGTTTTAAATGAACGAGTGGATAAACGTGTGTATTTTCAGATCGTCTGTATGTATACAGTATATGTATATTGAATGGATAAATGGATACATTTGCATGCAAATATATATGATGACAATGTGTACTGTAGATAGGTGACTGTATGCATGGATGCTTTTATATCTAAGTGTGTGTGTGTGTGTGTGTGTGTGGTCGTTTGTTCTCAGTGGTCAGCATTGTGATTTCATTGTCAGATTGAGACAGAAATGAAACTTTCCCTGGAAGATCCGAGCTGGTACTGAAGGTGCGGAGGGTTATTGCATCACAGAACATAAGAGCCAATCAGGTGTCAGTAGAGAACAAACCGTATTTAAAACAGAAATCTACATATCCATGAATAAATCCGGGAACATTGTAATCACTTCTGTAGATCTTTAAAAAAAAAATTTTTTTTTTATTAAGTGTCACATCAAGAGATTTGTGACAGTCATGTGACCGTCAATTTTATGCTGCGTTTTATACAGATTATATAAAAAATTGTATACGACTTTAAGCCATTAGTCCAAGCCTTTCTTACTAATCTTAATAGAAAGGACAAAATCCTATCTAAATTACAATAAAAATAAATGACATCTGTGCAGTTAGAATTTCCCTTCAGTATTTCCATTTTCGCCTGCCTCTCGACACGGCACTCATCCATCTGCTGCTCAGGGACCTGGTTAATGTCACTGTGCTCTGCTCGGCTTTTTCTATTTTTCTATTTCCTGCTCATTGTCGTGTTGATGATGCAGAGGTCCCGCTGTGTGCAGAGCATCCTGGAGGAAAGTCGTATCCTATAAAATAGGTCTGAATTATGATTAGCGAATAAGAAAAATATATATAAAAAAAAAAAAATAGTTCGGTCTACAAGAAAGCCCAAGAATGCTATTAGCGAGAGAACGCCCAGGTGCTCTTGAAAAGGCCATGTCACAGGTATATGTGATTAACCAGGACGTGGCAGTGGAGAGGGCCGGCGTCATCGCTGACTGGGAAGGAGGCAATCTCATTAAAAACAGGCAGGTAGAGATGTAGAAGCTAAACAGAACAGTAGAGAGAGAGAGAGAGAGGTGGCATGGCATTGAAGGCAGAAGAGAACCGGGACATGGGGTTTAAGAGTGTGGGAGTTGAAGAGATAACCTTTAATACTCTTTACAGGTACAACGTGTGCCCTCCTGCTGAAAGTAAACATGTGCTCGGCAGCGCCCGAGAAACAGAGAGAGAACACGTGACAGAGGCAGAATACTATAGCCAGTTACATCACAGCGCACGCACTACCTCCCGATTGGAAAGAAAGCGTTGATTAGTTTTCTAATAACTGACGGTAATCAGCAGCTACAAATCACCGATTTATATGCAAATGCATAACTATTAACTGATCAAATGTACAGTACTTCTTGTTGTGTCATGAGCTGCAAACTGTTGTGGAATTAGAGGAATAAAACACCTTGAGACATGCTGTTGTAGGAAAATAATCAACTTCAGGATTGTAAAGTGTTTGAATTGTCTACAGCAATTGTCTATTATTTTAATTAACATCCTTGTGAATGAGTTGTTACTATGGAAACAACGGCAACATAGAAGAATAGAACATTAATAATAAGCCTGTGAACAAGGGGAAACCTTCAGTGCTGCAAATAAGTCCAAAGCGAAAGTGCCATAACATGCAGTTCCTCAAACAACCACTAGAGGCCGGTTTCTAAAGCTAGTCAATCTGTACGCGGGCGAATTTTTTATGACGTTCATCAGGTAAAATTACATTTAGCCGTACTGTAAATTTACGCATAATTATGGACGTGGCCAATTTGAGTGACCGTTACGTTGCAGGTGTCAAACCGCAAGCCTCACTTTTGCTAACTTGTGCTAATCGTTGTAGTTTAACATTCCACAAGAAACATACAGTAGGAGGTGACACGTCGTCTCATGGTAATTGAGGTAAAAGTCGGTGTGTTCCAATCAACACGCAGTTGCTGTTTATTTCGCCCATTTGCACTTTTTTTGGGATGACTGGAATTTAGGAGGGGGTAGCTCCTGCCAAGATCCACAGTTGAGCTTCAAAACGGCTCTTCAGAAAACAGGAGGGTTTGTCCAGTTTATGGTGGCTGCAATAGTGTCAGAGCTCTCACTCATCATCTCTACCGCTTTATCCTGTATTCAGGGTCACGGAGGGCCTGGAGCCTATCCAGGGAGACTTAGGGCACAAGGACAGGGTGCCAATCCACACACAGCCAATTTGGGAACGCCAACCTACATGTCTTTGGACTGTGGGAGGAAACCGGAGTACCCGGCGGAAACCCACCAAGCACGCGGAGAACACGCAAACTCCATGCACACAGAGACGGGAATCAAACCCGGACCCTGGAGGTGCAAGGAGTGCTAACCACTACACCACCGTGCCGTCTACCATTAGAGAAAAATAATCAACTTCTTCTGATCAATCAGATTCGAGCTTTCAGTTCGCTGGAGTATTCCTTTAATGATCTAGGGGCCTTTGTGGGGGCATTGGTGGCTCAGTGGTAGGTTTCTTGCCTACCAAGTGGAAGGCCTGGGTTCGATGCCCGAACCCCAGCCACTGGATGCAAGCCCAAATGTAAGAATGAGAGGGTTGCTTCAGGAAGGGCATCTGGCCGTGGTAAAAACCTGTCCCAAAGTTGTTGTACAGATCGGATGGTCTGCTCTTGACGGGAGCAGCCGAGAGACCAACAACAACAACAACTACGCAACATGTGTTTGAAGGTTTAGGAGATTTTGAATGCGGTCTAATAACAGTAAAAAGTTATTTTACTGTAACACCAGGGTGGTTTAAGTACCATATTTGTGTGTGTGTATGTGTGTGTGTGTCTGCCTCGTAGGGCCGAAGGAGAGTGTGTGGAGGGGATGGCTGAGATTTTTGACATGCTGCTGGCCACCGTGGCTCGTTTCCGCGCCCTCAAGCTCAAGTCCGAGGAGTTTGTGTGTCTCAAAGCCATCATTCTGCTCAACTCCAGTGAGTACTTCTGCAAAGTTTAAACAGTACCAAAGAAAAACCGGCTGGACAGGAGAGGGAAAGAGTTGTATTTGTAGAGTTGTTCTCTGGTCGGGTTCAAAAACCATTTTTCTTTGAACCTTTGCTTATATGCTGTCACCTTTTAATCAAACTGTTGCTTCGGCTCAGACGCTTTGATAAATACAGTGTGTGTCGATTAGGTGCGTTTTCGTTCTACTCCCCTCCCGTCGAGCCCCTGAGGGACGGCTTCATGGTGCAGTGCATGATGGATAACATCACCGACGCCCTCGTACACTACATCAGCCAGTCAGGAATCCCGGCGCAGCTCCAGTCCCGGCGTCAGGCCCAGCTCCTGCTCTTGCTCTCTCACATCAGACACATGAGGTAACGTATACAGAAGAGAACGCCGAGATACGAGAGATACGATTAACGTGCTGTGTTTTCAATCCTGTGTTTGTATCTCCGTATTTGTTGTGAAGCTATAAAGGGATGGAGCACCTGTACAACATGAAGTGCAAGAACAAAGTGCCTCTGTATGATCTGCTGCTGGAGATGCTGGATGCGCACAGGCTCCGCCCCCTGGGCAAAGTCTCGAAGGGCTGGGCTGATAGGGTCTCGACTTCGCCCGCTACCGCCACCTTAACCCAAACCGCTACAACCACCAATCAGCAAGACAGCGTCCCGCCGTCTCCCGCAGATTTACAGTCGAACCCGCCGTGTGCTAACCAAAGCCCCAGCCCATGAAAACAACCCGCGGTAATGCGCGAGAATATAAACACTGAGAAATCTCGCTGGTCGGTGTTACGCTCTGGTTGGAGCTCAATTCAATCCAAAGTGTCTTAAATGATGATTTTCTTAACTTGAGGCTTCTTCCCTTTCAATTTTATTTAGCTTCATCTGGATTGGATTGTTAATTTTCCCATGATGCTTCGACAGGCGTTTTTTTTCCCCCCCCGTTCTTTAAAGTAACAGTCAGACCCACAACTTACAACCTAAACTGAATTAGACCGCACCAGGAATTTGCTGCCCGCTGCTCCCATTAACACAGACTCAATAATAAGTCAAAAATTATCCGCACTCTGGCTGTAGAAATTATTTTAATTAACTTTTAGAAAAGACAAATCCATCAAATTTTTTTTTTTTTTACATAATCTCCTTGCTTGTTTACAATACACTTTATCCATCTGTCAAAATGTTTGAGTCTGAGCTGCGAGCCACGAATGCACCGCTGTCTTCACTTCTTCATCAGGAGTGAATCTTCATCCTTGTAGTTCTGCTTTCAGGGTACCGAACAGGTGACAGTCTGATGGAGCGAGATCAGGACTAGAGGGAGGACGCTTTAACACCTCCGAGTGTCGACAATGTGGAGCAGAAGTGTGGGGACGCGCATCGTACCGCGAGATCACGACGCCCACGGCTATCAGTCCCCCGTATTTAAATCCGTCTTTTAGAAAGTCAGTCTTCAGCTCTTCAATAAGCGTCTCACTGTAACGAGCGCCGTCGATTGTTGAACCTTTTTCCTGAGAATGTTCCAATACTTCTGGTCCTTGAGAATCCCAGAAAACCGTAAGATGAATTTTCCAGCTGGCAGTCGACTTCTGAGCTTTTTCTCGGTCGATTAAGGATCGAGGATGTTTCCGTTCCGTACTCTGCCGTTTACTCTCAGACTCGTTGTGATGAATCCGTGTCTCGTCATCAGTAATGATTCTCTTTAAGAAACTTTCACCTTCCTTAGAGTATCGCTCCACATTTTGTAAACCGCAGATATCCTTCTGTTTACGCTCTTCCGTGAGTTGTTTCGGCACCAGGTACACCGTCAGGAATCTACGCTGGCCGAGAAGTGCAAAACAAAATAACAAAACCTAAACCAAAATAACAAATTAAAAAATAAAATAACAAAACCGAAAACAAAATAACAAATTCCAAAACAATATAACAAAATCTAAACAAAACCAAAAGCAATACAACAAATCAGAAAACACAACAACATATCCAGAAACAAAATACCAAATGAGAAAACACAACGAAAGGTAGGTATAGTTTGCCAATGAAATTCTTATCGCTGATTGGAAGAGACATCTGTCACTCAGAACATACAAGCAGTACTGTCAAGTGAAGTCAAATTTATTTCTAAAGCATATTTAACACAACTTAGTTGGCCAAGCTGCTGTACAATCCTAAAATACTAAAAATAATCCTTAAAAGAAAATACATCTAAATGTCCGTGAGACTGCAGCACTTCCTGTATATTTTGAGTGACACATGATTCCTCCAATCAGTGGTAAGAATCACCATGTTTACATTGGGTTGCGAATTAAATCCTACCGCTAATCTAGAGTGGCAGATGTTTCGTCCAATCAGTGGTAAGAATGTCACTCGCAAGCCACACCTACCTGTTTTCAGCTTGTTGATTCTTACCGCTGATCTGTTACTCAAAATATAAGGAAGTTCTGCAGTCTTACGGACATTTAAAATAAGCTTGACTTCACTTGACTGTACTGCTTGTATGTTTTGAGTGACGGATGTCTCTTCCAATCAGCGCTAAGTATTTAATTCGAGAACTATACCAACCTTTTTCGGTTTGACTGAATTGTCGTTGTGTTTTCTCATTTGGTTTATTGTTTTCGGTTTTGTTATTTTGTTTTGGGTTTTGTTATTTTGTTTCTGAATGTTATTTTGTTTTGGGTTTTGTTATTTTGTTTTGGGTTTTGTTATTTTATTTCTGAATGTTATTTTGTTTTGGGTTTTGTTATTTTGTTTCTGAATGTTATTTTGTTTTGGGTTTTGTTATTTTGTTTTGGGTTTTGTTATTTTGTTTCTGAATGTTATTTTGTTTTGGGTTTTGTTATTTTGTTTTGGGTTTTGTTATTTTGTTTCTGAATGTTATTTTGTTTTGGGTTTTGTTATTTTGTTTTGGGTTTTGTTATTTTATTTCTGAATGTTATTTTGTTTTGGGTTTTGTTATTTTGTTTCTGAATGTTATTTTGTTTTGGGTTTTGTTATTTTGTTTTGGGTTTTGTTATTTTGTTTCTGAATGTTATTTTGTTTTGGGTTTTGTTATTTTGTTTTGGGTTTTGTTATTTTGTTTCTGAATGTTATTTTGTTTTGGGTTTTGTTATTTTGTTTCTGAATGTTATTTTGTTTTGGGTTTTGTTATTTTGTTTTGGGTTTTGTTATTTTGTTTCTGAATGTTATTTTGTTTTGGGTTTTGTTATTTTGTTTTGGGTTTTGTTATTTTGTTTCTGAATGTTATTTTGTTTTGGGTTTTGTTATTTTGTTTCTGAATGTTATTTTGTTTTGGGTTTTGTTATTTTGTTTCTGAATGTTATTTTGTTTTGGGTTTTGTTATTTTGTTTTGCACTTCACGGCCACCGTAGGAATCACTGCATGTTGCTCTTCTTTTGTACAAATCTCAAGCGGGGCGTCCATGTTTGCTCACATTGAAGTTACAGATGGACTGATGTAACACGTTCACACCTGCACGGCAGTGACCGGGGAGACAGGAGCCTGAAAGCGCGGAACGGAAAGAACGGAAAGCGCCGATGAGACCGTGCGGCCGAGAGAAGCTTTAATATAACCAGAGTGCGGATCGTTTCTGACTCATCCTCAATGTACACAATGAGTCAGTGAATTAAATAAGAAATTCTGCGTATTACACACGTCCTCGGGGTGACTTTCTAGGCGCTCTATTGAGATTAAGCAAATCGTGTGTGTCGTGTTACACACACCTTCAAGGTGCTTGTCTGGGCTCTCTATTCAGACTAAGCAAGCTTTTCACCACAGTTTTCTTTAGACATGGGAATCACCAGGGATCGTCCGATACGATATTATCACGATACCTCGCTGCTGATTCCTTCTGTATTGCGATTCTGTAAGTGACATGATTTCATACTGATCCCAATTTCCTGATTTTATTTCTGGATTTTAAATCAAACTTATGAAACAGGTGCTCCAACCACACACACACACACAAACACACACACACTGCCTGTTACGGTGTGAATAAATTACAGTTCGCCACCTGTAGGATCATAGACGAACTGCAACTGAAATTACACACTGTAAGTGAGTCGAGCTCCGGTTTTCTCGAGTGGAAGCATCGGAGCCATCAAATGTAATATGTGTAAAAATGTCGATTGAGCTAATTTTACCTATAAGATATTATACAGTGTAACATAAATCCAGGGGATGGTTTAAATGGTAAAAAAAAGACTTGTATGATGATCTGTAAATGAGACGATGGAAAGCACTGAAATAAATCTGATTAAATCTGATCCGATTGTTTGTCGCTGCATTAAGTCTTAACTGTAATGATCAGATTAATCGCGGTTAATTAGGCTTTAATTAACAATATGGCGTCCACAACGATTTTCATCCAGCTTTTCAATCAGCTTATAAAATAGCACTTGAACCACCACATCTTATTTTGCTTATGTTTAAAAAAAAATAAAAAAAAATTTATCTTGAATATTTTATTGTCAGATGTTGGATTAATAAAATGATGCCAGTAGATCCGGACTTAAGGAAATCATAAATATAATAAGCCAACCTATCTCTGCTCTGCTACTGCACATGATTTTATCCATAATAATAATAATAATAATAATAATCGAGTCCTCGAGATAAGGGATGTCTCTGATTCAGATGCATCTTCTCCGATCTCATCTTTGTGGAAAAAAAGATTTTAAAGGGATGTCGATGTTCAAAACGTACATTACAATTGGACATTTATGCAACATCAAACTCGAGGTCATTATGTCTTACTGAACCGGCATGGAACGTCAGTGCAGAGCTAGTGTAAGGTGTACAATCCTGGTTGTGAATGTGGGTTTTGGCAGGCAGCTGCTCTGTAATTAACGATTGTAGAACACCTGCGACGCCGAGTGATACAACATAGATTAAACGTCGCAGTGCTGTTACCGTCTGTTATCAGCACTCTGATCGAATTACTTGGTCGGAACTGCTTCATAAACACGGTGAAATCAGACCAGGCTTAGTGCTGCTCCTAGCTTGAGCCCAGATTGTGCAGGAAAGGACGAGGCCTTATAAAAATAAAATAAGGGCCTCCGAGTGGCGCAGTGGTTAAAGCGCTCGCCCTATCATCCGGAGATCGCTAGTTCGAATCCCGGGTGATGCTGTAACCTCTCGCAGCCGGAGGTCTAGAGAGAGCTGATTGGCCGAGCTCTCTCAGAGGGGAGGGACGAGAGGTACTTAGTGCTCCCACATTAATCACGGCTCTACAGCCAGTCAGGGGCGTCTGTGAGCTCGCGCGACGGAGGGAGCGGATAGCGCTGTCCTCCGAGTGTGTTACGCCGCCCCCAACGGTGCGCGAGCGAGCAGTTCGAAAAGATGCGGTCGGCTGGCGTCACGTGGTTCGGAGGAAACACGTGATAGTCTTCGGCCCTCCCGGCTGAGTGGTAGGAGGAATTAGACACGACTAAATTAGGGAGAAAATCGGGGAAAAATCCAAAAAAAAAAAAAAAATAAATAAGGATAATACTAATAAATAAATAAATAAATCATGATAAGATTACAAAAGGTTTGTTTGCCAAAATTAACCTGCTCGAAACTACTCGAAACTACTCTACTGTGCTTAATACAACAAACAAACAAACAAATAAATAAATAAATAAGCTCAGCTTTTATATGTCAAGGTTTTTCAGCTTTTTGTTTGTTGTTGTTTTGTCTTCATTTCTTTTTAACAGTAGGCGGTTTTTCATTCTCGTAACACCCGTGTATCATTTAGAAGCATTTCGCCGCATTCACACACAACACACAACACACACGATCATACGAACAGAAACATATATACATATATATATATATATACAGTATATTTAGAAAACCTAAGCATGGACCGGCAGATAAGAAGCATCAGGCATTATGAAAAGTGCTGTTATATAATCTTAACTGAAAGTTCACTTTTTCACCGAGGTGAGAAACCTTTTAGCACCGATACCACGTCTTGGGCGTAAACTGAACTGGTTGAGTACATTTCTCTCAGAGGTATCCAGTCTGATGACTGATAAAATCACAAAATCACTCAACTGTCCAAAACTGTGTGTCTCAAACAATCAGAACTGAAGTCTTTTCTTTTTTTTTCCCTCAATGGTTCATCATGGTGAGCATCAATCAATGTCTTTCAGGTTGCTGGTTAAGGTGGCACAGCTGGCACACCTGTATGACTGCATGCCATGTTTATGTTTCCTGTTGTGATCTTTGTGAACCGCGAGCTGAGCTGAGCGAAACCAAACTAGAGCGGGAGAAGCTGTGAGATACTGTACACTTCAGGTTTCACGTCCCTGACCCACTTACAGCTACATTCTTAGGAATCGTTGCACCACGACACATTTATTTATTAAATACTAGTAACAGTCAGTGCAGTGCGGCACCACATCCGCCTCTGTGGTTTTTATATAGTTTTTCAATATCTAGACTGTGTGTGTGTGTGTATAATAAGTGTTTTTATAGTACTGTGTAAAAGTATTAATCATCATCATTTAAAATATTTTGGCTTAAAATCATGTTTAGATAGACAGACAGAGTTAGAGAGACAGACACAGAGACTTTATTGATACGCTTTTACTCTATTACCCATGCTTTCGTGAGTAGAAATTAAATTTGACTTATATAGCGCTGTGAGGATGATTATAGTCCTCATGTAGCTTGAAATGGGACAAACTCTTTCTTTTATTAACGAGTAGAATGTTAGTTCTAATGTTAAGCTTGTTTGATTTACGCTTTAACACTACTGGACTTTATTCGGTTTTTTGGACTTTTTGGGAGAACGCGCGTATCATCTGAATAACAACAATCCATCAGCAAATAATCACAACTCCGGCACAAAGGTACGTTATTATGTCTACCATTCAGCTCGCTCAGTGTGTGGAGTGCAGGATGTTTAGACATTCTTCCTCCGTCATTAGTGATAATTTTATTTGTGATAGCTGTGTGTTAGTTAGCACCCTGACGGAGAAGATAGTAGCATTAGAGGAGCGCATCCAGACTTTAGAGAGGGTTAGAGAGCGCGAGAGCAGCGTTATTCCTGTAGCGGAAAGTCTGGGTGCCACAGGCGGAGATAATCAGCCCCCGACTCCGGCAGTAGAGCCTCACAGCGGGGCGAGTGGGTGACGACTCGGCGGCATACTCGTTCAGACAAAGCTAACGCTAAGGCTAGCCCACCGGAGCACACCTCTTCTGCGCTTCCCGTGTCCAACAGATTCGCTCTCCTCAGTGATGCACCCGCTGAGAAACCTGAAAGAGCTCTGGTTATAGGAGACTCTATACTGAGACATGTGAAATTAGCCAGGCCTTTAGGGGCGCCAGCGGCAGTGGTCAGGTGTATCCCGGGAGCCAGAGCACCGGACATAGCAGGTAATCTTAGGGCTCTAGGTCAGCATAGGTTCTCCAAGATAGTGGTACATGCTGGAGCTAATGATATACGCCTTTGTCAGTCAGAGGTTAGCAAGCATAACTTTACAGAGGTGTTTAAAATAGCGAAGGCGATGTCCGAAGAAGTAGTTTGCTCTGGTCCCATCCCAATGAGACGTGGCGACATAGCTTACAGCAGGTTATGGTCGCTGAACCGCTGGATGTCCAACGTGGGCTACATAGACAACTGGAAGACCTTTGAGGGCAAAACTGGCCTGTTAGGGCGGGACGGTGTCCATCCCACTCGGGAAGGTGCTGCTCTCATTTCTTGCAGTATAGCACATAGTCTCAGAAGAGGCCTAGTTAATCGGTGACAATCCAGAGCCCAGGCCAGGGAGCAGACAGACAGGCTAAACCAACCGTCTGCTAGCTGCAGATAGTCGTCACTCAGGGATCATCATATTGAGACTGTGTCTGTTCCCCGAGCTAAACAAAAATTTAGAAAGGCCTCCGAGTGGCGCAGTGGTTAAAGCGCTCACCCTATCATCCGGAGATCGCCAGTTCGAATCCCGGGTGATGCTGTAACCCCTCGCAGCCGGAGGTCTAGAGAGAGCCGATTGGCCGAGCTCTCTCAGAGGGGAGGGACGAGAGGTACTTAGTGCTCCCACATTAATCATGGCTCTACAGCCAGTCAGGGGCGTCTGTGAGCTCGCGCAACGGAGGGAGCGGATAGCGCTGTCCTCCGAGTGTGTTACTCCGCCCACAACGGTGCGCGAGCGAGCAGTTCGCGAGGAAACACGTGATAGTCTTCGGCCCTCCCGGCTGAGTGGTAGTAGTAGCCTTAATGTGGGAGCCCCCTAGTGACGGGGAGGAATTGGACACGACTAAATTAGGGAGAAAATCGGGGAAAAATCCAAAAAAAAAAAGAAAGACTCAAAGTCTGTTTTAGTAATTTTATTAACATAGATACCACAAACTCAGAGCACACTGAATGCGCAGCCGGCACCTCTGATCTGAAGCTAGGACTGTTAAATATTAGATCTCTCGCATCTAAAGCAGTTATTGTTAATGAAACTATCACAGATCAGGTTTAACAGAAACCTGGATTAAACAGGACGAGTATGTAGCTCTAAATGAAGCTAGTCTAGTCCTCCTGGATACAGCTACATACACCAGCCTCGGCTAACTGGTAGAGGAGGAGGCGTCGCAGTTATTTATAACGATAATCTGTCTCTCGTACAAAAACACAGATTTAAATTTAATGCATTTGAAGTTCTCTATAGTAACATAAAGTCAGCTCAGTCGATCCCGCTAATCATCGTTTACAGACCCCCAGGGCCGTACTCGGAGTTTCTCTGCGAATTTGCAGATTTCCTCTCAAACCTTGTTGTTTCTGTAGACAAAGCGTTAATTGCTGGAGACTTTAATATTCATTTTGAGAATCCAGAAGACCCTCTGAGAACAGCATTCTTGTCCATACTGGACTCAGTAGGAGTAAATCAGTGTGTAGTAGGACCCACTCATAAAGCAGGTCACACTTTAGATTTAATATTATCCTTCGGATTAATTATAGGAAATATAACCACAATTCCACAGTCTGAAGTTATCTCAGATCACTACCTTGTCTCGATTAAAGCGTGTCATAGTAATAATGTATGCAGCACATCACCGCGCTTCCACCTTAAACGTACATTTACATCAAATACCGCACAGAGCTTTATCAATAATCTTCCAGAATTATCAACTTTGATTGGATCGCCATCTGACTTCACAGAACTCGAACAGGCGAATGAATATCTAGAGTCAGCACTTCGTTATAGCTTAGATAATGTAGCTCCAGTTAAAAAGAAAATGATTAGAGATAAGAAACTCGCTCCTTGGTATAATGACCACACACGTGCTTTAAAACAAACCACTCGAAAATTCGAACGTAAATGGCGCCAAACTAAATTGTTAGTATTCAAAATAGCTTGGAAGGAGAGCATCCTGAACTACAAAAAAGCTCTCAGTGATGCTAGATCAATGTATCTCTCCACTCTTATAGAAAATAACAAAAACAACCCATGCAGTAGTGAGGATTTCATGAACTTTTTCAATAACAAAATCATAAATATTAGGCAAAAAATTCAGGCTTTGAAACCAGACAATTTAAATAATTCAGATGAACTAACCATATCACATCAGAACTTAGAACACTTTACTCCCCTTGAAGCGAGGGAACTAATTTCACTCATCTCTTCTTCAAAATCGTCAACCTGTATATTAGATCCTATACCGACACATTTTCTCAAACAGATAGTACCAGCAATAATAGAACCACTGTTGAAAGTAATTAACTGTTCACTCAGTAGTGGGTATGTCCCCAAATCCTTTAAATTAGCCGTTATTAAACCGCTAATCAAGAAACCTGACCTTGACCCCTGTCTGCTTTCTAATTACAGGCCGATATCAAACCTTCCCTTTATCTCCAAGATTCTGGAAAAGGTAGTATCACAGCAGCTATGTTAACATCTACACAGAAATAGCATAAATGAACTGTATCAGTCAGGATTTAGGCCTCATCACAGCACAGAGACAGCACTTGTTAAAGTAGTAAACGACCTCCTATGGGCCTCTGATCAGGGTTGCGTCACTATACTTGTGTTACTGGACCTCAGTGCAGCTTTTGACACCACTGATGATAGTATTCTCCTTCACAGATTAGAAAAGGTAATAGGAATTAAGGGAACTGCCCTCTTGTGGCTCAGATCCTATTTGACTGATCGTTATCAGTTTGTAGATTTAGATGGTGACCATTCCTCATGTTCTCAAGTGGAGTTTGGTGTTCCACAGGGCTCAGTTTTAGGCCCACTGCTTTTTTCCCTTTACATGCTTCCTCTGGGCAACATAATTCGTAAACATGGTATTAGTTTTCATTGTTATGCTGATGACAAGCTTCAGTTAGTACAGAATGCAGCAGCGAAAGTCCTCACTAAAACCAGAAGATACGAGCACATCACCCCTATCTTATCTACACTGCATTGGCTCCCTGTGAAATTACGCATCGATTTTAAGATACTACTTTTGACATTTAAAGCACTAAATGGTCTCGCGCCGCAGTATTTGAGTAAACTGTGAGTGTCTTACGATCCGTCACGCCTACTTCGATCAAAGAATGCAGGCTGCCTGTCAGTACCATGTATTATTAAAACTACAGCAGGGGGCGGAGCTTTTTCTTACAAAGCCCCAAAGTTATGGAATAGTCTTCCTATTAATGTTCGGGACTCAGACACAGTCTCAGTGTTTAAGTCTAGGCTAAAAACCTATTTATTTAGCCAAGCATTTTTGTAAATAGATTAACCTTAGGTAAAGGAGCAGATCTGGGGGACTCATGGACGTAGAGTATTCTGGTGAACTGGTATGTTTAGATGCTGTCCTCCCCACTCTCATTGTTCACTCAGGTTTGTTGACGGTGAGGTGATTGGTTGCTTTACACCACAGTTCCCCCTCATGTCTGTGTTTCCTTCTGGCTCTCTCTTTTAGTTATGCTGTTATAGTTAGCCCTGCCGGAGTCCCTGCTTGCACTTTGCACTAAATATACATTCACCTTATACATGTTGACTGTGACCAGACCTAACTGCCATCTCTCCTTATTTTCTGTTCTCTCCTTTTCTGCTCTCTTCTCTCTCTCTCTCCCCCTCTTCTTTCCCTCTCTCTGTCTCTCTGTCGAGCTATACATGTTTCGCTCCTGAGTTGCCAGTGATCCAGACCCCTCTGCCCTCTGGAGCCGTCTAACCCGTCCTGGAGTCCTGCTTCTGGTTGGAGATCTTGTCGCATGGATGGCCCGTGTGGTCTGCCTGGATTCGTATGGTGGCTGGGGATGGTTTCCATGAAGACTGTCCTGTCATCGAGTGATGCTCTGGGGACCTGTGAGTTCAGTTGTTCGATAGCTCAGGATTGGAATCTCCTACAGTCTACCTGAGCCTCCAGGAACAAACTGGACTCCTTTTAATTTTAATTTTAAACACATCTCCTGTTACACTGAACTTCCAGTACACATTATTATGCTGATCAATCTCTGTTATCCGTTATCACCCAGATGAGGTTGGGTTCCCTGTTGAGTCTGGTTCCTCTCAAGGTTTCTTCCTATTACCATCTCAGGGAGTTTTTCCTTGCCACCGTCGCCCTCGGCTCGCTCATCAGGGACAATCTTATCATTTTGATTCATACACATTACATACAAACTTACTTCTTTTATTGTGTAAAGCTGCTTTGCGACAATGTCAATTGTTAAAAGCGCTATATAAATAAAATTGACTTGACTTGATTGATTTTTTTTAGTTTGAATCATTTAGGTGACTCGGTTCTTTGAGTCTCGTTCATCGAAATGAACAAATCTTTTTTTTTTTTAGTCATTTCGTTCTTTTGACCAGAAATCAAATAAAATTGAAAATACATTTTCAATCAACAGACCCCCAACACAAATGTTGTCCATAGTTCCAGTGATGAAAATATTACAATGCAGCTAAGGACATATGATAAACAGAATGAGCAGCTCACCATCATGTCTTCTAGTCCGAGTCGTTCGTTCGTTCGTTCTTTTGAATCTATTGCACTTCATAGCGTCTACGGGAGTCACGGCACTGAACCCAGCCTACTAACAAAAGCTGGGACATGTGAAGGATAATGAGTGTGCAGTAATGTACAGTATATGTGAGGAATAAAAACGTATTTAAGTCATAAACCTGACTTAAGCTTAAGCAAGGCACTTAACCCTATCTCCTCCAGGGGGCGCTGTATCCTAGCCGACCCTGAGCTCCAACTCCAGCTTCCTGGAATCACTTTATTCTGACAAATAATTGAATCTCGTTCTTAACAGTGAAGAGTGTTAAAACACACACACACACATGAGTAACTTGTATATATTAATCAGAAAGGCCTTGTTTACTGTCAGTGTTAGTAAACTGTACACTCATAAATAAGTCCTGACAATTTCATGATTGAGGTTTTATACATTTTTTTAACAACCTTGTCATCTACTAGTATTTAGAAAAAAAGAAGCTTAGCTCTTACAGACCAGTAACTATCAGTGATTGTTTAGTGTTAAAAAAAAGAAAAAAAAAGCATCAACCGCATGCCGTGATTAAAGATTACAAAAACAAACCGACAAACAATAAACTTAAATAAATACATCATATTGAAAGGCCGTTCAAATACTTGGCAAAGTCAGTCGGATTTTATATAGCTTTTCGTATCTCAAATACAATCTTTAAAATGAAAAAATAATTTTCACAGCAAAGTCAGCAAACGGCGTCGCCGCGTCTCTGCGCGGTTCAGGTGCGGGTACCTTAAAACACGCTCGAGTCAGTGCTATAAAGTCTGATTGACTTCTTCATTGTCCGGTTTCCCCGAAAGATCCTTCTCAGGCTTCGGCTTCCGGTCTGATCGTCCTTACACTTCTGATTGCGATCAATAATTTAAAGTAATTTAGAAAAAAAATAAAAATAATAATAATACAAAATAAAAACAGCAGCGGTGTTCATCTGTACATGGGTAATAATATTCACATATTCAACTTTGGCTAATGATAAGACAGTCTGTGTCAGTTCGGGTCAGAAGGTAAGCCCCGCCTCCTGGGGCTCGCTCAGATGGGCGGGGGTCCGTTGGTGTAGCGCAGCATGGGGTGGAAGGAGCGGGCGAAGTTGTTGTGGTTGGCGCAGCTGTAGTCCTCCTCAGTGATGGGCACCAGACACGCCAAGCCCACGATGAGCAGCAGCAGGAGCTGCAGAGGCAGAGCCGCCCGCAGGACCCGCAGCAGGAAGGGCTGGCAGCGAGCCGCAGCAGCGCCACCGTGTGGCTCGGAGGAACCACAGCGAGAGGAAGCGCACGCAGAAGCCCCGCGGGACCTGGAGACGAGAGCAGCGCGTTAACGCTCGTCAGATCGACATCACAATGACATTACAAAAATCATGTTCAATTAAAACAAAGTAAAGGTTTCGTCTCACTGCAATAATTAAGTACAATAAAACTACACGTTTTGAATGCATTGTTTCGAGCTGATGCTAAAAATAACCTAGCAAGTCTATTAAAGCAAGTTTGGAATTTTTCCTTCTTTGAAAATTCTTCTTATTATTATTATTATAACTATTATTAAGTGAGTTGTTCGCCGTTCTAAGTAAACACTCATTAGACTCTGAGTAAAGAAGAGCGCGTTCCTCTTACCTGAGCTTAAGAGCCTCTGATGAAAGTGGAATTTTTTTTTTTTTTTTTTAGACTTATTAATTAAACTTAATGACATTTCCCTCAAAAAAGTTTAACTCCTGTGTGTAGTGAGCAGAAACATGACACACACACACACACCATCAAGGACAAACCTTTAAGGCCAGAGCCTAAACAATAAAGTGTGGATTGTGTTTAATTCGGACGTTCTTCCCAATGATTCATGTGCATTATTATTTCTTTTTTGATAGAAAGTTGCGTGGGACTTTGCGTATTGACAAACTTATTCTGGTAAGATTGAAGAAATCTACACTACTACGGACGTAATACTAAAAAAAAATCAGAAGAGGAAATGTAGCAAATTTGCTTTGAGGGTGTAAATGAAAATGAATTCATTGTTCCCATTAAAATTAGTCTAACATTTGATGTTTAGGAGCTAACGGAGTCAGTTTAACAATGTTGTTTGACAATGAAGATATTTTTATCTTCTCAGTCGCAGAATGTACGACAAAATAACTACAAATGCAAACACGCGACATAATGGGCTAAGAACACAAATCCATTTAAATCTTTTTTGGAATGTAAAGGTTTAAAACAAACACGATTCAGACATATAAAAGTTACAATGTTGTTTTGAAGTATTGCTGCAGATGCATTTGTGCAGATGTTTGTAGAGTCACATGCTCAACCTGCTGTTCTGTGTGAACTCTACATGCGTTCACTATAACACACAGCAGGATCACAGCACAGCTGCTTCACCTTCATACTACTGATTAAATCCGGGATGTTCAAACCCCATTATTCACACCGGACACGTCACCGCAAATCAGCACGTTCAGCTGTGTTTATGGACGTGTTTCAGTTTACAGTAAACACTCACCCGGGTTTAAGTCGTAAACTGCACTACCACAGCTTTACATTGGATCAATTTTTTTTCCCCAGGAATTTCCAACATCAAGTGAATAAAAAAGCTCCAGTGACTAAGAGTGGGCGTGTCTCAGAGTGGATGTGACTAAGAGTGGACTTGTCTCAGGTTGAGTGTGGCTCAGAATGGGTGTTTCTCAGAGTGGATGTTGCTCAGAG
Organism: Clarias fuscus; assembly: GCA_030347435.1. NCBI lineage: Eukaryota > Metazoa > Chordata > Actinopteri > Siluriformes > Clariidae > Clarias > Clarias fuscus. Next base: position 4,372,447 of record CM059229.1, read on the forward strand.
TGGGCGTGACCTGAAGTGAGTGTGGCTCAGAATGGGCGTGGCTTAGGATGGTTGCAGCTCAGAATGATTGTTGCTCAGAGCTGGTGTGGCTTAGAGTGGGCGTGTCTTAGAGTGAATGTTGGTAAGAGTGGGCGTGTCTCAGAGTGGGCGTGTCTCAGAGTGGATGTTGGTAAGAATGGACTTGTCTCAGGTTGAGTGTGGCTCAGAATGGACGAGGCTTATGATGGGTGTAGCTCAGAGTGGGTGTTTCTCAGAGCAGGTGTGGCTTAGAGTGGGCGTGTCTCAGAGTGGATGTTGGTAAGAGTGGGTGTGTCTTAGAGTGGATGTGGTTTAGAGTGGGCGTGTCTCAAATTGGATGTTGGTAAGAGCGGGCGTGTCTCTGAGTGGAAGGTGCTCAGAGTGGGCATGGCCTGAAGTGAGTCGGGCTAGGAGTGGGCGTGACCTGAAGTGAGTGCGGCTCAAAATGGGCGTGGTTTAGGATGGTTGTATCTCAGAGCAGGTTTTGGCTTAGAGTGGGCGTGTCTCAGAGTGGATGTTGTTAAGAGTGGGCGTGTCTCAGAGTCGATGTGACTTAGAGTAGGCGTGTCTCAGAGTGGATGTTGCTAAGAGTGGGCATGTCTTACAGTGGATGTGGCTTAGAGTGGGCGTGTCTTACAGTGGACGTTGGTAGGAGTGGGCGTGTCTCAGAGGGGATATGGCTTAGATTAGGCGTGTCTCAAGTGATTGTATCTTTCAGTGGGCGTGTCAGTGGATGTAGTTAAGAGTGGGCGTGTCTCAGAATGGATCTGGGTAAGAGTGGGCATGGATCAAAGTAAGTGTGGTTAAGAATGGGCTTCGCTTGGAGTGAGAGTGGCTTGGCTTGAAGTGGGTGTGGCTCAGAGTGGGCGTGGTGCAGAGTGGGTTTGCCTTGGACTGAGTGTGGTACAGAGTGGGAGTGGCTTAGAATGAGTGTGGCTCAGAGTGGGAGTGGCTTAGAATGAGTGTGGCTCAGAGTGGGAGTGGCTTGGAATGAGTGTGGATCTGAGTGGGAGTGTCTTGGAATGAGTGTGGATCTGAGTGGGAGTGGCTTGGAGTGAGTGTGGATCTGAGTGGGAGTGGGTTGGAATGAGTGTGCCTCAGAGTGGGAGTGGCTTGGAATGAGTGTGGATCTGAGTGGGAGTGGCTTGGAGTGAGTGTAGATCTGAGTGGGAGTGGCTTGGAGTGAGTGTGGATCTGAGTGGGAGTGGCTTGGAGTAAGTGTGCCTCAGAGTGGGAGTGGCTTGGAGTGATTGTGGATCTGAGTGGGACTGGCTTGGAGTGAGTGTGAATCTTAGTAGGAGTGGCTTGGAATGAGTGTGCCTCAGAGTGGGAGTGGCTTGGAATGAGTGTGCCTCAGAGTGTGAGTGGCTTGGAATGAGTGTGCCTCAGAGTGTGAGTGGCTTGGAGTGAGTGTGGATCTGAGTGGGAGTGGCTTGGAGTGAGTGTGGATCTGAGTGGGAGTTGCTTGGAGTGAGTGTGGATCTGAGTGGGAGTTGCTTGGAGTGAGTGTGGATCTGAGTGGGTCTGCTTAACGCGAGTGTAGCTAAGAGTGGGAGGGGCCTGAATTGAGTGTGACTAAGAGTGGGCAGGGTACGAAGTGAGCTGGCTTGTCTCAGAGTCGGTGTGGGTGTGTCTCAGGGGATTCTGGGAATAGGAGCTCAATACAATACAGTTCGGGAGATGCATCCTGGGTTTGTATTTTTATCTGATTAACGGTGGAATGAATAATAACGGAGAGAGTATAATGAAAAATTTCCATTCCAAATACCGTATATCTCACAAACTACACGAGAAAACCTGAACAACTTCTCATTTGCATGAGAAACTACTTCACTCTGGTGCGCACACGTGTCTGATGTGTTACACCAAAACTAACCAGATGTGGCGTGAATGAAAGCGAGTGTGTTTTATGTGTTTTAAAGACTCGTACCCTTTCCTGGTTTACTCCCCCTACTGGGAGCTCCTGAAACCCAGAGACGCCCTGTTTGTTTGTTTTTTTACTTCTCCTGCTGTTTCTCGACACGTGACTGATGCGCACTGACTGAGATCTTACGTGACGTGTCTGATGTGAATTTAGATCCTATTTGTGAATTATTATTCCTTATTAGGAACACCACTGAAACCACAAATTGGCACAGAAAAGCCCCCTTTTGGCTGTGCTCTTCATCATCATCATCATCATCATGGTTCTAGATCCCTGGAGAGAGAGGTACCTGTGGCGCGGCAGGCTGGCTGAGGATCCTGCTCCTGACACATTACATTTGCTCCGTAGCTGTTGTGCAATGAGCAAAAGGAGAGGGGAGGGAGGGAGGGGGGGAGGGGGGGGGGGCAGGTATAAAAAAAGAAAGAAAGAAAGAAAGAATGTTTCAGTCCAAGCAAATCAAGACAAAGCTTGTGGACACAAGCAGAGGCATAAAGCTGGCTGTTGATCATAACCATCAATAACAACAGAAGCGAAAAAACAAAAAAACAACAAAAAAAACAACAACAACAAAAAAACAAACAAAAGGACTCAGCAAAGTAATGATGATACTGCGAGAAAACAAAAGGGGGCGCAAGAAAGCTGGCTTTCCAGAACAGACAGGATTTAACCCGACTCTGGAATGAAAAGCCAGAGATTTCTTGTTCAAGTCTTACTTTTTTTTTTCTCTTTTCTTTCTTTTAAAACATTTATGCAAAATAACACAAAGCGTCCATGCAGACGGTCCTAAACACGGGTCACTTTTTTTTTTTGGATCCCCGTTCGGAGGACATGACTGATCTGATTACCGTGTGGTGCTGGACGGGCACGCTGACCACAGACACCGGACTGGCCGATCCCGACGTGTCCACATCGTCCACCGCAGACCAAACGGACGCCACCTGTGAGGCAGTGAGGAACAATCATCAGGAGCTCTTCCCGTCGTTCCTGACACCCAATCTGCACTTCAGTGTTCGGCTCTTTATGTTCAGGTTATTTCGGAGACGGATCTTTACATGTAAAACTGATCCTGGATCTATAGGACTGGTTCTGATCATTTACAGCAGACAACACACTCGTACCCCATCAACACTCATGTATCTTATTATTTTATGTGCCAGAATGAACAGCGTGAACACTTCATTATCTTACATGAACTCATAAAGAGTGAGAAAAAGAAACGCAATAGCTAGCTGGTTATTACGAAACCCTTTCCAGTTTATTTATATCAATAAGTGGATCCGAGAAAGCGGCAAATTGTACAAATCTAAAGTGTCTAAATTCATATCTGACATTCCTTCATTTTTATTTATTTTTCCGCCTCAAAACGTATGAGCATGATAAAAAAATAGAGGTATACTAGTATTCAAGTAAAAGTAGAAGTTCTCCCTTTACATTTGTACTTGAGCAAAAGTAAAAAAAAATTTATTATTATTTTTTTTTAAAAAGCACCAGCCTTAAGTGTCAAAGTTACCGAACTTAACTGTATTAGCTCAGAGTAGCCTTAAAGTCATAAGAAAAGACTTTCTCTCTCTCTGCAGTCATCTCTCTGTTTCTCATTTTTTCTTAAAACATTTGTTTGTTTGTTTCGTTTCGGGTTGTGTGTGTCACCAAAGCAAACTCCTTTTATGTGCAAACATAGTTGGCAATAAAGCTCATTCTGATTCTGGGCCTGGGGTTCATACAGAAAAAAGACAAAATCACACAAATTCCATACAAGTATGTTAATTATTAATTCATTTGAGCGCAATATCTAAATTACTGCGTGCTATATTTCATTCTGTTTTATACTTACGTATTTTGATTATTTGAATTTTTAATTTCTTAAATGTTATTTTTTTTCCTTGTCTCTTCCTTTCCTTTCTTCTCGGTAAATAAATCAAAGCAACTGTAACCAATACAAAGCAGTTTCCCTCTGGGATTAATAAAGTTCTTTGAATCTTGAATCTTAATGAAGCTTTTTGTCAAATCATAATAAAGTGACCTCGGGTGACTAGAAAGGCACCTATATTAATAAAATGCATGAAAACGCATTAATTGCATAATAAAAAGAGTTTTTGCATGTTTATAGGGTTCCACACCACCAGGGGGCACTCATCCTAGTGGTTCTGTAGCCGGAATAAAAGGAGTTCAGTGCACTCTGTCAGGATGGATTTACCTAATAAACATGATTTAATACGTATAAATAAATAAAATGTTTCTGAGCCATAACGCTCTCTACTACTAAACCTGACACTATTTGGTGCTTGGACCCCTAACCATGAGACCTTCTACACTAGCCTCTAAACCTGAAGATATTATTCAGACTATAAAACTACGTATATATTTTCGAGGAGTTAAACGTGACTTAAAATGAAAAGTATAAAATGGTGAGTGATGGCTGTAAAGACTGACGTGTGCGTCTCCTGAGGTCTGGAGGCGTCTCTCCAGCAGCTGCAGGTCGGACGTGACGGCGTTGAGCAGCAGGCGGAGGCGGTTCCCGATGACGTGCACTCTCTCCTGCGCCTCCAGACTCTCGCCGCCCTGCGCCTGCACCAGGAGCTGCCCCGAGAGGTCCTGCAGGCTGCGCACGCTGCGCTCCGTCTCGCGCAACTCCTGCTCGATTTGCTGCACACACACACACACACACACACACACACGGGAACAGTAACACGTCATTCACCGCACAGCCGAGTCTGATTCGATACACTTATCTGACAGTGCGAGTGCGTCACCTCTAACGCTCTGTAATGGCACCGGAGTGTGTGATGGTCCAGTCCCGGTGCGACGGGAACGATTTCGTTCCTCCTCCGGTCGATATTCTCTAACCAGAGCAGCAGGCCGTGACTCAACTCGTGGAACTCCTGCCATGAGCAAATTCCAAACACACACACACACACACACACACACACACACACACACACACACCAGCACTGAAAACAACAAACAGAGATACTCAATAAGAAATGAATAATTTAAAAAAACAAACAAACAAACATGATGGAGTTGACTTGAACTTTCGTGTCATGTTGCAAGTGACGTAATGGAAAGTTAAAATTTTTCAAGAACATCCAGGCGAAAACACCTTTAGGAATCTGATTTGGATCTAATTTCAAAGCACGTCCAGATGTTTATGCAGGCAGGTTGTCATCCTAAAAAATCAGTGGATTTGATTTTAGGTAAAATAAACGACTTGTACAGACAAAAGAATCTGAGAAAGATCATTTGTATAAATCTTTCTTTTGCGCTGGGTACAGTACACAGCTTTATTAGTTCCCTCAACTCAACTGTATGTGTGTGTGTGTGTGTGTGTGGGTGTGTGTGAGTGTGAGTGTGTGTGTGTACCTGGCACTGCATTAGCGCGTCCTGTAGCGCCGCCCTCCTCTGCTGCAGAGCTTTACCCAGCCGGTCCCAGCGCGAGTTCATCTCCTTCAGCCTCCTCCTCAGCCTCCCGCTCTCCTCCGCATCCGATTGGACGAGCTTCACGCCGCTCAGGTTGATGGACAGCACTGTGGGCTTGTGGGTGTCCACCTCCTTCTGAAGATCCTGCACAGAGACAGGATTATGCATTTATTATACGAAAGATCATTTACTAACATTTTTCTTTCTTTTTTTTCTTTTTTTTGTTTATTATTATTTACTTATTCATTGTTATTAATATTGACAAAATTTAATTCATTTTATGTATGTATTTATTATTACTGAATGAAAAATCACTTAATATGTTATTATTTATTAATCAATTTATTTGTGTACTGTATTTATTTGTCTTATAATTTTTTGTTTAATGTTTTTTTTGTTACTACCTAGATAAGTCTATATTATTATTTTTTATTCATTCTTTTAAGTTTTTTTCTTGTTAGGATTATTATTATTATTTGTTTACTTACTGCTATTAATATTGACATTTATTTTGTTTATGCATTTATTACATAAAATATCACTTATTAATGTGTATTTATTTATTCATTTATTTTCTCTTCTTATTTATTTTTTGGTGTATGCTATTTGTTGCTACCTACCTAAGTCTAGACTATTATTATTATTATTATTATTGTTTGCTTACTCATTGTTACTAATACTAACATTTATTTATTTATTTTAAATGTATTTATTATTACTGTACTGTATATGAAAAGCACTTTTATTATTTATTATATTATTATTATTAATTAACCAATTAATTTATGCATTTATCTTAATTTTTTATTTAGATTTTTCTTACTACCTGTATGTCATTATTATTATTATTATTATTATTATTACATTTATTTGTTATAAAAAAATTAAGAAATAATTATTTATCTGAAATTATTTATGAAATTTCATGCAGTCATTTAATTAATTTTAGTTCTGATATTGATATTTATAAATGGATTATATTGATTATATTTATTTTGGTTGCTCAGCAGCAGGGTCACTCAGGTCAGTCTCTGTATTCAGGTCAGTGAGCTTCTGTTTTTAGACTCGCACTTTCATACCACAGACATGTGAAGAATTCACACACACACACGCGCGCACACACACACACCATGTCTATCAGTTAACTGTTAACACTGTAAACTATAACAGCTCCTGTAAATTATACACACTCTAACTGTTAGTAATCACACACACACACACACACACACACACACACACACACACACACACACACACACACCTTGAGTTTTCTGATCTGTTGATCGATGGCTTGTATATCCGTGCTCAAGTCCCGCCCCTTCAGCTCGGCCAGCTCCGTCTCTGCCTGGCTAAGCCACGCCTCCATAGCCTCCAGGTCAGAGGTCAGCTGTTGCCATAGCAGCAGGTCTTCGCTGGAGTTATTGGACTGAGCCTGGATCAGCTCCCAGCGCTTGATCACACCTGCAGAGAGACACGAGACATCAGCACCGGCACGCTCCTCTCTACAGGGTTTATCATCAGAAGTCACAACGCTCGGGACCATTTATTTCATGGTTCACGGTGTTCAATTATCTGACCAATGAGAATGCAGGATGCAATCACATGATCACCAACACGATTCCTGGTTCACAGAAACAGGAACTAAAACAGAACCTGGAGCCAAGTCATCCAAGTTCCTGAAAAGGTTCCTGTGTATGGAGCTACTGTGTGTGTGTGTGTGTGTGTGTGTGTGTGTGTGTGTCTTCTGGCTCGACGGTGACCTGTGTTTTGTGGTTCTGCGTTCTCGGGGTTGTTTAATCCTGCCAGGTCGCTCTCTTCCTCCTCCAGCTCTCCCTCTGCTCTCTTCAGAGCGCTGATGCTTCCTCGACAGTCTCCCATCAGACGCATCTACACACACACACACACACACACACACACACACACAAAACAAGCTTTAATCGAAATAAATATTACAAATTACTCATGTTTCTTTCCTCTGCGTGTTTTCCATGACCTACATAAACAATAGAAAACACAAGAGAGAAAGATTTGCCCAAAATGTATTTATTTAATTATTATTATTATTATTATAGATAAACAAATCAATGAACATGACAGAAGACAATTAATAATAGTTTAATTACTATAATTAAATTTCATATAATTAAATAGATATAAAACGTCGACTCCTCTCTCTGGTCTTCATCATGAGAAAAAAGTGCGTAGAAGCTCTGACTTGCATCCTCTGAGTCAGGTTTAGTTTTTATTCTTAGCTCACTTTATGTTTAAAATGATGATATAATGACATATAACGAATTAAAATCAGAAAAGAAGCTATAAAAGAAAAAAAAAAGTGACCTTGCTGTGACCTTGACCCTAAAAATCAATCCAGTTCTCCTGCCGGTTACGACGATAACTCGGTATAAATCCTACAAACACTCCATCTCCAGTTCTCAGACTGAATGTTTAATGCAGCATCATAACCTCGTCCTGGATTAAAAGTGTACTTACATAACCGCTGTACGACGCGTCCAGGACGTTGTGTGCCGGGTCACCTGCGAAGGAATAAAGTGTTAGAACAACATGTACGAAAAAAAATAACAGCAACATGTTAGAGGGGAGTAAGAGAAGACAAGTGAAGTTTGTTTCTGCAAAATGGATCAGCATGCTACAGTATGAACACTGAGGAGGGATGACACGGGATTAGTCCGAATCGATCAGATTCACGGGTCAAAGATGAGTTCTGAGGCGGCGTGCGCTCGTACCCGAAGCGACGTAAACGAGTGCTTTTAAGTTTCCGTCACCGGATTGACTGGATAGATATAAATACAAACAGGTAAGAAATGTAAACGTTTCTGTAAAACACCCTTTTCATCAGGAAAAACTGATAAACCGAGGAAGAAAAACGGAAAAACTGAGGAACGAAACACAAAAAAGAGCCGCAAAACTGAAAGAAAGAAAGAAGAAAAAAAAAATAAAAATAAATAAATAAATGAAAAATAAAAATAAATGAGGAGCTGAAAAAATGAGGAGCAAAACGGATAAACCAAGGAAGGAAAATGGAAAGACTGAGGAACGAAACACAAAAAAGAGCCGCAAAACTGAAAGAAAGAAAAAAAAAAGAAAAAATTATAAGAAAAAAAAAAGAAAGGAAAAATAAATAAATAAATAAATAAATGAGGAGCTGAAAAAATGAGGAGCAAAACGGATAAACCAAGGAAGGAAAATGGAAAGACTGAGGAACGAAACACAAAAAAAGTGCTGCAAAACTGAAAGAAAGAAAAAAAAGAAAGAAAAAAAGAAAAAAAAGAAAAAACAATAATAATAAAAAAAAAATAATAAAAAAATAATAATAAATGAGGAGCTGAAAAAATGAGGAGCAAAACGGATAAACCAAGGAAGGAAAACGGAAAGACTGAGGAACGATACGGAAAAAAACAAGAAGCGAAACAGAGACAAAATGAGGAAGGAAATGGTAAGACTGTGGACCAAAATTAAATTAAATTAAATTTTTTTTTTTTAATTAAATTTTATTTATATAGCAATTTTAACAATGTTCATTGTCTCAAAGCAGCTTAACAAAAGATTTTTTTAAAAGAAAATTAAAAAGATAAGTAGTGGAAGTGAAAAATTAAAGAGCGAAGGAGTCTCCAGTGTCAGTGCTTTGTAACAGCCAGAGTTAAAGCTGTGTCTTCAGGACAGACGAACTTTATACTCGCTACAAGAAACCGTGAAAGAACGAGACGAGACGTTCCCCAGCATGAACTGTAACTACAAGTGCACAAAACAGAGTGTTTTATTCTCACTAATCTGTATTAATGACCTTCTGTAAGACTGAACGGCCATAAATCAGATCCATCTTTGACCCGTGAACACGCTCATGCCTCGCGGTGTCATAATGACGGCGTGACAGTCAGCGCATGCGCTCGTTATTACTGGATAGAAGACGGACACACAGAGTGATTCCGGGTAGAAACGGCGACACTGATTCATGCAGATGAGCTGATTTACTGACATGCACACGATTAAAACCTGGGACTGAATTAGCGAGTGGGTTTAAAAGGACACGCTCGGTGCGTACCGGAGGATGACCTCAGAGTGCTTTCTGTCAGTTTTATATAGGCCTCAGGACTCTCGGGGATCACTACGTCTGCGGAGAGAACCAGACACGAAAAAAAAGGCAAAAAAAACAAAACAAAACACACCAGCTTTTAGCTTTTACTAAACACAGCTACAGTGTGGAAATGTAATGTAAACGCATCCGTGTCTAAAACACACACACACACACACACCTTTGAGAGCTGCGGTAGTGCTGCCTACGATGGCCTCGTCCTCCTGGCCCCGCCCCTTTTTCTTCGCCACTACGGCGTGCCCCATGGGCTCGAGGTCGTAGTCGTGGTCCCACTCTAGCGGGATGGAGTCCACGCTACCGGGGGTCTCGCGACCCGAGCAGTTAGTGCGCAGCAGCGCCGGGCTGACGGAGGCGGTCCTGCTGTTGGTGGCGGTGCTGGGTAAGGAGTTTCCCTCTTCCCACTGGAGGTCAGAGAGGTCACTCGAGCCGTCGAGGTCGAACTCCCGGTCGGAACCGTCGCACTCGTCGTCGGGCAGCTGCGAACGACACGGAGGGGATTTTTCTGTTAGTCAAGTGCGGAACGGACGGACGTGATGAGGTGGAATCGCCCCAATGTGCTTTTATTCCTGATATTCTGTTGTTGAATAAAGTGAGATACAATGACACGGCGTCTCACCGGCAGGCGCGTGAGCTTCCTGTAGTAGCGGTCGACGCGGCCGAACACTTCCCTGCAGTACCTCTGCAGCTCGTCCAGCTCCTCCTCGATTACCGCGGCGTCCATGGGCTCGCTCTTCTCCATCAGAGCTTCACCCTGACTGAACACGCTCCCGATCTTCCCCGCGTTCAGATCGATCTCCTGCTGGAAAGCCTGAAACACCAAACACACGATTAGCCGTGATGCAACAAACCGATAAATACAGCGATATCTCGATACATATCAACGCCCTGCTCCATTCATTTTAACTTTAAAAACTGAAATTTTTTACAGGCATTTTCATAGCCGGTGCAGAGAGGAATCATAAATTAAGCTTAAACGATGTTTAAAGTCTATTTATTTCATATTTTGCTTAATTTACATGTCTTTTCTAAATGTTATAATTGCTTTTAGATGCGAAAATATGATTATAGAGTTGGAAATTGGTAATATTGGTAATATTTTTGTGTGGCTGGAACGGATTATCTGCGTTTAAATTATTTCTTATGGGACAATGCGTTTCACAATACGATCTTTCACCTTAAGAACTCCCGTATTACAGCCGTATTATTATGACAGAAATAACGGTTTTTGCTAGTGTAGCCTAAAGGAGTCATAATCACATGTATGGGCGGGGCTAATTTCCAAACATCAAACAGGAAAAACATACTGCCTGAATGGTCGATTTTTTTTTACCGCATTGAAATAACTTAAATATATATATTTCGTATAAAACTAGAAACTCATACCTGATACCTAAATGCAACCACACCACTATCTTAAAAACAATCATTCATACAAACAATACAAACTTAACGCTGAGAAGTCAGAGTTTACAATTTGTACATTCTTTTATCAAAGGGTTAAAGTGTGTGACTTTAGCGCCCTCTGGTGTCCGCGGATACAACAAGGCCCAGACCGTTGTGGGCGGAGTTTATATTTCTGTCCAGTAGTTAGCATGAATGTGGTCCTCACCCGAAGCTGTTTGATTTTGGCCTGAACGTCACACTCGGAGAAGTGCTCGATGTTGGTGAGCTGCAGGTCCATCTCGGTCAGCCAAACCAGAACCCCGTCTCTCACTGTCTCAAACTCCTCGCGCTGGCTGATGAAGTGCTGCAGGACGACAACGTCATATTGTTCTTAAATCCCGGATGTTATTTGGATTTTGATCGTAACCACCAATGTGAGAGGACTGAAACTACAGCTAAAAGCTAAACTATGCGCTCAGCCAGCCAGCTGTAAATGTAGGCAGCTAGCTAGCCTAGCTAGCGTAGCTAATGTTGCTAAACGATTACATGTTCAGTGCGGTCACCTTGAGCCTGCGCAGGATGGCCGCCACTCTCCTCTGCAGCGTGTCCCAGCGCTGGTTCCCATCATGCACCATTTGGCGAAGGCGGCAGGATGAGTCCGTTCGGTTCTCGCGCGCCAGTCTGCGGTACTGCTTGTTGATGAGTTCGAGCTGAGTTAAACACTCCTGCACCTGCCTCTGAAACGCCTGCAACACACACACACACACACACACACACACACAGAGCATTTAGGGAAGCGCTGATGAATTCTAGATTGTGATTGAACCAAGAGTTGTTCGTTGGCCAAGTCAAAATTTATAAAAAATCTTTGCTCGTCTTGCGGAACACTCGCGAAACACGTTACTCGCAATCCGAGGTTCCACTGTATAACCTTGTTTTTAAGTGGTATTTGCTTTGTTGTGTTGAGGTAATTCGCTCAACAATGTCTCAATGTCATGTAGACAACGTCGCTCCAGCACCGTTTTATCAAAGTGAATCAAACTTTCACAAACGACCCAACATCTCCCATCCTCCAGTTTGTGCAAACGTTCCTTTGCACATCCACGTCCATTTTAGTCATTCTCTCTCTGTCTCTCTCTGTCTCTCTCTCACTCTCTCTCCACTCATTTACCTCGAACTTCTTCAGCTCCTCCTTGGCGACGGTGTAGAGAACTCCAGACGAGTTGGGCAGAGCTGCGGTTCTCTCCGACACCTTCAGCCAGTCCTCAAAGTGTGAGTAATCATCCAGAAACTTCTGCCACAACCTCCACGTCTCCTCGATCCTACACACACACACACACACACACACACACACACACATATTAAAATATGCAATTAATCCTGTAGCGGATGGGCGTTACAGGACAGTTCCATCTACAAAAGTGGCGTTCGGGTCAAACCAGGACTTTTGATCTGATTCACGTCTGAAACCCTGGCCTCCTAGGAACTCCTTTAATGGCCCAAACATTAGAGGGTTCCAGGTTTATACCCCACCACCACCAAGTCGCCACTTGAGATATCTAATGAGACACAGATGTAGTACATCCCGAGTCCTGCTTTGACTCGAACGCCCGTCATAGATAATGAACACGTGGGTGATGTCATGCGACACAACGCACAACACACGTGTTTTGAAAAGGTTGTGCCTACAGTATGTACGCCTTATGAACTCGTACTTGAGCCTGCGCTCCATGGCCACGGCGCAGATGTTCCTCCAGCGGCGGTCCAGGCTGCGCGTGGCCTGCTGGATGGAGTCGCACTCGGTCTCGGTTGCGCAGGCGTCGCAGTCGTGCAGCAGCACCTCGCACAGGTTCAGCACTGAGGCCACGCCCGTGCTGTGCTTCTCAATGTCTCGCTGTAAATCCTGCACCGACACACACACACACACACACACACACACACTAAACTTAAACCCGACACTGGAGACTCCTTCCGGAAACATCTGGTTACAGAAAACTTCGCCGTATGACGACTGTATGATCTGAGTAGAAGTGCGTCGTGACCTGCTGCTGGTTGAGTTTCTTCTGGATCTCGTTGCCGTCGCAGGTCTCGTAGACGATGGGCCGGGACAGTTCCGTCTCGATGTGTGTGAGCCACGCGCGCAGGCTGCTCATGTTCTTATCCAGCTGCTGCAGTGCCACCAGAGTCTCCTTCAGCTTCTTCACCCTACACACACACACACACACACACACACGGAAGTTTAATTTTAAACCCAGACACTCCAGCACCAGTGCCATGAAACCCAAATGACCAGCTACTGCCAAAGCCTTTAAATCTGACCACTGCCGCTGAAACCATGCTGAAAATGAAAACGTCACCATGTGGAATCTCGCAGAACAAAACACACACACACACACACACACACACACACACACACACACACACACACACACATAGTCAGCCAGCTATAGCACATGACGAGAAGTTGATTTGAAAACGTGGTCTGTGGTGTAAAGCTGCATCCTGAAGAGCTTCTAATAAACTCCGACTGAAGAGATTTAAATAAAGCGAAGGCAGCACTGGAGACGAGACGGTACAACCACTACTGTTCTTCTGATAACGGTACAGAAACCCACCGTGTCAGCCTGCACTGATACTGCACCATGTCCTCCCTTTAAAACATACTGAACTTATTATTTTCCCTTTAAAACCAACTGAATTTTTAAGTAATAATTTGGGTTATTAAGGGAAGCAGTTCACTTAAATAAAAAAAACAATAATAATAAAGAATATATGAGTTTATCTTTGAAAATAAAACTTTTTTCCCACTTTAAAACATACTGAATTTTAAAGTAATATGTTTTTTTTTAGGAAAAAGTTAAATTAAATTAATAATAATAATAATAATAATAAATAGGAAGAAATGGGAACAAAATCTAGAATTTGTTTTTTGACAAAATTATTTTTTAACATATATGTTTTTTTGTTGTTTTTTTTTTAAATAAAAATATCCCTTTAAAACCTACGAATTTAAAAAATAATAATTTTTGCTATTTCTGGAAGTAGTTTATTTAAATAATAATAATAATAATAATAATAATAATAATAATAATAATAATAAAAAGAGACAAAGTAGACAAAATAACAAATGTTATTACAATATTATTTTTGAATATATTTTAAATAGTTATTTCTTCCCTTTAAAGCTTACTGGAATTTATGTTATGCTTTTTTTTCTATTTTTGGAAGCAGTTTAATTGAATAAAAAAAAATAATAAAAAAGTAATAAATAGGAAGAAACAGGAAAAAAAATCTAAAAACATATGACAAATTAAATCAAGTTTTTATATCTAGCTAAACGTTGTCACTTATGTAGCAAATAAAATAAAAAATTAAAAGAACAAATTCTAAGAAAAAATCTTTATAAAATTCGAACAAAATATGCAGTCAGATTTCTTCCTGTGTAAAAATTCCAGAGTTTTCCATTAGTTACAGGATTAGTCGGATAGTTTTCCTCTCTATATCCAGCACACTATTTCTGTAAGCGACTGGCGCGGGCCCTCGGCTCGTCTCTAGTCTAACGCGTTTCATAAACAATCCTGATGACCCAGTAATGATCGGCGCTCTAACACTCGGTCACTCACGGCCCAGACGTACGCAGCACAAGCCCTGAAGTCCTACACGCCGTGTGAGATGTTGTGAAAGTGGGAGCTCGGTCGTGCCTGGTGGCGTCGCAGTCGCAGTGCGGCAGGTCCGAGTCGGGGTCTGGACTTGGCTCCATGCTCTCTGCGGCCCGGTCCAACACCATGAGGACGAAACACTCTGATCCCGATCACAAACAAACTCCTGCTCACAAACTCGCTTTCGTCTCGACACCAGGTCCTCTGCAACTCTGTGGGTGTGTGTGTGTGTGTGTGTGTGTGTGTGTCTGTGTGTGTGACAACTGTTCCTGAGACAAGGAATGTAACAGTGAACGGTGACTGAGTGACAGGAACTTCTGCTGCTAAAATAAGACTACAGTCATTAACACATGCCTCTGTGTGTGTGTGTGTGTGTACAGTAAACAATGACATATTTTCATTTCTCTTTAGAACATCTAATGTTATGTGTCGAATTAAGTTACAAAAACATATATATAGTGATTAAATATTTAAAAAAATATCAGAATTTTTATTTTGAGGTGATTAAAAAATTTAGCCTGAAATTGTCTTAAAATATATATTTTTTTTATTTCAAAGACTGGATGCAAAAAAACAAAAAATTTAAAGTTGCTTGTTTTTTTTAAAGCAAAAAAAAGGGAGAAAATTAAAAGAATAGAATGTATATTATTTAATACAATATTTTATAAAATATTTTAATTAATTTAAATATTGAATATTTTTGTTATTAAATATTAACCATTTAACTAAACTGAATTATTTTTGCATTTTTATATTAAATTTTCTATAAATTAGTTTAATTTTTTATTACCTTATTATATTACATTCAAAACAGATAAATAATATCAAATACATTCATGCATTTATAAAACTTCTAAAAAATAAAAAAAAGCAGAAAAAGGAGAAAAACACATTTCTAAATATAATTTATTTTTATTTTTACATTTATTTTATTTCGAAAATATTCAGTATATTTAACTCAGGATATCTGTACTAGTTATAACATCACATTTTACTTAAAAAAAAAAATAGAAGAATCAACCTCGACTTAAACTTCCCTTTAATTCTTTATTGTTTATATTACTCGCTTTGACACTTTGTCTTATTATTTCTATAATTTATCAGTAATATTCAATCACATTCCAGATGTGTGTTCTTGTTAAGACTCATCTCTCAAAACAGCAAAAAATATAGTAGAATTTATCACTCTTTTTTAAATTATATTTCCTTTTTATTTTAACGGTACATTTAAAATATTTCACTTGTAATTTAATAAAATATATATTATTAAATTAATACTCATTTGTTACACTTGTAAATAATTATTATATTAATAAAAGTTTATAATTAATTTAGTAATAATGTAATAAACCTTTAACAGTTTCGTTTGATTTAATTTGCATTCAGATTTCATTATTAAAAATATTAAATATTACAGATATTTGTAATTCTCAAAACAAAAAAAAAAAATGAACATTTAAAAAAAGATATTATTTATTTATTTAATTTTCCCCTTCTGAAATTATTATTATTATTTTTTTTAAAATGGCAGACAAATGGTCAGGAGATATCTGTGGTATACTCCTCAAAAAAAAAAAAAAAAAGGAAGGGAACTAAAGGGAATCCCAGCTTGAATGCACACACACACACACACACACACACACACACACACACACACAGTATATAAAGAGTGGGCGTGGTTATGTTCCTGTTTATGAAACAAACCCCGACTTCCTCAAACCCCAGAAGCCGAGGCGTCGTTACTCACGTCCGTGTGTGTGTGCTGCTGAGACACCGAGACACTCATCTTCACCGCCTTACACATCACCTGACACGCTGAGCGGTCCACTGACTGTTGCCATGACGACGCTCTCACCATGGCTAGCTAGTATCGGCCAATTAAACAACCTAGCATGCTAGTCGCAATGGGAATACTGGATTAGATATTTGTACACTGGATTTGCATGTCGTAAAACGTCCCGATACTGACTCACTAGTTTTCACCTGCAACTCCAACTTTATCCGCCAACTTGCAATCTGATTGGTCGAGAGGAACGACAGAGCTTTTACTTAATTAATTAATTAATAGCTTATTAAATCACCATTTAACTCTCAGAGACAAACCGAGATAAACAAGTTAAGGAAGCTCTACTGTCAGACAGAGCAACATTATGTGTGTGTGTGTGTGTGTGTGTGTGTGTGTGTGTCACCTGGCTGCGATGAGGTCGAGCAGGTGCTGCCAGCGCTCGTTGACTTTGCTCAGCTTGTACTGGATCTCGGCCGCTTTGCTCTCGTGGCTGGCCTGAGCCAATCTCTCACCCATCAGCTCCAACTGCTGCTTATTCTCCTCCGCTACCGAGATCTCCTCCTGATAGTCCTGATACACACACACACACACACACACACACACACACACACACACACACACACACACACACACACACCATTATAACATTTTCCTGTGTGTGTGTGTGTGTGTGTGTGTGTGTGTGTGTGTTGTGCCTGGACGAGGTCGAGGCTGGGGTGTACATACTTATATGCATTTCTGAAATAGACGACAGGTGGGTGTGGCGCCTCACCTTCCTGAGCTTCTCGATCATGTCCTCGATGCTGATGTCTCCGTTCTGAGACACTTTACTCTCCATCTGAGTCAGCCACTCACACAGCTCCTTATTCTTCTCGTTAAACACCGCCCACTCGTTCAGCTTCTCACTCACCTGCTGCCTGCGCACGGACAGCTACAGAGAGACAGACAGACAGAGACAGAGAGAGAGACTTTGGGTGTCTTTAATTTTGAACCATTCATAACATTTCTATCTTATTTGGAAACGTGCAAGAATTAAGTGAAATTGCCGTAGTTATTTAGATATTTAGATAGATAAGCAGCATATATATACTCACACACACACATACATGCACATACATAAATACATATATGCACATACACACATATACATGTACATCTATATGTATACATACACACATATGTATACATACATATGCACAAACACAAATACATGCATACATACACACACATACACATCCATATAATAAAAGTTTTACATTTTCACATGAGTATGCTGAGTTAGATAAAAGAAGTTATAGTGGATAAAAACGTCAATAAATAAATAAATAGTCACAAGATAGAATCTATGATGGTTTGATTTCGTAATGGTACATAACATAAAAACACCTATAAGACAGGAAATGATTAATAAATAAATAAAATAGGTCAATAAATAGGTAACTAAAAGGGGTAAAATAAGATGCCTTTGTAGCTCTGTATACTGTGTATGTTGTCATAAAACTTCTGTTAAAAGGTTAAAATTAACAGATCGTTTTCCACACAGCATAAATAAAGAGAGAGAGAGAGAGAGAGAGAGAGACAGACAAAGCGAGAGAGAAAGACACACACACAGACAGAAAGTGAGAGAGAGAGACACACACACACAGACAGAAAGAGACACACAGAGAGAGACACACAGAGAGAGAAAGCGGGAGACAGACAGCGAGAGACAGAAGGTGAGAGGGACATATGTGGAGAGAGAGAGAGAGAAACGGACACAGAGAGTGACAGACAGAAAGTCAGAGAGACAGACAGATGGAGAGAAAGTGAACGACAGACAGAGAGACATAGACCGAAAGTGAGAGAGACAGGTGGAGAGAGAGAGAGAGAGAGAGAAAGAGAGAAAATGAGAGACAGGCAGACGGAGAGAGAGACACAGAAAGTGAGAGAGACAGATGATGGGAGAAACAGAGACGGGGACAGAAAGTGAGAGAGACAGAAAGTGAGACGGACAAATGGAGAGAAAAAAGTGAGAGGCAAACAGACAGAGAAAGACGGACAGAAAGTGAGAGACAGACAGACAGAGGAACAAAACGGAGAGAGATAAAAGAGACAGACAGACGGAGAGAGAAAGTGTGTGAGAGCGAGAGAAAGCGAGAACAAGAGAATGTTTGTAAACATTTACATTTAATAATTACGTAAAAAAGTCTTTCATCTTTTTATTTGATAACGAAACGTGAAACGAGTCCTGACTCATTAGGAACTGTTTATTTTTATTATCTATTTACATTAAAATGTACAGTAAGTGCTGCACTTCCTGAACACACACACACACACACACACACACACACACCTGAAGCACCTCGTTGTCTGTCTGATTGTTGATGTGTTGATGATGAAGCTCCATGTGAACAAGCTTACTTTATGAAAACACAGCTGTGTGTGTGTGTGTGTGTGTGTGTGTGTGTGTGTGTTTGTCAGAGGAACAGTTGGTGTGTAACACCTGTGTGAGGAATGTGACTGTGGAGCATGTGTGCGTTGTGTGTGTGTGTGTGTGTGTGTGTGTGTGTGTGTACCTGATGACACGTCTCCTCCCACTGTCTCTGCAGCAGCTCCAGTCTCTCCTGCAGGACGGTGAGGTCGTCCGAGCCCAGGCAGCTCGACAGCGAGTCTCTGAGGACACACAGAGCGGCGACGTCGTCCGCCCAGCCCTCGGTGCTGCCCTCTAACTCCTACACACACACACACACACACACACACACACACACACACACACACACACACAAGCATAATAACAGCGTAAATCATCACTTTGTACAACCGCGTAAAAGTCTCTCACGTGAAAAAAAAAACACGTCTAGCGTGTTTCACGGCGGCTCATTAACCAACATCGATCTCGCTGAGTGCTCAAGTGCTCTCAGTCACTTCACTCAGACCGAATAAACATCAATAAGACATTTAATCAGGACGATGGACGGGCGCTCGTCACGTTAACACGACGCTATCGTCACGTGAGCGTGAGCTGTTGTTTCTTTTTCTTTAAAAAAAAATTTTTTTTACCTTGCAGCGAATTTGCTCGTTGTGCAGCTCTTCATGGTGATCGGGTAGAGGCAGAGAGAGCTTCCTCTTAAACGCTCTCAGCTTCTCGTGTGACGCAGCAATCCCTTTCTCACACTGCTCCCAGTCCTATACACACACACACACACACACACACACACACCCACACACACAATATGAAACATGCAGCCCATCAAACAAACATCGCACAATAAAAACGTTCTGAATCATAAATCCTGAGCTCAGTCCTACACACACACACACACACGCACACACACGCACACACACACGCACACACACACGCACACACACACACACCTTTTCCGTCGTCCCCTAGCAGACACAAACCTCACGCAGAACTCCACAGCCATCCTTCTTTTCCTAACGGATAACCAGCGATCCCTCTCTTCCTGATCCGGATATATTTCCGTCCCTCGGAATGCTGCGTCATACAGACCCACTGCGCATCTTTCTTCACACCACCTCCGTGTCTCTGCACTCGTTTCTCCCTCTCTCTCCCTCCCGTACACTCTCACACACACTCTCACACACACACACACATACACACACTCCCTTTCTCTCATGCTGTTACATCATTAAAATCCACAGCCACTGGGCCTCCGAGTGGCGCAGTGGTTAAAGCGCTCGGCCTATCATCCGGAGATCGCTAGTTCGAATCCCGGGTGGTGCTGTAACCTCTCGCAGCCGGAGGTCTAGAGAGAGCTGATTGGCCGAGCTCTCTCAGAGGGGAGGGATGAGAGGTACTTAGTGTTCCCACATTAATCACGGCTCTACAGCCAATCAGGGGCGTCTGTGAGCTCGCGCAACGGAGGGAGCGGATAGCGCTGTCCTCCGAGTGTGTTACGCCGCCCCCAACGGTGCGCGAGCGAGCAGTTCGAAAAGATGCGGTCGGCTGGCGTCACGTGGTTCGGAGGAAACACGTGATGGTCTTCGGCCCTCCCGGCTGAGTGGTAGTAGTAGCCTTGGTGTGGGAGCCCCCTAGTGACAGGGAGGAATTGGACACGACTAAATTGGGGAGAAAATCGGGAAAAAAAAAAAATAAAAAAAATCCACAGCCATGAAAATCCTCGGACAGATTACTCAAGACGAGCTCTGACGATGCAGATGTTAGCGCAGCTGCCAGACAGGTGTGTGCGCAGTTTATTTGTTCGACGCGCACACATGACACACAAGATCAGCTTTACTTCATTTGTGAAAGATTGGACTTTTTAACGTTAACGTGATCTTGTTTTCCTGAATCATATTCCTCAATAATCTCTGATAATTTGCTCTGGGATTGTTTACTTAAAATAGAAAAATGCATTTTTCTTTAATTAACACATCATTAAAGATCTTAGGGATGCAAATCATTTATTTAAGATTAATATTTTCAAGATTAAAGACGTTAAGATTCATTACAGTTACGGTTCTCCCACAGCATATGAACGCCCCGACTTAAGAATTGAGCCGAACCGAACGGCAGCTAATTTTGCACGAACGTCTGGGGGACGTTTAAAAACTTGTTTGTGTCAGCGGAAAGCCAAGCGAAGTGAGTTCACATAATTTTTTGTGTTTTTTTTTTAAGATTTAGTAAAGACATAGCACCAAGAATGTTAGCAACGATGTTAGCAAGAAGAAAAGGGAGCCACTTTCAGTTTGGTTTTTAAATCGAGAGGAATCATAAATTAAAGTTAAGTGAGGTTTAATGTCTATTTATTTCATATTTTACATGATTTACACGTCGTTTTATAAATATTTTGATTGTTTTTATATTCAAAAATATGATTATAATGTTGGAAATTGGTAACATTTGTAATATTTTTGGGTGGCTGGAACGGATTATCTGCATTTACATTATTTCCTATGAGACAAAACGTTTCACAATACGAAATCTCGCCCTAAGAACTCTAAATTTATTTGTACAGTGTTTTGCGGCATATTTCTCCGTAGCTCACAGATCTATTAACTTGTACACCACTAGAGGGTGCACTTGCAGTTCACCAATGAATGGTGTTAGAATTAAGAATTATTGTTTACTGACGTGTTCAACTACTGAATCCATTATAAAAACTGTACATTGTGAAAAATTCCTACAGTGAAAATATGTTTGTATAGTTGTACAATTAAAGCCTCTGACATTCATCTCGCTATCCATCAAAAGCTTACCGCTCTAAATGTCCTAAAGGATTTCGAGATTTTGTTTGTGTAAAACAACATTTTGGTAATGTCACAGAGAAAAATGTAAAGTTTGCAACTTTATTCATTACAGCTATAATTTTATTGATCAGAGTTATCAGGATTTTAACTCAGAAGAGAAGAGCAGAAATCCAACTACAGCCGATTAGAAAAACTAATCCCGTCTGAGTGAGACTAAAAACTAAACTGATGACGAGGCTGATTGAACAACAGCTGTATAAGTCGTGTTGCTGATTGCTGAAATGTCATCTCTCGTACAAAGCAACAGTCTTTTGCTCCACACTCCAGTCCAGTAGGTGGCGGTGATGCACCAACCGCACATGAACTCCAAAGAAGAAGAATGAGAAAAGAAGCAGCTATGCTCTCATAAAACAAGAGGAAAAACGCTTGGAAGTTTATCTAAATACTTTCAAAACTCTGATGCTGAATCAAAATCTGAATCGTGCCAACGTACCAAAAAATGTTTAGTAACTGTAAAGCTCGCCAAGATTTAAAGTTCAAACTTTAACTTGAACGTGTCCGCTTGCAAGATGGAAGTGTGGCGGATGTGTGGATTTATTGTAGTAGCTAGCTTACAACAACTAGTTTCAGTGCAATTAAAATACACTACGGTTTACAAACGCAACTCGTACAAAGAAGAAGAAAACTTGATCACAAGACCTACTGTAGGTAGCGACTCACCTTCAGCAGCGCGAGCAGCTCCTTCTTCCTCTGGTCCAGACGGATGCTGGCGCTCCTCCACCGCTCCTGAAGCTCCGTCAGCTCCTCCTGCAGCAGCGCCTCTGCCTGGGCGTCGGCCGAGAGGAGGAGCTGCCTTCCCGCCTCCACGGCTAAGATGTAGCTGCCCTGCTGCCTCTGTAGCACTCGCTCCTTCAGCTAGGGGGCGACAGAGAGCAGAGCAGAGACGTTAGCGGGCTGATCCAAAAGGAGCGGTTTCAGGAGAAACCTTTTGGAGTGTGCGATGTTACTTTTACTGATTTGGAAACTTTGTGTAATGTTAAGGTTCTTCACCTGTATGTGGTCGAGGACACCTCGCGCCTGCTGTAGCGCCGTGACTCGTCCTTCATGCTGCTGCTGCTGCTGCTGCGGTTCCTCCTCCGGTTCCAGATCTGCCTCCTGCAGCCAGTGTCTCATTTTGTCCGAGAGTTCGGTGTAGCGCTGCCACTGACACACCAACGCGTCGATGATGCCCCGCCTCTGCTGCGCTCTCCGAACCACACCCTGCCACTGGTTACTCAGCAGCGCCAACTTGAGGCCAAAATCCTCTCTAGAGTCCAGCGCAGAGAGGGAACGAAACAGCATTCAGCTTCCTGGTTTGACTTTTAACATGGTAGTAATAGATATCTGATCGGAAATTGTAAAACTTTAAACTCGGACACACACAACATCAGGTTTAAAAATTAGTTGTTCTCTGGGGAAACTCCTAAAGCTTCTATATTGAACTTGACATTGCAGAAAAATGCTTTTTAACAAGTTATATACTGTATGTTTGCAAAAAGTCGAATTTTTCTATTGTACAATTATAAGAAAGCAAATATCAGATTAACCCATTTTTAGACATTTGTACGAATGACGAGCTTTTTGTACTTCTTTTACTTGACGACTTTCACATTTTTGACCAGAATGAGAAATAAAAAGGATTGATTTTTCTTTTCCTCCTCGAGATTCTCTTGGTCATATATTACTCAAGTAAAAGTAGAAGTCCTACATTCACGTGTGTAGTTGAGTACAAAAGTACAAAAGTGATCACCTTCGAATTTACTGAGGTGTCAAACCTGGGGCTGAAACGATTCCTCGAGTGATTCGATTACAAAAAATGATCGAGGCAAAATCTTCTGCCTCGAAGCTTCTTTTAATTAATTTTAAAAGCTTGCGTTATGTTTGTGCGCAATTATCTGTTTGGCGTGACGCAGCGCGCTTCCGGGTGCAAGCCGCCAGTAAACACAGACGAAGAAGAGGCGCTTACGTCACCCGCAAAGCGGAAGGAGACGCAAACAGTTAGCTGTGTATTGATTTGACGGAGCGTTCTGTAAATAAAATGATAAAATTATATTCAAATTTATTTTAAAGTTTGCCTTAATTTTTTCTGATACTTGAAATACCTTTTTTTGTTTGTTTGTTTGTTTTTGGAACTGAGAATGTATGGCTGTAATGCACTTAATTCATCTCAGTCAACTTTAAGCTCTTCCTTGTATTGTGAATAATGACGATGTTTATTTCTGATCAAATGCTGTATGCATTAAAAAAAAATAAAAGTAGATTTTTCTAAAAAGAAAACCGATTAATCGTTGTATCTCTTAAATATTTTACATTGCTGTTTGATTAAGCAAAAGTAAATTTTATCCGATTACTTGATTACATTTTTGGAAGAATACTCGATTACTAAAATATTCGATAGCTACAGCCCTGGTCGAAAGTATTTAGCTTGTATTAGCTCACTCTAGCCTTTTTCATAATCCAAAAAAAAACAAAACAAAAAAAAAAAACGCTCTCTCTCTCTATTTCTCGTTTTCTTCGTTGCACATAAACAAATTAATGCATATTTGCACAATCGCTGGACATTTCCATTTCAAATCCCATTTCATCTCCACACTAAAGTTTCCTATATTTTCTATATTTTTCTACATTTGGACAGAATTTTTTCCCCCCCGTATTTTGTACAGCTAGGTTTTTCTTTATTTTATATTTTGCTTTATCTTCTACAGATCTATTTTTCTTAGCTAAGGTTTTTCTATATTTTATTTCTTATCGTATTTATTTCCTATTAATAAATAAATGAAGGTCTTTTAAGGTCACGGGAGGTCGTTTAAGCATTTCACTGCAAACCGTTCATACTGTGTATGACTGTGTATGTGACAAATAAAAGTCGATTTTTTTTATTTGGTTCGCTCTGCTTCCATGCCGTTCTCACTGCAGTCTGCTCCCAAGCTCCGGTTCTGATTTCAAACATGTTTCGCCACATTGAGTGTTTCACAAAGGAAATGTGAAATAATGAAATGTGAAATGTGACTCATAATTGTCACCTCTTCAATACGACGCACCGCTGTGGTTATGCAGTGCAAACAGGAGGTCACCTGACAAGCCGGACCAAGCATGTTAGCTTAGCGACGACGACTGCAGGACGGTTCATTTCACATGACCGAATGCTCGAAACTAATTACACTTAGCAGTACGGGAATTAAATCTAAAGCGTTTAGTTTACAACCTTTAGTAGTAAAGGCTACTTGTTTTTTTTTTTTTTTTTTGTTTTGTTCCTTCGTTTTTAAAAGACAACATTTCTCAGACCTGTCTTCCACTCGTCCCTGATTCAGGAGCTGATGGCCGTCACTAATGATGGAGCAGAGGATCTGTTGTCGACTGAACATCTCAGCCTGGAACAGCTGCAGAAACAAAAACACACACACACACACACACACACACACACACACACACACCGCATTAAACACACATACTGTACTCTACTACATTAACCACACAGCGAGGCAGGCGAGGACAAACTTCACTCGGAGACGTGCTGTGCATTCAGACAGCTGAAACGTGGACAAAAGAGCTGGGGACATTTCATGTCAAATAATTAAAGGTTTCATGGTCAGGACGTAAACACTATTCTAACTTTATCTTCAATTAACGATAAATTTAAATGTATTAAATTGAATAAACAACTTATTGTAGAATTTTTTTTTTTAGAATGTCAGATAAACTGCTACAGATAATCTGGAAACATTATAAAAAAAAAAAAAAAAAAAAAAAAAAAAAAAAAAAAAATATATATATATATATATATATATATATATATATATATATATATTCTAGACATGAATATGCAGATTAGTGGACACTCACGTCCTTCTTCCATCCCTTTTAGATAACAGCATGGCCTTGAGTGTGATATTGCTTAAATATATATCATACAGCAATATACAGTATATTATCGTACTGTGTTGTGTTATATTGTATTCTATTATTTTACATTATTATATTATATTATAATGTTGCTGATGTTAGAATTTAAACAATTATAGAAGGATTTCCTTTTATTTGCATATTCATGTATATTAATGGCTCTTGGTCTTTTATAATAATAATAATAATAATAATAATAATACAGGTTTATTTTTTATTATGTTTCATTATTAACAGTTAATAACAGGTTATAAAGGCACAACGATCTCACCTCATGCTCCCTCTGCTGCTCTAACAGGCTCTGGTAATTTCCCGAGATCTCAGCGCCGAGCTTCTCCTCCGTCTGGTTGAGGAAGCCAAGCCACGTTTCACACTTCTCCAGGAAAGTCTGTCTCTGCAGCATGACAGCCTGCAGCTTACTGCACACACACACACACACACATTATTAAAAATAAAGAAAATATAGAAAAACCTTCCTCTGTAAAAAATACAGTACAAATAATAAAAGAAAAGAAAAAAGAAGAAAATTTTAAGAAAAATAAAGAAATAAAAAAAGAAAAATAAATAAATAAATAACTAAAAAGAAAAATAGATCAACTCCCAAGTCTCCATTAAAATTATAATTTTTTAAAATCAACAACCGTTACGATTTTATCACGACACCTCGGTGCCGATAAACCCCTCCAGATGTGTTGCGTCTGTACCTGAATCTCTCCGTGCTGTGTGCTGAGGTGGACGTCCAGCTCCTGTTCAGGTTCTGCAGGTTTTTGATCTCCTGCTCATTCAGAGCTAGTCTGTATCCCAGACTGTTTAACCGCTCCAGATCAGGAGACAGCCGACTCAGATTCAGCATCTGGATCTACACACACACACACACACACACACACACACACACAGTTTCTCTTGAGAAACACTACCACACACTCTTAAACAAACTGCAGTTATCACCGTATTGGATCGTACCTTGAGTTTCTCCATGCGTTCCTGCACGGCGGACAGATCCGCAGACCCGGCCGGATCGGACTCCTTCAGCACCTCCTGCGCCTCCTCGGGCCACCGACTCAGACGCCGCAGCTCCTCCCTGAAGCCCTCACAGTCCTTCACACTTGCCTGGCGACCGAGATGTGGTGATGTCATTAAGATGTTATTATTATGATGTTATTTACTAGTAACTAACTAGTTATTACTGTTAATGAAGTCACCTCTATCAGCGCCTGCTGCCTGCGGAGGGCGTGTCCCACTGTTGCTAGGCGACGGATGAGTGACAGGTAGTCTCTGTGGAAGGTTGCCATGGATGAAGGTTCCACCTGCAGCCTCAGCTGTTCCTCCACATCTATCAGCTGCTGCAGCGTGGCCTGGACCGAGGCATGGGTCTTCAGTACGTCCTGCAACAAGAACACACACACACACA
Source organism: Clarias fuscus (assembly GCA_030347435.1). Lineage (NCBI taxonomy): Eukaryota > Metazoa > Chordata > Actinopteri > Siluriformes > Clariidae > Clarias > Clarias fuscus. Next base: position 4,399,291 of record CM059229.1, read on the forward strand.
CACACACACACACACACACATGCAAACATTAATGCGTCTCCTGTACAGTGCTCATGATAAAGTAAAATCTGACAAATGTTCTGTTTCTTTATCAGTTCAGGGTTTTGTGACTGAGAGAAAGAGTCAATTAATGAGTCTAACTGAATCAGTGAATGAAAGTTAGGGAGGGGGTGAGTCGGTGATGAGTGAGTCAGTGAAAGAGTCAGAGAGTAAGTCAGATGTGAGTGAATCATTGAGTCAATGAGTAAGTGAATCAGTGCATGAGTAAGTGAATCAGTCAGTGAGTGAGTGAATTGGCGAGCACGTGAATGAGTGAATCATTGAGTCAACAAGTGAGTGAATCAGTAAATTAACCAGTGACTGAGTGAGTGAATCAGTGAGTAAGTGAATATGTGAGTGAATGAGTGAATCAATGAGTGCATCAATCAGTAAGTGAGTGAGTGAATCAGTGAATCAGTGAGTAAATCAGTGAGTGAATCAGTGAATCAGTGAGTGAGTAAATCAGTGAATCAGTGAGGGAGTGACTCCCTCACTGATTTACTGACTCACTCACTCACTGATTCACAGTCAGTGAGTGAGTTGGTGAGTAAGTGAATCAGTGAGTCAGTCAATCTGTGAGTGAGTCAGTAAGTGAGTCGGTGAGTGAGTGAATCAGTGAGTCAGTCAATCTGTGAGTGAGTCGTTGAATGAGTGAATCATTAAGTGAGTGACTAACATTTGCTAGATTACATATACAGTATTATCGATACTTAAGATACTCACATCACAGTCATGAATCCAGGTGTTCACTTCCTGTTCCGTTGCATCCCTGTGGGCGGAGCTATTGAGTAATCTCTCCGCCCTCTCTTCCAGCCTCTGTACATCCTTACTACTGCTCTCGTGAAGCTCTTTATAGCCCTGCCACAGCTGCAGCAAGCTCTTACTGCTCCTCAGCTGATCTGAGATCTGCTCCAGCAACGAGTTCCACCTACACACACACACACACACACACACACACACACACACACAATGTATAATATGCATCATGCATTATGATGAGTTGATGAGAGCTGGACCTGTGTCGGGGTGACCTCTGACCTGTGGTTGACCTCGGTGAGGGTGCTGTTGAGAGACTCGGCCACAGTGCAGTGACAGTCTTTCAGCAGCTGCTCTGTGAGGGAGCCGAACTTCTTCAGACTGCTCTCCTGCTTCTCCAGCTCCTCCTGCAGACTCTAACATGACGAAGCAACACGCAAGTTAACATCAGCTCACACATGCACATGTACTCATACATTCTGTCTATTCTTTAGCCGGATATAGCGCAGAGTGTATGAGTACATGGGCATGTGTGAGCTGATGTTAACACATGCACTCATACACTCTGCTCTATTCTTTAGCCGGATATAGCGGAAGAAGGATCTTCAGTACCTCAAGGCTCTCCACCTGCACGAGCACGGCCTCGGGAGAACCGGTGAGGAGCCTGAGGCGAGAGATGGAGTACTGTCCCTCCATCAGGTAGCCCTGGATCTCCTCAGACGCTCGCTTGTACAGACTCCACTGCTCCAGCACGGCTCGCAGGCTGATCTTCACCTGGCCAACCTAAACATACGTGATTATAGGAAAAAGGGGTGGGGTTATAACTTAATTATAAGGACATAATTAAGGTTCATACTTTCCAGGAACAGCCTTGATAATCATAAACGTTAGATTTAACGTTAGATTTTTAAAGGTTAGATTTGCGCTATGGCCAATAGGGGGCAGTACACAAGATGTGAAACCAAATCGTCAATTTCTGCAAAAAATTGTTTCAAAATGTATTATTATCTTCCTGCTCCTTCAACAGAACCGAGAAAGTGTCAATCCTTAACATTGTTTTAAAGCACTTTAACAACCACCACCCACGGTGGTCGCGCCAGTTGTGATACACAAACATGCATTTTCTTCCCAATATAAAACTGATGGAGTTATTTTTAGGAGTTGTTTAGGACAAAAAATCCATCAATTGATTGATTGATAATTTTCTGCTGTGTTGCTCAAACGGAACAAAAAAAAAAAAAAACCCTCACAAACCCCAAAGTGAGCTAAAACAATAAGAGCGTGCTTTCTGGCAAAAAGAGGGATGTGATAACTAACTAACTAATTAATTAGTTATATATAGTCAATAAGCAAAGATTCACTGTGTACACGGTAACCTTTTATTTAACACCTCATTATTTTCCCGTGGTGCTTCACCCCGCTTCGAACTCACCATCTCATCCAAGTTGGTCCAAGCCTGATTTAGCCCTTTCAGCGTTTCCATGACGACAGCTGCAGCATCTCCTTTCTTGCCCTGGATGAGAGAGCATCCTTTCTCCTCCACTTTTTCCAGGTCTTTCTCCTTCTCCTTCACCAGCTCCTCCAGCTCCTGCATAAACACACAGACATCAACAATTACTGTAAGTACTGAACCTAAAGTATGTTCACACCAAGGAGATCACACTATCATCACCATGCTAATCAGTGGCTCACTGCAGGTTTGTACATACAGTCTACCACGAGTCTACATACAGGAGGAGAAACAACGCTGTTAGAATGTGCTGTTCTGAGGTATAAAAAACAAGAAAACGTGACGATTTATTTATCCAGCTGTTTAATATGTCTTATTTGCTTTTTAACTAAACAGCAGATTTTTGCACAGGATTTAATCATTAGTTCATTATCATCATCATTTAAAAAAAAAAAAAATGCACAGGATAAACAAAAGGAGATGTGTATGAATTCTTATTGTAAAGAAAGACTCATGAGTGAGGATCATAAGCACTGAACACATTGATCTGGTCCCCCAGTGTGAGTGTGTAATCACCTGGCAGTCCTTCAGCAGGTTCTGCACCGAGGCTACGTCCTCGATCCTGGGTTTCTTCTTCAGCTTCTCCTCCTGGGTGCTGATCCAGGTTTTCAGGGTTTGGACTCCGTTTTCATACTCCAGCCAGCTCTCGAGTAAACTTTCCAACAAGGTGATCTGAGACACGGGGAGACACGACGTCACCATAGCGATACACCGGACTCATCTGCCATCCTCCTCACGCACAGATTATTATCGTTTTAAAACACCACCAAAGTGAGTAAAACTCTATTCTCTATTCCGCTCACTGCAGGGTTTGATACAGAGAGGCAGAAACGCGTTGCGCGTCGTTGTTAACTCGTGCCGCGCCTCCGCCTGAACGACTGACTGACTGACCTTCTCGGTGATGAGTCCCTGCAGAATCTGCCAGCGCCGGTTCATGGCCCCCAGACGCTCGGCAAAGTCGGTCTTATCGCTGCGCTTCCCCGCCACATCCTGACTGCTCATCTGCAGCACCGACTGGTTCACGAAGTCCACCGTCAGCTGCTTACAGGACAGGTCGATCCCGAAACCCTGACCAGGGGGACAAGAGACTGAGCACTGGACTGGACTGAGTTTATCTGAACTCTCTATAGATGACTCTAGCACAGTGTCTGTTCAGTGTGGAATCAAACTAATATATACCCTGTACACTGTCTTATTATAGAAATGTCTCACAAAGAGAGAGAGAGAGAGAGAGAGAGAGAAAGAAAGAATAAGAAAACAAACAAACAAACAAACAACTAAATAAATAAAGTAAAAGAAAAAAGTAATAAGGAAAATAAGAAATAATTTACATTATCAAAAAAAAATAATAATAAAAAAGGAAAATAGAAAAATATATAAATAACATGAAATAAAAATAATATATATTATATACAGTATAAATAATAAAATAAGGCAAAAGAAACATAAAAAGTAAATAATAAGAGGGAAAAATAAAAAAAGTACATAAAAAACAAGAAATAAATAAAAGAATAAACAAAGTAAAACTGATATAATAGAATTAAAGGAAATTTAAAAAGTTAAATACATTGAAGGGGTTAAATGAAAAAGAAAATACTTTAAAAAAAAATTTAAGTTGAAGGATGGTAAAAAAAACAAAGAAAAAAAAGGTTAAAAAACTTTAAAAGGGAAAAATGATAAAAGATATTTAAAGGCAACTGAAATCATAACAAAATAGAAACATAAACGATGACCAGGGGAAAAAAAGAGCACAAAAAGTAAAAAAAAAGAAAAGAAGAAAAGAAGCAAAGACGATAAAAAAATTTAGAATAAAAAAAAACGTAAATGATTAGTTAAGAATGAAAGGCAAAAAATGAAAAAAGAAAAACTTACTAAGTAAGATGGAAAGCAGACAGAGAGAGAAAAATAAATAAGACAATAAAAAAAACTAAAAAGTGAAGGAGAAAAGAAGATCCTAAAGAAATGAAAACTTAATAAATTAAAAGAAAAGAATTACCAGATAACAAAAAGTGAAGGAGAAAAAAGGAATGTAAAGAACAAAGTTACTAATCCTAACCTATATACCGAGACAGACGACACACATACACACTCTCTCTCACACACACCTTGTATTTTTGGATGTAGGCCTGCACCACCTCGGACCCCACCGCCCCCAGGATCTTGTCCTGGTCCTCCTGGATGACGTTCTCCATCAGGGAGATCCAGCTCATCAGCTCGGTGATGGCGTGACGGGACGCCAGCTTCTCCATCTGCAGCTGTACAGCACAGAGACAGTTTGTAAGAAGAAGAAGAAGAGGAAGAGAAAGGAATCTTCCTGTGTTTTATTCAACATCTGACCTGATGTAGTTTCTCCTGCACCACAGGGATGCGCGTGAGAAGCTCCGCCCACTGTGTCTCCACATGGCCCAGGTGAGTCCGAAGCGTCGCCGTGTCCACCTTCTTCAGCCTCAGCAGCTGGTTCCCACGACTCAGCACAGACGCGCGCAGGGACGATTTAGCGTCCACTTCTTTAGAGAACTCCTACAGACAGAGCAGGGGTGGGATGGGGAACGAGTGTGAGACAGGGGACAGGTTTTTTTATTTTTATTTTTAATTTATTTAAACAGTAATCGTAAAAGTTGCTCCGATTTCAGGATGAGCAGGAAACTCCAGGACGGAGGTGTGTGGACGTAGCTGAGAACGTCCTCGCTCACCAGGAACGCGTGCAGGTGGTCTCGAACCGTCTCCAGCTCCTGAGGAACGGTTACAGACTGTGTGCTCCAAAACTCCAGCCTGTCCAGAGCCGTGGACAACCACTGACCCAGCTCCGCCGAGTCGCTCTGGTACCTGGTGAGGAGGACAGAAGGAAAGAAAGAACGGTAAGCAAGATAAATCATGTAAACAAATTTAAAAAATATTTAAACAAATAAACATGCAATTGAGTGCAATGAAGTGAAGAAGAGGTAAGTAAAGGATGTGCACAGTAAATGGAGAGTAAATTAGTGAAGTGAGACAAAGTCAAGGCTGAATAAAGCTAATGTAAAAGTGAAGCAAGGGGAAATAAAAACACAGTGTAAAAAAATTTAGAGTAAAAAAAAACAAAATACAATAAAGAGTAAATGAAAACATAATGATACCTTGAAGACTAAATATTAACGTGTACAGTATCAGTAATTACACAGTAATGTAAAGTCAAAATGAAAAAGTAAAGTGTAAAGTGTCAAAAGCAAACAGTAAAATAAAGAATGAAAAAAGTACAGTGGAACCTCGGATTGCGAGTAACGCGGTTTACGAGTGTTCCGCAAGACGAGCAACGATTTTTAATAAATTTTGACTTGAAAAACGAGCAAGTCTCGGTCTTGCGCTGTGGAATTGTGGGTCATCGTCTCCCCTGCTGGGTCTTAGTGCTTGTCTCTTACTGGTATAATCAACATCTTCCTCTCTGTTTTTTTCCTTGCCACTGTCGCCATCACCCTTGGCTTGCTCATCAGGGACAATCTCATTATCTAGACACATTTTTCTTACACATATATACACTTCCATAAGTTTTCTTTTCATTTTCTTTTCATTTCTGTGAAGCTGCTTTGAGACAATGACCATTGTTAAAAGCGCTCTATAGAAATAAAATTGAATTGAATTGAATCTCTCCTATGTGCGCGCACACACACACACACACACACACACACACACACACACACACACACACACACACACACACACACACACACACACACTCTCTCTCTCTCACCTTTACACCCCGCTCCCCGGCTTCACACACACATGCAGACACACTCTCTGCTCTACACAGAAACTCTGCTCTGTCGCAATTCTTTTCAAAGTTAAAGTGCTGGTTCATTTGTTTGTCTTTTTTCTTTACAGCAGTGATTCCGTTAGTATGCACTCCTGCGAGTGTCATTAAAGAGATTTCTTTTTTTCCCCCGTTAAAACAGTGTTTCCGTTGTTTGTGTGTATGTTATGAAACTTAAAAATCAAGGTGGGGAGAGGGAGGAGGAGTTTTACGGTGTTAGACGAGGCGAGTGAAAGAGCTAATTCCACACACACACACACAAATACATGGCGCCTGCGCGCACAAACACTTATCTGTCGGGATTTATGTAAACTTTTTTTAAAGGTAAAGTGCATGTTAATTTGTTTTATTTTTACTTTATATATTGTATAAATTTTTTTAATGTATTTATTTTTTTGGGCTGTGGAACGAATAATTTAAGTTTTTTATTATTTCTTATGGGAAAATTCGTTTTGGTTTCGTTTTGGAATATAACGAATTATGCTCGTAATCCAAGGTTCCACTGTACAGTAAAAAGTAAAGATAAAGTGTAAAGTAAAGAGATTGGAGCAAAAAAAAAAAAAAAAAAAGAATAAGGTAAAGAGAAAATATTAAAGAGTGAAGGATAAAGAGTAAAAAGTAAGATGTAAAGTAAAGAATGAAGAGTCCAGAGTAAAGAATACAGCAAAAAGTGTAAAGAGTAAAAAATAAAAAGTCAAGAATTAATAAAAATTGTATTTTATGAAGAATAAAGAGAAAAGAATGTAAAAAAAGTAAAGAATAAAGAATTAGAAATAATGTCAAGAATAAAGATTAGAGTAAGGAATAATGTAAAGAGTAAATAATAAAATGAATAAAAGAGTTAAGTAAAGAAGGATTTAAAGAGTAATGAATTAATTAAAAAGTAAAAAGTAAAGAATATAAAGTGAAAAAAGGTAAATAATGATGTAAAGAGTAAAAAAAAGAATTAATTAAAGAATAATGTAAAACAAAGAATAAAGTGAAATGATTAAAGAGTAAATAATGTGAATTTTATAAAGAACAAAGAGTTACGTAAAGAGTAAAGAATAAAAAGGAAAAAGAATGGTGTAAAGTGTGAAAAGTAAATTAAATAAATAAAAATAAATAAACGAAAGAGTAAAGTGCAATGTGTAAAGTAAATTGTAAAGCGGTAGAGTGTAAATTTGTGGAGTGTAAAGCTGTGGAGTGTAAAGCTGTGGAGTGTAAAGCTGTGGAGAGACCTGGTCCAGTGTTTGAGCGTGGAGTCGAGGCGCTGCAGCTCTTTGCTGATTTTGGTGGTGCTGCTGAGCCAGCGCTCTCCGAGCTGCGTGAGTTGAGCCTCGAGCTCCGAGCAGCACACGCGCAGTAACAGTCGCTTCCCGTCCTCCAGGACCTGATAGAGCTGCTGCTGCCGCTCCACCAGGGAGCTCTTCAGACACTGCGGGACAGAGCACACACACTTCAGAGCGCACGCCGGGGGTTATCGATACGGACCTCCGGGGGGCGCTGCAGGAGGTGCGGGGTACCTGGTAGAGCGCGATCCTCTCGCTCAGTCTCTCCTCGGTCTCCTCCACCAGGCCCACGGCCGGGATGCTGCTCTCCACCACCTCCAGCTGCTTGTACAGGGCCTGGTAGTCCCCGACGAAGCTGCTCCACTCCTGAAACACACACACACACACAACATAAAACCAACACTCAAACCTAATAGGGTTTATATAAACATGTTTAATATAACACACACACACACACACACACACACACACACACACACACACACACACACACACACCTCCAGGATGCCCTCGAGCTCGACTCCTCTCCTGTGCGCCTGCTTGAGGACGGTCTGAGCCTGAGCGACGGTCTGCTCCAGAATCTGAGCCTCTCTCTGCACCATCACCGCACTGACCTGCCTGAAGAACGCCTGCGTCAACACCACGTGGGCCTCCAGACCCTGGAAAAACTCCTACACACACACACACACACACACACGCACACGTAAAAAAACAACAACAAAAGGTAATTACAGTACCATTGACAAAAAAAATCAGGTTCCGACCCCTAGGACAAGTTCACACCCGATACACACCTTGTGCTTGTCCAGGAGGATCTGAACCTGGAGGGCGGAGCCCGCGGTCGTCTTCTGATCGACGGCCATTTTGTCCTGCGCCGTGTCCACGAGCTCCTGCAGGTCCTGTAAAGCTTTCTCGTACTGCGTCTTCAACACCAGCGTCTGGTTCAGAGCACTCCGCCTCGAGCCCACCATCTCCACCAGCTCCTCATACACGTCCTACACACACACACACACACGCACACACACACGCACACACACTGTGTGTCAGGCAGGAAAACTAATAATGGAGCACTGACAGAAATCACTTTCCAACTGAAACAATGTATCAGCTGCATTTCCAGGAAATCCACAACCCTGTTCAACCTGGAGAACTCATAACCTTTCCAGGAACCTGGGAACTTCTTCAAGACATGAGGTACTCGTCCAAGAACCTAGGAACCTTTTGGACTTCAGCATTTATTTTTGGGCCTGTCTGTAACTTTTCCAGGAAGACAGCAACATTTTTCAAATATATATAATAAAGTTTAGGCTCATGAAAAAAAATAAAAAAAATAAATAAATAAATATATATATATATATATATATATATATATATATATATATATATTTTTTTTTTTTTCATGAGCCTAAACTTTATTTATTTATTTATCTATTTATTTATTTATTTTTACATGAACCCCAAAACCTTTTTTTTCCCCACAGAAGCTCAATGTTTTAATGAAAACACAAGATTTTATCTACAAAAAACACATAAATTATTTACATTTTTACAGAAACCCAATACTTTTTTTTTTTCCAGACACCTTTTATGTTATTTATTAATTTATTTTGTACGTAAACACAATGCTTTTTTTTTTTTTTTTTAAACAGAATCCCAGTAGATTAGTTCACGCGAACTTAATAATCCACAAGCCTAGTATAATTTTCAATAACATTTTCAGGAACCTAATATCTTTTTTTCAGAAACTCAAGAATTTTTTCAGGAACTTAAAAACTTTTTAACAATCTTTTTTTCAGCAAAGGAACATGGAACATGATTACACTTCCAAAAAAAAAAAAAAAAGTGAAAAAATTCTTTTTTAGGAACTTTTTTCAAGAACTTTTTTTATTTAACAAACAGGAATTTTTCAGGAACTCAAAAACATTTCAGGAATTCAGAAACGCTTTCAGGAACTTAAAACCTTTTCAGAAACCCAACACAAAAATGCAGAAACAAGACCTTTTTCACAACCTCTGAAACTTTTTCTAGGAGTTTTTTTTTTTAATGAAAAACCTTTAAGAGCATCTCCACCATTTTTAGTTTTTGGATTATACTTTCAGTATTGTTTCCTTTTCTGGCAAAAAAAAAAAAACGTGTACAGGCTCTGTCTCGTGGACTGCTTACACACTAGGCACGCCCATTTATCATACCCGGTACGATGCCTAGGAACGCTCCCACTCCCCCTCTCACTACTGTTCACATTATTATTATCATTATTATTATTATTGTTCTGTGCTTGAATACTCTTGCGTTTTATACTTTCTGATCCTTTCTAATATTAGCCCGTGGACCGGACGCTGTACCTGCAGTCTGAGCAGCTCCTGCGTGGTCACCGGGTCCGACTGCAGCGTCTCTCCTTTAGTCCTCATCTCACACACCTTCTGTTCAAACTCCCTCAGACTGTCCTCTGCTTCAGCCAGAGTCTGCACACACACACACACACACACACACACACACACACACACACACACACAGGTAAATAATACATAATCAAGAAAAAAAAAAAAAAACAACAGAAAGCACAAGCATCTAGCTCAAGGGTCCTGAATTTAAATCTAAGAATGTCCGGTCGATATAATTTCCTTCGAGTCAAGGTCCGAATTTCATGCTTGTGTCTGTAAAAAACAAGCGATTTGTTCTTGCCTTCTTGTGTTTGTATTCAATACAAACAACAGCCTTTAATGAGTCCTTAGTGAATCTTCATCTGCACGCTGAATATGAAAGCACACTGCTTTGCTCGGCCATACCGGGCTCTCGGTGCAGCTGTCGTACACGCGCTCACTACTGTATGGTTTTTGTATTTATTGTTTTTCTTTTGTATTTATACACTGCACGGTCTCTATTTTCTATTTGCTGCTGTAGCAAGAAAGGAATCTCCCCACCGTGGGACGAATAAAGGTATATCTCATCTTATCTCATCTCATCTCATCTTATCTGTCCCGACATCTTTGAAGCTCCAGATTTCATAGTCTACTTCCCTTATTTTGGAGTAAACCACGTGCTGTGTCTTACTTTCGTTTTTTTGTGTCTTCCACATACTCTGTCGATACACAGCAAACTACCGCAATGATTGTTCTGCTGAGTGACACATAGAGCCACGCCCGCCTCAAGGGAAAAAAAAAAAAGCGCTAGATTTCTGATTATCAGAAAAAAAAAAAGAAAAAAAGCATCCGGGCCATTTAGCGATGCCTGCTCCAGACCACGAAGCGTCGTAGTTAAGAAGTCCTTTATTCCGTTTAAATCGAGTTTTTTTTTCTTTAAATATTGCGGTGGGTGAATACATGTGACGGAGGCGAGCGAGCTGATGTCTGATCCGAACCTCCAGCTGTTTGGACGCCGGACGATCTGCAGCCCCGCACATCTTCTGCAGCAGCTGATGCTTCGAGTCGCACATCGCGGAGAATAACTGCCTCAGTTCGGCCTGAAAGAAGACGGAAAGTGACAGGCGTTAAGGCTTCGTCATTTCATAAGTATGTGTATTTTTATTCAAAATGTATGCAATCTAATGATCTATTGTCTCGTCACCGACAAATTTGTTTTGTTTTTTTTTAAACCCACCATGATGAAAGAATTAAGTCGCGAGAGCGCATTTTCATCACAAACTGCTTGGATTATGATTATGCACATAAATATATAAAAAGCCCCGCCCACTTTTCCACGTGTTCAACGTCTTGTATTCGCACCCTGGCCCTTGATTCCTGGTGGGCTCTTTTATTTTAATAGCGCTTCTTAAAAAAAAAACGTCTTGATAAACCATATATTAAAATAAAAATACATTTCTATTAACGCTAGTTGAAACACAGCGACGCACCTGAAACGCGGTGTGTTCCTGCAGTCTGTCTCTGATGCTGTCACACCCCTGCTCCAGCAGCGAATCCATCAACCTGAGCCTCCCGTCCAGTCCGTCCAGCACCTCCTCGATCAAGTCGTCGCCTCCCCCATCACATCCCTGCATCACCTCCTGACACTTACACACCTCCTCTCTGACATTCTTCACCTCCTTATTCAAACACTGAATGACAGACAGACACAGACAGAGAGAGACGCTCTCAAATCATGCGATGCATCGCTAATTGATTTTTGAGTTCGTCTAATCGATAAGGGACGCGGCGTACCTCTAAATGACACAGCTGAACCTCCGAGTCGTCAGACAGCAGCACGGGGCCGGAGAGCAGACTGTTCTCTGCTGTGTCTAGCCAGGCGGAGGCTGAACACACGGCCTTGTACAGATTCCTCTCCCGAGTGTGGGCGGGGTTAACGTCAACCTGGTGTAAAAACAAAACAAAACAAACAAACAAACAAAAAAAGGACAAATCAAAAAAACATCCTTCACGCGGAATCTTAGTACGTTATACTTATTATAGTATATCTAACATCTACCTCGGCTAGCTCCTCCTCTTTGTGGTTCAAAGTCTCGAATAGAGCACTTGGCGAGAAAACTTCCGGCGTGAGCTGATCACCTCTGAAAAGACTTCCTGGGCTGGACACGCGAGACCTCTGATACACCTACATGTACGAGACAAGAGCAAGGTCTAAAATCCCATCAGCACGCTCTCAAGGACGGACCGCGCACGCCGTTTATCATCATGACGGGTCTGTGACGTACCGAGCTGAGCTGCTCGTCCTGCATGGTGTTCACGAGAAGCTGCAGCTTGGTGTTCAGGTCTTTGTTCAGGTTCTCCCACTTCATTATCATACAGTCCTGTTCGCTCGCGCTCTCGCTCTCACCCGCATCCTGCAGGTCTGCAGCACTGTGACACAAAGACAAAGTGAAAAGAAAAACAAAAAAACTGAAAAGGAAAATTGGTACGGTCATAAAAGCCGAATGAAAGAGGGATTTTGAAGGAATGGCGCCCATTATCCAGGAGGACACACCTTTCTCCATTGGGCGTGGTTCGCTGTGAGAGAATCTCCTCCCCTCGGCAGGCGACAGACTGCATCAGCTTCCTCTGCTCCTCCAGCTGTGCCTCTAACTCCTACACAGCACAGACATAAACTACTACTACACCACGCAGACCGACCCAATGGGCGTGGCCTAATATTCTAACGACAATGTTTGAGAGACAGTGTAGAAAAGCAGCGATAATCAGGATATTTCCATTTTAAGTCTACCGGATTGTGGAGCCACCAGAGCTGCGACACTTGCACTTGCTAGCTTAGCTCTGGGCTAGCACACGGATCTTAATAACCCCACACCCCTTACAGCCAAAATAGAAACTGCGTCTAGTTATCTATCCCTCTGTAGCAACGTTAACCTGATTAGAAATCAAGCACACGTTTAAGGTATGGTGAGGTTGTAGATATACACATCGGTTTAGTGTGTAAGGTTTGTACCCGTTGTTTCTGCACCGAGTCCTGGTGCTGCTGGCTGCGAGTGGACCGAGCCTGACTCAGCCAGTCCAGTACGCTCGGGCTCTGAGACAGAGATGAGTCCGGCTCAGTCTCCTCCTGCTCCATCAAAGAACCCTGAGGTAACAAAGAAAACCTGCTGTTAGATTATTGCCATAGCTATAACACTAAACCCATGCACTAATACCTACTTAGGTTTAAAAAAAAAAAAATATATATATATATATATATATATACATTTTAAACCTAACACTAACCCTAACCAAAGTCGATGACTAATATTTCAAACCCTATGGATAATTTCTCAAAATCTACAGCCAATAACCCAAGCCGTAGGGCTAATATCCAAATTGTATGGCTAATAACTCAAACTACAGCCAATATACCAAACCAAACCCTATGGCTGATAACTCAAACCCTAGGACTATTAACCAAACCCCTTGGTTCATAAGCAAACTCTATGGCTAACAACTCAAACTACAGCCAGTAACTCAAACCCCATAGCTAATAAACAAACCCTATGGCTATTAACTCAAACCCTTTAGCTGTTAACTCCAACTACAGCCAATATACCAAACCCCATGGATAATAACGGAAACTCTATGGCTAATAACTCAAACCATATGACTAAACTACCAAACCAAACCATATGGCTATTAACTCAATCGCTTTAGCTATTAATTCAAATCATTTAGCTATTAACTCAAACTACAGCCAATATACCAAACCAAACCCTATGGCTGATAACTCAAACACTAGGACGATTAACCAAACCCCATGACTATTAACTCAAACCCCATGGCTATTAACTCAAACCCCATGACTATTAACTCAAACCCCATGGCTATTAACTCAAACCCCATGGCTATTAACTCAAACCCCATGACTATTAACTCAAACCCCATGGCTATTAACTCAAACCCCATGGCTATTAACTCAAACCCTTTCGCTATTAACTCAAACCCTTTCGCTATTAACTCCAACTACAGCCAATATACCAAACCCTATGGCTAATACTGTAACTCAAACCCCATGGTTAATAGTCAAGCCCAATGTCTACATTAAAAAAATATATCTTAGCAAGTAAAAACATCTTGAATATAGTTAAATATATCTATACTTTCTTACAATAAGATTAAAACAAACTAAAACAAACTTGCAAATTTAGTAAGATTGGACTAGAAATAATCTTAATCCTAAACTTGGTTTGTTGTGAATTTATTTTAAGATAAAAATTATAGGTCATTTCTTGCAGTGTAACACCCCATACTCTACGCCTAACAACCCAAAACTGTTTGGCGGTGACATTAGCCTTGTATCGCGAGTTTACATGTGAAAAAGTAACAGAGCGACTTATTTAAAAACGTTTACAATTTGCATCCGTTTCATCTCAGGAGTTGAGGTTTTAGGCCAAAGTGTTCAGAGCATAATTATACATCTCACTTCTCAGACTATTGAGAAGCTCCAAAGTTGGTGGCTGTGTCTCGGTCATGAGCGACCACAGTGAAGTGAACACAGCCGGAGTCACCACTGCTCACACGCCTCTGCTGAAATTAACGCTGAGGAAAGCTTTACATGAGGAAAACAGCCTTCCCCAGAGGTCTCCGTGTTCCCAACAATAACCTCGCTCACTGGCTGCTCGTTTTGCTTTGCTCTGTACACGGTCCTCACCGATGAGACAGACAGTGGTTTCAGTATGACACAGGGGGACTGAGGTCGGGCTGGTTTCTCTACCACTCTAGTTTGTTGTTTGATGCTCCGGAGACACGCGACTTCAGAAGACGGTTTAACTGAAACGTAACTGAAACTGCGAGACAGTACTAAGAAACGTATCCTGTGTGCTGAGGAAAAAAAAAAAAAAAAAAACTCCTTTAAGGCGGTGTCTCCACTGTCAGCACTTTGTACGAGTCAAAGCTTAAGCTGTTCCTTCAGGACAGAGCATAATTTTTTTTGAAGACGCTCACCTGGATGTGTGTGTGTTTGTCCTGGAGGATGCGCTGCAGCTCCAGCAGACTGGCTTTGAGGCTGTGCAGTTTGAGCGTGAGCTGCTCGGCGTCTCCGCGCATGCCGGCCTTCCCCTCCAGCAGGAGGCTCTCGCTGTGTACGGACAGCTCGGACAGACACAGCACCTTCTGCTCGATCTCCAGCAGCATGTTCTGTATGCACGCAGAATGGAGCAGAAATCTATGACATACAGTATACAGGACCTCCCATGTCTCTGGAACCGCCGGCTCACAGCGAAACAGCTTTAGCCAGGGTTACGACCTCATAAAATATAAGAGCCAATCAGGTTTCGGTATGCAAATACACTCCATGAAAATGTTGCTTGTTTGCTGTTATTTTTACTCCTCTTGTTGGCATTTTTATCGAATGACTGGCTTTGAAATAATTTTTTGAATATTGCAATATCTTTTGGTTCATCAAATGAACAATTAATATGCACCTCTTTCATAAACACTTTTTAATCGGCTTAGATTCGCTTAGGCTTGTGAATGAGCTACTGCCAAAACAAATGTATCAATATTACCTAATCATATGTTACACTTATTAGAATATAGTTACTGTGTCGAGAAGTGTAAAACAAAATAACAAAACTGAAAACAATGTAACAAAACCAAAAACTAATTGGGAAAAATTCAAAAACAAAATAATAAAACCAAAAAAAAAATATATATTTTTTTTTGATATATAAACAAATTTGAGATATCAAAAATCCCTCTGCAATTTTGCGTCCTTGATGTCTTTAGATCACATCGGCCCGGTTTGGTGGCGATCCTATAAATCCTCTACGAGGAGTACATCAAAATCCGTCGGGTGTGTTTTTGCAAACGACCCACAATAACTGACTTCCTGTTGAGTTGAGCCCAGGACATGCAGTGCGAAAGTTGTTCGGCTCAATGAGCTCTAAATGTGTACCGAGTTTCTGGTGGATACTGTACGTGCAAGCGTGTATGAGCTTTGTGGCGAAATCTCGTCTGGGGGTCCCTGAGGGCCCCGGGCCACCAGACCCTCTGGCATCCTAATGGCAGCAGATTCCAACCTGTCTGCCAACTGTCATGAGTTTTTGAGCATATTAAGACCCCCAAAAAGCCCAAAAAGTTGGGGAAAAAAAAATCCTTAGGAAAACAAGAGGGTACCCTATAGTGCTTGGGCCCTAAAAAAAAAATGTAAAAAAAATAGCAAAACCAAAAAGACAAAATAATAAAACTGAAAACAAAACAATAAAACCGCAAAAACTAAATAACAAAACTGAAAAAAAAAACTAATTAACAAAACCGCAAAAACTAAATAACAAATCTAAAAACAAAACAAAACTGAAAACAAAATGAAACAACATAACAGAAAACACAACGACATATCCAAAATAGTTTGCGAATTAAATTCTTATTGCTGATTGGAAGAGACATCTGTCTCTCGACACATACTTTATAAAGAAGTCCTGAAGCCTCACGGCATTTAAATGTCATTGTGTTTTCTAATTTGTTATTATATTGTTATTTTGTTTGCACATCTCTGCCACCACATATAAGACTAACCACTGGAATCACTGTCATTTAAAAGAAAAAAGCAGAGATTCGTTTGGGGGCGTGGTGGAGAATATGACATCATGGTGTAAGTTCTCAAGCCATCCATTTCAACAGATTTTTTTTTTTCCCGGAAAATCAACTAAAAGCAGCCAGAAAATAAGTGATTGACTGCAAACCAAACTCCAGTTAATAATTTTCCAGTTCATGGTTTCTTAGCAAATGTTATGGCCAGAAGAATGAGGCGAGTACATTGCGTTAGTTTTTTCCTGAAAGTAGCGAGTAACCTGAGAAAAAAGTTCCTTCAAAATCATCTTGTACATGAGCTATAAAACAGCCCCCACGGTATAGTACAGTATGATTATTATTATTATTATTACTAGGTTACTTCAAGACATTTCACGCCTCAGTGTCTAATCAGAAGTAATTCCCGTGCTGCTCACCTGACAGTCGATCAGCTGCTCTTCCATGTCCATGTCCTCCGGATGCGGCTGGAGGGCGGAGCTAAGTGTCGCTCGCGTGCTGAGCAGCCAGTGATCGAGCTCCTCTGCCTCGCTATGGTAACGCTGCAGGGCCTGTTCCTGTCTCTGCTCCTCAAGCTGCTCGTTCAGCCGCTCCTGTACAGGAGAGATCAACACCCTGTTACTCACAGTCCCGCAGAATTACACTAGTACTAGAAATTTTAATGACTGATCTTTAATCGATTACCTGCTGTTAAAATTTAAACGATTGAAAATTTTTTAACTGATAATGTTTGTTTTGCGTAATATTTCTCCTGTGTAGCTCATATACAGTATCTGTAACTTGCACACTTGCAGTTCAGATAGTGCACAGTACCGGACAGAGAATTTTTATATGCCTTGTTTTTATAGACAAGCAGGATTTTCGACTGCCTTATTGTTTTTTTTTTTTCCCCGATTTTCTCCCTAATTTAGTCGTGTCCAATTCCTCCCCGTCACTAGGGGGCTCCCACATTAAGGCTACTACTACCACTCAGCCGGGAGGGCCAAAGACCATCACGTGTTTCCTCCGAACCACGTGACGCCAGCCGACCGCATCTTTTCGAACTGCTCGCTCGCGCACCGTTGGGGGCGGCGTAACACACTCGGAGGACAGCGCTATCCGCTCCCTCCGTTGCGCGAGCTCACAGACGCCCCTGATTGGCTGTAGAGCCGTGATTAATGTGGGAACACTAAGTACCTCTCATCCCTCCCCTCTGAGAGAGCTCGGCCAATCGGCTCTCTCTAGACCTCCGGCTGCGAGAGGTTACAGCACCACCCGGGATTCGAACTAGCGATCTCCGGATGATAGGGTGAGCGCTTTAACCACTGCGCCACTCGGAGGCCCGTTTTTCTTTTTTTTTATTTGTTTCACAAAACTAAAGTGTTGAGATTGTGTCACTATAACTGATTTAATGAAACTATAAATTGAGAATAATGTACATCATGGTACCATTAACAATGAATGATTATCAATTATTGGTTAACTGATTGTGTTCGATGGTTTAAAAAACATTAGAAACATACTTAGAGAGTATAAATAACTATATCCTAAGTAATGGGTTTAGGGAAAATGTAAACAAATAAAAGACTAATAATAAATAAATAAATAAATAAAAACTACTTTTAAAAGTGACAAAAAAATGCTAAAATAAATAAAATAAATATATATTTTTTATTATTACAGTTCATGATCATAAAGTTATTACTTATAAATCAATTATTAATAATAAAAAGGATGGACTGGGGGAGTTAAAAAGATTATTAATATCTTCATATATTTTTAAACACTTAAATGGACAACATTTAAATATTCTTTTTAAACATTTTACGATTTACAGATTTGAAATACATTTGCGGTTAAATTTCTGAAATTCCCGATACCTCAGAAAAGCACACTGTATTAATATTATTGTAATAATATTAACAATATTAATAATAGTTATAATTAATAATTATAATGATAATTAAAATAATTAATAATTTATTAATAATAGTGTAAATATTATTAATATTTAATGTCTTACATGTTTCTCAGTAAATAATTATTAGCATAAAAAAATTCAATTAGAAGTTTATTACTGTAAACATTAACAATGGCTACTCTACTTCTGCAATTCGAACCTGT
This sequence comes from Clarias fuscus, assembly GCA_030347435.1. NCBI lineage: Eukaryota > Metazoa > Chordata > Actinopteri > Siluriformes > Clariidae > Clarias > Clarias fuscus. The sequence goes on from CM059229.1 coordinate 4,417,693, forward strand.
GATCTCTTAAAGAAAGCTCTGGGACACTTTACATTAGAACGTCAATATTTCTTAATGGTTTGTGAAATGTTTTAAAGTCTTTTTATTTATTGATATTAATAATTAGCTTGTTTTTATTCATCAGCTGTTTAGTAAACATTTTTTTAAATGAGAAAGGCCACAAGCTTAAGATTCTCTGTTCACGATAAGACACTCGGTTTAACCCCAGACCTCTCTGCACAGACTCCTGTCGCGTGTGAAAGTACACCGTATGTCTCACCTCCAGGAGCTGGCGCTTGCCCGAGGCCTTCATGCGGATGGTGGCCATGCGTTCTCCCAGCACGGTGAGGGTGGAGTGCAGTGCCAGCTGGTCGCCGGCGTCCTGTTCGGGGCTCTCTTCGTCCCGCTGGAGCTCCTCCGAGAAACACGCCTGTAGAGCGGCGATCTCATCCTGAAGCATCAGGATCTCATCCATCAGCGCCTGGACATACAGGAAGTCCATCATTTACTCGAACAATACGGGACAGACTGGGGCGAGGGCGTGGGTTTTTTATTTATTTGTTTATTATGTTGCCTTGGTCTTACTAAGGACAAATAAAGGCACACTGCCGAAACTGAAACAGTGCACAATTTTTGTTTTTACACAATCATGCATGCTTTCATTTCCTTTAGTTTGCATGAAGATACTTCAAGTCTGCCACTATGTTACCCAGTTACAGTATAGCTATATACAGTATATACTGACCACATTAACTCTTAGTCACTTCCTTGTACTCATATTGATTTTTATACTTGTTTTAGAGAAACAGCATAGAGCCAAAAGTAAGTGGACACCTGACCATCACACCCATAGGTGGTTCTTCTCCAAACTGTTCCTACAAATTCTGATCCACATAATTGCATAGAATGTCTTTGTGCACTGTAGCATTACAATATCTCTTCCAGCTGGAATGAATGTCCTGGAAAGAGCCCTGAATGAGCTCAACCCCCCTGAACCCCTTTATAAGAACTTATTGACATCCGCCTGAGCTCACTAACGCTCCACACAGCCTTGCCCCAAAATCTAGTGGGAAGTCTGGAATGGGATGTCCAACAAGTACATATAGGTGTCCACAGACTTTTGGCTAAATAGCATGTATGTATTTACTAGTTACATGTAAAGAATCTTAAAAAGCAGTGGTACTAGCATAGAACCCTGAGGAACCCCAGGCACAACATAGACAAAGTGTGTGTATACTAAAAGAAGTTCTTTATTGATTTATTCTTTAATGATTATACATGTGTGGTCCTTAAAAGTCCACAAAAAAAAGAAACTAGTAAATAATTAGGATTTGATACTATTGTGATTCTCGGTCCCCGCTTCCCTCACCTGATGGGCTGCCATCTGGCTCTCGGGACTCTTTCCAGCTTCTAGCCCTTCGTTGAGTGAAGCCTCGATGGACTCCATCTTGGTGGAGATGGACTGTAAAGACTCCTGGTAGTGCTGCTGCCTCTCCAGAGCCTCGTACAGACTCTTCTGCTTCTCACTGATCTACACAGCAGTCAGTAGAGCACAAGCGGTCAGGAGTGCGCCGGGGAGTGATAGCACTGTTATGTACGCTGATAAGAGCTGAGAATGGGATGGAAAATCATTTACCACGTTCTTTAGCGTTTCCCACGAGCGCTGTAGGTCATCCAGGTTTGCCGTGGCGGCGGATTCCATGGACTGGTCGTACAGCTCCTGTAGAGGAGCGCGACTTAACGGGGGTCTTCCTGCAGCCTGGGGAAGCGAGTGCATCAAATGTAGAAAAGCTTTTAGACCACTATCTAGTTCTAATGTGTTTACCTACATGCTAGTTAGAAGCTTCTACAACTCATGCAATAAAAAAATTCTCACTGTTCCAATACAAATATTTATACCAACAATAACTTTACAAGTCAGCTGCAGCTTCTAGTTTCTATAATTACTGTACTATTTAGTTTGTTTCTGTTTTTCGTTAAAATGAAATTTCCATTTAAAAGAAATGTAAAATTATCAGACGTGGGTAAAGTAAACAAATCCTGGACTTGCGTAAAAGTAGAGATTCCTTTGGGGCAAACGTTACAAGTGCAAGATCTCTATTTACTAAAAGTACAGAAGTACTACTCGCCTTCAAATTTACTCAAGTTTCAAATTTAAACATAAGTCGAGGTTTGCAACTAGCTCCACTTCTGATTTCAAACACCTTTAACGTTATTAGCCGTGTCTCGGACAAAAAGCACAAAAGGTCGTGCAGTTACGCATAATAGTCAGCAGGTAGTCAGATAATTCTGAATACATTGGTACCTCGAGATACGAATGCCCCATCATGAGAGTTTTCGCCTCAAGAACTTAAATTTTGCAAGTAATTAGCCTTGGCATGTGAAGCATTTCCGACATACGAGTGAACCGAATGTTCGCTAAGTTGCGCATCCGTCCGGGAGCTGTTCAAAACTTGTTTGCGTCGGTGGAAAGCCAAGCGAAGCTGACCGGGTTTACATATTTTTTTGTGGGTTTTTTTTTTGCACTTTGTGCAAGATTTAGTGAAGAATGCTATCAAGGACGGTAGCAAGAAGAAAACGAAGCCACTTTCAGTTTGGTTTTTAAAGCAGCTGGTGACAAGAGGAATCATAACTTAAGGTTAAGTGAGGTTTAATGTCTATTTATTTCATAGTTTACTTCATTTACATGCCTTTTGGTTGTTTTTATACGCGACAATACGATTATACTGTTGGAAATTAGTCAAATCGGTCATATTTTAGAACGGATTATCTGCATTTATGTTATTTTCTTTGGGAATTTCCTATTCACTATGAAATTCCGCCCTAAGAACTCGCCTCTGGAACGGATTGACTTTCGTTGGGTAACGCAACACCATGCAGAAAGCTAGTGAAGTAAAAGTACAGATACAGTATTTGCTGTACTTTAAAGGGGAGGAAAGGTAGAAAAGTATCCTCTAAGGAAACTACTCAGGTAAAATACAGATACGTGAAATATGCACTTAAGTACTGTAACGAAGTACATAAATACTCAGTTACCTCCATCTTTAAAAATTTTAACTATTGAAGTTAACTACAGTAGCACAAAGATGTTTATAGTCAGCGTTCACTTCATGTTACTGCAACTCTCTGGCTAAATTACATTATTGGTTTTATTTAACATCAGTCAGTACTTACTTAGGTGGTGTTCCTAAAAATTCATGCTGAGTTTGTTCACATTTTAACTAATCTGTCCAATGATGGTGGTAAAAATTAAATACCAATATAAAACTCAGGTTTAAATGGAAGAAAATAACCATAATAATTATTAAAAAATGTACACAGATACACCAGAGATAAAACCCTAAAGCAGGAATCGAGCTACAAGAAGAACATATACAATGACATGACTTCATCCTACAAAACCCAGCTCTCCATTATACGGCTGTAATGTCAGACATTACTACACCCTGCGCTCCGACTAGCGCTCTCTGTGGTATGTTTTTATCAGCTCGGGGGCGGTGCATAGAAGGAATGTGTTAGATACGAGTCAGCAGATTGAGAATGGCGGGAGGCACTCAATGCGTCATTTTAACATACTTTATATATTAGATGTAGATTGTGTCCTTATGTGTCCATATTATTACGAGTTAAGTGAAATTAAGATATGCAGAAGAAGAAAAACAAGAAGAAGAAGAAGAAGAAGAAGACACCCTTTAGTTGTCACATACACAGTGAAATTCTTTTCTTCACATATTCCAGTTTGTTAGGAAGCTGAGGTCAGAGTGCAGGGTCAGCCGTGGCACAGTTGGTGGGGCTGGGTCTTGAACCGCTGACCTTCTGATCACTTACATGTCATTACGACATTTAAGAGTTATAAGCCATTATGACCCACGTACTGTAAGTATCAGTTGTGTCATTATCCAGAATCTGAGCATATCAGTAATATGACATTATGATCTGTATAAGTTCTTCTTCTTCTCGTTTTAAGGCAGTTGACACCCTGTGAGTTGCATTACCGTGTCGACTTCTAGACTTGAGCTCCCTCAGTATGAGGTTCCCTCAATTGAGAAGGTTAATGCGAATCAGAGCGAATGAGGTGATTAGGGCAAGGTAAAGGGGAGGTACCTGGTTAAGGGAGACGTCAGCGTTAGGCCCGGGTGAGGGGGATCTGCAGGCCGGGGGGGAGGAAACCTCACTGTTGGTGCCCTCCTCACCCGACTCCTCCGTCACAGGAGACAGGAGAGTGTGACATCTGCCCGCGGTCATCTACCCCATCGCACGGGAGGTGACGAGAGACACAGAGTGGGGGGAAAAGGAAAAGAGAGGGATTTGCGGTTTGCGAGTTAATTCCCGAGTCGGTAAAGAAGCTGACGATGCAGTAGAAAAGGAAGTTAACAGGAAAAGTACCAGAGTGTAGGTTTATTTACAGCACAAAGGATGTGACTATTTTCAAATGATGCATCAGGTCTCACACACTCTCTCTCTCTCTCTCTCTCTCACCCGCCGCAAAATGAAAATAACTGAACACTTGTACCATAATGTTATAACGACTACAACTACAACTATGTAGACTTCTCAGCAAATTTGCATGAACAGACCATGGCCAAAAATTCCAAATGATGAGTTGCAAATGATGCATAAGTCCGAACCAAGCCTAGGTATAATTCAGATCCGTTCTGCATGTCAGAGAACCACTAAACCCTCCCGGAACCCTCACCCAGTCTGAACCCGGGACGGCTTCCATGTAGGGCCGGATACAAAACACATTCTCAATTGGATGAGACTTGAGCCTTGAGCTGTCGGACTAAAAATAGATCCACTGCGCTAACAATGTCTTCTGCTCAAGCAGCAGCAGCAGCAGCAGCAGCAGCAGCAGCAGCAGCGTCTCAAACACACATACACACACACACACACACACACACAGTCTGACTGGGCCAGAAGGAATGTGTTGAGCAAAGAGCAGAGCTGAACTGCAGTTAGCTCCTTTCTGGCAGTTAATGGGGAACTTTCTGTCCCACAGCGATTCAGTGACGCAACCACAGGGCAATCGCTCACTCGGGGCAAGACTCAGAGTTTCCCGAGCCGCTAGTGAACAGCAGAACTGCAGTCCAAGCGAGTGGACAATACAGGAAGGAGGAGAATGAACCCTTAATGACGGCAGGACACTGAAAAAAGGTCATTGGCTGTCATGTGCACTATTCTTTTATTAATTTTTGCAATAGTCGTGCATAATATCCACTGCTGTTCAAAGCAGATGCGTGTTCGATTACCCAGGTTTCAGGCCTAAGTCTGTACAGTACAGGGACATATACCTGTATTATAACCTTAATCTTTTTTATTTTTTATAAAAATTGACAAAGCATAAAATAAACCCTTTCATTTTTGCAACGTCCCATCATGAGTCTGAGGAATCATGAGATCCATAAGTATGAAGAACATGTCGCCATGACACCAATACATATAAGGTTCATGTCGTCATGACATCCATAAGTATGAAGAACATGTCACCATGACACCAATGCATATAAGGTTCATGTCATCATGACGTCCATAAGAATAGGTTTTATGATATTATGACATCCATAAGTATAAAAGTCATGTCATCATGACACATTATTATGAGGTTCATATAATCCATAAGTATGAGGTTCATATTATGACGTCCATAAGTATGAGGAACATGTCATCATGACATCAATACATATAAGGTTCATGTCATCATGACATCCATAAGTAAGAGGTTCATGTCATCATGACGTCCATAAGAATAGGTTTTATGATATTATGACATCCATAAGTATAAAAGTCATGTCATCATGACACATTATTATGAGGTTCATATAATCCATAAGTATGAGGTTCATATTATGACGTCCATAAGTATGAGGAACATGTCATCATGACATCAATACATATAAGGTTCATGTCATCATGACACCCATAAGTATGAGGTTTGTCTTGTTATGACATGCATAAATATCTGTACAGGAATATAATACCAGTCAAAAGTTTGTACACCCCTTCTTCTAACTCCATGGAACAATACTGAAGGCGTTTATCCAAAACACACAAGAATCTCCTCTGAACAGTTGATATTGAGATGCTTCTGCTACTTCTGCTCTGTAAAGCTTCATAACGGCTCTAATCTGAGGTGCTGTTTGAGGTTCATTTGTGATTTCTGAGGCTGGTGACTCTAAATGAACTTCTCCTCTGCAGCAGAGGTTAGTTTTAGTCTTGCTTTGAGAGACTCCGAGTTTCATCATGGAGCTTGATGGGTTTTGCAACCGAACTAAACCAGAACAGCTGACTTTCGTGTCTTAAAAAAGTAACTGACTGTTACTGTTGTTGTTTCTTAATTTTTAAGATTTATTTTATTTTATTTTATAGTTTTGAAAAAATCTAGTATTGTTCTAGAATGAAAAAACATAAATCCAGACTTTGGACCGGTACTGTATTAGCATCAGCTGTACTGTATGTCCGTGTTGCATCTGTACAGTAAGTTACTGCGTTGCTATGACATGTATGAAGTTGTGCCACTATGATGACATAATTTACGTGTCCCGATGTCATACAGTATATACTATAATATGTTTCAGGTCTGTGTCACTGTGATAAACACATCAGCATTTCTTCATAACTTTATGAAACACACTTATGGAACACTATATACCAAACTGTAACGTCACGTTTCCTTCGACATTCAGGATCCAAACAATCTGTAATGACTGTAATGCATAAATGAGCTTTTGACATTATTTAAAGGTACAATACTTTTGGTAATGATAGGATATGAGGTCCACCTCTGTGACAAGAAGAATAAGGACTAAATCACGGACTCCCTGACTAGCTCCACGGGTCTGGAAATAAAAAGAATAAATCTGACTCTGGAAGCTCATGCATCATAAACCAGCGTGTGTGCATGTGTGTGTGTGTGCATCTGTAAGTGTGTGAGTAACTCACCATGACGACCGAGGGGTGTGCTGTGGGGTGTTTGGTCATCTCCTCCTCCTCATCCTCCAGCTCCTCCAGGCCGTCCGAGAGCCCCCCGACCTCGCTGACCGTCAGCAGCATGGTGGCGTGCTTGGCCTTCACCGTCAGCATCTTACACTTGGAGTTCAGGGCTGCGATCTGCTCCTGGTAACCTTTTATCTTCTGGGCCAGCTCCTGTCACATCACGCACGACTCTGCATTACATCCCGTTAGACGCCTTCTCGGCTCTTACACAAGGCCGGCGTTTAATCCCGAGCGCAAGCGAATCCGGCATGGAGCTAAAACCGCGGAGTTAAACCTGAAGAGCAGGGAGTGGACCCTAAACACTGAACACATTCATGTTTCTCTCTCTCTATCGCTCTATCTCTCTCGGTCTCTGCTGGCTGTAAGGAAAAAACACCCAGCGATCCTGCGACTGCTCGATTGTGAATTCCCGGCCAATCAGAGCGCGGCCGGGGCGGGACCGTTACCAAGGCCCGGAGAAGAAGTCTGAGTGAATGGCGAAGCCGTGAACCAATGAGGGGAAAAAAAAACGGAGGAGGGAGACGTAAGGAGGAAGAAATCCGGAGAGCGAGGCAGGACTTCCTCTCCAATCAGCCACACACACACATTCGCACAAAGAGGAAAAGCCGGCACAGGAAATGACCTCAGCGAGAGAGAGAGAGAGAGAGAGAGAGAGAGAGGAGGGGAGGGACTGAGCTGTCTGTCTGTGATTTCCTTCCTTCCTCTGCACCAATCACAAGCAGCTGCACCACACACACACACACACACACACACACATACAGAGCAAGTGAGAGGAAGGAAGAGAGCTCAGATTACACATTCCTCATGAGGAACCCCTCCTCCTCCTCTGTGCGCGCCCGCGAACACACACACACACACACACATATACACACACACAGACATACACACACACACACACACACAGACATACACACACACAGCTGTGACATGCCAGAAAATGTCACGGTTGTAGTTTTATCTACACATAGTGCAAAAGTTTGTGCACCCTCTACTATCCATGTTAGATTTTAATTAATTAGTTCATATATATATATATATATATATATATATATATATATATATATATATAAACCTATCGGCTATAAATACTGTACAATTATTTATTTTCAAACAGTTAAACATCTCGCAAAAAGAAAAAAAAAGAAAATGTTTTCCCTTTGCTTTACGATGATTCTTCAGAAATCCTGAGTTCAAATGTAAATGAAATCTTAAAGACCTTGATGCAATTTCTTTACCCCAGAAACGTTTGATTATTTATTTGTGTATTTATTATTTTGTAAATTGTTTTTAAAAGGTTTAGAGATTTGTAAGATTGTTTAAATCTTTTCTATATTTATTTTTAAATAGTTACTACATTTTTAATTATATTTAAAATTATATCTCTGCATATCTTATTTTATTTAGATTTCCATAATACTAATTTAACTATATATTTTATATATTATTTTATTTACATTTCTATCCTACTATTTTAATTAGATTTACGTTTAAATGTAAGTATTGGTCTGTATTTTTTATTACGTTATTTTAATAAGATGTATATATAATTAGTATTTTATATTCTCTTATTTGAAATAAACTTATATATTTTTTCATTTTTCATTTTTTATATATGTTTATCCTATTATTTTAATAGGTTTTGACGTGTATATTTTTCAAATTTTACTTTATTTGTTATTGTTATTTTGTTATTCCTTTTTAAAATTAGATTTAAATATATTTTTTAGATTAGTTCATTTAGTATTTTTTATTGTTTTGTTTTAAATTGATTTATATATTTTTTTAGATTTAATTTTATTTGTATTCTATTATTTTAATTAGATTTGTATATTTTATTAGATTAGTTTAATTTGTATTTTTTATTCTGCTATTTTAAACAAACTTTTATATATATATATATTTTTTTTTAAAACATATGTTTATACTATTATTTTAATTTGATGTATTTTTTGAATTAGATTTACATATTTTTCAGATTAGTTAATTTTGTATTTTTATTGTTTTGTTTTAAATTGATTTATAATTTTTTAAAGATTTTATTTAATGCATATTTTATTAATTCTGTTATTTTAATTAAATGTATATATTTTTCAGATTTCATTTTATTTGTATTTATCCTTAAATTTTACTTGTATTTCAGTTATTCTGTTATATGAATTAGTTTTACATATTTTTCAAAAATAGCTATGTGTATTTATTTTACTATTTTTTTTATTTTATTTTTTTATTTTTCCCCGATTTTTTCCAAAAATTGGTATTTTTCTTATCCTATTATAATATATTTTTCAGATTTGATTGTATTTATTTGATAAGTGAAACAAAATGCTTTTCCCAACAGCTGGCTTTCCATGGATTTACAGAACACACCTGGATGTATTCGAGTCGCTCTTCTATTAGCAGAGTGAAACATTTCCCTGAGACAGCGCCACCATCGAGAACTGAAGGGGGAACTCTGACGGACTCAATACGAATGTCAGTGTACTGAGACCGTGTTCAGGTACGAGTCCAGGTTCTCAGGTCACATGTGAAACGCGTGTACGGAGCGGTAAGGCGTGAGCTGTAGTGCAGAATCCGGGTCTCGCGGCTCACCTCATGGTGCTGAATCTGCGTCTGAAGCTCGTGGATGTTGCCTGTAGCGACGGGTCGGTCCTGAATAACCCGCTGCGCTTCCTCGATCATCTTCTGGAGGTTCTTTACTTCCTGTTCGTACTGCTCGTACTGCACCACGGCCTCCTGGGAACACGACCATGCGAGGAGATGTGTAATCACCAACAGGATGCACTCGGACTGTGTGTGTGTGTGTGTGTGTGTGTGTTTGAGTGCAGTACATTACCTGCAGTATATTGCACTGCTGGATGGTGGTGTGCTGGAGATGGCTGCTGTCCTGCTGTAGACTCTGCGCAGTGGCACACAGAGGTAGTTTGGCCACGGCGTCCTCGGGCAGCTGCAGAGCGCTCATGCACTTCTGTACGGCCTGCACCTGCACCTTAAAGCCCTCCATTTCTGTCAGCAGGTGCTGCACGACAAACATACATCATCATTTTGATGCCCTGACCCACCCTGATGCAACACTCGTCCCACGCTGGTCTAAGACTCTCTCACCTGTCTCTGGAGCAGCTGCTCTCTGAGGCTGAGGCGAGCCAGCTCCGGCGAGGCCAGCGTCTCCTGAACCCTCTCTATCGCACGGTGGAGGCTCTTCACCTCGCTCTCCAGCCTGCTCAGGTCCTGGAACGAGCGAAAAGTCTCTGCGTCACAAAAGCCACTCGCTTTCATGCTCGGGCGGAATGCAAGCATTGATAAGAAGACCTGGATGCCTGGACTTTTACGAGGGGCGTTCAAGCCAAACTGGGACTTTCGATATATATAATCCCCTGCCACACTAACGCACCTATCCGAGTGTTTCGCCTGTGCTTGGATACCTAAGTTTTCTCAGTACGCTGGAGACATGATCAGAGTGTCTGTCTGAATCGCCGGCCTCCCAGGAACTCCTTTAATGGCCCAAACATCTGGAGTGAGGTCAGGACTGTACAATAACTCCCAGCCGAGTTCCTGTGATGTGCGAGCGGTGTTGGTGAAAGATAGTGCGTACTGTACAGTTCACACAGACAGATGTTCGTGACAAGTCAATTGCTTTTACACCTAAAGAAACAGCAGGTCTCGGTTTGACTTGAACAGCCCTTGTAATCCCTTGTGTTTTTTTTAATTGTAGTGCATGAAATTCACACAATCCACAAACTCTACAGTTATAACACAAATGAAACAAATGATACAGGAACAAAAAGCAACATGGGGTAAATAAAAAACAAACAAACAAACAAACAAAGCAGGAATATCAATATTAAATAAAAACCAATGGCTACACAAAAAAACCCAATTGAGAAAATGAAATGTTTCTTATTAAATTCCTAAAATTTATATTAGAATTTTTTTTAAAGATTCATAATCATTGTAATACAGATAAATAAATATAAATATTTAATTTATCTATTAATTTTCGTTAAACTCGCGTTCAACCTGATAGAAATTTTTATTATTGCAATATTAAGCCGGAATTGACAACAGACCAAAATTCACTGTTTAGTCATGTTTAGACATTGTGTGATAAGATAAGGTAAGTCTTCATTATGATTAATAATAATAAATTATTTATTTATTATTTATATATATATATATATATATATAGTCTTTATTATATAAAATAATTTATTATTATTATAATTGTGTGTGCACAATTTATTTTATATATATTTTTTTTATTGGACAGGGTTTAAACAAGCCAATCAGATTTTCCCCTGGCTTGTTCCTCTAAAGGGGAGTGGCTCAGCAGTAGCTCATTTGCATAGACACTGAAATGGCACATTTGGAAAAGGAGTGAAACGGAGGGTATTAAAAACTCAGAATCTGAGGGGTATTTCAGCTGGAACAGTAATACACACACACACACACATACACACACACACACACACACTTTGGGTGAGCTCAGAGACTGGCGTTGACTTTAAGGAATTCATTAGAATCAACATCCTCCAACAAAAATCCGGCAAAAAGTCTTTGTTTTTAAAAAGAAATAATTGATCATACAAACTAGAGTTTCCTAGTACAGTTTGGAGGCAAAGTTGACTTATACACATGACAGCTTTTTAATAAAACCGGTAGGCCAAGTTTAATTATTATTTTTAATTTGTGCTTTTTTATATATATATATATATATATATATATATATATATATATATATATATATATATATAAAAAAAATCTGACATCCATAATTCCCCCATGACAACAGATCAGAGAATCTTAAGGAGAAGGAGACAGCGAGTGAAACTTGGTCTTTCACGTCGTATCATTGACCCACATTTTCCCCCCAACACGTTCGACACGTTTAACAGGAAACTGCTCTCCTGAGACGTGTGTGTAAGTGGGTCAATTATCCTCCAGGTGCCTTGAGAATCATTTACCAAACCAGGACGTTACAGCGCAGGATTAAGATGGAGTTGTTTAATATGAAGGGAAAGAAACATCTCTAATGATAATCTTTATTATTACAGCAGCTGCTCTGGACGTTGGTGTCTCAGTGGTGTGTGTGTGTGTGTGTGTGTGTGTGTGTGTGTGTAGGATCCTCGCCTGCCATACGGACGACCTGGTTTCAATGCTACATTGCATCAGAACCTCAGACATCACACTGGATCTCAAATATAGACAGTAACCAATGAAGGTCGTGTAAATCGTGGACATTATATACAGTAGTGTTGTGTTTAATAACCATAAAAGGTTCTTAAAAATTACACACTCAGGACGCGTTTCTCCAGCCCGTAGATGTTGAAAAGTGGCATCACTGCACATGATGTGCCTTAAACAGACATGAGGTGTTACTGATCCCGACTCGAATTAGCTTAGCATTACAGCTCACGCTCCCTTCAAGCCCCAGACAGACCGTGGAGTGCATTTCTGCTCTAAACAAAGAGCGAGCAGGAACTATTACAGAGAGACTAAACCCTCTTGTCACGTCCGCATGGGCGTGCTTTTAAAATCCCAAAACTATCCATTAATTTGCGAGAGAACGATGGTTCATTGGTTTACTGTATAAATTAATCTATATCGTTTGTCCTGATCTTCACAGAATATTGCCCAAACTGGGAAGAATATATTAAGATGACATGTAAAGTATAAAGATCACCACTAGAGGGCAGGATTTTATCATGAATAAGTGATCAGCCGCACTTCAGCGATTATAGGGCTCAATTCTGGGCTTACTGCTATATCTCTATATCTGTCTCTCTCTCTCTCACACACACACACACACACACACACTTATTTAACCATGTAAGGTTTTTTATGCTGCATAATGTAAATAAATTTTTTACATTCACGATTAAATACAATACATAAAAAACTAGACACTCAATAATTCAGCTTTTTCTTTTTATATAATGAAAGCTTGTTTTGAATGTATATATAAGAAATAAGTGTGTGTGTGTGTGTGTGTGTGTATACAGTATATATCATACACACACCGTGTGCAGTGTCATTGTACCTTTGCAGCGTCCTGCAGGTTCAGCAGGCGAGTTTTGGCGCGTTGCTGCAGCTCTTCGGCGTGACGGCTCAGATCTGCCACCTGCTGGTGAAGAGCGTCGGTGTGCACCACCTCTCCCAACAGCCCCACTCTCTCCTTCACCGCCTCCATCTCACCCTGCAGCCTGCGCCACTCTCGCAGCAGCGCCTGCACCGCACGGGCGAGAGACAGAGCACATGGTATTGGGGCAACAGTATTAATAAGCCTCAGGTCCGGGCGATATGATCGTATACCAGTGATATCATGATGCATTATCGCATGATACTGATAAACCTTGGTCAAGCAATATCACTTTTAACTTTCTTTATGTTTTTTTTATTTTTATATTCATGGTCTAAACAGGTGAGGATCTTATAAAAAAAAAAAATTACATTATTAGCAGATTATTTTTTTAACAGTTTTTTAAATCTAAATAAAATTATGCGCAACAATCGTTGTAAAAGCGTCCTCAAGTATCATGACGCTTATACTATTTTTCGCCACGCCTCGCACCTTCGATCGAAATCAAAACCAAAGCATTCAGTTTCACTGTTGCATTCTAACGCGTTATAACCACTGATTTATCACGCGTCCTCTATCACGCACATGCGCCGTGAGATTCTCGATTCTCGATCAGATCCATGTGTACCTGGTGAGTTCTGATTTGCTCCTGCATCATAGAGGCGGGGCTCCACACGATGTTAGCGGAAACCAGCGTCTCGGCTTTTTCTGTCCAGTTCAGTACCAGGCTCAGTCTCTGGTTGAACTCCTCGAAATGCTGATCGGCCTGGAACGAGAAGCAGGAGGAGATTGATCAGGAGTCAGGAGGCTGCGGCGTTTCAGTTTTCCGTCTGTCTTGGAGACGCATCTCGGCGTATTCACCTTCTTCAGCCGCGCGCTTCTTCCCTCGGCGAGTCTGCTGGTCTGAGAGTGGAGCTCGGTCAGTTTGCTCAACGTGGCGCTCAGCTGTCGGGCCAGGAGCGGGTTCTGTTCGCCGAACTCCTGCATGGCCACGTCCAGCTCAGACAGGGCGTGAGAGCAGTCCTCCAGCTCCTCACGCAGAGTCTGAATAGAAATAAACACCATGAAATGATTATCCTACTTAGTGATCTCTCAAGGGCTTTTGCACACGCAGGGTTTAGTTCAAGTTCACAACTGTTTCAGAGTTGAACGGGTTTCTCTTTTACAAATTTCTTTTACATATATCATTATCAGTGACTTATGAAAATCAAACTACTGATTCAGAGTCAAATCGTTTTCTCACGATGAGTCAGTTCACTTAAAGACAAACTCTTCTGATTCGTTTTTGAATCATTTCTCACTATGAGCTATAAGTTCGGTTGAAAACCATCTACTGATTCGGGGTTGAATTGTTTTCCGCTATCTGATTGATTTCTTTTGAAAACGAACTCTGTTCAGAGTTGAATCGTTTCAGAGTTGAATTGTTCAGAGTTGATTCAGATTTGAATCGATTCAGAGTTGATTCAGATTTGAATCGATTCAGAGTTGACTCATTTTCTGACTGCGGTCATGTTCAGTTTTCAAATTCTATTGATTCAGTTTTCAAATTCTATTGATTCAGATTCAAAACATTTGTCTTTTTTTGGGGGGCGGGATTTCCCCCCGATTTTCTCCCTAATTTAGTCGTGTTCAATTTCTCCCTGTCACTAGGGGGCTCCACATTAAGGCTACGACTACAACACAGTCGGGAGGGCCGAAGACTATCACGTGTTTCCTCTGAACCTCATGATGCCAGCCGACCGCATCTTTTCGAACTGCTCGCTCACGCACCGTTGGGGGCGGAGTAACACACTCGGAGGACGGCGCTATCCGCTCCTGAAATCTGAACCTCGAAATGAACGACAAATACAGTAAGCAGTACCTCTGTCTCCTCCTTGGCCTCTTCTACATCCACACTCTTCTGCTTCAGTTTCACAGAGATGGCGCTGACTTTGTCCGAGATGTCCTTCAGTCTGGCGGTAAAGTCTTCTTTAACGTCTCGGCTGTGCTGCACTTCTCTCTCTCGGCTCTGCACCTGGAGTCCGAAAGAAAACACTGGACCTTCCTGTATTTCTCTTGTCCCCATATAACTGTTTTTTTTTCTTTTACATTTGTGTTTCATTCAAATTCTATACAAAAGACAAGGTATGCATGCGACGCGAAAAAGCAAGTGGTGGGTGGAGCTTGCGTCCGAGAACAGATCCATGCTCGTGAATCCGACTCGGATGAATTCGACACGTACCTGGTCCTCTGCAGAGCCCAGCGCGAGGGTGACCTGTGCCAGCTGGGTGCTGATCTCGGAGGGAACAGCGGCGTGGAGGTCTTTGTATTTCATCTGCTGGCGATCCGCAATCTGCTCCAGGGCCTGCCTCTGAGACTGAACACCGCCATGAGCCGTCTAGCACGCGCAAGAAACCCAGATGTTTAGTCAGGCAGCTTGTATAGTAGAAAGATATTCACAGAACGCAACGGACGATACCGGACTCGGCGGTAATACATCCGTAATTAGGACGGACGGGAACAAGATGGTGCTTTAATCCCACTTTACCTCCAGGTCAGAGAGCAGAGCTTCCAGGTCGGCTGTAGGGCTGAGCAACAAGCCCTGTGTGTCCTGGATCCAGCCTTTAACCAGTCCCAGCTCCCTCTCCACCTCTTCTCGCTCCAGCAGCTCCACCTGCACCTGCTGCCGGCTCACACACACTTTGTGTAGCAGGCTGGAATTGAGAGTTAAGCGAGAGAGTAACTGCGATGTACGAAAAAAATAATCACACGTCAACGCATGTGATTCATCTATAAATTTTAACAGATAAGTCCAGATTGATCCTTTGATGTTCAGTTTGAACAAGATGTTCAGTGACAGTAAGGTTTTTTTTCCCTTAGGCTTTTTAAATTCATGTTATGAAGTCAACAGATACTAATTCAGAAAAACACATGATATTTTTAGCACTACCTCTCATATTTCTCCTGCATTGCCTGAATCTCCAGCAAACAGAAAGCGTCTTCACTGCGGGGGTTACTGGCCTGCTTGGTGGGCGTGTCCAGATGATTGATCTGCGGTGGGAATGTTTGGTATTTAGGTGTGTCTTCTTGATTGCTCGTGATTGCCGGATCTGTGTTGTTGCTGGGCATTGTTAGCTGGGTGCCGGGTGTGGCTGTTTGATTGCTAGGTGTGTCCAAGTGCTTGTTGGGCGTGGCTGGCTGTGTATTGGGTGTGGTTTGCTGTGTGCTGGGCGTGGCTGTTTGATTGCTAGGTGTGTCTAAGTGGTTGTTGGGCGTGGCAGGCTGTGTATTGGGTGTGGTTTGCTGTGTGCCGGGCGTGGCTGTTTGATTGCTAGGTGTGTCTAAGTCGTTGCAGGGCGTGGCTGGCTGTGTATTTGGTGTGATTAGTTGTGTGCCGGGCGTGGTTGTTTGATTGCTAGGTGTGTCTAAGTGGTTGTTGGGCGTGGCTGGCTGTGTATTGGGTGTGGTTTGCTGTGTGCTGGGCGTGGCTGTTTGATTGCTAGGTGTGTCTAAGTGGTTGCTGGGTGCAGCCGGTTGTGTGGTGGTCGTGGTTGATTGTTTGCTTGGCGAGGACTGTTGATTGACGGGCGTGGTGGGTTGCTCAAGGGGCGTGGCCGACAGCTTGCAGAGCCTGGTCGTCTTCAGCCCTGCGGTCTCAGAGTGGAGGAGGAGGTGGAGGGCGTGGTGTCTGAGCAGCGTCAGGGCGCTGTTCTCCCTCTCCACCTCTCGGCTGAAGGAGTCGTGATACTCCAGCAGGTTGTGTAGGGCCACGGTGCTGGCGGCTTTCTCCACCACGCTGTCGGGAACCCGGCTGTGCAGGTCCTCCGACACAGACCGCATCTTCTCCAGCTACAGGCGATAACAAGGGGGCACAAACTTAGCGGAGCGGTAGCATCCATCAAACAAGACTACTAACTGAGACTACAATCAGGAGTTTTAATGTTCTGTAGGCGTATACACACTGACCGAAACGAGCACTAATCTCGACCTTTTCTTGTCACTCTGCTGGCACTTTGATCTTTCGTACCTTTAATGTGTGTCTTTCATCTGGAAAGCTAGATAGGTTGTATTTAAAAAGAAAATAATTGAAGCATCAGGAATAGTCGTTGTTTCATTTGGCTCCAAGATACACGAAGAAAGGAAAGCAATAAACCGGCATCTAGGGCAGAAAGTAATAAACCGAGCATTATATATTACATAACAGCTCATAATGCATCGTGGATGCACATGGATATTCCATCTCCAGGACTTGAAGCATGGTTTTATCGATATAACGGCACATTTTTTGATTGCCGGTAATGAGAGAGAAGCATTGTCACATGGCATTTTGCCTCCTACCCCCCCCCCCCCTCGTGTGTCACAAGTCCACGCAACAGCAATGAATCATCCTGAGAGTCTGATGTCATACCCAGTGAAGAGGGCAAGAGGGAAATGGAAGAGTCTAGCCCGGCGCTAACACAAAAACACGCATGAAACCGAAGAACTAAAATGAATAAATTGTGTGTATGCAAAATAGTGATGTACTTTAAGGTGCAGCTTTTTGCAGCTAAGGAATCCACATTTCTCGTCTAATTACATCACTTGCTAAGAAACCGGCTCGTCTTTAGGAGCACTGTGGCAGCCTGGCAATTTCCACCCTAAACCATGAATAGTGTACTGGCTTATTACCAAACATTGCATCATTTCTAAAACACTGAGCATGACCGAGGAGAAAGCCGGAAAATCTGGCTGATCCGCTGTAGAAAAGGATTAACAACCGTGCCTTTTTGCAATTTGCATTATTAAAGATTTTTTTTTTAGAACGTCTAGACCATTGGCTGTAAACGTATGAACGTGCCTTGAAGCTCTAAAACAACAGAGATAGAAAATGCAAGCAGAAAATGCAGAGAGGTTTTTCCTTTTTTTTTTTAAATTGTAACACAACCCAAAACAAAAGTGGAGACAATTTTATGATACGAAAACAAAAAACACCACAATATTATATGCAGATGACACAATCTTAAAATGTTTCTGACAGGAGTCGAGTACAATTATTGGTTAAAGAAAAGCGTTTCCAAATTATTGACCTGCGTCAAGCAAAGAAAACAACTAGGGAGATCTGAAATAACTGAACCAATGCATTAATAAAACTTTAGTAGTAAAAGTAACACAATGTCAGCTGACCACATGAATGTACTGAATCACATTACAGGTTATCACATCTACGGAGCTTTTCTTTTTCGATGATTGCACAGCCATATTCCAGGACTCAGATTGTGAAAGAGTGGTGCTGCGAGCATGAGGAATCATTCTGACATATGAACCGGACACCACATTTAATTTTTATTTATTTATGAATATTGCAGATGTAATCACCACATGGAAATGTGCCTTAATTTAATAATATGGCTTATAGATAGATGCATGAGTGGATGGATAGATGGATTTAATTAATCGCTACAGGGAATTTTGGGAAATTATCATCCTTAGGCAGGGCATGAGATAGCATTTGATCCAGCACATAGTATTATTTTGCATTTAAAGTCTTTACATCATGCTCACAACTTACAGCATGAAGACTGAACCCCTCGATTAAAACAATAAATATTCTAAGGGTATTAGGACACAGTGCTACAGTATATATGAGGACTTGTACAGATTAATATCAGACGTATTAAAGTCGATGATGGTGCTCCATTTTTTTGCATTTAGTTTGCTATCTTACCTTCTCAATGAAACGTCTCCAGTCATGCACGGTGTCCTTAAGAGCCTTCTCCTGTACCTTAGCTACATTGGTTAACTGAGACCATCGCTGTGATAGTGCGCAGACTGATCGAGCAACTCCGGTACCAGACACAAACTTCAGATCAACCTGCTCTGACTGCTCTTTTAGGCTTGACAGTTTCTCCTGACAAGCCTCCAGTCGGACCATGACATCCTATAAAAGCAAGAGATTGCGTTAGAACATGACTACAACTATCAATAAATTGCACTACGAAGAAAATTGAACGGACCCGGTGAAAACCAAGCCTGTCCTCGGCCTCTTGAAGAGAGCTCGATTTCGCCGTGTCGAACCCAGTCAGTTTCTTCTCAACTTCGCTCAGTTCATTTATAAGCATTTCTTTATCTTCATTAAATGACATCCACTGAGTTAGACTTCTAGAAAAACACCAGAGAGCAAATTTAAACTGTAGGTTCTAGTTAGCAAGAGACCCCTCCGATAAATCTGCAAAGATAAAAATTCAGCCCAGGCGGTACCTGTTCAAGGTTTCCTGGTGACATCTCAGCTGCTTCAGGAGCTCGGTACTCTTTTGACAAGTGTTCTCATAACCTTCTTTAAGTTTCATAAAAACACCAGAGTCAACAAAGTCCTCCATTTTAAGGAGAATGCCCTCAATATCCTGAATCACCTCGCTTATGGTTGGTTCTTCAGTCAAAAGCTGTTTAAGTTCCTCGAGTCTCTCTGTAAGGTCATCCAATTCCAGTTCCTCGTTCTTCTGTTTTAGGGCAACATCCGCGTCTTCGAACCACTTGCCAGTAGACTTCAAGACACTTTGGTACAACTGTATCAAGGACAGAGCTGACTGCAGGGCCATCTGCGGGGAAAACAAGATATAATTGTGGGAACATTTAGAAATGTCAGAAATTCAAGGTATGAAATGTATTTTGAAAATACACAACGAAATATGCTTGCCTGTTTGGTTGAGAGAGATTGCTGAAGCTCTCTCTCCAAGTCTGCAATATCCTTCAAACAAGTCTCCATTTCACTGGGGAATGGCTGTTTGGCAGTCTTGTACCTTCGCCTCTCGTTTTGGTGAAAGATTTCCAGTAACTGAAGCCTAGATTTCATTTCTTTTTGAAGTGCCACCGCTGATCTGATCTCATCCTGAACAACATGAACGTCTATTTTCTGAAGAGTAAACAAACTTCTGAGATTGTCTCTAACCATCTTAAGCCACGCCAAGTGTTCTTTGATGACAATCTGGAAGCTAGGCTCGCCCTCAACACATGACTTGGTACACTGTTCACATTCTTGTATGCACTTGGAAACGCTTGATTTCAATGCCTGAATCTGCATCTCCTTCATGGAAACCTGAGTCTGAAGGCTACCATGGTCAAAGTGCTGGCTGAACTCCACTATCTGTTCATTTAAATCTTCAGAATAAGAAGTAATCTCTTCAAGCTCTTTGGCCAGTTTGTGCAGTTTGGATAATCTCTGCATGGCATCTAATTGCTTCTCGGAATTGAGTTTATCCGTATCCTCCTTGACTGCATTAATGCTGCTGTCCATTTTTGTGATTGTGGCCCTGTAATCGTTTAATACATTCAAGGTACGGTTGAGCTGGTTAACTTTTTCCTTTGTCGCTTGATCAAGTCTACTATAAAGGCTTACTAGCTGGTCAATGACCTCACGTGTATATGGCTGGCCCGTGCAGTGGAAGTCCTGAGTTTTACTCTTCAGCTTATTCACTGCATGGAAAAGGTTTGAAAGGCCTTTCTGGATCTCTTCATAGTCACCGTGCACCCTTTCCCCATCTTCAAGACTTCCACTAGTTGACTGGTTCTCTAAGGCATCACACTGCTCCTGAAGTACCTCCAAAGCTTTGCGTGTCGTCTCGACGAGGGACTCCAATTCCCTGCGTTCCAGAGCCACGCGCTGGATCCTGTCTCGCTTTTCTTTGGTCGACAAAATAATGGCATTGTATTGTTGCGGAAGGCCGTTGAGCTTCTCGTCCAGGTAGCAGTGATCCACCTCGTTTAAGGTGGGAAGGATTTCCTGTCCTGCCCTCTGAACAATAAGTAACAGGTTCTCGTATGCTGAGGTATGATCCAAAATCTGCTGGTATTTGGCCAACTGGTTGTGCAGTTCAACATCATTTCTGTTGAGGTCTATTATGGGGAATGTGGCTGCTTCGGCATGCCTCAACCACTCGCAGATTCTATCCAGGTCGACTTTGAAGTATTTTCGAATAACCAGGGCTCTCTCCAGGTGCTGTAAATGCTGTGTGCACCTTTGGAGGGAAACCTCGAACGTTCCCTGAAGCTCCTCAAGCCTCTGAAGGGTCTCCACCTTTTCCCCCTCAGTCGTATCCTTAACCAGTTCCCTTCCTTGCGTCCAAAGTGAGGTCAGTTCCACTTGATATGCCTTCAGGCTGCTACATATGTTCTTGCAAGCAGACACCTGCTTGGAGAGTTCATCTGGCAAGAGTGCCACATGCTCATCTGAAAGAACCCTCTGCTCTTTTTGTTTGATCCATCCAGCAGCCCTGTCCAAGGCCTGGAGGAACTGTGTCCGCTCGGTGAATGCTTTACTAAGGCTCTTGCGGTGGTGAGCTGCCTTTGAGGTAAGAGATTCCACCTCTGCTTGAACGTTCTGCACCAGGGTCTGCAGTCTCTTTTTCTCATTTAGTCCTAGATGAGAATAAATGCAGTCAGCCTCAGACACGGACTGATTAATGAGCTGCTGCTTGGCTTCCAGCTCTGCACAAAAGCTCAAGTGGTCAAACAAAAAGCTCTGCGCAAGGTCTGGAGGGGGGCTGGTTTTCAGCACGTCAGAAAGAGATGGCCTCTGCACCTCAGCCCACTCTTGGGCTTCGCGTAACTGGTCCTCTAAATGATTGAGGTCTTCAAGGGTTTGAATAGTATCCTGTACCTTCTGTTCAACCTGCATTTCCATTTGGGTCCAGCGTTGCTCCAGATAACCAACCTGCTCCTTGAGAAGGTCTTTGTCTTCTAGACTAAGGCGTAACAGGATTGCATTCTTGTTATCCCTCAAGTCTTCTAATACACACCTCTGGTCCTGAAGATCTATGGAGAGCTTCTTCAAGGAATCCAAAGACCCCGCGGTGCTCTCCGTATCCGCCCTAAATAAGAATATACTATTACTAATTTGGGAAGATTCTTTTTATGAAAATGCACATCAACAGACCCCATGCATTGGTCTTCATTGCGTAGGAGTTCAGATACATGCCTGGACAGATAATCCCATTCCTTGGACAACTGGTCGAACAGCTCTTCCGCCGTGCTGAGGCACTCTTGATAGTCCCCACTCCTCTGGAGATCCTCCTCTCTCTGCTCCAACAACTCCGCAGCCTGCTTTGCAAGCTCTAACCAAGATCTGCGCAGATGAACTATTTCCACCAGCTCTGGAGAATCCTGAGATGGCACAAGCCTACCGATGCTCTCTCTCAGACTGGTAAGATCAGCCTGCCTGGCTTGTATCTCCTGGATAAAGTCCTTCATGATATAAACAAACAACCAAGTAGGTAAATAAAGGATATTTTTAGCATATACATTTTTTTTTTACCCCTTTATAAGGTATAATAGAAATGATGACTTGATGGCAGATTAGAGGGGTTTCAGGATATTGGAGTTCTCATCTCTCTTCTTGCTGACAGCTCACAATATAACCAGAGGCATAATATCATCCATTTTCACACACAATGACCATACTGGCCTGGAGACAGCAATTACGGGCATGGACAAATCAATTCACACATCCGTAATTACAGCCAGGCATGAAGTCTGGAGGGTGGGCTTCACTAATATATGAAGCCGCCTGGCAGGATGGTAGTCACAAAAGCCATTAGGTCTCTTTGGAGCACAATACAACCACCAAAGAATAAACAGGAACCATTATAGGGAGGTGTTTAAATGGTTCCTAGTGCTCAAACTGATGCACCGGTGATAGGGTTAGGGGGTAATAGTGGTAGACGTCGAGAGAGACTACAGTTTTTCGAGGATGGAGAAGAATTCAAACGACATCAAATAACCTTGCGCTTGGAATATTTTTTCACCCATAGTTTCACGGATGGTTTTATAATAAATAGTTTGCCTATTTACACTGCTTTAGGAAAAGGCAATATTAGAAGAAGGCGCTTTTTTTTAGGCCCTTTAATGGATTTCTGCCAGCTTAGGAGCGACAGCACAGTTAGATTGATATTGGAAATCTCTAGGCATAATTCAGTAGAAAAAAAAAAAAAAAGCAGCACAGGGTTGCACAAAAGATCTACTATCTTTGCCTGAAACTAAACAGAAAAACAGAAAACTCAGAAACAACAAGAACAGTTATTGCTATACTTATATACACAAACACGGTCAGGCCCATAAATTTTGGAACAAAGATTCTTTGTTATACACATACAGTATAAATACAATGCTGACTCAATAATTTTAATGCGATTTCTGATGCATCACGACTACAAATGCTAATTCAAAACTTCCAGTTGAACTCTTACCTGCGCCTGGTCCAGCTGATTCTGAGAGACCTTCGGCTCGAGATCTGCTGGTCTTCTCAGCATGTTCTGCAGAAAGTGTTCGGCTTCTCGGAGGCGTGCCTCGAGATCCGAACGGCAGCTTTCGATTTCTCTCCAGCTGTCTGCCAGTTCTTGGGATTCGAGCATCCTTTCCTCAATCTAGATTTAAGACAATTTGTGCGGGAAAAAAAAAAATGTTTCATAGCCAGATGTTCCACTGTTCACCAGCTGTTAGTGTTGGTGGGTGTTTTTTATCTTAACGTAATCGTGGCTTTCATGGTTTCCCGTAAGTGTGATACAGCAGATAAGTACAGATAGTATGCATAGCAACTCATTCAATCCCACATTAAAGATATATTAGTTTAAAAACTGGCATTTTCCTAATTTCAAGGAAACTTAAACTATTTTGAAAGAAAGAAAGGGCTACTACTAGTACCAGAATGAGTAAACAAATCTAAAAAAAAAAAAAACTTAAAGTGAATGACTTTGTTGCAGGACTAAAACAGAGTGTCAGGTACATTACCTGGATTTTGACCTGCTGGATCTCAGCGGCGGTCTCCCGCACCTTCTCGTCCGTCAGGTCACACGTGGAGCAGATCAGCTGCAGGTACGTACTGGCCTGCTCCTGAAGAGCTCGCTCCTGCTTCAGCTGAAGGTGCAGATCCATTGTTAATTAAACACCACTCTCGATGGATAGATACATGCTGGACATGCAACATATCAACCTTCCTGTTTGAGGCATGTACCTGGATCAGCGCCTCCTCCAGGTAGCGTGGAGTTTGCGCAGGTGGCCGCAGTTCCTCCTGTATGTTGAACAGCCAGGTCTGGCACTGCTGCAGCGTGTCTCGCAGGCTAACGTGCCTCTGCAGCTCCCGGTCCAGACTCTGATACACCTGCGGCGATTCCAAAAATTTTTACCTCGTTCATCACTGTCTTCCTTACTGTGAATATGATTAGTCAACAACCATCTGCTTTGAATTACTGTAGGTGGTTTATGTCCATGCGGTGATGCAGGTCAGGCATTTTATACAGTACATAAGCAACATCATACTTATACGGAAGAATTTAAAGTAGAGGGCTGGTGATATGAAAAATGTTTTTGCACAGTCCCTGAAGCTTTAAAAAAAAAAAAAAAAAAAAAACACAACACAACTTATTATCCGCATTAAACGTGCCATTATCACACACAGCCGGGTATGGCTACACACTGCGATTATGGGTAGCCATTAGGGTCAAACTTGGTCATATGATTAATTTGTGTTAAAAAATAGTCATGTGTTTTATATCCTGACCAGTGCAAACTGGGAACATCCCACAAGAGCTGCACTTTTGCTGTCGCTCTGACCCATTAAATCACCCATCATAAATTCATGATCTGGCCCTTTTTACAGTAGCTACACTTACAACATCTCATTGATTTCATGTGTTGGATGCAGAAAAAAACGAGCAAGAGTAAGGATTTGAGTGTCTGTGACAAGGGCCAGATTGTAAAGTCTCCAAAACTGCAGCTCTGGTGAGATATCCCTGGCCTGCCCTGGTCACGACATACCGAAACGGGTCCAAGGTGGGGAAACTGGTGAACCGGCGAGAGGGTCATGGGCAGCCAGGGGTCACTGGTGCACATGGGGAGTGAAGGCTGGCCCGTGTAGAAGAGCTACTGTAGGTCAAATTAATGTAAAGGTTAAAGCTGGTTCTGATGAAAAATGTGCATCACTGTTTTTGGTGGCAGAAATGTGGACCTACTCAATATTAGATCATAAAGTTACGGCTGATCAGTGTACATTGTTATTTTTATTATTATTATTATTATTATTATTATTATTATTAGAGGTGCCAAAAATATTGTTTTTGAAAGAAAACTGTAGTCAAAATGGAAAACAGTTTCTGGCATCTGTCTGAGTGGTGGGTTTGAATAATTCTGCATAATGTTTATTGTAAACAATCCTTCTGGCCTTTTAAAGTCTTTTTACGACAGATTTTATTTTGTGTAATTGTTCAGTAAACCCACACAAACAGAGCCGGGAGCGTTAGACTGGGTCAGGGCCATGTTGATGAGCGTGAGAGAAAAGCCGATGCTGATTGACGTTCCTGATTGTACCTCGTCGGCGGGAGGGCGAGCAGTGTTAGCAGCGTGAGCCGTGTGAGCCGTGAGGGCGGTTTGGCACACGGCGAGCGCTGGCAGGTTGCTCAGTCTGCCACCGAACGGCCAGACTGCAAGGTGGTGGGATTTACGGTCGGGCAGACAGGCGAGGAGGGAGATTACTTTAGGTTGGGGGTATTAGTGAGGAGACGAGGCTTGCGGAACGCGTGAGGTATTAACGCGCGGTGCGTTTCGGAGCAGAACCGGGTGGCAGAGCCTCGCATTAACCTGGCACATTAAATATGCACGCGGTTGGAGGTCTTAGAGGAAATCAGGTGGCCTCTTCTACACAAATACGACAGGGTTCGAGAGGCTTCATCTGGAGAGTCAGCGCCTTCTCTAGTTTCGGGACAAAAACGTGTCAAAAAGGCACGGCGCCATATTGTTCATCAACGATTTGAAAGATGAACAGAGTATTCAGCAGAATCAAAGGAATGCCCCGTCTTTGTGTTATCATTCATACAGCTATTTATCCTTCATCTTTCCCCTGCGTCCTCTTCTGGTTCTTCATCTCTGACTCCTGTGAGTAAATCATTTGCTTCTGATTGTTGAAATCGAAGGCAGCTCACAATCACGCCGAGCACGCAGAGGACATTAAAATTAAATGGGATCTGCCAGTGAAGTCTACATCACGTCACATGTGATGGACAACACAAGAAGATGCCTCTCACATCAGTTCGGAAAAAAACTCACGGCAGTTGTAAAACTGCTTCATAATAAAAACACTATTATTAATATGAATATTTTAGATATTTAAGCTGATAGGCACCGTAACGAATCTGGTGTCTAACTAAAAAAAAAGAAAGGACTGTGCAAAATCACAACTTGATCTAATCACAATATTAATATTTCAAGGTTTTAGGCTTATTTATATTTATGCTGTAAATAAAAAAAAAAAAAAAGTATTTGCCCCTTCCTGATTTTTTTTTGCATTTTTGTTACACTTACTGTAAATGATTTGAGATCATTTCAATATTACATCAGTTTTCAATTGATGATCTCATTTATTTAGCGAAAAAAGCTGTGGCCTGATGTGAAAAAGTAATTATGACCTCCCCACTTGCTAAACTGTAAATGAACTATGATTATTGGAAAGCTGATTTAAATTTCACACCCGATTACTGACAGACCCGTTGAATCAAGAAATCACGTAAATAGAACCTGTGTGACAAAGTGAAGCATGCATAAAAAAAAAAAATCTAAAAAAGCCACACGATCAAAAGAAATTCAAGAACAGATGAGAAACAAAGTAACTGAGATGTTTCGTTCTGGAAAACAAGCGAACACACCAGGCAGGTATCGACAGTTTCTCTCTTAATAATCATTTAAAAACTACATTTTTATTTTACTCAGGTTGTATAATATCAAAATTTGGAATTTTTTTATTTGTTTGTTTTTTTAAGGTATAAAATAATTAATAAACCCATAGTGAGCTCTGTGTGCAAGAATTTAGCTTATCCTTTAAAATAAAAGTGTGAACTGAATCTCACAAGCAAAATCAGTGAGATTGTTTGTATTAATCTGGCAAATCAAAACAGGGAACCGGAAACGACATTGCATTGTTTATAAATAGTTAAATAAATAAATAAATAAATAGATAGATAGATAGATAGATAGAAATACCTCCATCCTGTTACATATAATTACATCTTCACAAGCTCGATTTACTTTCTTGTGGCATCATTAACTTGTGCAAACAACATAAACGTGAAAAGCGTAATAACAGCACGTGTCGGAGGAAGTGATGAGCGATGACGGGGAAAGCAGCTAAAAGCAAACGTGCAGTGATTATTTTATTAGAGATGAAGGAAAAATCGATTCGGTTATAAATCATGATTCGTTTGTGTGGCGATTCGCCACATTGACTCCAAAATTGATTCAAATCGATAAAAAAATCGATTTTTTTTTTTAATTGATTTTTTAAAAAATGATTGATTTTTTTTATTGATTCAAATAAATATATATAAAATAAATATTTAATGTGCAATATATTTATATATTATATATATTTATTTTATATATATACACATATACAGTCTATATTTATTATATAATATATAATAATGACGGCAGAAGAAATATAAGGTACGTGCTGTTCAGTAAAACTACCTTTTTGTTTAATTTAATTTAAAGTTAAATGTTAAACTCTTGTACTTAAAGTAAGTTAGTATTGTTTAAATGCTGCGTTTGGGTTTTAAGTGAGAAAACTAATGTTATAAGAAACAGGCTACATTTAAATACTCATTAAACTTAATTAAAATTCACATTAAAAATCACAGTGTTAATCGAATCGACACGGAGGATCACATGAGTATCGTATCAGGTCGTGACTGGTGATTTCCGTCCCTAGTGATTAATGTGTTAATTACAGCTGGGACTATAAATGCAGATTCCAAATATTACAAAGTATGAATATTCTCTTCCTGATTAAACCGAAAAACCCAACCGTGACCTTGACACGGTCATTGTAATAACCTGAGGTCAGACAGTCGACCTGAGCGAGTGTGTACACTGATTCTGAACATGTGATTGTGATCTGAGGGAGCCGTGTGTAAGTGGAGCGCGGTGTCTGGTGGTGTGTTGGCTCGGAGTCGGCGCACTGGCAGGGAACACTCACGCGCTGCGCCGTGCTGCAGATGGCTGAGTAGCTGTCTCGTGCTCCCTGCAGGTGGCTCTGGATCTGCTGGCGGAGGCGGGCCTGGAGGCGCTCGGAGCAGCCAGACGTCAGCTCGTCCCCTCTCTCCTTCAGCCCCGCCAGACGCTCCTCAAAGCCTGCGATCTCCTCCATGATGGCCTGGGAATTAAACAGTAAACATCAGCGCGCACACACACACACACACACACACACGCACATGGCTCATTTAAACAGAGACGGCAAAGACACAGAAAATGTCCCTACACCGGCTCTACCGTCCACCGCGCGGCATTAATCACGCTGATGTTAATGCGGCGAGATTTCCGACGGGAAGCGAGGGTCGCGCTGAGAAAAATGGCTCTGTGTCTGGAGCTCTGCTAGCTCGCAGGATATTGTGCTGCGTTCAGGGGCTGAAATATGAGTCCGCTTTGTGCTTTATAAAGTCCCCTGAGCATTTCAACCCTGCTTACTGAAAGCTAAAGAGACATGCAGTAGATTTATAAACAAGGTGCAGGACGGAAGGTGAGACGATGAGATAAGCAAAGAGGCAGAGAGATAGACAGAGAGCCGGAGACATGAGGGGAGAGAGAGAGAGAGAGAGAGAGAGAGAGAGAGAGAGAGAGACGAGGGGAGGCCACAGTAATACAAAGAGACAGACAGACGTAAATGGACATACACGGGGACGGGGAGACAGAAATACTGACGCAGTGATTCCAAGACAGAAAAAAAAAAACGAACTGAAAAAGAGAGACAGGCAGACGGAGAGAGAGATAGTGAGAGAAATGAAGGCAGACCAAGACAAAGACAGAAAGAGAGAGACAGGCAGAAAGAGAGACGTATAATCTGATAGCAGCCAGGCTGAGAGACAGAACAAACAGAAAGACACAGAGATACCACGACAAACCAAAATACAGACAGATAGATGGACTGACTGACGTAAACAGACAAAGAGAGACAAGCAGGAAAACAATTGGACAGATAGGAGACAGACAAGGAGACTGACAGAGAGAGACAGAGAGAGAGAGAGATGAAGACAGCCAGACTGTCCAAGACACAGACAGGAGAAGGGAGACAGGCAGACAGAGAGAGACATATATGTATCTAATTCTAATAGCAGCCAGCCAAAGAGACAGACAGACAGACAGACAGACAGACGGACAGAGTTACCAAGACAAACCAAAACACAGACAGATAGGACATTGAGACAGAAGGACTGACTGATGTAGACAGACAAAGAGAGAAAACTAGACACAGATATAAAAGCAAATGGACAGACAAAGAAATGTACACAGAGACAGACAAAGAGAGAGAGACAAAGAGAGAAATGAAGACAGACAGACTGCCCAAGACACAGTCAGAAAAAAAAGAAGACAGGCAGATAAATAATGATAGCAGCCAAGCAGACGGACACAGAGATACCAAGACAAACAAAAACACAGACACAGAAACTGAGACAGACACACGGACTGACTGATGTGGACAGACAAAGAGAGACTGAGAGAGACTGAGAGAGAGAGAGAGAGAGAGAGAGAGAGACAGACAGACTGATCGAGACACAGACAAACAAAAAGAAATGGGCAGACACAGACAGACAGATGGACCGATATCAGCTAGAAAAAGAGACAGACAGATGGAAAGGCATACAGACAGAGAGAGACAGACAGAGACAGAGACAGACAGATGTGTCCTCAAGGACTACACTGTCAGTGAAACATGACAAGACTTTAAAACACACAATATGCTAAAGATTAGCAAGACACTAACGAGGTACAGTTCAGCTAGACAGCACCACCTACTGGTACAAAACTCCAATAGCGACTTCCTCTTTCGATTTTTGTGTGGTCCGGCAAACCAGTTTCACCCTCATACAAATGTTACGCATTCTTTCACTCTGTTTGTTAGTGTGTGTGTGTGTCCATCTTAGCATCTGCATGACTATAACCGATCACCTTGTGTCTGGCCAGCTGTTGCGCGGCTGCCTCCAGGCCGCCGCCCGGCGTGGGGTCTGGGGTCACCATCCGGCTGGACATCTGCAGCAGCCAGCGTTCCACTTCCTGGAGTTCGGTGTGGTACTCCTCCTGCTTCTTTACGTGAGCCTCCAGCCTCTGTACCTGAGTCTGAAAAAAGAGAGAGAAAAAAAGAAAAACAGTGCTGTCTGAAAGAACGTTTATCTTCGAGAAAAATACAGTGCAGTTTTTCATCACTGCAGTAAAACCGTCTACATTATGTAACAAGAAAAAAATAAACTTTTAATACAATATTTGATTTATTTTTGCCTTCTCTTCATAATACCCACTGCTGTCCAAGTCACAGTTGCCATAGCAACATATTAAAAAATATGTATAACCCAGGCCCTTCACTTGAGCTCAAGAAATTATGTTGTCTCGTCAGCTTAACTCAGCCCTTGTGTCAATTTGCCAATCTTGGGCAGCTGATTCCTGTTGGAATAAGTCGTTATAAAAGGGTATGCTCATGTAGGTTTACGTGTAGCTCACATTTATATATCCTTATGAATGTGGCGTTCTGAAAGCCTTGGGTAGTCTTATAAAAGCCGCATGCAGTCTTATGAATGACTTGTGCAGCCTAATGAAAAGCTTGTGTAGCGTTATTAAAGACTTATGGAGCGTTATGAAAGACATAATACAGTATGTAGCCCCATGCCTGGCTTATGTAGCCTAATAATAAAATTGCACAGCATTACAAAAGGTTTATGTAGTCTTATAAATGACCCATGTAGGCTTATGAAAGGCTTGTGTAGCAGTATGAAAGACATTATACAGTATGTAGCTCCATGAATGACTTATGTATCTCAATAAAAAGCTTAGTAGTATCTCAATAAAAAGCTTAAATAAGCTTGTAGTCTTATAAATGACTCACGTAGCAGTAAAAAATGCATATTTAGCCTTACGAATGGCTTATGTGACCTTATGTTGTCTCATTCAAAGCTCACATAGTCTTATAAATGACGCTACAGTCATATGAAAGGCTTACATAACCTTATAAAAAGCATACATACAGTAAGTAGCCTTATAAATGTCTTATGTAGCGTAATATAAAGCTTATGTAGCCTTATGAAAGACTTATGTAACATTATGAAAATCATTATACAGTATGTAGCCCTATGGCTTATGTAGCTCAATAAAAAGCTTACACTGCCTTAAAAAAAGGTTTGTGTACCCTTATAAAGGCTTATATGGTCTTATAAAATGCATCATATGCAGCCTTATGAATGGCTTATGTGGCATTATGTTGTCTTATTCAAAGCTCATGTAGACTTATACTGTAAATGACTCATGCAGTCATATAAAAGGTTTAAAGAACCTTATAAAATCCATACATACAGTATGAAGGTTTTTAAATGGCTTATGTACAGTAGCTTAATATAAAGCTTATTTACAGTAGCTTTAAGAAAGACTTGTGTAGCATTATGAAAGACATTATACAGTATGTAGCCCCATGAATGGCTTATGTAGCCTAATAAAAACCTTAAACAGCCTTATAAAAGGTTTATGTAGTCTTATAAATGACTCACGTAGCCTTAAAAAATGCATATTTAGCCTTACGAATGGCTTATGTGACCTTGTTGTCTCATTCAAAGTTCACATACTGTAGTCTTAGAAATGACTCATGCAGTTATATGAAAGGCTTACATAACCTTATAAAATGCATACATACAGTATGTAGCCTTATAAATGTCTTATGTAGCTTAATATAAAGCCTTATGAAAGACTTATGTAACATTATGAAAATCATTATACGGTATATAGCCCTATGGCTTATGTAGCTCAGTAAAAAGCTTACACAGCATTAAAAAAAGGTTTGTGTACCCTTATAAATTACTCGCATAGCCTTAGGAAAGGCTCATATAGTCTTATAAAATGCATATGCAGCCTTATAAATGGCTTATGTGGCATTATGTTGCCTTATTCAGAGCTCATGTACACTTACTGTATAAATGACTCATGCAGTCATATAAAAAGCTTACATAACCTTATAAAATGCATACGTATTTAGGGTTATAAACGGCTTATGTAGCTTTAAACATATGCTCATTTAGCCATAAGAATGCCTACTGTAGCCTTAGAAATGACTTAAGTAGCCTTAAAGCTTAATGAAAGACTTATGTACCGTAGTATGTAGACTTATAAATCACTTATGAAGTATTATGAACAGTGTGGTTAACTATACAGTATCTGTTTTTTTCCCCCGCCTGCCTCACCCTAGCAGCGTTACACAGCTCCCGATAGTCACTCTGCAACTTGTCCATGTTCTCCGTGATGGAGGGAGAGTGGAGGAGAGAGAGCAGGGTTTTTCCTTTCTCCATCATCGCGCACAGAGCAGAGTCTCGGGACAGCAGCGACTGCTCCAACACCTGAGCACACACAGCACGGTAATCACATTAATCACTAACGAACCACATTCATTTTGTGTTATAATACATTAATAGAACATTCAATACATGGTTATAATGATATATGAACAAGCGCTTCAGTATATAGCTATCACTATGACGTGTAAGAAAGATAAGAACGATCCTGAAGCCAATTTTTCAGTATGTGCTTATGATACGTTATAAGTGTTCATAACACATTATAGCACCAAGAACAAAGAAATCAAGCAGCATTGCATGAGGTAGCTCGAGATAGGTCTGTATTTTTCTTTTCATCAACACTTTTTATCAAGGCTCGATTTTTTAGGACTTGCCTATGAATATATGCTTAGCATGTTATAATGCATCTGTTAAGCATTATACATATTCTAAGATTAATTTATACAGTTTTTTTTTACAGTTGCATCAAGTTAACGATCTAATGAAGATAACGTAAGCGTAAAGTTTTTTCATAAAGAACTATAATAATTATTATAAATGACTTATGAATACATTATAACATGTTATAAACGTGTGTATAAGTTTTTCTACAGAATGTTTTTTGTTGATGCTGTTGTTGTTGTTGCACCTTATACTTTGCCAGCTGGGCTTTTCTCTGGTAGAGTTCAGCTTTGGGTTCTGCAGGGGATCCGAGCAGAGCGCGAGTCTCTCTCAGCCATTGCAGCTGCGTCTTATAGCGCTCCAGGAACTCTTTATAAAGCATTGTGCTCTTCTGTGTAGCGCCGTGCTCGGCTCGTAACGCCAGAGCGAGCTCTTCCAGCTGAGATCGGCTCTCCTTCACCTCCTCCTCCAGCTTACGCGCCCCGCTTTCATCCAGGAAGGACACGGCCTGCTCGGCTTTCTCACGGAGGGTCTTGAACAGGGCGTGGCCTTCGTCCGTGTCACGCTGTAGACACTGAAAGGAGTGACGAAAAATCTGATTGGTCAGAAGATAAGGAATTTATTTTTCAGGCAGGTTTCATTAAGGAACTCCTTTTAATGTGTTATTGTTTCCATACTGTAGTAACAGTTCAAACACATTAAAAAATGTATACTGTTATGGGTCACTTTAAAAAAAGAAAAAAGTAAGGAAATGCTTATTTAACGTTTATGGATTTATGGATTTTTTTTATTTCATTAAAGAACAATACTTTTTAATCCATTTACAGTTACATTTAATGTTAACGTCCACCACCACCATCACCAAAAAAAAAAGGACTTCCAGACCGCAGAAATAAACAACTTTGTTGAAAAACACTAAACGAATAAACAGAGAAAAACATTTATTGATTCCACACAGTATTGAAATCTTCTGTACACAGGCGGAGCACAGTGAGTGACTAGGGCTCTCTTCTGAAGTGGACGTTCCTGAAGAGGCCTTTGAAGTGTGTGTGAGAGAATACAGAGAGAGAGGAAGAAACAGAGAGACATACAGAGTGTATGTGTGTGAGAGAAAGACAGAAAATAGAGAGAGAGAATTAGAGAGAGAGACAGATGTGAGGATTCAGCATGTGATACACAAGGAAGACCCAATTACCGGGTCTTAAACAGGGCCACCACAGCAGGGCTCGCCCCCCTACATGCCCTCCCCCCCTACATGCCCTCAACCCCACTCGCACCACCCCACGTCCCCTTTCACTCTATCAGCCTGAACTGTAAGTCTAATCTGGAGGCGTCTCGGTGTGGTGCGAGTCTGCTGTCTCAACAAAGAGCTGAGACTAATGGGCCCCTGCCGCTGACGCTGGGATTTAGTGCCGCCGCTGCTAAGATGTGAGAGGAACTCGGCTCTTTAATGATGAGCAAAAAGCGACAGATCGAAGCAGAGAAAAAAGAGAGAGAGAGAGAAGAGCAGAGCTTATAAAAACAGCAGTAGAAGCCTGACTTACAAAGACATCATAATTTGCGTAGGTGTGTTAAAAGTTAAATGCATTATGTTTCAAGACTTCACTTAAGTAATTCATTCAATCAAAACCTTTAAAATGCCTATTCACATTCATTATTTATTTAAACGGGTTTTTTTTTTAATCAGTACGTCTCAGTAAGTGGTAGCTCAGAGTGAAATGCCATCAGAGTGAAATCATACAGCATAAAAAGCTTCAAATCCCTAACGGACACATCCCTGATAGCTGAAACACACATTCACTCAGGGACGTGTTTCTATGGCTGTGTTGAAAAAAAAAAAGAAATTAAAAGAATGATTGTTAGGACTGTACATGAAGGGAAAAAAATGTTTCTGTAAAAGTGCTGAGAATGTTCCTAGCAGGTAGCTCTCAGATTCATACATCACACTAATACTGTTATAATTAAACGGGGGGTGGGGAACATGCAATATACAATGTAAAACTTAATACTTTTTTAAAGGGGCAAAACATTTTCTTTCAATACAACACAATGTAAAATTTGAGACTTTTTAAAGGGTCAGTAAGTGTTTTTTTATAAAACACAATGTAAAATTTGAGACTTTTTAAAGGGTCAGTAAGTGTTTTTTATAAAACAATGTATAATATTAGACGTTTTAAAGGGTCAGTAAGTGTTTTTTATAAAACAATGTAAAACATTAGACTTTTTAAAGGGTCAGTAAGTGTTTTTTTTAATAAAACACAATGTAACACTTGAGACATTTTAAAGGGTCAGTAAGTGAGTTTTATAAAACAATGTATAATATTAGACGTTTTAAAGGGTCAGTAAGTGTTTTTTATAAAACAATGTAAAACATTAGACTTTTTAAAGGGTCAGTAGGTGTTTTTTTTATAAAACACAATGTAAAATTTGAGACTTTTTAAAGGGTCAGTAAGTGTTTTTTTTTTATAAAACACAATGTAAAAGTTGAGACTTTTTAAAGGGTCAATAGGTTTTTTAAAATAAAACACAATGTAACACTTGAGACATTTTAAAGGGTCAGTAAGTGAGTTTTATAAAACAATGTATAATATTAGACGTTTTAAAGGGTCAGTAAGTGTTTTTTTTATAAAACACAATGTAAAATTTGAGACTTTTTAAAGGGTCAGTAAGTGTTTTTTTTTTATAAAACACAATGTAAAAGTTGAGACTTTTTAAAGGGTCTATAGGTTTTTTAAAATAAAACACAATGTAACACTTGAGACATTTTAAAGGGTCAGTAAGTGAGTTTTATAAAACAATGTATAATATTAGACGTTTTAAAGGGTCAGTAAGTGTTTTTTATAAAACAATGTAAAACATTAGACTTTTTAAAGGGTCAGTAAGTGTTTTTTATAAAATACAATATGAAATTTGAGACTTTTTAAAGGGTCAGTAAGTGTTTTTTTTTATAAAACACAATGTAAAAGTTGAGACTTTTTAAAGGGTCAATAGGTTTTTTTAAATAAAACACAATGTAACACTTGAGATATTTTAAAGGGTCAGTAAGTGAGTTTTATAAAACACAATGTAAAACTTGAGACATTTTAAAGGGTCAGTAAGTGAGTTTTATAAAACACAATGTAAAACGTGAGACTTTTTAAAGGGTCAGTAAGTGTTTTTTATAAAACACAATATAAAATTTGAGACTTTTTAAAGGGTCAATAAGTTTTTTAATGAAACACAATGTAAAACTTTTTAAACTGAAGGATTATGTTGAGACTTTTAAAACTTGAGACTTTTAAAAGTAACAATAAGCTTTATTTTTTAATTTAACACCAAGTAAAACTTGAGAATTTTTGTAAAGACGCAATAGGTGTTTTTTTAAATACAAAATAAAGTACAACCTGAGACTTTAAAAGTGCAATAAACTTTTTTATACCTTACTTGTAGAAATAACCTGGACGATCTCTAGAACATGATTAAAAAGAGACAACAGTGTGTTAAGTAGGAGCGTTAAAGTAAAACGTTATAAGTTGGTGAGAATGTAAATCCTGGGGCGGAGCTTGATGGAGATTGGGGGAATTATTGAAATGACTAAATGATCTAATGGTAGTGTTTTCTGATATTTTCTTTTGACTGTGCAGACCTTTGCATGCTTCCGTCTCTGTTAAATTTAAACCGGTTTGCTTACACTGTGAGCGTTTTAATGGACGATTTGTTTGTTTATTCGTCTGCATTTTTATACCAGTTTTATTTTAAACAGAGATCTCTATCTATGACATCAAGTTGTTGTTGCCACGGAAACCATAAAGAACGAGCAATTTAATATAAATGTGTGAGTGTTTGGACTGCACGATTGCCAGAGCAGGCTGTTAGAGAAATTTAATCAACACCTCCTGACCAATCAGGAGTGAGAATCCCACAGTGCAGGAGCATGTAATAAACACTGTATACTGTATAATGTGATATAAATGTAAATTAGAACGTGTGTGTGTGTGTGTGTGTGTGTGTGTGTGTGTGTGTTTACTCAGAGGAAATATGTTACTGGAAATACAGGACATTGATCTGACGAGGATGGATGATGTGACGAGTCGGAGCTTGATAAGATGTGAGCATGAGTGACATGTGGTGTGAGAGACAGAGAGAGACAGAGACAGAGAAAGAAAAAGGAAAATAAAGAGGAAAAGAGTGGGTGTGTTGTCATGACGAGGCGAGGGCATCGCATCAATTACACCGTCTGTGCCAGCAGGTTGCTCAGACACACCGCTCCTTCATCCTCATCTTCTCTATCACTGTATGTGTGTGTGTGTGTGTGTGTGTTGCAGGAGGACACTGAAGTGTCTCCAACCTCACCCACGCTGTTCGTGCTCTATCTTCATAAAGATATAATCAATACCCTGCTGCATGCCTTGCCTCACCCCATACACACACACACACACACACACACACACACACACACACACACACACACACACACACAACATAAAACTGTGCCAGGCCCACAGAGGCCCAAGTGTTTGTATGTGTGTGTGTGAGTGTGAGAGCAAATCGATGCCTTTTGTAAAGTGAGAAGACATGCTTCTTTTCTTTCCCTTTCAAAATCGACATCGTTTAGCACCGTCACATGGTTTTGCCATCGAGACCCAATTTTAATCCACAGTTTAATGTTAAATCATGTGTCCAAATTCAGGGCTTCTAATTTTAAAAAGAAAATCCAGCATAAATCGTACTACTTCATCGCAGCGCCTTTAACAGAACCAGCATCATCACTTTTACGTAGAGACGTTAAACACGCAGACGAGCGCGATCTCAAATCGTTTGCACAAATTATCGGGCAAAGAAAACAACTAAGGAGATTCGAATCAGGTTACTTGAACTGGGTTAAGAACGATTCAAAACATTATCAAAACCTGTTAGGAGAGCGATGAACCGTCAGCTTTGTCCAAAAAAAAAAAAGAAATCATGAATGGAGATCACTTAAACGCTTGGTGAAGTGTCATGGTAGAAAGAATCAACAGTAAAAAAACAGAGCTATGTTAGTAGTGAAAGTAAGAGCAGTGGTAAAGCGCTCGCCCTATCATCCGGAGATCACGAGTTCGATTCCCGGGTGGTGCTGTAACCTCTCGCAGCCGGAGGTCTAGAGAGAGCTGATTGGCCGAGCTCTCTCAGAGGGGAGGGATGAGAGGTACTCAGTGCTCCCACATTAATCACGGCTCTACAGCCAATCAGGGGCGTCTGTGAGCTCACGCAAGCGGAAGGAGCGGATAGCGCTGTCCTCCGAGTGTGTTACTCCGCCCCCAAGGGTGAGTGAGCGAGCAGTTCGAAAAGATACGGTCGGCTGGCGTCACGTGGTTCGGAGGAAACACGTGATAGTCTTCGGCCCCATATGACTGAGTGGTAGTAGTAGCCTTAATGTGGAGCCCCCTAGTGACAGGGAGGAATTGGACACGACTAAATTAAGGGGGGAAAATCCAATAAAAAATTTTTTTTTAAAGGGATTGGGACTAAACAGCTGTGTGAATCATTTTCACACATGAACCTGACACCATATGATGCGCCGTGATCAAAGCTAAAGACAATCGAGTGATCTGTATACGTCAGAGAAACATTGAAACATTTAGTAAAACATTTCTCATTTTACAATTACAGTGGAACCTCGGATTGCGAGTAACCTGGTTTACGAGTGTTCCGCAAACCGAGCAAAGATTTTTAATATATTTTTAATCGCAAACCGAGCAAGTATTAGTTTACGAGCGCCGAGTATCATGTATCACGCATGCGACTCTTATTTTGACACCAAGCGGCAAGTGATCACAACTGAGCCAATTAATTTTCTCTCTCTTGCGCTGCGGGAATTATGGGTAATCGTCTCCCCTGCTGCGTCTTAATGCTCGTCTCTTACTGGTATAATCAACATCTCCCTCTCTCTTCTGTGTGCGCGCGCGTAATTTGACACTGTGCCCCACACACACCGACACACACACACACACACACACTTTATTTATGTGTACTTTATGTGTGCGCGCGCGTAATTTGACACACACACACACACACACACACACACACACACACACACAAGCACACACTCTCCCCGGTTGCACACACGCGCTTTATTTACACAGAAAACAGATTCTTTTCAAAGGTAAGGTGCTGGTTCATTTGCTATTTTATTATTTTTTACTTTACAGCAGTGATTCCGTTAGTATGCTTACGCGAGTACCATTAGAGAGATTTCTTTTTTTTTCGTTAAAACAATGTTTGCATTGTGTATGCTAATTGTGAAACTTAAAAAGCGAGGTGGGGGGAGGGAGGAGGAGTTTTACTGTTTAAGACGAGACGAGGGGCTAATTCCACACACATGTTTACATGTTAAGTGCAGGTTAATTTGTTTTATTTTTAATTTATATTTTGTATTAATTATTTTTATGTATTTATTGTTTTGGGCTGTAGAACGAATTATTTGAGTATTCATTATTTCTTATGGGAAAATTCTATTTGGTTTACGAGTGTTTTTGGAATGCGAGCCCGCTTCCGGAACAAATTATGCTCGTAATCCAAGGTTCCACTGTACTGTACTGTAGTTTGGAACCTTCTGTGCTACAAAGTTGTTCCATGGTTCCATTTTTTTTTTAAACCTGCCTTCCCATGTCATGTGACTTGCAAATATGTGATTGTGTTTAAGAAGAAAAGTTAGAAAAAGTTAGCACCTTCATAAGCCCAATCATAGACCGTCGTTACGTTGTCTAGGCCGCGATATATTGGAATAAAAATTGTTTTTTTTTTTTTTCATTTATGACCAATGAAACAGCGAGGTGTACCATAAACCGTCCATTTTATGAGGAACCCCTGTACGCCTGGTCACTTACAGTATGCAGGTACAGTATCTAATCAGCCAATCACGTAACATCAGAACACAGAGGAAGAGTTCAAGATCAAACACCAGAATGCACATGTACAGTCCTCTGATCTCAGTGGCTTTAACCTTGGCGTGGCGCGTATGTTGGTGCTCGTTTTGACGACTTCATTTATAACCTGCTGATCTCATGGGAATTTCTCTCTCTCTCTCTCTCTCTCTCTCTCTCACTCACACACACACTCACACACACATCAGATACATCATCAGTTAGAGTTAATATAATACAAATAAATAAATAAATAAAAGATACGACTTGTGTGATTTTGGGGCGGTGTTTTTTTTTTTCCCCCCCACATCTCCAAAAGTATTGGAACAGCAATCTGATTAGCTTCATTATCAGCCGCTTGAAACAGACGATCTCTGACGATGATGGATTCCTGCGCGTTTTCTGTCCTCGCCAAAGTCGTTTCATATAAGAGGAGAATTAAATCAATGACAAACTGCTCTGGAATACAGCAGCTATTAACTCTCTGACAGTCCATTTATCTCAGCACTGTAGGCTGCTCTCATGTATGTGTGTGTGTGTGTGTG
The DNA here is from genome assembly GCA_030347435.1 of Clarias fuscus. Classification (NCBI taxonomy): domain Eukaryota; kingdom Metazoa; phylum Chordata; class Actinopteri; order Siluriformes; family Clariidae; genus Clarias; species Clarias fuscus. The sequence goes on from CM059229.1 coordinate 4,457,864, forward strand.
TGTCTGTGTATGTGTTTGTATTCCCCGCACCGTACCTCCAGCCTTTTCATCTTTCTCTCCAGAGACGTCCTGTCCGGGGCTCGCTCGCTCTCGCTGGCTGCTTTGAGCCCCGCCGTGGTCGCGCTCAGCCAGTCGGAGAAGGTCCTGAGAGCGTCCCGGGCCTCGCCCGCGCTCCTGAGTTCCTCCCGGAGCTGACGGATGGTCTCCTGCGCGAAAGCAGGGCATTTAATGCGTTTAAAGCGTTTCACTGCGACTTATGACTTTATTATGCTCTCTCATGATTATTTATAAAGCTCTGGTCCCAGTGTTTTTTTTTGTTTTTTGCTCTGATTGATTGATCAAAGGAAAAAAAATTCAATAAAACAGAACAAGCAACGGACAGATTGTTCCCGAGACAAGCGTGTTTTACACCTGAGACTTTCCAGACGCTGATTTTTCCGAGTTTTGGTGAGTGCAGGGTTTCTCGTGCTCCTTGACGTTTAAATTTTTTTTTTTTACTTTCCTGTCATGTCTCATAAAGCGCTTGCACAGTGAAATCCAGATGCCCTGGCTCTCGACTCCAATTAAGCACGCGCACACACACACACACACACACACACACACACACACACACCTATCAGCAGCTCTCGACTGCAGCGCATGTGGCAGCCGGTCGTTTCTCGCTGAATAATTACACACACCTCTAACGCGCAAGGTGGGTGGAAGGGGCGTAGGAGCGAGTGTGTTACCGAGAAAGGGAGGGGTCGGGGGGGACGGGGGGGGGGGGGGGGGGACGCATTAGTGCAGGTATGAAAAAGAAAATCAATTCCGCTGTTGCTACGGCAGCAGAAGTAAAAGAACACCTCCTTTATTGTTTAATTACAAGCTTATGACTTGTACGATGATTTCGCGCTTTTTTTTGTTTTTTTGCAGAGCTACACATAAGGGGGGGTGTGTGGGGGGGGGGGTGGTGTGGGGGTGACAGAGGCGCCAGTTTCTTACAACCTGGACAGTTTCCAGGGTTTAGACAGATGAGGAATGACGCTCATCACCGTGCGCTGGCAGCAGGAGCAGCGGTTAGTCCGTCATTAGCAGGACTCGCACAGGCTGAGATTTTCTACTGATCTATAAGCCTGTTATTTCGTTACGCACCTTTAGTATTCGTTCAGGTTTACACTCTGACCCACTCTTAATTCTGTAAACGACACTTCTGCTGTATAGATGCAGGCGCATTTAATCAGATGAACTGAGACATAACACACTCCGTGTTGTGCCGTTAAAGGAGAACAATCAACAACCATTTGTAATTTTGGAAGAAAAAAAAAAATAATAATAATAACGTGGTTTGGTGTAAAAAATAAGACTTAAGGCGAACATCAAAGGGTGTTAAGAGTATTGCAATGTTAATACGAGGGGCGTTCAAATCAAACCAGGACTTCTGTCCTGAAATGAATGAAATGTCTGGTGAGGAGACTCTTAGCTGCTGTTAAACATTTGAACGGTACAAACATTTTAAAGAAAGCGATCCCGGCCAAGATGGCTCGTATACATGATAGATATATACATGCTATAGATGTATACATGCTATAACGCGGACTTGAGACAATTCTCCTAAAAGAATTAATTTTTTTTTTAAGTTTCTGACACGAGAACACGCGGCGCTCCAATTAAAGGTCATGACTCGCTTCAACAATTTGAACCTTGAGCTCAACAAATGACCTTGAAGCAACATACAGACACCAACGGCTTGTTAAATCTGTAAGACTGACTTGCGGTTCTGAGGAAGTGAAAGGCGAGGTGTTTTTAAAGAGACAAATATGATGGTGTGTGTTGTTTTCCCCACTTTGTAACTCGAACACAAGGAGCCTGAAAGTGTCTTATTTCTCATCTCCCCGGCCTGCGCGGATTAAGTGTTGGTCCTCCTGACCTGTGTGCGCAGGAGGAGGGCGTGGTAGCGCGTGGTGATCTGAGTGACCCGGGCGCTGACTCGGGCGCTGACGTGGGCGTCTTCAACAACCTGCTGGGCCAAAGCGCTCAGAGTCTCCATCTCACACTGCTTCTGTACCGCCTCCACCTGCCACTGCTGAGAGACACAGACAGGCAGGCAGACGGAGAGACAGGCAGGCAGACAAACATGCAGGCAAAAGAAAAAAGAGAGAAACAAAGTTAGATGAAGTACATAGAGAAAAAGACACAGTGAGATTATTTGAGACAGAGAAAGAGGAAGAGAAAGAGAGAGAGACATCAAAACAACGACAGCAAGATGGAGGAAAGAGAAAGACAGAGGAAAACATTGAAAGAAAAAAAGAAAAAGAAAAAAAAAAGAGGCCGACATGAAAAGACAAAGAGACAAAATGTGAGAAGGGGAAATAAATAGGGAGAAAAAAATGAAGCAAAACAGAGAAAGAGAGAGAAAGATAGAGAGACGGAAAGAGAAATAGATAAACAGTTAAAAAAGATAGAAAGGTAAGGGGACAAAAAGAGAGATAGTTTATTGTTATTTTATAGATATGCTTATTATACTGTACATTAAATACTTTACTATGTACTTCACATTATTATTATTATTATTATTATTATTATTATTATTATTGCAGTGAGGATAATAAACTCAAGAACTCACTAATTGAATTAAATCTGCACTTAGGATGACTGAACGCAATCACGGTGATATTTTAAATACATCTAGACATGCTGTTTGTTATTCACTTATTACAATGTATTACTATATGCTTAGGTTTAATTGTCCTATATACTGTACATACAGCTTTCTTTAAGATGTTATTATTATTATTATTATTATTAATATTATTATGAGATTTTTCGTTAATGTTTAACAAATTTCGTTCTTTCATGTTCACGTTTTAACATGACGATGACGATAAACCTAAACCTAAACCTAACCAAACCTAATATTATTATTATTTATGTATTTATGTATTTATGTATTTATTTAAGAGAATAAAAGAATCATGAAAACTATAAATCTAACGCATTTTTAAAAGAAGGAGGTGTTTCGAGCTGCGTTAGCGTTGGTACACGTCTGCACTGGGAGCTGATGCAGGCGCTACAACGTCCTCGCGTCTGGCCTGATTGTTGTTTACTCTTCATAATCTGCGCGCCTTCTGCCCATTTTTCTCCTTCACGTGCCTTATGAGGTCGCTGCTTCCTGTTCTCCTGAGCCTGTTGCCATGGTAGTTAATTATTCTCACCTGTTGCCCGTTCCCCCTCATTAGTCTGTCCATTTAAATCCTCGGTGTTCCTCTGCCGGGTGTTCAGCAGGAATACTCATACACTACTCGTACCAGCTTCCAGCAGTCTGGTGTTTCCCCTAGCTTTATTTTAGGTCAGGTGCTGTCCTGCATTAAATTTTGGCACCCCCAGTTTATATATTTATAGTTTGAAAAATATTAAGGGGAAAAAAAAAAAAAAACTTAACCTTTCATTAGACGTGTATGAAGATGTTACAAAGGAAAAAATATGTTTGGAATAAGGTAGCAGAAATGGACAGACTCGTGGACACGCCTACAAGCAACGCACACTCCCCTCCTCACCATCAGCTGCTGTAGCTGTAGCTCTTTCGCAGCACAATCGGAGCGCCTGTGTCCCCTCAGCTCGACTTTGAGCTCGATGTCTCCCAGCCACTGGTCCAGGCTCTGGAATCGTCCCTCCAGCTGTTGTAGCCTGACGAGCGTCTGCTCCAGGCCAGCGCGAGTGTTCTCCAGCCTGTCCTGATATGCCTGCCACTCTCTCTGCGCCGTCTCCAACGCCCTGTCCTCGATCTGAGGGACGCCCCACGGGATCACCCGCTCCCGGCTCGACAGAGCTGACTTTAGCAAGCCGTGGCCCTCGGAGCAACGTGACTGGAGCATCTGCGCAGGGAAAAAAAATTAAATGTTGATGTTGAGGAGAAGCTACAGTAAGAACACAAGCGGAGAGGAAGGAAAAAAAAAACACCAGGTGTTCTACTGTAAACTCACATGTAGTTCTGCCAGGGTTTTCTCGAGTGTGTGCACATCTCCATCCAGGGGTGAAAGCAGTCCCAGGTTGCTCTGTTCCTGTTCCAGCCAGTCCTCAAACATGTGCAGACCTCGCTGGTACTCCTGATGGACCAGGACAAGCTCTTCCGCCTTCCTGACCGCAGCCTGAAACGATGCAGAAAAACACGCTGTACTCCACGGCGCGGTCCGATTTACAGTACGTCCTCGGCTTGTTTCCTAGACGTACCTTGGCTTTGTCCTTGACGGCTCCGTATTGCTCGCTGAGCTTGTGGACCTCCTGCTGAGTGGCCGAGTGCTCGGGAATGTTGGAGCCCTTGGTCGCGATGGTCTCCAACAGGCTCGAGTGACTCAACACTTCCTCGTAAAGCAGCTGGAGGGGAGAAAAAAAAGGAAATAAATATAAATATTATGATCAATCAGTATCATCACCTATCATCAAGCATACAATACATTATCTGGGAAATACTACACACTGTGTCATGTTGTTTTAGGAAAATAATCAACAAAGGCTTGGTGTATGAAGCAGACCAGGTTTTTTTTTTTTTTTTATAAATCCATGCCTGGAAGTGTTTTATTCCTTTTACACTACAGCAACATATACCACCATTTATATACACTATAATCAGACATCTTTTTACCAGTCTCATTTTTCAGGTTAATATGCAAAAACAAACAAAGAAAAAAAAACAACACAGCTTTGCGACTTTTACATGTATCTTTGAATGAGTTGTTACTATGGAAACAATAACATGTTAATATATATACAGTGGAACCTTGGATGACGAGCATAATTCGTTCCGGAAGTGGGCTCGTATTCCAAAACACTCGTAAACCAAATCAAATCGTCCCATAAGAAATAATGAAAACTCACATAATTCGTTCCACAGCCCAAAAAAATAAATACAGAAAAATAATTCATACAATATATAAAGTAAAAATAAAACAAATTAACCTGCACTTTACCTTTAAAAAAGTTTAAATAAATCCCAACAGATAAGTGTTTCCGTTTGTGCGCGCAGGCGCCGTGTATTTGTGTGTGTGTGTGTGTGTGTGTGTGTGTGTGTGTGTGTGTGTGTGTAATTAGCCCCTTCCCTCGCCTCGTCTTACACAGTAAAACTCCTCCTCCTCAATCTCTGCTACTGACTGGAAATTAATCAACACCTTCAGACCGTTCAGAGATGAGAATTCAGCGTCACCGGGGTATGAATATTTTATATTATATATTATAGGAATATGTTCTTCGCTGATAAAAACAGACACACGGATTACGGCGCTGCACCGCGTGAGCCACTGCACACCTTGGCCTGGCGTAAATTCGCCGTCTTCTCCCTCATCTCGGTGTAGTGTTTATCCGAGCTCCCCATACTCTCCTCCACTCGTTCCAGCCAGCCCTCGAACTGGCTCACGTCCTCCTGATAGCTGGTCCAGTGAGACAGAGCGCCTTCCAGCTGGCTGTGAATGCAACACACGCAGGGAGAAAAATAAACACAGACCCTCTCACCTGAGACTCAGAAACACGCATGCACGGACTTGAAGAGCCCCGTTTAACGCGGCAAGAGGAAACCGAATTTTCACGCCCTCCGTAGGAGCGATTCTTTTGCATCGAGAGCGAGGTATATAGAATACAGAATGCGGATTACATAAACTGAGAATATATGTTTTCGATTAGACTCGGTTCAGAACCTTCAAGCTCCCTCTCTAGATATATATTTCTCATGTCTGTGTGTCAAAAATTTGCTTTCTTGATGCGTTTCAGGAAAATATTCATCCTGTTTATTTTCTTTAGGACAACGTTTTGTTGATATTGCATGCATGCATACATTAAAGTAGTTGCAGATTCAAATCATGTACTACACTTATGGAAGGACGGAGCATTTATTTGAAGTTTTCTTTCGCTGTTATCAGGAAAAAATGCAAGTGATCCCGCTGACAGGTTAAAATATAAGAAAAGGAATAATAACCTATAGTGCTGAAAAACACGAATATATTAATAGTAATGATAATGTCCCCAATTGCAATCACTTCTTTTTGTTTTCATTTCCACTTTTCATCTTAAAGAAACATTGTTCTCCATTGTAAATCTTTAAATCGGAGCACTAACACTGGAGACTCCTTCCACAAACATTACTCAAATGTTAAACATAAACAGAAAATGCTAGCATACAGTATCAACAATTACACACGTTTCCTTTCCAGTTTCATATACAAAGCATGTGATGTGCATGTCTCCCTGTACGATGTTACTATGGCAACAGTGGCATATCAAAAAGAGCGCATGACCTCCTGGCCAATCAGCATTGAAACCTCAAAGCAATCTGTAAAGGGATGTGAAGATTATAAACAGCCGATAAACTCCAGACCTTTTGCACTGAATAGAGGCGGAGAGGAGCGAGTCCCAGGAGTCCTTGAGGTCCTGGATCTGTTTGCGGACAACGGGTACGCCCTCAACTGAGGTGTTCCTCTGCACCGCTTCTCCTCTGGTGATGAGCATCTTCAGCTGGATCTCTCGCTCCTGACGCGCCGCCAGCAGCTCCTGCATCAGCAACAACATCACTACTGTTACACTCGCAGTGATAAAACGTCTCCAAACGTAACCTGTACGTTACACTTTATTATCAGGAACGTTACTAAGGAATGAATAAAGCTTTTCTGTACTTTATCTTGCCCTCATTAAAAATGCATGCATATATGAATATGTAACATCACTAAGCTCATAAGTAACATTATGACCCACACACCAAGCTGAACTCCTTAACCAGAATCCGATTTTTTTCAGAGCAGGGAAAGTTTTTGAAGTGCACCAGTACCTCGAGCTGACTCATCCTGGTAAGCAGCACACTCTTGTCAGCGGTGGGAGTTCGGCAGGTCTCGAGGATCTCCTGGGCTTCTGAAACCCAGCTCTGAAGTTCTTGTAAACCCTGCGAGAAGAGCTGGTGCTCCCCTACGACGCGCTCCACTCGGGAGACCTTCTCCTGTTGGAGGCAGGAAAGAAATACATATGATTTTTCAGCTCATTGACAAGACGGGATAAAATATAAGACAAGACAAATGCAAGTCCATATCTATGCGCATCAGTATTCGATATTCAGTATTCCATCTGCTAGTGTTCCATACTTTTCAGTGTTTCCTTGACTATAGTATTATTTAATTCTTTAGGATCCTTTTCTTCAGTTTGATGTTTCATACTTTTAATATTTTGAGCACATTCAGGGTTCCCAACACTTCAATATTCCATACATTTCAGAATTCTGTATAATACATTGTTTTGTACAATTCATTATTCCCTGAGTTTCAGCATGTGATACACATCACCGATCTCTCCACGTCAATGTTCAATACAATTCAATATTCCACACACATCTGTATTCTTTATACTGCACTTCAGTGTTTCATAAACAGCATTCCCTATGATTTAGTATTTCAGATGCTTCAGTATTTCATATGCTTAAGCATTCTTTATGCTTCAGTATTATCTAGACTTCAGTCTTTTACTCCACTCCAACACTCCAATTTTCTGTAGCCTTCAGAATTCTTTTGATTTCAGTATTCCCTTCACTTGAATATTCCCTTCACCTCTGTAATCCCTTCACCTCAGAATTTCCTTCACTTGAGTATTCCCTTCCCCTCAGCATTCCCTTCACCTCAGCATTCCCTTCCTCTCAGTATTCCCTTCCCCTCAGCATTCCCTTCACCTCAGCATTCCCTTCCCCTCAGCATTCCCTTCCCCTCAGCATTCCCTTCCCCTCAGCATTCCCTTCCCCTCGGTATTCCCTTCCCCTCAGTATTCCCTTCCCCTCAGCATTCCCTTCCCCTCGGTATTCCCTTCCCCTCAGTATTCCCTTCCCCTCAGCATTCCCTTCCCCTCGGTATTCCCTTCACCTGGGTATTCCCCTCACCATCCGTCTCCTCAACACAAAGAGACTGGACTGATAAACACACGCGCGCGCACACACACACACACACACACACACACACACACACACACAAATCACTAAAACAGACAAACTAAATAACATCGGGACTGAACTGATTAACACACAGATGCACAATCACACTGATTTACAACCACCTTAATTTGTTCATACCTACCTATCTGAACTGCTCTTTGCAATATTTGCACGATATTTTATTTCACTTTGCGGTTTTGCACACAATATTTTTGAACACAATGTAAATTGTTTACTTGCTGCTCTCTCCACTACCTCAACCTTTACCTTATCACTAAAAAGGTATTTCTTAACTGTAACGTGTTACGTTGTTGTGTTGTCATGTAGCTCTTCGTTTGCACATCTGCACGTGCACTTTGTTGTCTGTTGTCTGCTGTCTTTGTTGTCTCTTTTTTGTATAGAAATTGATAGTTTTTTTAGGTTAACTTAAAAATGTAAAAATCTGCGTTGTGTTGTTAATTTATGTCGTTGCATGTATGTAGCACCTTGGTCCTGGAGGAACGCTGTTTCGTTTCACTGTGTACTGAACTGTATATGGTTGAAATGACAATAAAAGCCTACTTGACTTGACTTGACTTGACCTAAGCATTCCCTTCCCCTCAGTATTCCCTTCACCTCATCATTCCCCATCCCCTCAGCATTCCCTTCACCTCAGTATTCCTTTCATTTGAGTATTCCCTTCACCTTAGTATTCCCTTTAACTTGGCATTCCCTTTAACTCGGCATTCCCTTTCCCTCAGTATTCCTTTCACCTCAGTATTCCCTTCACCTCAGCATTCCCATCATCTCAGTATCTCCTTCATCTCAATATCTCCTTCACCTCAGCATTTCCTTCACCTTAGCATTCCCTTCCCTTCAGTATTCCCTTCACCTCTGTAATCCCTTCACCTCACCATTCCCTTTACCTCAGCATTCCCTTCCCCTCGGTATTCCCTTCACCTGGGTATTCCCCTCACCTGGGTATTCCCCTCACCTCAGCATTTCCTTCACCTCTGTAATCTCTTCATCTCACCATTCCCTTTACCTCAGCATTCCCTTCACCTCAGAATTCCCTTCACCTCAGTATTCCTTCCATGTAAGTATTCCCTTCACCTTGGTATTCCCTTTCCCTCACTATTCCCTTCACCTCAGCATTCCCTTCACCTCAGCAATGCCTTCACCTTAGCATTCCCTTCACCTCAGCATTTCCTTCCCCTCAGTATTCCCTTCACCTCAGCAGTCCCTTTACCTCAGCATTCCCTTTACCTCATCCTTCCCCATCCCCTCAGCATTCCCGCGTTCCCTTCACCTCAGTATTCCTTTCATTTCAGTATTCCCTTCACCTTGGTTTTCCCTTTAACTCGGCATTCCCTTTCCCTCAGTATTCCTTTCACCTCAGCATTCCTTTCACCTCAGCATTCCCTTCACCTCAGCATTCCCATCATCTCAGTATCTCTTTCATCTCAATATCTCCTTCACCTCAGCATTCCCTTCACCTTAGCATTCCCTTCCCTTCAGTATTCCCTTCACCTCTGTAATCCCTTCACCTCACCATTCCCTTTACCTCAGCATTCCCTTAACCTCGGTATTCCCTTCACCTGGGTATTCCCCTCACCTCAGCATTTCCTTCACCTCTGTAATCCCTTCATCTCACCATTCCCTTTACCTCAGCATTCCCCATCCCTTCAGCATTCCCTTCACCTCAGTATTCCCTTCACCTCAGTATTCCCTTCACCTCAGTATTCCTTCCATGTCAGTATTCCCTTCACCTTGGTATTCCCTTTCCCTCAGTATTCCCTTCACCTCACTATTCCCTTCACCTCAGTATTCCCTTCACCTCAGTATTCCTTCCATCTTGGTATTCCCTTCCCTCAGTATTCCCTTCACCTCAGCATTCCCTTCACCTCAGCATTCCCTTCACCTCAGCATTCACTTCCCCTCAGTATTCCCTTCACCTCAGCATTTCCTTCCCCTCAGTATTCCCTTCACCTCAGCAGTCCCTTTACCTCAGCATTCCCTTTACCTCATCATTCCCCATCCCTTCAGCATCCCCCCCGCGTTTCCTTCACCTCAGTATTCCTTTCATTTCAATATTCCCTTCACCTTGGTATTCCCTTTAACTCGGAATTCCCTTTCCCTCAGTATTCCTTTCACCTCAGCATTCCCTTCACCTCAGCATTCCCTTCACCTCAGCATTCCCATCATCTCAGTATACCCTTCATCTCAATATCTCCTTCACCTTAGCATTCCCTTGCCTTCAGTGTTCCCTTCACCTATGCATTCCCTTTCCCTCAGCATAGCCTTCATTTCAATATTCTATAGAATTCATAATACTTTTAATTTCAGTAATTCATACAGTTCAGTATTCCCCTCACTTTAGTGTTCATTAGACTCCTGTGACCCCCCCATACCCCACCCCACCCCTCCAGTAAAACAGTAAACTGTATTGAATGGTACAATAAAATGAAACATCATGTTGCTATTGTTTTTATATCAAAACGCTGTAGGAGGTGACACATGCTGTGATACACACTGTGATTTACACTAAAATCTTAATAGGCAGTGATGGAACCCCAACATGAAATGAATTTCCAGATGTTGAAGCATTAGAAATGCTAATCAAGATGCCATGGAGTAAGAAAACTTCCTTAGAGGAAAACTTTCCGCCTTGATTAACTAAAAGATCCCATATCTCCCTCGCTAAAAAATGGACGGAAATGTATTCATTCAGCATGCTTGCTGGCTTTTTCACTGCATCTGGAGTCCAACTGTAACAGCAGTTCGGAAATACAGAATCAGCAAACTGAATTAGAAAGATTACATTGCAGTGGCCATCGGCTTTCCAACAAACCAGCAACTATGTTCCCAAGAGTTCAGCTTTAGAAAATAATTAGAAAACAATGTTAAAAATCAAGCACAGCTTCAAGAGCGTGGACTGGTTCAGACTTTCTGCCTAAAGTGCTTTCTTTTGATGAGAGGGTAATAAATCACACGAGGTGATAATGAGAACGCAGAGAACAAACCAACAAACACAGGCGTAAAGGTCAACTGTGTTCTGCAGCAGCAGCAGCACCTTGATATTCTCCATGAAATAATATTTACGCTTTACCGGACAGCATCCCCACCAACAGCCAGCCAAAAAAACTATTAAATGTTTCTCTCACATGATTAGCCTTCTACTTTTTCCAAATAGATTTTAAGGCATTCTCAAATCAAATAAATTTAAAATAAAAAAACAAACAAACAAATATAATGCATTACCAAAATAAAGCACCCTGAACTAGGGCTGGGCGATAAAACGATAACGATATGTATCGCGATAGGCAGGTGATCGATATCAATAAAAAATGTGTTCGATAAAGCGTTCGATATGTTTTATTCTTTGTCGGAAGAAAACAGAGGTTGCGAAGCTAGTTTGGTTGAATTGACAAAGGCACTCGCTCTCTGGTAACCTAGCAACATAGGGAGTGATACGCTAACAGCCAACCATGTAACAGTATCCCGTTTGGTTGCGAGTCAGGTTACAGTGAAGGAGGACGCAAGTGCAGGTAAGAGGCAGTGTTTAATCAGAGTTGTAAACAAAACACGGGTAAGCAATAATCGTAGTCAAAAGGACAAGCAAGGGTCGGTCGATCGGCAAATCACACAAACTAGGGTAGTCAAAGAATCGGAAACAATTAAACGGAGCAAGGTCATACACAATAAGATCAAAACGAGAATAAAGGCTTAGTAACGTCCGGAAAACTCACGAGAGCGTATACTTCGCAAAGTCCTTCAGTTGCTGAGCCCTATTTAAGCCTCAGGTTAATTGGTATCAGGTGTTCTAGAATTCCGGTGACCTGGAACGAGAATGTTGGGAATTGTAGTTTGTTTCCGCCCTGATTGTAGGCGGATGTGGGTTCACCTGCTCTGCCGCTTTGGCTGGTCTGACATTGCGCCATATCGTTGTCTCGTGCTGGTCTGCTGGATTCCTCTTCATAAGCAGAAAATGAGTGCCGCATCGAGCGAGGAAATTGTAAATAAAAGAGGAAAAGTCAGCTCGCCAGTAAGGCAGTTTTTTGGATATTATAAATCTAACCGTAGTCAGACCAATGTTGCCTGCAAATTATGCAAGACCGTCGTCCCCGCCAAGACTGGTAATATAACGAACTTGATGTACCACCTTATACCCCTATCTCACCTACGCGGTTTCGCGCGGTGGCCATAGGTACGGTTCATCATGATTCACCACGAGTTTTGGCGCTGTGATTACGTTTCCATCTTTAACCGCGAAGTTTACATTTTTTGGTGGTCCTTGCGGATGCTTGCAACCCTTGCAGAACTTCGCGGAACGTCGGTGGACACGGTGCCCAACACCGCATCTCACCGCGAGTCAAACCGCATAGGTGCGATAGGGGTATTAGCCGCGCTCACCCTTTGGAGCACAGCCGTATTCAACCAACAACACAAGCAGCAGACCATCATGGGGAGGTTCTCTGCATCAGTGCCTTATGAAAAAGAATCTAAATGGTACAAAGATATAATGGAGGCAGCAGCATATCATATAGCCAAAGACATGCTTCTGCTTAGCACTGTCAAGAAGACAGGTAATAAAAAGCTTATACTAAACTTGCACTCAATTCTCAGGTTTCTCTGTTTATATTTAACACTTTGCACTATTTTATTACACTTTATTAAGCCTTTCTTACATTTTCTTTCATTTTGCACCTTAAATGTTAAGAGATAATTGTTAAGTGTTAATTGTAACTTTAGACTTACGTTTACATTTTAATTATTTGAGTTTTCCATGGTTGTTGACATTTCTGTCTTAATAACTGAGTGGATTATGATCAGAGGAAGGTTAAGTTTAGAATAAAACTGTTTAAATGTAATATATTTTTCTCCTGGTTCTTATTTTAAATGGGGCATAAAAATATCAATAATTATAGATATCGACTGATATGAAACACTGATATCGTGATACAGTTTTCAGCCATATCGCCCCCCCTATCCTGAACATTCTCATGCTCTTCAAACTGCAGTATTTCCTACACTTCAGACATCCCTACACTTCACCATTCCCTACACTTTAGTATTCTCCATGCTTCAGTATTCCCTACTTTCCAGTATTTTCCTACACCTCACCATTCCCCACTCTTTGGTATTCCCCAAGATTCAGTACTGCCCACACTTTAGTTATTCTCCATGCTTCATGATTACCTACACTGCAGTAATTTTCCTACATTTCAGCATTCCCCACGCTTCTGTATCCCCCAAACGCCAGTTATTCTCCACACTCCAGTATTCCCAATGCTACATGAATCCATACACTGCAATAATTTTCTACACTTCACTACTGCCCACATTTTGGTATTTCTCACACTTCAGCTATTTCCTACACTCCAATTACTCCCTGCACTCCAGTATTCCCCACACTTGAGTTATCACTATTCACTATCTTCACTTCAATTATTCCCTAAATCTCAGTATTCCCCTATGTTGGTTATTTTGTTTATTTCCCTAACTTCAGTTATTCCTACACTCCAGCATTTCCCACACATCGTGTTTCTCCTACATTTCACTCATCTGCTACACTTCCGTTATTGTCTACACTCTACACTTCAGTTATCCCTCCACACACATTTCAGCATTCCCTCCACTTCACCATTCCCTACACTTTGGTATATATGCTTTAGTATTCCGTACTTTCCAGTATTTTCCTATACCTCACAATTCCCCACTCTTTGGTATTCCCCAAGAGTCAGTACTCCCCACACTTTAGTTATTCTCCATGCTTCATGATTCCCTACATTGCAGTAATTTTTCTACATTTCAGTATTCCCCACGCTTCTGTATCCCCCAAACCCCAGTTATTCTTGACATTCTTCTTGGTTATTTTGTTTATTTCACTAACTTCAGTGATGCCTACACTCCAGCATTTCCCACACATGATGTTTTCCCCTACATTTCACTCATCTGCTACACTTCTGTTATTGCCTACACTCCACACTTCAGTTATCCCGCCACACTTCAATAATTTCCTACATTTCAGTATTCCCTCTACTTTAGTTAGTCCCTATCACTATTCCTCACACTTCAATATTCCCTACATTCTAGTATACCCACCACTTCAGTTCTCCAATTATTCCATACATTTTAGTATTCCCTGCAGCTCCAATATTTCTTACATTTCTTACATATTCCCTACATTTAGGGTATTTCTCCAACTTTAGCATTTTCCACACTTCAGGTATTCCCCATAATCGAGTAATCCAGCCTCTTTGGCATTCCCAATACTTCAGTGGTAGTCCCACACCTCGCGAATTCCCTACACTCCCGCCAATCTCAATACCACATTCTGGAAACTTTAATATTCACTATATTCGAATATTTTCTACGCTTCAGTATACAGTACTATATGCTTGAGTATTCCTTATATACTGTATGAGTATTCCAGGCACCTGCAGTTGATAATTTCTTACACTTTAGGTTTAATTACACTACAGTATTCCCTAAACATTAAAAGTTAATAAACGTCAATATTTACATACAGTTACGAATCCTCAATACTGAATAATAATTCAGCTCAATACTCCTGTAACTCCAGTATTCCATATACTTCGGTATTCTCTACACATCAGTAATCTCCCATGCCGAAAAAACACCTGCTTTTTGTAAGTCTTAATAGTGTGGATAAATAATGAGATTCAAGAAACTTTGCTCTGATGTACAAAATCCTCATGCATCGCTAACAAACCCCACACACACTCACATTAGCAGAGAAAAAAGTCTTCAGCTTTCGGTTTTAATCAATTCAAAGTAGGTAGGTAGTTTAACATGGATTTCAATCTTATCATTTTGATTCATACACATTCACACTTCATACAAACTTAATTATTTTGATTGTGTAAAGCTGCTTTGCGACAATGTCAATTGTTAAAAGCGCTATACAAATAAAATTGAATTGAATTTCTCACAGACTAGCGTACAAAAGATTATTTACCTGCTTCCCAGAGAGAGAGAGAGAGAGAGAGAGAGAGAGAGAGAGACAGTAGGATTGCAAACCATGAGGATTCTGAATCTGGCCAGAAAATTGTCCAAAAGACAGAATAGTCAATTGACTGTTGAGACTGTGTTTAATGTAAACGCATATTAGTGCATTGAATTCAATTTATTCAATTTAATGCAATAAATGTAGTATTTTACTTTGCCACTAGATTTTTTATTTCTTATAGATCTGAACAGGAAAGGTTCAACGGAGAGCAAAGGGGGGAAAAGAGTTGGCAAAATCATAAGGACGCATTCAGAGCTGGTGACTTAATTGTAGAAGTTATGGTCATATTTACTCTCGTAACCAAGATACTGTACGCTGTCTAAACTGTGTGGAATTAGCTTTGGGATAAAATTTCTGTATTAACTTCCAACACTTAACTGAATTCTGCACAGATTGAATGAGCGCAGTGAGGAAGCCTACAGGCATGTGTTAGCATCATCATCATCATCATCATCATCGTGTTTGTGTGTGTGTGTGTACGAGTTAAACTCATTACCTTAGTGCGGTTGCTCAGGGCCAGGTAGCGCGCGGCGAGCTGACAGACCCGGTGCACGAAGCCTTTCCCAGCCGCCTGACCTTCCCACAGGCTGTGAGCTCTCTCTCTCAGCACTCCCAGCTCCGACTCCATGGAGCACATCTCCTCCAGAACCGACTGAAGAGCAGTGGAGGACGGAAGAGGACAGAAAATGGGAAGAGACAAAAATATTAGACATGTATAGAAAAACTCCAGAAAAACAACAGTTTAAGAGACGAAATGACGCAAGTGATAAAGTTTTGCTACCCAGTTGCTGGACTTGACATTTTACTTTGGCACGGAATCTTTGATGTAAAAATCTAACACAAGCACTGAAAGGAGACAGAACCTACAGCGGGAGTAAGTACAGAGTACAGAAAGTACTGCTTATTTAGATGCATCAAGAGATTGAAAGCGAAAGGAACGAAAAACAAAGTTGAATGCCTAACAAAAAATAATCCTAAAGCATTTATTCCTCTGTCATGTAGCTGAGAATCCCTTTATCGTAGGTCTTTTGAGATCTGATGACGACAAAGTTCTCGTAAACTGCAGTTAATTTAATCTGAGTCGAATCCTTCGCCGTGTAAAACTCATAACTCAGCAAAATCAACACCGAGATTTTATTATCTCGTTCAGGGAGGGAACTTTATTAAACTGTTCAAACAGAATGTAAACCCCATTAAACCCCAGGTCTGTCTAGGTTCATTTAAAGCCATCATTTCATTAGCCGTACGCTGCGCGGTTTTAGCGTACTCCCTTTTTCAGCAGTAATTGCTAAATGAAAACTTACATGTTCGCCCTCCTGTTTCTATAGTAACACATGCCACGTTCGAATGTCTGCCCTGCTTGCTACATTATACAGTACAGTGTAAAAGTTAGCATCCCCTCCGTTTATGAACATTCTCAGGTAGGAGTTCTCTTTATTAGCGAGCTCCAAAGTTAGCATCCCTGGCGATGAGTTAATTCATTTTAATGAACCTCGTTAAGGTATTTTTTTTATTTTAATTTATTTATTTTCCCCCGATTTTCTCCCTAATTTAGTCGTGTCCAATTCCTCCCCGTCACTAGGGGGCTCCCACATTAAGGCTACTATTACCACTCAGCCGGGAGGGCCGAAGACTATCACGCGTTTCCTCCGAACTACGTGACGCCAGCCGACCGTATCTTTTCGAACCGCTCGCTCGCGCACCGTTGGGGGCGGCGTAACACACTCGGAGGACAGCGCTATCCGCTCCCTCCGTTGCGCGAGCTCACAGACGCCCCTGACTGGCTGTAGAGCGTGATTAATGTAGGAGCACTATGTACCTCTCATCCCTCCCCTGTGAGAGAGCTCGGCCAATCAGCTCTCTCTAGACCTCCGGCTGCGAGAGGTTACAGCACCACCCGGGATTCGAACTGGGGATCTCCGGATGATAGGGCGAGCGCTTTAACCACTGCACCACCAAAGCCAGTGGGACTCAGGAAAACAGCTCTTACACATTCTCAAATAAGAAAATATTGACTTTTTACCGAAGAGAGAAACAGATAACGAGATTTTAGCATGTACAAAGAAGACCCAGACAGGAATGGTAGACAGAAACACACCACAGTAACTTTTCAGCTACTTCCTTTTTATTACTAACACAGCACTAAAGAGGTCTACGGGAAGTCTTTTTTCTTCTTTGGCCAAAAAAATCACCTACAATTAATTACCTGTAATTACCTGTAAATGTGTATCACAGTGTGTGTGTGTGTGTGTGTGTGTGTGTGTGTGTGTGTGTGTGTGTGTGTGTGTGTGGAATTAGCCCCTTCCCTTGCCTCGTCTTACACAGTTAAACTCCTCCTCCCTCCCCCCACCTCGTTTTTTAAGTTTCACAACAAACACACACACAACGGAAACACTGTTTTTACGGGGAAAAAATAAATCTCTCTAATGACACTCGTGTGAGCGCAGACTAATGGAATCACTGCTGTAAAGTAAAAAAAAACAAAAAAAAAACAAAGGAACCAGCACCTTACCTTTGAAAAGAATCGTGACAGAGCAGAGTTTCTGTGTAGAACAGAGTGTGTGTGTCTGTGTGAAGCCGGGGAGGGGGGGTGTAAAGGTGAGAGTGTGCGTGCGTGTGTCGGTGTCAAAAAACTCGGCACTCGTAAACCAAGACATGCTCGTTTTTCAAGTCAAAATTGTTTAAAAAATCTTTGCTCGTCTTGCGGAACACTCATAAACTGAGTTACTCGCAATCCGAGGTTTCACTGTAGGTGGTTTAGTGTCTGAGTCTGAGGACTTGGAGTTTCCTACAGTCTTCCTGAGTCTCCAATAACAAACTGGACTCAATTTTAACTTAAACACATCTCCTGTTATACTGAACTTCCAATCTCACACAGTATGATGCTGATCAATCCCTGATACCCGTTTTACCCAGATGAGGATGGGTTCCCTGCTGAGTCTGGTTCCTCTCAAGGTTTCTTCCTATCACCATCTCAGGGAGTTTTTCCTTGCCGCCGTCGTCCTTGGCTCGCTCATCAGGGACAATCTTATAATTTGATTCATACATGTTCACATTTCATACAAATGTATATAATTCTTTTGATTGTGTAAAGCTGCTTTTTCGACAATGTCAATTGTTACAAGCGATATACAAATAATATTTGATTTGAATAGTGTACAGTAGGTGAATAGATATTTTATTGTACATTGGTAGGTAGAAAGGTAGTTTACGGTAGGCAGTTTAGTGTATGTATGTACTGTAGGTAGTTAGGGATGGGAATGTAGATAGTTTGGTGTAGATACAGTAGGTAGGTAGTTTATTGTACATTGGTAGGTAGTTTACTACAGGTATTTAGGTAGGTATTATAGTGTAGGTAGCTATGTAGTTTATAGGTAGGTAGGTGTATTAAGGTAGATAGGTAGGTAGAGATAACAAGTAGGTGGTTTAGTGTGGGTAAGTAGCTAGTGTATTGTATGTTGGTAGGTAGGTAGGTAGAGATAGGAATGCAGGTAGTTTAATGTAGATAGATAGGTAGGTAGTTTAGTGTAGGTAGGCAGGTAGGTAGTTTAAAAAAGTCGGTAGGCAGAGGCAGAGGGAATGTAGATGGGTAGTTTAATGTAGACAGGGACTGTAGGTAGGTATTCTAGTATAGGTAGGCAAGCGGGTAGTTAGTTAAGGATGGAAAGGTAATCGGGTAGAGAGTGAATCAGTGGACCTCCTGATGTCTGAGTGAGTGTGTTTAAGGAGAGGAGAAGAGAGAGAGAGGATGTGTTACTCTGGTGTAACTGATGCTCTGTACGTACCTGCAGTTTGCTCAGCTCCAGTCTCTTAGCGGGGAGGTCGTGAAGACGAGCGCTGCTCTCCTGTACACTCATCTCCGTTCTGCTGATCCAGTCCTGAAGAGGCTCCACACTCGCCTCGAACTCCTGCATCTGACATTGAAGACTCTACATGCACACACACACACACACACACACACACAGCCCTTTCTGTTGCTGTAGCTTTGGGTAATGTGCTTTCATTAAAATTGTGCTTACACGCTAAAATCTTTCCACCCTGCAGCAATGCCAGAGGAAACATCCTGATGACGCTTTCAATTAGAAAAACAAAGAGCAACACAGATGTCACATATTACTGCAAATGTATTGTGATTACTGTCTCAACATTATACATTATGCATCTTCATTATGGTTAGAAATCCGTGCCACCAATATTTCATGTTTCTGAGTCTAGCCGTCATGTCGCTCCCTTTCAGGATTCACGTCCTCCGCTTCTGCTTGTGAGCCGTCACTGCTGCGTCACCTGACTGTGTTCACCTGTCAGTGTTAATTAGTTTTTTCTACGGGTTCACTGTAAAAGCACAAGACTTAAATCCTCCATGTTTCATGTTTTTTGCTGTACTTCCTGGTTTGATTCTGTCTTTTTCCAGAGTATCGACTAAGGGTTTCTTGAACAGACTGAAAGGGTTAAGACTCAACCATTTTAATCAGATAATGACCAGAAATATAAGTACAAATCTGAATAAAATGGCTGTCTTAGTCTACAGACTTAAAGGCTATACACAAAAATAGCCAAATCTCAAAAAATCTTGCATAGACATTTCCACTAAGAAATACTCCGTAAGAGGGTGCCAATATTTTTTAATCAGTATTTTATCTACAAAACAGTAAGTTATTTACGTTTTTCACATTACGTATTCATTCTTGCTTGATTTAATTGTCTTGTTCGAGTAATACCTGTAAGACGGTCTCTCTCTGCTTCAGGTTGTCCATCAGGTTCCTCCAGTCGTCCCGGGCGGCGTTTGCTTTGGCCTTGACCGCCTCGACTCTGTCAGCGGACACCACGGCGGCGAGACGATCCCCGTGGGACAGCACGGTGTTTAATCTGGTCTGGCCTTGCTCGCTGTCGCTCAGGAACTCCTGCGGAGCACGACGAACGGGACGTCACTCAGACGGCCCGAGGAGACGCGGAGTCCGAGGGGTCACGTCCACACACTAGACAGCGCGACCCCCGACCCCCTGTCTCAGCACCATCTGTGATGCGCGTGCACTTGTACGGCCTTGCCGCGCTCTCTCGCTTCAAATCATTTGGCGTGAAACAATTCCTGCCATATTGAGAGCAGAGTGGACCCGGCCACGCAGAAACATTGTTCTACATTTAATGATGAATAAATAAAAAAGGAAGGGGAGAGCGTTTCTCCGCCAAGCGCATCGATCTCTTTACGCCTCTTACCGGTTATGCCGTTTAAACCTGACGCGCAGTTTCAGCACGCAGTCGTACATCATTCCCGCGCGGCCCGCCGCCGACCGGCGTCCTCGAGGCTTTTCAGCTTCTAATTGAGGCTATAAAACAGACCACTCTGGCATGTCCTCGGCCATTTTGGCGGGTTCATAAAGTGGCCCCTGGGACCTGTGAAAGGCCTGTCACTTTGTCAAACACTGGCTCGTATCTGGCTGGCGAAAAAACAAAGACGGCCTGCCGCGGCCGATCTGGCGCTCGGCCACGACTTCTGCTGCCGGCCGTTCCCTTCTCTTGTCCAGCGCCAATCACATCATCGCCCCCCCCCCCCCCTATTTCTCTACAAACACAGCCTCCGCGTAACACATTCCCAGAAATCTGAATCGCACGGGATCCCCGCTCGCACCTTTACACCCTCACTGTGATTAGTTCCAGCTCGAGGCGCAAGAATCAAAGAAAAAACGCGAGCGCACGACAGCCTCATAGAACAACCAACAGTGTTTCTAGATCTTTCCAGGACCTTGGTCAGAGAGGGAACCAGGAACCTGAGGCTCACTGTAAATGAGATCTTAGAATCAGCCTTACAGAAGGACAACCATCACACCAATCAAGCCTGTACGGCCAGACAGAAGCCTTTCCTCACTTCAGGTCACATGACAGCACAAACAGAGGGAGTTTCCCAAAAAGCACCTGAAGGATTCTCAGACCAGGAGGAACAAAATCCTTTGGTGCAATTGGCAAAACTTGAACTTGTTTTGTCCTTTAAGCTTTTCGAAATAGCCCTCCACGCCTTCATCACCACTCGCACTGATCACTGAAATGCCCTGTTTTTTTGGGTTTCTCAGGCAGCATCACATCGGCTACAGATGATCCAGAAATCTGCTGCTCGACTATTAACGTCAAAGGATCTCTTCATTGGCTCCCGGTACAGTACCAAATTAATTTTACAATTCTTTTGGTCACATTTAAATGTTTACATGGCCTTGCCCCGCCCTACCTCTCGGATCTGCTTAAGCCATATGCTCCAACCCGGACTCTCAGAACATCAGATAAACTTTTGCTGACGGTACCCAAGACCAAGTGCAAGCTCAGGGGTGATCGGGCGTTCTCTGTGGCGGCACCCAAACAGTGGAATGACCTACCCGTGACCAATCGTGAGGCCAGATCACTGCGGGTATTTAAGTCCCTTCTCAAAACTCACTGGCGTTTAAACCATCATGAGATGTCGATTTTACATATTGTTTGATTAGATGTGTGTCTGATGTGATTTTAATTATGTTCCTTTTTAATATTTTTTTAAATGATATTATATTACTATACAGTGGAACCTTGGATTACGAGCATAATTCGTTCGTAAACCAAATGTAATTTTGCCATAAGAAAAAATAAATATTCGTTCTACAGCCCAAAACAACAAATACATAAAAATAATTAATACAACATATAAAGTAAAAATAAAAAAATTAACCTGCACTTAACATTTTTAAAAAAGTAAAAATAAATCCAGACAGTTAAGTGTTTCCTTTTGTGCGCGCAGGCACTGTGTATTGAACGCCAAGAAACGCCATGAAAACAAAGGAGCGGCTCCTGTGAAGGTCCCGGAGCGGCCCAGCCAGAGTACGGACCGGAACCCGATAGAGCATCTCTGGAGAGACATGGAAATGTCCGTGCATTGACCCAGCACCGTTCAAGAGGAACTTCACAAGCAGCCTTCACACTGGGGGGGTTGATGAATCATTTTAAGATAAGTGTAAAACACGGGCGGGGAAAGGATTTTATATGTTTCGTAACTAAACCGGGCCTATCTCTTCGAGATCCGCATGAAGGAGACCGAGACGATACCGTGAGTTTTATTAGCATGACTATTGGCTGTAACTGATGGTTTGTATTCAGACAGAAAATTATTCCATGTTGCTAAATTTAATCCCACTCAATTTTTTTTTTCCCAGCCATAATCTTTAAAACCCTTTTTTCCCCCCTAAAAGGCTTAAATATAACTTGAGTTGTTGTCATGGTGACGAATCCCCGGCTCCTGACACCGCTGCCCTCTACCTGAGCGCCGTGAAGCTCCTCTGGCTGAGACAGAAAGAGAAAGAGAGAGAGAAAGAGAGAGAGAGAGAGAGCGCGAGTACCTGGATCCTCTGCAGGCTGCTGGATGCGTCCTGAATGCTGTGAGGAGAGTCGAAGCATTTAGCGGTGGAGATGCTGGCGTTGACCAGCCACTGGCGGAAATCACGCAGGGACGTGCGGAAGCGCTGCTCCAAGAGCTTCTCCTTATTCTGACACTCACGAGCCGCTCGCAGACTCAGACTGCACAGAGAGAGAGAGAGAGAGAGAGAGAGAGGGAGAGAAAGAATAAAAGAAAGGTGAAGAGGTGATGTGGGACAGGGATAGAGAAAAAAGGGATGAAGATGTGACAAATTAGAGATATAGAGAGACAACAAATGATGAGAAAAAGATGAAAAGGGAGAAAGAAATATATATATATATATATATATATATAGAGAGAGAGAGAGAGAGGGGGGGGGTGAGATAAACTGTTTTAATAACACACACACACACCTGTACACAGATACACACACACACACTCATATACAGTGCACGCACACATGCACACATATGGTATATACACACACACACACACACACACACACACACACACACACACACACATGTACAAACACAAACACACATACACACACATAAAAACACACAAACACGCATATATACACACTTGTACGCACACATACCCCAGTATGCACGGACACTCACACATTTTGTAGACACACACCTGTCTTCACACATACTGTACCACACATACACACATAAACACACACATACTGTATATACACACACACCTATGCGCACACACACAGTAGACACACACCTGTGTTCACACATTTGCGCGCGCACACACACACACACACACACACACACACACACACACACACACACACACAAGAGAATAGTGAGGTCTTACATGAAGTGTGCGAAGGTGTGATTCAAAAAAGTGTTTTTCCACCGTTCTTATTACAGACAGAGAAACAAATAACAAATGAAATATTTTCATGCTAATGAATGCGCGCAGGCACACGCACACACACACACACACACACACACACACACACACACACACACACACACACACAGTGCGCTAAGACACTAATCCCGGAGGTGTGAAACACTATTAATCTCTCAAAGAAGAAGAATTACTCCACAATTATGTGTTTATATTTTTGCAGTTAATACTGTTGTAAACAAACAAACAAACAAACAAACAAACAAACAAACAGGTCTCACATTCCTATCTAAACCACGAGCCAATCAACAGAATCGATGGCAGAGACAGCATTCAAATGCTGCTTACTAACAGTAACGTGTGTTCGTGTGTTGCTATGGAACGCAGACGTTTCCATAGCAACGGCAGTTTTGACGGAAGGAGTCTCCAGTATCGGGACTATCCGGGACGTTTCTCTTCCTTAAGTAATGAATCAAAATAATATTACTCACATCAAAAGTTGGTCATGTGACCTTAAAGAAAAGCAGAAAACTGTATCGCTGTTGATGACGGATTTAAAAAGATTCAAATGTTACATTCTCTTCTTTGATGTTATGAGATCAAAGTGCATTGAGTTTTATAAATTTTAAAATATTATTTTAATTTAAAAAAATTCGATTACACTGATGAGTTGCATCCTCATGCACACACACACACACACACACACACACACACACACACACACTCTCCTAACTACACTGTATGGGAATGAAGTGTAAACATTAGAACATGTGGAGTAGGTTAACGCCCCGTGCGCGTGCGCGCGTGTGTGTGTGCGCGTGTGTGTGTGTGTGTGTCGGCTCACCTGTTGTGCAGTTTGATGAGAGCGCTGACCCTCTCTGACTGCGCGCCCAGATCGCTGGGGAACCCACACAGCTCGTTGAGTTGAGCCTTCAGCTTCTCCTCCATGACTTCAGCCGCTTGCAGGCCCTCCAGGACGCCCTGACACACACACACACACACACACACACACACACACACACACAGAGCAGTCTGAGATGACGATCAGCACACGCTTGACACATTTAGAAACGCAATTTCCGTTATCTGCACCATGATGCCACTACGACACACACACACACACACACACACACACACACACACACACACACACACACACAGACACTTACACACGGCTCCATTCAGACTGCAGGACTCCACAAAAGCGTTTCTGTTCTGCATGGAGAGCGAGCGAAAGGAAGGAAAGAGTGCTCTCTTCCATGAGCATGCCTGAGATTCTGCAGAGCCAGTCTCATGCTTCTCCTCCTCCTCCTCCTCCTCCCCCCTTCTCTCTCTCTCTCTCTCTCTCATATGCAGTCACTATCCAGAAGGAAAAAAAAAGCGAGGGAAAACACTTTCCTCCTCCTTCTTGTTCTCTCCTCCTCTTCCTTTTTCTTACTCCTCCTTTTTCTTGTACTTCGTAGCATCAGCTCTTATTTTACACATTTTACAAATCTCTCTCTCTCTCTCTCTCTCTTTTCCCTCCCTCCCTCCCTCCCTGCCTACTTCCTTTCCTTTCTTTTCCTCCCTCCCTCCCTCCTTTCCCTTCTCCTCTCGCTGGGATTCAGCTGTCAGATGTTGGAGAGGTTTGAGCTGCGCAAAACAAGCATGTAAGATAAACAAGTCCGGACACCGGATAACGCAGGGAGAGAGAGAGAGAGAGAGAGAGAGAGAGAGAGAGAGAGAGAGAGAGAGAGGCTTGATCCCTATTTAAACAAGCAAACCAAAAAAAAAAAAATCACAGCAGAGGCTTGGAATGCCATCTGCTGTCCGGACACACACCGTCTCTTCTGCCTGTTTAAATCATCCAGAAGCATGAAAAAACAGACTCGCGGCTCGGGACCAGAGAATATTCTAACGCTTACAACGCCGATGCGCATGAACAGACGATCTCTGCTGTTCTGGTCTTCTGATCACATCCCATAACCAAGTACAACTACAGTTTCAGTTTCTTTTTTGCTTATATGTACTTTCTATATATATATTCTGTATAGGATTAGGTTTTACTTTTCTTAGACATATGGATATGGATCTGGTAGCATGATTTTTTATTGTATAAGCAATTAAAAAAAACAAAAATTTATTAGAATTTTGGACAAAAATATTTCTTTGTGATTTACGGCTGCATTTCTACATTGCAACTGTGAGCAAAACAGCAGTGCTGCATTAAATAAATAATAATAATAATAATAATAATAATAATAATAATAAAAAAAAACTTGTCAATAATGATAAGAAAAATTTATGATAAATATATAAAATTGTATTTACATACATTTTTTTTTTTTTACAATTTTTTTGTACTTAGATAAATTTTGTTTGATTCAGCTTTAGTTCTTTTCAGATATATATATTTAATAATGTAATTAAAAGACATGTGCAATATTTTAGAAACACGTGCTACAAAACCGTTCAATATTTCCAAGCATAACTTAAAAATTATCAAATGAATAAAAACGTGTAGAGAAAGCAACGTAATTCATGACAGACTAGTTTTCCTACAGAAAGGAGCGAGTGTGACAAAGTTAGCAGAAGAACTCTCAATAAACTTAACACTCAATAAAACAGCTGTTTTACTTATGACACGGTAAACATCTGTATCTAATACTACTGCTTATTTTAACACAAAGAGTTTTTACACCAAATATTGTCTGTCTTTATTTTATTACTATTTAGTGCTCTTTATAGACGTTTCATTTTATGTAGAAATGTTTTTAAAGGAATCTTTGCTCATTTCATTTTTTTATGCATGCCATTGTATGAATAATGTAAAAATGTTGGAAATAGTGAATGATTGTGTACATAATAATGCAGAAATAAAAAAAAAACATATATAACAAAACTTGTACTTCAGACATTATGGTGCCAAAGACTTTTGCACAGTACTCTAAATGTGCTGGATCTACATTACCAGCTTATAATAATGAAAGTAGATTCAAAATATAATCAATTTACTATTATTATTATTATTATTATTATTATTATTTATATTATTATCTTTAGTTTTTTAATATATAAATAAACTGCAAAATATGCTCCCAAATGAAATCTTATGAAAAAAGCACATGAAAACTGTATCTTTCTTCCCCCCATGTTTATTTCTAATTCTGTTTATTGCTCTATTCGCCCCCTAGTGGTTCAACCAAAAAACTGCTGAGCCTTCATACTTATTGCTGCTTGGATTAAAAAAGATCAGACCTAGCATGTGAGAGCAAAACAGACCCAACTGGAGCGCAGCCTGTATTTTGACTAGTTTTTAAAAGTATAATAAAAAGATATTTTGTTTTGTTTTTTTCTTAGATCAAATGATATCTGATTACATGCTGATACATTTATTTGTAGTACAATTCCAAGTATTAATACATAATCTGATCTCATTTTAGCTCCCTTTACACATCGTGGTGTCTTTTTAAGTTCCTGTACACTTCCTGAGAAATTTGTAGCGCATCTGGGGAGTGTTTTGGATGCTGTGACGTGTGTGTGTGTGTGTGTGTGATCTCATTTCAGGTTCACAATCACTCACTCAACGGCTATACTGTTTTATCTTGTACACAGGGTCCGCGGGTGTCTGGTGTCTAACACAGGAGACTTAGGGCTTGAGGCGGGGTACACCCTGGACAGGGTAACTATCCATCTGAGGACACACACATACAGTATATACATGTACACATTCACACACTAAGGGTAATTTGGGAACACCAATTAACCTAATCTGCATGTCTTTGGACTGTGGAAGAAAATCTGAGTACCCAGAGGAAACCCATCAAGCACGGGGAGAACATGAAAACTCCATGCACACAGACCCAGAGGCAGGAACTGAACCAAAGCTACAGCGCTCACAATGCTTCCAGTTTACAATCTTTCTTTCTTTCTTTCTTTCTTTTTAAGGAAAAACAAATAAATTAATGAAAAACGAAAGACACAATACAAAACCATCTTACTCCTCTGCAGAGATGCTCTAAAATATCATAATAATAATAATAATAAAATACAATAATAACAAAATACAAAAATTAATAATAAAATACAATAACATAAGTACTTTTCCTTGTTGTTGCTGGTGTTTATTCCTTTACATGTATAGCTTTATAGTTTATACCTTTAAAAAAAATTATTGACATAATATTATTTTTTACGCTTAAAGATAAGGTTTAAATGTATAAAGAGTACTGTAGATCCAGGAGAGAAGTACAGGTAGGAGTAGTTGGGGGCGTGGCTAAAGTTTGAAGACTTGTGACATTGACTGTGTGTGTGTGTGTGTGTGTGTGTGTGTGTGTGTGAAGGTTAGACATGCAAAATCTTAAGTTAACAATCACTCAGCTCTCTTTTGGACCCTGAGTATATAATTTTATATATAAGTGCGTGCACATAATATTAAATCATAATATTGATATAATAATAATAATAATAATAATAATATCGCTACACCGGTACCCTCATCGTTACCTTGGCGACGGTCCACCCCTGCACCGCCTCGGCTCCGCTGTTCCGCCTCTCGCAGCGCTTCAGCCCGTCGCCCCAGTCGCGCAGCTGCCGCTCGAGCCGCGCCGTGTCCTCCTCGAGCCGCTCGGCGAGGCGGCGCCGCTCGCGCTCGGCGCCCGTGGCCGCGGTGACGGCGGACTCCAGGGTGTCGCGCGCCCGCAGCGCCTGCCCCTCCCACTGCCGCAGGGCGCGCGCCAGCGCCAGCACCTCGCCGTCCATCAGCTCGCAGCCCGCCGCCGCCGTCAGCCTGCACGCGCTCTCCGCGCTCAGCCGCACGCGCCGCA
This sequence comes from Clarias fuscus, assembly GCA_030347435.1. Lineage (NCBI taxonomy): Eukaryota > Metazoa > Chordata > Actinopteri > Siluriformes > Clariidae > Clarias > Clarias fuscus. The sequence goes on from CM059229.1 coordinate 4,485,847, forward strand.
AACGCTCGCGCCCTTCGCGCGCTCCCTGCGCCACCAGCTCCTGTCAGAGAGAAAGGGGGCGGGGTTTGGAGGTAAAGTTGCTACGGTAACTGCCGCATGTGCAGCGCTTCTGCTCACCGTCAGCGGGTCCCTTCTCTCTGCGTGCGTGCGTGCGCGTGCGTGACGTTTTTGGGTCTCGCTCTCTCTCTCTCTCTCTCTCTTTCTCCTTTTCATGATTTCCACCGGAGCTAAAGGCTAACACACTTCTGATTAACGCATAATGGAAGATTAGAAACGGTGACATTTCTCCTTTACCCCCCTGAGGCGATACACACATCTGTGATAACTCTGCAGCTCCCTGGAGTTCACACACTTCCTTGAAAACTCCCATGATTAAACTACTGTACAGTATGTATTAAATGTACAGACTGTATTTCATTCGTTCATCTCCTATACCACTTATCCTGTTACAAGGTCGCAGGGAGCCTATCCCAGTAGACTTTTGGGCACACAGACCCCGCACAGGGAATCGAACCCGTGACCCTGGAGGTGCGAGGACACGGTGCTAACCACTATTTAATGTACAGGTACGGATTTTTGGCTTGTTTGGCGAAAACTAAACAAAGCATTTCAGCAGAAAGACCAGATACACACCGTCAAGTTCAAGCACGGCAGTGGAGAGGTGATGATTTGGGCTTGTTTTGCAGCCACATGACCTGGACAGTATGAAATATATGAATTATGTAAAAAGAAATGTGAATCAAGGTTTTGGAATGGCCTAGTCAAAGTCCAGACCTCAACCCAACTGAAATGCTGTGGCAGGACCTTGGAATAAAGAGGACAGATGTGCATAAGCGAGGTTGTGTTTGTTTAATACTGAGACCCGCTAAGATCAGATGATTTTTATTATGTTTTTACAAACATTAGTGACCTTCAAAGAGGGGTCACCAACTTTTATAAATTATTATAGACTGTATGTACTGCAAAAACTGTATGTAAAGTTTGTAATACGTGGACCATATGTAAAGTATGTAATGTACTGGATGTAAAAAAATATTTCATGTAAATATGGTATTTAGTGTATAGACTGTACATGATGTATGTGAATCATTCCCTTATTCTTCCTATCTCTTACTTAAATCTACATTTAGTCCTCCCTGAATTTATTGGCACGTTCATAAAATGAGCAATTAAAAACTATAATAATAAAAATAAGACTTATAAAGTTTCACTTAAAAAATAGAAACTAGACAACACACTTTCATGATTGCAAAACTCTATTACATCTCTCGCACATGTACACAAAGAGAGCCAATAATTCTAAGCTTCACTGTACACGAGGAGGATGTTAAAGGTTAAAATGAAAGCCCCTGAAACACCTCTCCTGTAGACTCACGCACACACACACACACACCCGCACACATACATGCTCGTGCACACACAGACAAGGGCAAATAAAAGTCCATCAACCTGATCAATAAGTAAAATCGATATTTTCTCGCATCGTTTTTTTCCCCCTTCTCAGACGTGTTCACTGTGCGGTGCAGTCACGATCAGCTCATGCTGTGTAAGAGTGAGAGGAAGTGAGAATGGAATACTGAGAGTAAAGAATTATTTTGAAAATATTTTCTAGATATAACTCGCCTGCTTTATGTATATGTCTATCTTTATTACAAGCTCAAAAATCAATAATTTTATTTAATAATTTAATTTGCTTGGGTTTGATTCTGGTTACCCAGATGATTTAATTATAAACACAGTTGGAAATGGGGGCGGGGCTAAATTTAGTCTCAGGTAGTGATGTCACTAAATAAATCACCCCAGCTTAGAAACACATCACATCTGAGATCACATGACGAAGACAACTTGGTATGTGGGTGTCATGGACACTTTATATTTTGTTGAAAATTGAGACATTACAGCCATGTCAAAAAAGAGTAACATTAATCTTATTGTCCCAGGGAATAACATTATTTAAAGAAAAGAAAAAAAAACATCAAGGTGATGGAGAGCTTTATTGATGTTTAGATGGAGAACTTCAAACATACTACACTGGCTTCCTTTTCTCACCCGAACTTTAATCAGCTTCCTCTCGACCGAGGCGGAGTCACCTGACGGGTCAGAACATCTCTGAAGCTCCTCCCCTTTGGACATCAGCCAATCGGTGAGCTCTCTCACTGTCGCCATGTATTTCTCGTGCTCGAAAACGACACCTTCTGAAAGACGGACTCTCTCCTGCAAAGTGCGATCGGTTAAACACCAGATATTATCATTCGAAACATTTCCATTTGATCTATCTCTTCCATCTTCTATCGATCATCACCTCTGCAGCCGCTCTGACATCATCAAACTGCGCCCTTAGCTGTGAGGTCTCCTCTTCTTTAAAGGCCGGATCTCCGGTGCGCTTGTACAGCTCGGTGGCGCTCTCCTCTAAGTAACACAGCGCCCCCTGGTGGTCCTCGATGTCAGCTAGGAGCAGACACAATCTATCCAGCTGCTGCCTCTTTTCTCGGAGACCCAGCTGAGGTTCCAGAGGACCTTTAACCTCGGACTCCACCTGCTCCAACCAGGTCCTGAGCTGAGCTTGAGACTCCACGAACAGCCCCCACTGACTGACGGTCCACTCCAGACGGCTGCACACACGGACATACAGTATGATGTGATAAACTGCAAAAAAAGGTTTGCTTAAGTAATGTCATTTATGGGGAAGATTCCAAAATAGAAAAGCAATGGGAAATGTAAAAATGCCTTAATTAGTCAGTGTTGTTCGCACTGCGAAACTTCATTACAAAGCTTTATCACTTCAGCAAGGAAATGCTTTAACATTAAATCAAACATTGACTGTGCATCAGACGTGAACATAATTCTCAAGTCACTGCATTGTGGTTTCATATGTGGAGATCAAATCCCAGCCTAAGCAGTTCAATCCCATAGAAAAGTTAATGTTGCACAAATTATTACAAAAAAGTCTATGCTGGCTATGATAGAAAGGCACCAGAACACCCAGTACATCACAACCTGCCCGGTATGCGGATTAGCAGGCAAAGAGTTCAAGGTCGGCCTCCAAGTTCCCCAGATCCTAATCCTATTGAGCATACATGGGACATGCTGAACAAACAAGTCCAATCTACGGAGCACCCACCCTGCAACCCACATGACCCTAAGGATCCGATGCCATATACAGTGGAACCTTGGATTACGAGCACAATTCGTTCCCGGAAGCGGACTAGTATTCCAAAACACTCGCAAACCAAATTGAATTTTCCAATAAGAAATAATGAAAACTCAAATTATTCTTTCCATAGCCCATAGCAAAAAATAAATACATAAAAATAATTAATACAATATATAAAGTAAAAAATAAAAAAAATTAACCTGCACTTTACCTTCAAAAAAAGTAAAAATAAATCCTGAAAGATAAGTGTTTCCGCGCAGGCGGTGTGTGTGTGTGTGTGTGTGTGTGTGTGTGTGTGGAATTAGCCCCTTCCCTCGCCTCGTCTTACACAGTAAAACTCCTCCTCCCTCCCCTCACCCTGCTTTTTAAGTTTCAAAACAAACACACACACAACAGAAACACTGTTTTAATGGGGGAAAAAAAAAAATCTCTCTAATGACACTCACGTGAGCACATACTAACGGAATCACTGCTGTAAAGTAAAAAACAAACAAACAAATGAACCAGCGCTTTACCTTTGAAAAGAATCGCGACAGAGCAGAGTTTTCTGTGTAAAGCAGAGAGTGTGTGTCTGATACTCGGTACTCGTAAACTGAGAACGCTCGATTTCCAAGTCAAAATTGATTAAAAATCTTGGCTCGTCTTGCGGAACACTCGTAAACCGCATTACTCGCAATCCGAGGTTCCACTGTATATATGTAGAATCCATTCATTATACAACTATATTTTACCATATCTGTCATTAATATTGTACATGAGGAATATGAGTGCATGTTACCTGTGGCAGCTCATAGTCCTTAAGAGCAGCGCCGCCCAGGCGTCTTCCACTTCCTGAAGCTTAGAAGGGATCACTTCCTGTCCAGCATCTCCGCTGCTCTTTAAGACAAGCTCGCCCTTTCCGGCAGCCATGTTCAGCTTTACCTCTCCCTCACCCTTCATTAAGAGGATATCCTGTACAGGAGGACATGAACAGACACACACACACACACACACACACACACAGATTTATTGTAGAAATATCCTAAATATATCACCTTCCTGAAAGGAGGACAGTGCGCTCAAGGAACAAAATAAAAGTTTATTCAAAGCTTTTTTACATACAGTATACCGGCAGTAGGTGTTGATGATCACCTTATAATTATTGGCACCCTTCAGACAGGAAATGGGCTTCAAATATACTAAATTACTTTACCACAATAATATCTGACAACTTTTTAAAATAGTGCAATATTGTTCCTGAAAAACATTCTGGTTTAAAAAAAATATTGGCACCCCCACCATTAATATTCGGTGAGTCTTTTCCTGCAGATGCCATAATCTACGAGACTGTTTGTGGTGGATAATTTTAAAGTGATTATTATTCATGAACCAGATCAAGGTTTTAAACTAGGAACTGATTCTGTAGACTGAATTATTCATCGCAAAAAACTGATTTGATAAATTGAATAGATAAACTGGCTCATTTACCTGCATGATCAAATACGATGTACAATATGGATTAATGTGTAAATACTATTTAGGCATTCGTTTGGCCATATCAAACAAAATAAACCTAATTTTGGTTCGACTGCTCCAATATCTATGCAGAAACTATCATTTCTGGTCATAGGAATGCTAAATGAGGACGAAAAGGGGTGAAATACATAAATAAATATAGCCCAAGCCTCATCTGAGTAGTTATTCTCCTTAAGGGTGCCAATACTTATAAAACCGACTCCACTCTGACTTGTCCTGCTCTAAGTTACTTCACACCGCTTAAGGGTGTACAATGACATTCACAGCCTTCAAGCGTGTGATTTAATTCTGCATCACCTGCCAGTTTCCTTTTTCCCCACCACTGATTATTTTAATGTAGATTTTCTGGCATGTATACAGCCTCTGAATGCAGAGCTCTCTAATATCTCCCTCTAGCGCTCACACCTTTCCTTACACATTTATAAATAAATTGATAAATAAAAAAAGAAGGGCTTATGCCGACGTTTTAGGAAAAAAGAAAAACAATCATGTTGTTTCATGTGTGAGAGCCAACAATCTGAGAAACTCCTCCACATCAGGGGCGCGTAGTAGTAGTAAAGAATGGTATATATGGTATACTGAATATACGGAGTCAGCCAAAAAATGTATACATAAAAACTTGTAATCAATATTTTAAGACTAAATTGATTGCTATATGTTATGTGATAATATTATGATGATAATAATATGATGATATTAATAATATTATATTTATATAATATACATCATACTATTTTTCTTTTCCTGTCAAACAAATTGGCACATGTAAAACCTGGATCGCATAGTGTGGCAACACCTTATATATAACTAATGAATTCATGTTAACACTACACTATACAATTTACTAACGATTTTTAAAAAGTATTATTTACCGTAAAGTGATATGTTGTCCTTTATAATCAATTTATATGTTATAGAACATCCACGAAAACAAATTATTTCCTGTTTTTGCTTACACTATAGCAGCTATTTAAACATTCTTAAAAATGCATTGGCGCTGATTTTTATATTGCACTTGGACATGTATCAGATCGGTTTATTAGCATTTGCATTTAGACTTAGTCTCAGTCTTGGGCAATGGTCTTGCTAAATATGATCTCAACTGAGAAAATGATTGTCTCCTCTTTACACATGCACAAAGTTAAACTAGAAGTATGTCCATCTTCTATAAAACATCGTAATCATCAGGGAAAAACGAAAATGAAGCCTTGAGCCTCAATCTTGACTTTTCATTCAAATTCAAAATTGCCTCAGTCTCAACCCCCTCAGGTCTCGATCCTGACCCGATCCCAGTCCTGTCAAGGAGAATTGTGTGCTCTATCACTCTCCTTACGCTGTACCTGCACTCGCTCCAGTCTCTCCTCCACCTCCTCTTTGCTCCCCTCTGTACTCTCCAGATTCTCCAGCCTGCCTTTGACCTCCTCCAGCCAGTCCCCCACCGCCTTCAGGGCCTCCCCGAAGGCCTGGTACTCCTGCAGGTGGCGCATTCGGGTCCAGGCCCCCTGAAGCAGAGCCTGATGGGAGGAGAGGAGCTCAGCGGGGACACAGTTCACCTCAGACAGGGGAAGAGAGGCCTGATACAGATGCTCCAGAGACGGCCTGAGAACAAAACGCACTGTTTCAGGGTTCAGCAGTTGACGAGAAAACAAATACACCTGTGTCGCTGGTTTTCACCATCGGGGATTCAAACGTAAACATAAACATTGTATTATGTTACTATTTCAATATACATATTACACTAAAACTGTAATAGAATTATTAACAAATAATGTCCTTCCATTTAAGTGATCTAACTCACTTTTGAAAACTATATTTTTGGGAATTTTTCAGAAAAAGAAAAAAAAATATATTTAGAATGTGTTGTTCAAGAAAAATAATCAACAACAGAACCTACAGTAGTATTGCTATTGTTGAGACCCTTAAGATGATGACTATTTAGGAAATGTTATTTAAAAAATAATAATCATATATCACAACAAATACCAACAGTAAAGATTGACAGTGAAACATTCGTGAGTACGCTGTTATGCTTTTTTCATTTCCTGTTCGCACATATGGTACAGCTAAGCAGGTGTTGCATGGCCTTCATTTGCATATCTTTTTCTGTTAAAATAAAACAAATTCCGTGTAAACAGTGAGTTCACTTTATGTCGGAATTTACAGCTTCTGCAGTTTAAGGTTTATTTAACATTAACATATCATCAGATACAGAAGGTTTTTAACTTGTAAATATACATTAGTCAGTGATTTAAACACCTTTGACAAGTAGGAATTTGGTAGTTACTGTGAAACAGACAACATTAAAATCATTTTCTGAGCAATTTTATTTATTTTTTTTTTTAAACATGCCAATAAAGATAATTAAATAATTGTTTGACAGACTGATTGATTTGGGTATTTTTCTTAACAAATAACAAAGAAAATCCACGCAGTTTGGAGCAAAAACAAATAATCTAGATTAAAACAAACCTTCTTGAGAGCAGCTCTTTGTGGATTTCCTCCACTCTCTTCAGCTGGATGGAGCAATCAGGGACTCCTGGCTGGCTCGCCACACATAGCGCTGCCTCTTTCTGCAGGCTTTCCTCCATCTGCCTCAGCCAGACTCTCAACTCATCAACACACACCTCCAACCTAAAGTCATTAGTGGTACGGTAAGAAAAGCGCATGGGCAGATCCAAAGCACACAGCTGCACTGGAGTGCTGATTTATAACATCTCAGCTATGAGCGATCCTTTAACCTTTACGCAGCGTACACTGTTGTGGATGGGTTGCTCTCCTGTCGCACTGCGTTCTGAAGCATTCTATGACACAGTTATCTGCTAGGCTTTGCAAAGCCAAATGAAATCTTCTCCCATGAGCCTGGTCACTGAGTCACATGCTGGGCTTGAAGGCATTTGATACGAATAGATTTGAATAACATTTTAACAGGCAGTTTGTAATTATAATTTTTCCGCCAAAAGGCTGCTGCTAAATTCACTTAAAATATTAAAGTGTGGCGTAAAGGTCTCTAATTGGACCATAAGCAGGGAAAACACTAAAACCTCAACCACACCATCTTCGCCAAATAAAACAAGAAAAGCAAAATGTCTGTATAATGAAATCTGTTATGTCAATGAATATATTGGGTTTTATATCTCTTTTTCTGTCACCTCTTTTCCCATGTCTGTTTCTCCATCTCTCTACTCCTCTCCATCTTTCTCAGTTTGTCTCTTCCCCTCTTTCCATCCCCATTTCTCTCTATCCCGATTTGTCTTTTTCCATTTCTGTCATTTCTGTTTCTGTCCGTCTCTTGTTCTCCATATCCGTCTCCATCGTTTTTTTTTCTCTTTCTCTTCATTAGTTTCATGTCTTCCTATTCGTCTCTCTTCTTCTACAGTATCTCTTTCTCAGTTCTTCCCTTTTATTTAGTGATGATTCTTTTCATCACTGTTTTTGTCCATATTTCTCTCACTCTGTATCTCTTTCTCTCTCCATATGTTAATTTCTTTTTCTTCAATTGATGCCCGAATGCCCAATGAATGCCATAAGTATCTGTGACTGGAAGCCGAGAAAGCAAAGTTGTTTGTGATCTCTGGATGGGAGGGGCGGTCAATCACAACAGCACTAGCCAATAATGGGGAGCCTGTGAACTCATGTACGTTGAAGAGGGCAGACAGCGTTTTTTCCCGTGTGCATGAGGAGCAGTTTGAAAAGATGCATTAGGCTGTCTCAGGGAAGGCACTCCCTGTCTTGTAGCTGTTGCATGATGGGAATTGACTAGTAGCAAATTAGGGAGGAAAGAAACCTTTTTAACGATTACAGTTTCAATGCTAAACCGAATATAAATACCGTACGCTTTATTTAATGTAAATATTTCAGAATTGCTTTACTGTCCATACAGCTAGCCAAATCAGATAGCATTGTGAAAGTGCATCTGTAACACAGTTAACATATGTCCATGTAAGCGTAGCGAATAAAATCGAATTCGAGATTCACCCGTCCTGTAGGGCGGCGCTCTCCTCTAAACACCGCACTCTCTGTCTGCAGGCCGCAGTAAATCCATCCAGTGCCAGCTGACACGACGCCAGACGCTCCTGCACTCCTTCGGCTGCAGATTTAGATAGGTGTCTCAGGAGCTTCTCTTCCTCTTCCTGAAGTCTAGCCAGGCGTGCCTCGCTCTCTCCGAGCCGCTCCAGAGACACCTGAAGCACGAGGGAGGAGTTACAGAAAGTCGGCAGCCAAAGTAAAACTGTTTGGTTTGGTCGATACTTTTTATAGATATATATTTTATAAATAATCAGGAATGTTTACTCTAAAACTCTAACATGACTATTTGTATGAGTTCGTTTTACTATTTCAATCATAAGAGAATCAACAATATAACTGTATGGATCAATTGAGTAGAGAATAAACACACAATTTCATGGAATTATAGGAAAATAATCAACAACCATGTAGTGTTAGGAAGCTGAATTACCGCTTTCAGCCAGACACAGTATCGGTGCTGTTTAAAAAAAAAATTTTTTTATACATATAATACAAAAAATGTGTGTGGCCAAAGAAGTTACGTCTGAAGTCGCAACATGGAAGTGACCAATCCCGCTTCCCTAAAAATTTCAAGTTGTTAATGTTTTGGAGAAATGATTTTATATGAGCCCCCAAAATGGCCATTTTTCAGCGTTATACTGTCTCACTTCAAACAATAACAATTTTAAATGCAAATTATTCATATTTCTTTATGAGTATTGATACTAAAATTGGTGTGCGCTTCTGGAGGCATATGACCTGTAAAAATTGTTGCTCAAATTGATTTTTGGTAAAAGCTTCAAAAGCTGTAGTGTGTGTAACCAGGTCTAATTCATGTGGCAATATCTTACCTTAAAAGAATACACTTTTTCAGGTTTATGTCTTTTTTTGTGAAATCTAAACTGGCCAAGTTTCATCTGAATGACAGTTAAGACCGTTGAAAGATTTGAATTCGAAAAAGTTCCGGATTTTAAAACACGATTTTGAAACAATGAGTTTCTTTTGATATAAATGTGTATGTATATTTACAAAAAAAATTGAATCGGGAGATAAGAAGCGTTAACTATTTTGAAAAATGATGTAATATGATCCTATCTGAAAATTCTCACGGTAGGAGAGACACGTTTTAGCATCAATTATTTATTTTCTACGGCATTAGTACGTCAGTACATCCTAAAATGTTCCTCGCAAGAATGAAGCTTTATCCATTTATATAGTAATTACATACAAGCAGCTATAAACTTTTCAAGAGGGGAAAAAAAAAAAAAATGTTATAAGCAGAAAACATGTTGTTACAGTAAAATAATCAGCAAAGGGGTCTGATGTGGCCTCGTAGATTGCAAAAGATTGTTTCCAGTTTGAACTGGACCTGAGAATAATCTCCGGAATAATTCAAACGTGATGCTACCTTGAGCCTGCGCAGCTGAGCGGAAACCTCAGGAACATCTCCTGCGTGGTCAGGGCGCTCGCCTGTACCCGCCCTCAGCTCCGACAGCCAACTGTGGAACTCCTGTGTGAGCTCTGTGAGTGAGACAGGATGAGTCACGGATGAGAGAGGGACAAAGAGAGAGCAAAGTCATGTATGGATGCATCGCGCTCGTGTTTATGAGAGCAGATGGTCTGTGTGGGTGGGTCTGGATGAAAAAAAAAAAAAAAAAGAGCCTCTCTGTCGTCCTAGTAACGAGGCCTAACCAATTCCCAGTGAGAGCCGTCAGACTGTCTATGGAAGACAACACGTGTGTGTGTGTGTGTGTGTGTGTGTGTGTGTGTGTGTGTGTGTGGCGGCAACAGGTGTGGATGTTTGCATGATCCCCTTACCGTTGAAACCGTGCAGAAGTGTTTCCTGCAGAGTTCGGAGGATTCGGCTGGAAGTCTGAGCGGCCGCTTCACTCCTCTTCACCAGCTTGGTGATGCCCTCACCCAGAGCGGTTAGCTGCTGAGCCGGGTACGCTCTACAGAGCACTCGGAGAGACTCGGCCGTCACGTCCAAACCATCGTCCACCTGCTTCAGAATCTTCTGGAGCTCCTGAAAAAAACAAAACAAGCTAAATTAAATATTTAAACCCTGAATTTTGGCCTCTGAAAATATTGTTCAAATAAAATTAATCTATGAATATATTCTTGATTAAAAGCTACAAAAAAATGATCTTAATTTTAAAAAATGATTATAGTTTTTTTTTTTCCCCACCACTAATAAACTACCTAGCTAGATGCGTCGTCATTGGCATCGTGTTATCTGACATAAAATCCATGCAACAGTAAAGTGCCTTTCATGTTCGCTGATTTCAGCGCAGCGAGTCGAAACGTGCTGCACGAGCTGCGACGAGGACGGCGCTAAGATGTACGAGTGGTGCAAATGGAAAAACCTAACCTTTATCTTGGCCATATTTTCTGGGTCAGATGACTGCGATAGCTCTGACAGTCTGCTCTCGACGCCGTCCAGTTGTTCAGCCATCTGGGAGATCACGTCCTGGAGTTGGCGGCTCTGACAGCTGAAGTCCCTCAGGATGGAGCTGGCCTGCTCGTGAACCTCTTCAGCGTGCAAGATCTTCTTCCTCAGATCAGCTGCCATGGCCTTGTCAGAATAAATTATGTACAGTGGGTAAAGTGTGCCGTACAATCGAATGTGTCGGATTATACGGTATGATGAAGATCATCTAACAAAACAGCTGGGATTAAACCTTATTCATTTGCATGATCGTACAGTGTCAATGAAGCTTTAGCGCTAAAAAGTCAACAAAATCGAATCTGTAAATGTTGTTTAAGGGTTCCTTAACGGTTCCTCCGACGTCTTTAGCTTTCCAAGGGCGTCCCACTTGGAACCGTTCCTCTTTTAGGGTTCTACACTTGTTTTGTTTTTTTACCTGGAGCTCGATGTCAGCTTCCTGATTCTTTGTCACTTCCTGTAGCTTGGCGAGCTTTCCCTGCAGGGTCTCCATCAGCAGCTTTTTACTCTCGATCTCCATCTGCTCAAACACACCTCGTTTTATCCTCCATTGAAATATTTTTACAAATGTGTTTACACGAATCCGACAGTTTTCTCACCTTAAACTGGCTGAGGCAGTCCTCCATGTTGGCGCTGGATAAGAGGTTAACAGGTCCGTCACTCAGCTCGCTAACCGTGGTGGAGCTCCAACACTCGACGTCGTTGATGATCGAGTTAATCTCGTTCCATAACTCGAGAGCGGACGAAAGACGGCCCGCTTCGGTTTCGATCCTCTCTGATGTCTGGAAGGAAAACAGACAAGCCTTGGGTTTAAACCGTTGTACGGTAAATAAGGCAAGTCCGGATACATAGGCCGAGATTTATAATCATCTCACGTCCGTCCACTGGTCCACAACGGTGTCCATTTCCACGCGGATAGCTTCTGTTATGTCATCCGGAAAGATCCTTAGATTACTGATGAAGGATTTGCTTTTACAGATGAACAAATCGAGGTCGTCCTGAGCGCCTGCCATCTCTGACTTCACCGCCTCCAGCTAAAGAAACGCAAAAAAAAGTTCCATGGATTCTGAACTTCCCGTTCTCATCCAAGTCACATGACCACATTGCGGATACCTATCCGAGCTAGGACCACAAACGAAAGTGACTCAGATCTGATCTAAGAGTTTGGACAGTCATGAAAAACTAATCCCTGTCACATTTGGGTAAATAATCAGAATTGAGTCCCTTCAGGCAGGTAAGGCCCCTGTTGGTGGGTTTGCCCCGCCCCCATACTACCCTGCCACTGCATACTGTACTGGTCCCAAGCCTAGTTACAAAATGGGAGGATTGCGTCAGGAACGGCATCTGGCGTTAAACCTGTGCCAAGTTGTAAGCGGACCGGATGGTCCGCTGTGGCGACCTCTTGACGGGAGTAGCCGAAAGAAAGTTTTAGTCAGGCAAGGTGAACATAACCCAGTGTGAAAATGTGCTAGACGAGAAAAAAATTCTCTTATCCATTATATATTCTCTATATCCATTATTATTTTTCTTGACAATTAGCTGCTATGAGTCATTGAAAACTAAGGGGTCTGATGAAATGACAACAAAACATACTTTCACTTTACGGCTGGACAGAAGAACTTAGACAAAGTGAAACCAATCCTGCTCATCTCTGGCTAATGTGACTAATGTGACTAGATAATGAGCATCATTTAAATTAAACTACTTCACTAAAATAAAAGAAAGAAGCTGGCAGCCTTATGAACATGAACAGGTACTGTATATAAAGCGAGCCAGACAAAACATTCTGTGACATCTTTGATTGGTTAATACCAACTGGGACGGCATCAGCATTCATACTAGTCCACTTCTTGTATCATTCCTGTGGCACGACACTGACCCGAGTCAAGGCTCTCCGGATGTCCTCAGGGTTGTGCCAGACAGACGGGGCGACAGTGAGAGCGTGAGCTCTTTCAACAACTGAGCCGAGTTTGTACCTCAGACTGTGGTAATCCTTACACATCTCCACCAGCACTCTGCACTGCTCCTGCCTGCACACACACACACACATCACACACACACACACCAATCTCAGGCTCGTGGTTTCACTTGGGGTGACCTATATAACCGTTAGATCATACACTTACTCTTCTGAGATGACATCTTTAATTTTCTCCCAGTTGGTTTGGACAAGGGTCACATCTCGCCGGGCCTCCTCGACCATCTCATGGTCTCTGTGGGCCAACTGTTCGCCTTTCTCCCCTAACCACAGCTGACTGTGCTGTAGAGCTTCAAGTTCCTCCTCCAACTGGTTTAGCATCCATAGTCTAATACACACACACAGCACGGAAGAAGAGCATCAAGTTCTGGATTCTTTTTTAAAAGATTTTGATTCATAATCATGAATCATATCTGATAGTTGTGGAGCTTTGCATTCTAAGAGCCAATTCAGCAACGTAGACTTGAAAACTAAGGGGTTTAAATGGAAGGAGTCTCCATTGTCAGTTAGAGGTAGAGGTGTAAGCGTTCCACCACAGGAAAATCTTAAAGACAAAGGACTTTGAACTCTTTCTACTTTTCATGTACCAGGACAAGCTGCCGGAGCGTACAGCATTCTGGACTTTATATTCCACTCACAGTGTTTGATTGACAGTAGTGATGGATAAACATGTGCAATCGCAAATGTAAGAACTGAGATAACCCTTTTATTTTAAATTCAACACTTTCATCCTACATCACATTCAAGAACATTGAATGTGCAGTACAGAGCAAAAGTTTGGACACACCTTCTCATTCAAAGAGTTTGAATTTGTATTATGGTGAGAAAAAAGCAGCTAAGTAAAGAAAAACGAGCGGCCATCATTACTTTAAGAAATGAAGGTCAGTCAGTCCGAAAAATTGGGAAAACTTTGAAAGTGTCCCCAAGTGCACAAAGAAACCGGCTGACATGCAGACCGCCCCAGGAAAGGAAGACCGAGAGTCAACTCTGCTGCGGAGGATAAGTTCATCCGAGTCACTAGCCTCAGAAATCGCAGGTTAACAGCAGCTCAGATCAGAGAGCAGGTCAATGCCACACAGAGTTCTAGCAGCAGACGCATCTCTAGAACAACTGTTAAGAGGAGACTGTGTGAATCAGGCCTTCAAGGTAGAATATCTGCTAGGAAACAACTGCTAGGCGGCACGGTGGTGTAGTGGTTAGCACTGTCGCCTTGCACCGCCAGGGTCCGAGTTCGATCCCCGGCCAGGCTCGATTCCCGTCTCTGTGTGCATGGAGTTTGCATGTTCTCTCCGTGCTTGGTGGGTTTCCTCCGGGTACTCCGGTTTCCTCCCACAGTCCAAAGACATGCAGGTTAGGCTAATTGGCGTTTGTAAATGTGTTTGTAGTGTGTGAATGAGTGAGTGTGTGTGTCTGTGCCCTGCGATGGATTGGCACCCTGTCCAGGGTGTACCCTGCCATGTGCCCTAGGCTCAGGATTAAGGGGTATAGATGATGAGTGAGTGAGAAAGCACTGCTAAGGACAGGCAACAAGCAGAAGAGACTTGTTTGGGCTAAAGAACACAATAAAGAAAACTCTTTGAAGAACTCTTTGAGAAGGTGTGTCCAAACTTTTGGTCTGTACTGTGGTTCAAGAACATTAGTCTGAGAAGCAGGCACGTGTCTGAGCACAACTTTCAGTATGATGCTCGCACCACCGTGCTTCATTATACTGTAGTTATAAATACTTATGCGAGCTACTGCATACAAGAGAAAGCTTCCTATGGTTACCTTTGCTGAAAGTTCTGTGTCCTTGGTTCTGGAAGCCATGGTTTTCTGGCTCTTTCCTCCAGCTCCTTAAAACTCTTCAAAAGCAGCTCCTTTCTTTTCATAAAGGAGCTCCTCATGGCTACTAGTGCCTCAGCTTCGCTCTGCCTGGTTCCCATGCTCCTCTGAATCTGCTGCAATCCCGATCCCAGGTCCTCCACCAGCCCCCGGCAGGATGTCCTGTCCCCGTCAATCCCATGTAGATGTAGACATGCCTTGTTCAGACTACTGTCCAGACTTATAGCCTGCACCTCCACAGAGGCTAACTCCTGTGACAACTGCTCTAGTTCCTGGTTCACGTTCCTATCCTTGGTTTGGTCCCAGTTCGCCTCTCCTACAGCTCTCTGCAGGGTCTGGAGTGAACTGGTGCTCGACCTATAGGTCAGCAAGAAGGTCTCAAGTTTAACCAGACTCTCAGAACGATTGTGTAGCAGACTCCTAGCCTCTGAGAAAGGCTGGAGACAGTCTTCCTGCCTGGCCTGCAGTCGCTGAAGATCCAGTGGAGCCAGGGAAGGTCTTAGTCCCTCCATGTGCTTCTTTAGATCCTCCATTACTTTGCATTGGGTTTGAAGAAGAGCTTCATCATCCTTTATATGAAACAAATACTATGAGGAAGTGCACCTTAATCAAGAAAGATTGATGACCATATGTACAACCACAAGTTTGTTCTTACCTTGATTTGGGTACCAGCCGATGTCAGGTCAGTGATGGTGACCTTGGATCTGGTTCTTAACTGCCTGAGAAAGTTTTCACTCCACTGAGTGAATGTCATTAGAACCTGGTTAAACTGCTCAAGGCGAGAAAGATGGGCCTGAAGTTCTTGAATCCTGAAAAAAAAAGCATGGAAATCTATAAATGACACACTACAGCTCCTCATATCAATCTAAACTTCTATTAAAATACAAGGTTCCTTAAGGGTTCTTCAGAGATATAACCTTCCATAGAGGATCTAGTTGGAATGGCAGTTGGAAAGTTCCAAGGTCCTCCTCTGGGGTTGCAGATAGAAACTTTGAAAGGTAAAGGGAAATACCAATCAACCTTTCAGGATTCTTCTTTTGCAAAGAACTGCTGAGGAACACCTTCTTAGAAAGGTCTATTGCTATCAGGCAATGGCTATATGAAGAATTTGAGTCAGCCAAAATCACATGAAATCTCCACAGTTCATTCATATCTCACATATCTTCGGAGAACTCTAAACTATAAAGAGAGTTTGGGGAACTCTAAAAGTCCATTTTAAGAATGTTAAGAAACTCTAACCATACAAGAAACTTTCAATAAGTGACCATCTAAAAAAAACCTTTGAGATAGGTTCATACCTAGAAGGGTACATCTTTCTAAATAGATTCTATTTGAAGACCAGAAGAAAAAAATCTGTATTTGATAAAAGACTTTCTAGTCAAGTGGGTCTGCAGGAACCATCCCTGAGGTGAAATTCTCAGTAGAACACAACATGAAATATCTACCGTACGTTTGGAGATTTACCTAAGAGGTATGCTCACACTGAGAGAGCACCACCTCTCCTCCAAGATGCAGTGAAGCTCTGTCAGTTCTCCCACCCGTTCCTCCGAGGCTGTGGAATACAGAAACTCGGCCTGGTTCTCCAACTTCTCCAGCAAAGACTCCTGGGAGGGAACCTCACTCTGCAAGTCCTACCAGGTATACAAAAAGTATTAATAACTAAAACTAATGAAAATACAATGGGTCTTCTAGGCCCATGAACAACCCTACCCTTTTTATTACTTACCTGTAGCGTTTGTAGCTGGCTATGAAGTTTGGTTTTATCCATGACCAGGTATGGCGTATCAGATTTACAGAGATTCTCTGAACTGTCTAACCAGCTCTGGAGAACTGAGAGTCCTCTTTCATACCTAATGACATGAAGGAAATTGACATGAACACCATTAAAAGTTCAACATAATATTGTGTTCTTAACTCCATCTTTCAAACTAAAAGCTTGTTCTTAACTTTGGGCTATTATGAGATAGACAAAAAAAAAAGGGTTTCCAAAAGATTATTTAGGCGGTTAATGGTTCTAGCTCTGATGAAAGGTTTCAGCTTGGAGTAACTATGAAGTAAAATCAATCAGGACAACCTAAGCTGAACCTTAAGATGTTTGGTTAACATTTCCGTTAAATATTGAACAAAGTTTGAATATTTTGAAATTTAGATCTTTAAATAATATTAATTCAAGTTAAAATATTTTAGGTATTAAAATTACAGGTCATAAAATTTCATGTTAAAAAAAAAAACAGATATTAGAAATTAGAAATAACTGTTAGAAACAAATAAAAATAATTATTTGGCAGCGTATACATTTATTTAAATCTACTGAATCTTTGAATGGTTTTTAATGAATTTCGTGAATTGAATAATCTGAATTTTTGACAGCTGGTTTATTTTAATCTCAATCATTAGTTTAAGGTCGGCTGAAAGCTTTTAGGGATCTAAAGATAAAATTTTCCATCAAGGTTTGTATTCAGATTTGAATTAGTGAGGATTTAATACAGTTTCGTTAAGGAACTACAGGAGTATCATGCACACGGGGCAAATGTTGACAATTACATAATTGTAAAAAAAAAATGACAATAATCATTGTATTTTAAAAACATACATTTAAAATTTTTGCAGTTATCTCTCGCTTTTATGTAGCATTATTTTACATTTAATGACAAAGGGAGGGGGGGTTGACTTTTTCTCAGTCCTTATTTTCTATGCCAGAGTACTAGCCACTATAGAAAAATCAACCTACGCAGCTGCGCAACCTGTCTTTGAAAACACATAACTTTCCACATTGATTCAACTGTTGTCAACGCTGAAATCCTAAATTGCATGAAGTTCCCCTGAAGGTCTCCTGAACTTAAAAGAAATCGATCAAACCCACAGAACAACAAAGCTGGGCTTACTGCTGCCACCGAGTCAGCAGGTCCTCCAGTCTGGCTTGTTTCCTGGCAGCCTTAGTAGTGTACTGTATATGAGTCTGCTGGAGGTCTGATACATCTTTCTCCAGCTGCTCTCTGTTAGATATCCTTCTTAACCCCAGGCTCAGGGACACCAGTCTGGGCTGCAGGAGCTTAAGAGCCTGCCATGTGTCCTGATGGAACGGAAATGTACATAAGCATAAAAAGTACCTTCTGTCAGATGAGCGCATTGGTCACGTTAACGAGTGCTTTCACACTTTTGAATTAAAAACGAAATTGGTGCTTTTGGTTTGTTTGCTCTTTGGAAGACTTTGGTTTTACACTTTATGTAATTAAAATGAAACAAAAAAGAAAAACAAGACACAATATTTTTTTTGTTATACATATAATAAAACATGAAACTATATTTATCAAATGTGTTTATATTTACCAAAAACAAGGCATGGATCAGGAGATAAGAAGCATTAAGAATTATGAAAAATTGTGTTACATGATCCTATCTGAAAATTCCATTTTTAGCACCGATACCATGTTTTGTCCGAAGAGAAGTAAAAAAAAAAAAAAGTCAAAAGCATCGACCAGTCTGATCCTTTTTTGTATTATGAGTGTGTCATTTAAAGTACTATAAAGTACCTAAAGTATCTAAATCAGTTGTTTGACCTTGCTACAGTATGACCTTGACCCTGTTTGGATCAATTTCAAAAACTAAGATCTGCTGGTTAAAATGATAATTACATGTAAATCCTAAACACATTCGTGCTCGGGATATCTCTACAGCAACGACAGTTCTGCTTTGGCTCGGTTTTTCCCCCTGGAGCTCAGTTCAGCAGATCACTACTTTGTTTTAGTAAAAAAAAAAAAAAAAAAGCTGTTTAATTCACATCTTGCAAACGAGTTGATTCAGAATCAAGTACTTTTCTCCCTAGGTTAACATCTGATGTTCTCAGACCTATCTCATTGTGACCTGCCCAAAGATCTGCACTGACCAATCATGCTAAAAAGTGGGAGAAAAAGTTGATTTTCATAAAGGATCATACTGTATAACACCATTTTTTATAATATGTAACGCTTTCCAACGTTTTTTTTTTTTTGTTTCTCGCAGTTTTATGTCCTTTTATGTTTTAAACTCCGGAACTTTTTTGAATTCGAATCTTTCAACGATCTTAACTGTCATTCAGATGAAACTTGGCCGATTTAGGTTTCACATGAAAAGACACAAACCTGAAAAAGTGTAGTATTCTAAAATGCTAAATTGTTAAGATATTAACAATGAATTTGACATGGTTACGGACACTACAGAGTTTTTTTGCTTGTTAAAAATTTACCAAGAAACATCTGTCATGCAAAGCACTGAGGTCGACCTGGAATTTTAAATGGTATATGTGTTAACAACAGTTATTGGGCAGATTACGAAAAGCAATTTTAACTGCGTATTCTGTTACAGTATAGTTTTCTGGCCACATAATATAAGGGGTTTGTCTAATTTGGAGCATTTAAACAAAACCAATGTTGTTAGTAATTTGGGTATAAAAAAAAAACTTAATTTTGCGTGGAATTCTTTCATTTAAGCAACGATCGTTACAGGTCATGTGCTTCTAGGGGCTTAGACCTATTTTAGTATCAATACTCAGAAAGAAATATGAATAATTTGCATTTTAAGTGAGACAGTATAACGCTGAAAAATGGCCATTTTTGGAGCTCATATAAAATCATCTCTCCAAAACGGCTGAAGTTAGCAACTTGAAATTTTTTAGGGAAGTGAGATTGGGTCACTTCCATGTTGCATAAACTTCAGAAGTAGCTTCATTGGCCCTCACACATTTTCTGTATTATATGTACACCATAAAACGTTTTTTTTGCAGTGCGCACCAGACGAAACTCTTCTTACTTACTGTATAGTGACCTTTCTCATTTCTAGCTCTCTACGCCAAAGACACGTACCATATGCTCGTGGAGAGCTTGATACGTCCCTGATGTTGATGTGCAGCCCGTAACCGCTTTATCCAACTTCTCTGCTAGATCTTTCAGCACATGTTTAACCTTAAAGATGCAAAAACAGACAAGCGTGCAAATGAACCATTCAGAACACATTAATACACTGAGCAGCGTAAGAGGATTTGACCACTCGGACCTCATCCATATCCTCAGTCAACTTCACTTTATGCGATAAGCTGATCTGAAGCTCCGCCCGTCGTCGCTTCACGCTGTTTGTAAACCCCTCCCAGGACCTGCTGGTCTGTAATAAACGAGCTTTAACATGCTCCGCCTTTCCAGGAGTCATGAATCGAGTCAGAGCACGGGACTCCGCCTCTAACTGACTCAAGGCGTCCTTCCTGTCCTCTAAACCTGCCTCTATCACCTAGGAGACAAAGCAAGTCAATGAGAACGACGGCGAAACTTTTCAACTCTAAAAAAAGTCACTGGGAATAATTCTTTTTCTCTTTTTTTTTTTTACCTCCACGGTGTGAATCTGTCGTTCCAAGGCAGCAGCGTTGCCATCTACAGCCTCCAGCTCCTTCTCTCTCTCACACACCCAGGAGGAGAGCGCTTCTGAGTCACAGCTGAAACGCTGCCATCGTGCCTGAATCTCACCGAGCACCGATATCCTGCGTGAGGTGAGAAGAAAACAACACACATGTCACACACTCAGAGGTTTTAACGGGCTATAAATAATTTGCACATTGTTTTCCCCTTCTTCTCTCAACCCTAACCCAGACAAGCACACGTCTGAGAGGAGAACTAAAGCTACGGCACACTTACTGTACATATGGCTGTAATGAACACTACCAGCTTTTATATCATCATTATGGCCAATTTCGAAAATCATCACAGTGTGCCAAGTGGTTGCTTTTTAGCGAATGCAATCAACGTTGCTTCGACGTGGTTTCATCTGAATAATTCTAACTTTCAAAAACAACTTAACACCAGTGCTGTCCCTGTAAATTTTCACACTGGATCATGTAACATCATTTGCCATAATCCTTAACGCTTCTGATCTCCTGAGCCATGCTTCTTCATTTTTTGTAAATATTCATACACATTTATATTTTTTTATCAGATAAAAAGAAACACATTTGCTGAATACAATGAAATACAATTTCATGCCTTTTTCTGTTTGTGTCTGTAACTTTTTTTAACGTCACCACAATGTTTTGGCACACACAATTTCTACTGGGAAAGTCAGAGAAACAGGGCTTAAAGTTGCAACAACAAAAAAAAGGAGTGACATCGCAAAAATAATACATTTTGTACTGTAGAGTCCAAGTAAAAATCTTTTATGAAAAAAAAGAAATTAATAAAAACTCCAAAAAATAGAAATATTTTGAGAATAAATTCTCAAAATGAATTGTATTTTAACTGTAATTTAAAAATCTATCACTTTCCAGAACATTACATTACAGAAATTTTTTTTTTTAGAAATTGTGTATTTTTTTATTCAAATTTCTTTTGAAATTTCTTACATTTTATTATTAAATTCATGAAATAATGTAATAATAATAATAATAATAATAATAATGATATTAATAATTTAATAATAAATACAATAAAATAAATAGTTTAATAATAAATAAAATTAAAAATAATAATAATAATAATAATAATAATAATAATAATAAAAAACCCTTGAATTGTTTATTTATTTTATTATTTTCAATACAAATTTAATTCCGCTTCAGTGACCTACTGTATATACTGATCAGGTCACTGGTAATCCATTTCATAAAAAAAAAAAATAAATAAAAAAAGAATAAAAAACTCATTCATTGCTAAAAGACAGAACCTCCACGGTAAAAATGATCAAAAAACACTCAATAACAAACGATATCTTCCTGATGTCACAGAACCCTCTGGACCTTGCAGTCTTACATTTTGCCGAGGCTGTCCCGTGTGTCCCGCACTCTCCTCTGTGCCGCTCCGGCCTGATCACGCAGCAGAGAATCGTTCTCCGAGCCCAAATGAATCTCGGGCGCCGTTTTGATCAGAGAATCAGTCCTCTCGATGAACACGCCAGCCTGTGAATGAAGCTCCTAAACACACACACACACACACACGTTTACAATAGATTATATGGGAACTATGCAATGAAGGCTGAATCCCAAATCCCTCTGCAACCCGTGATCAAGAGCGCTACTCGCTGCGTTGAAGTCGAAGTGATCGCACTCACTCACTCTCCTGTGATATTGCTTAATTATCAGGAGAATTCTGAATTTATGCTTTAATAAAAGCAGGCGAAAGCAGAGATGGACAGATGATGTGTTCTAAACACACAGGAATAAAAGTCGCATTGGTTTAATGGCTCAGGGTCACGGTGGATTAAGGGAAATTAAATAAACAATTTGCTGTTTTTAATTATTGTGCTGCACACGACTGACTCGATCTGTTTAACAATATCACAGAAGGGATAGAAGAAACGTAAATCCCTAGAGACTGATAATGGACCAAGGAAATGCAGCTGACGTTGGAAACAGCCCTCGTCAGATATCTATAAGACAATGACTTCAGCTATATTCTGAATTTGAACCTAAAGTAGGCGTGGCCTGTTTTTCTGTCTAATTAAAAAAAAAAAAAAAAACAGGCCACACCTACTCTGGGACTAAATTCGTGATATACAGTAGCTGACGTCATTGCGTTATAAATTCCTAAGCTAAGCACGCTTACCCGAGCTTCGGCGAGCTGATGCCTGAGGTTTTCCAGGCTGCTGAATATAAACTCTCGCTGCAGGACCGGAGTCACACCGCACACAAACTGCCACACGGCCTCTCGGTCCAGCTCAAACTCCTGCCACGCGCTCACGGTGGCCTAAACCCCAGACGCACAAACACCCCACGACAATATCGGTTAAAAAAAAAAAAAAAAAAGAATGCACATTATAACTGATAAGATTGTAACACTGTTTATAAACATCCTTTGGATTCTTCGTTCTGATTGGTCAGGAGGTGTTGATTCTTTATCTATAACAGCAGCCCTGACCTAAGGCATTTTTATAATAATATAATTAATGCACTTGGTCTAATGCATTATTATTTCTATAGTAATAGATTCTTCACAGACAGACTTCAATTAGTAAATAAATAAATAAATAAATAAATAAACTGTGGAAGGAGTCTCCAGTGTCAGCGATTTGTCATTGGGAACATCTTGAGGATATTTAAGAGGCTAGTGGGGAACACATTCTTGCAGCTACACAGCTTGGGCAAAAAAAAAGTCACCATTTCAAAAGGGTCAAATTATTGTGCTGCGTCAAGCAAAGAAAACAACTAAGGAGACTAGAGGTGGGTTAAGAATCCTTTAACACGTTATCAAAACCTGGAAGGATAGTGCTGAAAGGTCAGCTTTGTAAAAGAAAGAAAATCATGAATGGATCACTTAAACACTTGGTAAAACTTCAACCGTTAAAAAAAGCAAGGCTACGTTTAATAGTGAAAGTAAAAAGGACTTGCACACACATACAGTACAATGTAATGAGAACTCGCAGCACTGGGACTAAACAGCTGTTTGTCCATAAGAAAACCTCTTAGTGAGATGGAAAAAGGTCATGTGACCTGATGAGTCCTGATTGAGCCTATTTCAGAGTGATGGGCGTGTCAGGGTGAGAAGGGAAACACATGAAGCGATCATGCATAGTGTCCACTGTCCAAGCCTCTGGAGGCGGGGTTATGATCTGGTGTCGCTTCAGTCGCTTAGGTCTAGACGTCTAGACGGATTTTTTTTTTTATGCTAATATTCCCAGACTTTACAATAGTGTAAAACGTGGTTCTAGTTCTTGCACGAGGAATCACGTGATGCAACATCTCAAGACATCTTATTATAGCAGAATGGTTATAGGAAACATGTGCAATAACTCTGCTGGGTTTTCCACGTTGTGCTCAGATTTCCCCGACATCCCCCCCCCCCCCCCCCCCCCCCGCACCTGTAGACATTTCTCTTGTGCTGCCGAGCTGCAGTCGTCTCTGCTCTCCTCACCGAAGAGGGTGTCTTCGCCCAGACACCCTCTCCTCTTCTGCTGCGACTTCAGCTTCTGCTGTTTAAATATGAAGCGCGTTAAAATAAAGCAGACGCGATCATTTATTATTTAGATACGTTTCTGATTATAGGTTAATTCATGCGTAGATGTTTTATTTATACGAGACTTTTTTTCTGTTCATAGAGTTCGCTCATGCTTTGCCCTGTTCATTATTTATATTAGTTTTGATGGACGGTTTTTGGAAAAAAAGTGTTTCGGGTTATGAATTTTGAAAAAAAAAAAAAAAAAAAGGTAGGCACGGGGTCACCTGGTGAATAAGAAGCAGCTGCCTGGCCTCGGTTACGCTCGCTGCATTCAGGATTCGGCTGTGTTCCTGCGTCTGAAGCGCGTCCTCCTCCTCCTCTCCTCTCTCGCTGTTTCCATCTAGAGACATCGCCTTAGCGCACGGACAGAGAGAGACAGAGAGAGAAAAGAAAGAGCGCTCATACACACACACACACACACACACACACCTGTTCAAATATCCATGTGCTGCAGAATAACCCTGTTGCTGATATTTCTATCGCTTCTTGTGTACTGTATACGTAACGCACGCTTTCCATGAAACCAAACAATTAGGCGGCAGACAATAAAAAAAGGGGGCGGGGTTAAGATTAATGATCGATTATCCTGCTGCGACATCCAATCACATCCTCTCATTTAGCTTCAAAGTGACTTTGAATGCTTTCTGATATTTGAGACAGGCTCTCACTTCGTCCTGAGAGGACAGCAGGGTGCCGAGTGTGTGCGCGAGCTCGTCCAGCTCCGTTCTGCGTGTCACACATTCAGCATCGCTGCTCAGCTCCTCCAGCACCTCCAGACGAGCCGCGAGCCAGGACAGGACGTCCTCCTGAGCCCTCTGCACCTCACGCTGCATTCACACACACACACACACACACACACACACACACACACACACACACACACGTGCACAAATAAAAATTTATGTACCACCGGTAAAGGTATCAGGGCCAAAGTCAAAGAAAAGAAAGAAAGAAAGAAAGAAAGAATGATAAAAGACAAGCGCGCAGAAAGTTAAGAGACAGAGGCAAAGCCCCAGCCTCTGCCTCCCTAAGACGCCGGCGAAAGAGAGAGAAAGAAAGAGAGCGGCACGCATCAGTACAGCGTCCGCGCTTAGTTTAAGTTAAAGCGCACCAAGCACAAACGCTCCCTCTTCTCCATAAATCCTCGGTAAGGGCGAACGCCCCGAGAGGATCATAAGTTTTTGTTTTAGTCTCCAGAGCCCAGTCCATTCTCGCGTAGACGGCGGAGCTCGGTTTATTTTTATGTTTTCAGTTCTCATTTGTTTCCTTTCAAGTTCGCTAATTAATAATCCCACGCCATCTCCAAACGGGAAGGTCTTCCCGTGCGTATCATAAGCACTCTCACTGACTCCTATTTTGTTGACCCCCCTCTAAAGCGCTCCGTCAGGGCTCTCCATCCCGCGCCACGTAACAGATTTACAGTATTTACGGTATCGTGTCTATACCGCGTATGCAGATGACACAGAAACGCTGATAATCCACCTACTGTACAAAGCCCTCATTCCTAATGAAACTCAAGCGAACCTGCGAAAGTAGAGTATGAAAGAAAAGATGAACGGACAGGCCGGTGTATGTTTATTCTTGCACTGAGTTACACAGATCACAAACCGCATCAGCGAGTACACATGTGGAAGCGGAGCATGCTGTTACCATGGAAACGCTGAGGTTCCCGTACGAGCTCGAGCTCGAGCTCACCTGCACGGCGAGGTTCTCTCCGTCTCCGTGCTGGGAAGAGATCCAGTCTGAGAGCTCACTGAACCTGAAACAGACACACACCAGATCTCAGGAGCTGTGTCTCTCTCTCTCTCTCTCTCTCTCTCCATGCACAGGAGGTAAACCTGTTTATATTCCAGTCCTCACCTGCGGTGCCACTCGCGCCACTTGTCTGGGTGCTCCTGAAGTCTCACATGAGCACTTTCCACTTGACCTTTAACCTCGGAAACGTCGTCTCTGGTCTCGAGTAGCGCTTTCTGCACCGGGTCGTTTTCTGGAAGTTTCTGGCAAAGCTGTTCCATCGTCCTCATCCTCTTCTCGCACGCAGAAACAGGATTCCTGTTCCTGAAAAAAGCCTGAGTGCGCACACACACACACACACACACACACGGACACGATCGCTCAAGACTTATGTCTTCTTTATGTCTTCTTACTAACATTTTGTCTCATCTGTTTTTACCCTGTGCTCCCGGAGCACTCGCTCGCTGCCAGCTGTTGCGAGCGCCTTCTCCTCTCTCTGCAGCTCCGCCCTGCACTCCTGCAGTGATGTCATCACTAAGCGCCGCTCCGCCTCCACCCTCAGCCTCAGCAGGTGAGACGGAGCCTCGGCCTGGATGTCCTGGTAGACGCGATAAAGATAAGAACACTTCTAGTAACCCTTATTACTGCACATATCTTCATTCTGATTGGTCGGAAGGTGTTGATTCGTTTCCTTTTACGGATTTTACAGTTTTTGACTAATGCTCTCGTTCTGATACATCATTGTTTCTATAGTAACTGCTCATTTTGAGTTTTGGGCGGGGCATACAGTGGTACCTCGGCATAGAAACGTCCCAACTTGAGAATTTTTGCCTTAAGAACAAAAATCTTGCAAGAAATTGGCCTTGGCATATGTGCGACCGAAGTGGTCGCCCGTACTTCCAGGAGCCAATCAAAACTTGTTGTCGCCAAGAAAGCGAGTTTACATAATTTTTTTGACCTTTTTTAAAAAAAATGTTTACATTTGGTACTACAGTAGATATAGTGAAGACACAGCACCATGGGGACCAAGAACGTTATCAAGGACGGTAGCAAGAAGAAAAGGGAGCCGCCTTCAGTTTGGTTTTTAAAGCAGCTGGTGCGAAAAAGAATCATAAATTAAGGTTAAGTAAGGTTTAATGTTTGTTTATTTCCTATTTTACTTCATTTACATGTCTTTTCTAAACGTTTTGATTTTTTTTATACGCAAAATATGATTATAGTGCTATAAATTGGTAATATTGGTCACATATTTAGGTGGCTGGAACGGATTATCTGCATTTACATTATTTCCTATGGGACAATGCGTTTCACAGTACGAAGTTCACCTTAAGAACTCTCCTCCAGAACGGATTCAACTCGTATACCGAGGTACCGCTGTACTCTGCGTTCCCTGTCAATCACAGCCAAAATTAGCCAATCGTGTGATGGCATGTATGCGAAAGAGGGCAGATTTTTTTTTTAGGTGATGTACTTTTTAAAAAAGATTATTGCAAGAATAAACCTGCGAGTCTGAGAATCATGACTGACCTTCCACTGTTTGTGCAGCCGCCTGACCGACTCCTGCAGACCCTGCTGTTCCTCCTCGGGTAAGATATCGGTGAGGTCATCACACGCCTTCAGGTACGCGTTCAAAACTCGCTGGTCCAGTCGGCTGAAAAAGTCCTAACCACAGAACCACGCGGTCATATTTTCACACTAGGTGAAAATGTTCATGTATCGTATTCAGAACTGGAGCACGCGCTGTACCGCACCGCACGTCTATCTGTCTCCTCCTGAAGGTCTCACTGTCAGTTATGGCACGCGCGGGAATATTACCGAGGCATTTGCATATTATAAATAAAGATGAAAAATAAGAAGAAGTGGGCCAGCTCTGGGCTGGTGAGGATGGTGTGACCTACGCTGTGTTTGCTGAAGAGCTCGGCGGGGTCTCCTCTCTCCGTCAGACACGCCTGGCCCACCCTCAGCGTCTTCTCCAGCTCGGCGCGCGTCTCCTCGAAGCGGCGTGTCAGGTTACCGTTAGCCTCGGCGACCCTCCTCCACTCCAACGCCTCCTGCATCAGGGCCTGTCACCAAAGACACGTCTTTCTCTGTCTTTACCTCCGCATTCATTAGTTCAAAGCTCGGGGAAAGGCTTTGAACTGGAAAAAAGATCTGATCAGCAAATTAATAGTACAGGTATATTATTTAAAGAAATGAAAAACTTGTCTATTCATCACTAAGTCATCTAAAAATATATTAAAATACGTAAAACATTCACAAGTGTCATTAGTATACTGGTTATATTATATATACGCGATATTCATATGACTGGAGTGATGCAGCTGAGGTTGAGGAAGTGTCCAAGCCAGAATTCAAACATCATCGTTTCATTTATACCTCCTGGAGGCGAGTTCTTAAGGTAGTCATTTCAAACTGCAAAATGCATTTTCTCGTAGGAAATAATGTAAATGCAGATAATCCATTCCAGCCACCCAAAAATATTACTGATATAACCAATTTCCAACACTATAATCATAGTATTGCATAAAAAAACATTTAGAAAAGATATATACTGTAAGTTGTATGTTGGATTGTCTGTACATTGAAAAATATAAAAAAAGAATTAGTGGGGACGAAAGATGAATAATAGAACACATCAAGATGGTTTTTTTGGTCTGTTTGTATGCTTGTTTGTGCACGCATCACGTAAAAACTATCAAACTCATTTTAATGAGGGTTTCACGGGTGCATTTGGCCGAGTGTGAGGTCACATATGGGCTTTGTTTCATTGCAATCTTCTTCGCAGGAAGAGAAGATATTGTACTTTTTTTTTTTTTTTTTTTGGATTTTTCCCCGATTTTCTCCCTAATTTAGTCGTGTCCAATTCCTCCCCGTCACTAGGGGGCTCCCACATTAAGGCTACTACTACCACTCAGCCGGGAGGGCCGAAGACTATCACGTGTTTCCTCCGAACCGCGTGACGCCAGCCGACCGCATCTTTTCGAACTGCTCGCTCGCGCACCGTTGGGGGCGGCGTAACACACTCGGAGGACAGCGCTATCCGCTCCCTCCGTTGCGCGAGCTCACAGACGCCCCTGACTGGCTGTAGAGCCGTGATTAATGTGGGAGCACTAAGTACCTCTCATCCCTCCCCTCTGAGAGAGCTCGGCCAAATCAGCTCTCTCTAGACCTCCGGCTGTGAGAGGTTACAGCACCACCCGGGATTCGAACTAGCGATCTCCGGATGATAGGGCGAGCGCTTTAACCACTGCGCCACTCGGAGGCCCCGAAGATATTGTACTTTGAAATTTAAATGAAAAACTCACTTATATAATAAAGAATCGGCCTTGGAAAAATCATTCGTTCTCAAAAATGAACAGATGGCGCTGTACATTTTTTTGTATTTGCGCTTATGAGTGTGCAATTAAATTCCTCGTGTATGTAGAATTTAATTGCACACTCATAAGCGCATATAATGTGTATGTGTCTAGTATGTGTCTATAATGTGTATGTCTCTAGTATGACATGAATAGACATTAAACCTCACGTAACCTTAATTTATGATTCTTCTCGGCACCGGCTGCTTTAAAAAACAAACTAAAAGCGGCTCCGTTTTCTTCTTGCTAACATTCTTGTGACCCGTTGTGCTACTGTCTTCAATGTCTTCACTAAATCTTGCACAAAATGCCAAAAAAAAAAAAAAAAAAATGTAAACTCACTTCACTTGGCTTTCCACTGATTTAAACAAGTTTTAAACGGCGCTCAGACGTACGCGCAACTTAGCCGACGGTATGCGCTAAAATGCCCTTCATTAGACAATCGTTATCTTCAAAGCAAAGCGGTTGCGCCTTTTCATTCGAACGCTCTGGCAATGCTTTTCCTTTCCCTACGCTCAGTTTTGTCAATACAGTCATATTCATAACTAGATGGGATTCATTTCCTCCACAGCAGCAACAACCATACTGTTTACACTTTGTTTAATTCATATCGCTTAAACATTTTAGCTTTAAAATGATTTGATCTTCTTTGCATCGCTACGTGTGTACTATATTTACTTTGCATGTATAAATGCAGACTAAACTCGACACCATCACACATAGAAATTATATAACATAAAAATCAAACACCACGGTATCGTAAAACGTTATCGGCGTTTGACTTGGCTAGGTTCGTCTGCTCGTATTCTCAATAGCATGGGGTCAGACGATACACGTCACGTATCGGTGAAGGATTAAAGGAGCCGTGAGCTGACCTGGGCCGTGGTCTGGAGCTCGGTGACTCTGTTCTGCAGGAGAGACGCGTCAAAGTTGTAGAGAGTCTTGGTGCAGCAGAGCGCCCTCTGCAGGGCCAGGTAAGTGCGCTCCACCGCGCACACACACCGCTTACAGCTCTGCTGCTGCGACAGCAACTCCTGTGTCGTGCAAACACACAAAGACATAACATAAGATGCGCTGTTAAAACAAATCAGCCATGAAATCACTTTGATTGGGAAGTTACTCATGGACTCGGTTCGCTCGCGACGCGAAAAAACACACTGAGAATAAGAAAAGCATTAAGGAGAATCCTCGCTTCGGATTGGCCGGATAGTGCGCGTGTTAAATTACTACATGGGGGAAAAAAAGTCGTTTGGAGTGTTCCCATTAGAGCAAGTGTAAACAACTATTTAGACGTCAGTCGCGTTGTATCATTATCGTAACCGCGCAGTTACAACGAGCTACAAAAACAAACGGAAGAACTGATTGCGTGTGTGTGTGTGTGTGTGTGTCTCTCTCTCTCTCTCTCTCTCTCACACACACACACACACACATCTGCTTTGCTATCAAATTTCATCCTCCATGGAAATTTAACTCTCATTAGCAGTCTGCTAGCCAGAGCTCCCGTGATGAGGAAAAGAAGAACAGGAGGCGGGGGGGGGGGGGGGGGGGGGGGGGGGTGTTTGGAAGGTGAAGTCAAAAACAGACCATGACAGGGTGTGCTGTTGTACGGCGACGACGACGCTGATGCCACCTGTGCTACTATTACATCTGCTGTGGTAAAAAAAAAAAGAAAGAATAATCTCTCCAATCAGAGAGATTCAGAGGTCGGAATTCAGGATCCAACAGCACTTTAATCGTGTCTGATTTTCTCATCCTTTTCTTGCGTCCCGTCAGTTATTCGACACGTCCACTGTGAGTCTTTCCAGCACCGGCGGCGGGCGCGTCTATCGCGTCTCCTCACCTGGTTTTTGTGCTGGTCGTGCTGCTGGGCGATAATGTGACCCGCGTGATCAGCTATCTGATAGAAGGATGAGATCTGGCCCTCCAGCTCCTCTAACACAGGGAGCACGGTGTGACACTCTCTCAGCACCAGCGGACATTTCTCCTTCATCTGAAACACAAACACATATATACATCGCACAAAGGGAAGATCTACTGCAAGAGAAGTGATCTGACCTGACGCTTGTCTGGGTTGAATGTTACGATGCAGAATGAAATGGGGGACGTACAGTACGGTACCTTGTATAGCTGTCCTTTGATGGCGGCCATGGTAGCGAGGACTTGCTTTCCTTCCCCGCTGCTGGAGCCTCTGGTCCAGAGCTGAGCCGTGCGAGCAGCTGTTTTATATCTCACCTCCATCGCCGGAAGCCTGTGCTTGATCTCCTTCATGAGAAACAAAAAGGAAGTCCTGGGTCAGGGTTGTTGAAAGTGACTTGAAGGGCAGGAGAGTTAGAAATTTTTGCAAGCATGTTTGGCGAAAGAAACATATCTACCAGTCCTCATATGAGGCTTAAGAGGTTAAACACCAAATGTATGTTTTTGATTTTCTGTTATAAGATCTTTGATATTTGTTCTATTATAGATTCTTTTTTGGATCATTTCGAGCTTAAAGTAGAGTATGCCAAATTCCCATTTCATTCACTCAGATGAAACACATAAAACGTGAAGAAAGAACCACGCCCTGTTTTTCTTCTGTCCCTTTTCCATTCGTGTTTTTGTCATTTAGATTCCTAATGTGACGTCATAAAAGAAGAGCCCCCCCCCCCTCCCCCAACTTGCTTGCTCAGCTCTGCGGTCCTCTGAAAGGGCGTGGCTCAGCAGCGGCTCGTTTACTTACATAAGACACCGAAACATTGCGTTTGGAGAAGGAGTGAAAATGTATCATCTGCGTTACCGCCTTTTAACCGATAACTCGTTAAAGAAATAGTACCATATGAAACCTTTACATTGATTTCTTCTATTGGAATATAATTTGGTGTTTTGTTTCAAGTAATGTGCTTACAATTAACAGATTGATCTACTGTATCACATAAAATGCCAACTAAATACATTCACGTTTGTTATTGCAACGTGACAAAATGTGGAAAAGTTCAGGGGGTGTGTATACTTATGACCGGCACTGTATATTCTCAGATCCGAATTTGCGTTGAATAGTAATTTTAATAATAATAAATAAAATGAATAAACACATGATCGATCAAACCTTTAATCGCCTATAATAACCGATCGTGCTGTTTAAAGTCAGTAGACTCCCTCTCTTACCTGAACGGTCCTCATGAACGTTCGGACGTCCGGTAGCGACACCTGGACAGGCGAGGTAAGTTTGGATATAGACGTTTCTAAAAAGTCTCTCAGAGCCTTGACGGCGTCCTGCAGCTCGGTCTCGCTGTGAGCCTGAGTCTCGTGAACGCCAGCGTACTGTGGAGACACCAAGCATTTATTTCACTGCATGCCGAACAAAACCATCAGTGACTCAGAGATCAGCTTTTACCCTGCGGGAGTTTATTATTATTATTATCTTCAACCAGAATGCTTAGAATAATGGTTCAAAAAGAATTACATTTGAATTGCTCTCATAAATATTGCCCCCCACACCAAAAAATAAAAATTTAAATCTGAACAGTTGACATAAGTGACAAATGTATGCAACATACTGTATGTGTGACCCTGTCTGTGAAAACCTATTGTCTGTAGAAAATAAACACAAAAAAAGACTTAAGCTGGGTTTTTTCACAGACAGGTTCACCATGCATGGACCTATCCACTTTGGGAACCTCTGTAGTCCAACCAGGAGGCACCCTGGAGGCCAGTGGTGACCATTGTATTTATTTAGATATTGTACGACCGTGGTAGAACCTCCAGTCAACATTCACATAGAGGCCAAATTGGGAACGCCAATTAGCCTGACCTGCATGTCTTTGGGAGGACGGGGGAGAACATGCAAACTCCGTGCATGCAGAACCAGACGCAGGAATCGAAGCCAGCACTTAGAGGTGCAAGGCGACAGTACTAACCACTACACCACTGTGTCGCAGACGGTTCACATATACTGTATACCTGTTTGAGCTAAGCTGATAGTTAAAAGCCTTCCATTGGATAATTACTGCAGTGATTAATATCTTTCAGCTGGCAACACGTCATTTAACCCTTACTGATGCAGAGAGGAGTTTCTCAGAACTTGATCAACCATGTCAGAAGACATATCCTGTGCCCGTGGCAACGATGTTACTCTGTTTCAAATTATTGGTCTGAATCAAGCAAAGAAAACAACTAAGGAGACTGCTGAAACTCTTAAAATGGGGTAAAATGTATTATTAAAACCTGATGGATAATGGTGATAGTGTGGTCGAAAAAACGTCCCGAATGAGCGTGATGGGAGATCACTTAAACGCTTAGTGAAATCAAATCGAAAAATATATATATATATATATATATATATATATATATATATATATAAAATAATAATAGGGCCTCCGAGTGGCGCAGTGGTTAAAGCGCTCGCCCTATCATCCGGAGATGGCGTGTTCGATTCCCGGGTGGTGCTGTAACCTCTCGCAGCCGGAGGTCTAGAGTGAGCTGATTGGCCGAGCTCTCTCAGAGGGGAGGGATGAGAGGTACTTAGTGCTCCCACATTAATCACGGCTCTACAACCAGTCAGGGGCGTCTGTGAGCTCGCGCAACGGAGGGAGCGGATAGCGCTGTCCTCCGAGTGTGTTACGCCGCCCCCAACGGTGCGCGAGCGAGCAGTTCGAAAAGATACGGTCGGCTGGCGTCACGTAGTTTGGAGGAAACACGTGATAGTCTTCGGCCCTCCCGGCTGAGTGGTAGTAGTAGCCTTAATGTGGGAGCCCCCTAGTGACGGGGAGGAATTGGACACGACTAAATTAGGGAGAAAATCGGGGAAAAATCCAAACAAAAAAAAAAAAAATAATAATAATATATATATATCATATATTATATTTTTACATTGTCCGGAGAAGAAAAGGTGAGCGCTACCATCAGTCCTGTGTCATGCCAACAGTAAAGCATCCTGAGACCATTCATGTGTGGGGTTGCTGTTCATCCAAGGGAGTGGGTTCACTCACAATTTTGCCCAAAAACACAGCCATGAATAAAGAATGGTACCAAAACACCCTCCAACAGCAACTTCTTCCAACAATCCAACAACAGTTTGGTGAAGAACAATGCATTTTCCAGCACGATGGAGCACTACTTGTGCAATAAGGCAAAAGTGATAACTAAGTGGCTCGGGGACCAAAACGTTGAAATTTTGTGTCCATGTCCTGGAAACTCCCCAGATCTTAATCCCATTGAGAACTTGTGGTCAATCCTCAAGAGGCGGGTGGACAAACAAAAACCCACTAATTCTGACAAACTCCAAGAAGTGATTATGAAAGAATGGGTTGCTATCAGTCAGGATTTGGCCCAGAAGTTGATTGAGAGCAGCCCAGTCGAATTGCAGAGGTCCTGAAAAAGAAGCGCCAACACTGCAAATACTGACTCTTTGCATAAATGTCATGTAATTGTCGATAAAAGCCTTTGAAACGTATGAAGTGCTTGTAATTATATTTCAGTACATCACAGAAACAACTGGAACAAAAGATCTCAAAGCAGTTTAGCAGCAAACTTTGTGAAAACTAATATTTGTGTCACTCTCAAAACTTTTGGCCACGACTGTAGATATAAAAATTTATATATAAAACAATTAATAGTGAAAGTAAGAGCATTTAAATACACACACAATGTGGAGAGAACTCAAGGGATCGGGACTAAACAGCTGTGTAGCCTTAAAAAAAAAAACTTGAATGATGACCTGAATGTATGGAATGGAATGATTTTTTTTTTCCTGATGCCACTTGACATTTTGCAAGAGCATGAGACATCATTTTCACACATGGATTGGCCAAGACAGAGTAAATAATGCATACAGTATGTCTTATCGAAACGGTGCCGGAATGCAAAAGGCGGTCAAACGAAATATATTAGTGTGTGTTACTTTTTTTTTTTTTTTTTCGGTCAAGAAAAATGTTTATCCAAGACAAAATAAATGGGGGAAAAATCTTTTTTACTTTCAGAACACTAACAAGTGTATACGTCGGGAAATTTTAATAAAAAAATATAAAAAATATAACGTATTCATATTATTAATTAATAATAATTAATGTGTGTGTTTTTGAAGGTTATAGTAGTTTTAGTAATTTCAACTAAAGTTTGTTTATTTTTATATATTATTCAAATTAATGTTTATACTTAACTATTAATTAGTTCCTTAGAAATATGATTCTATGTTTTTTTTTTTCTTTTTCATTTCATTATAATAATGATTTAGATGTGTGCTTCTTACTGCACGGATGTTTCATTAACAGACCGTATTCCGGGAACGCAGGGCGTGAGGTGAGAATACACACGGGTGCGTTCTTATTCACACTTATTCACACTCGTTCACACCTACAGTATGTAGGTGCCACCGATCCAGCGTTCTTGGAGGTAGAGGAGGAAACCTGGAGAACCCTGAGAAGTGAACCAGGTGAACACGTGCATCTCCACACTGACACGAGTCAGATCTTTGAAGCGGACCGATTTTCACCTGCTTGGCTCTGCTGAATAAATCTCTCCATCTCCGGTTGAGGAGCAGCAGCTGGTGCTTCAGGTCACGAGCCACCGTTTCATCACACGTCTCTATGAGGAAATTCCCTGCAGCGTTCATGCCGGCGTGAGTCTCCATCCAGTGTGGAAGAGTCCTGAAGAACTCCTAGGGATGTGAGAGAGAGAGAGAGAGAGAGAGAGAGAGAGAGAGAGAGAGACG
Organism: Clarias fuscus; assembly: GCA_030347435.1. Taxonomy (NCBI): domain Eukaryota; kingdom Metazoa; phylum Chordata; class Actinopteri; order Siluriformes; family Clariidae; genus Clarias; species Clarias fuscus. The sequence continues at coordinate 4,521,489 of CM059229.1, forward strand.
CGTGTGATGGGAAATGTTTCGACCTGATTTCAGCAAAGCGTCTAGACTGGGAATAGACTCACAGACAGACCAATTACAGTTCCTGTGTAAGGAGGATGAGGCGTGTCTGTGTAACATACTGTACGTCTGGGACTCATTGAACTGGACATTTTGTTCATTTCTCCACTGAATAAAAATAATAATTCGACATTATACGTAAAATCCATGGAAAAATTGCGACAGCATTTAATCAAATAAATAAAATCGGACCGTGATGAATATCCGCGACTTAGACTCGTACTGTATGCCTGTACAGTATGTTAAATCTTTGTAGATGGCATTAACTCATTTCTCGACAATAACAGTGTTTCTACTCTTACTGTTGTGAGAAGATGTTGATGATCAGGAGATGCGTTCTCGCTCGTTTCCATGGTAACAACTTGCACACGGACTTGAATGGCCGACAAAACCTACCTCAGTAAACCTCCCTGGTACTATGTGACAGTCAGCAGCAGAGCCGTAATTTAAACCTTTTAAACTATGTTTAAAAAACGAAAGATTGTTACTACGTTTCTGTGATACAAGACAATTAAAATATGTGCAAACGAGCCAGCTATAAAAATAAATAAATAAATTTTTAAGAAACTGCGTGTCTGATTCACGTCTGAAACGCCGGCCTTCCAGGAACTTCTTTAATGATCCAAACATGTGAAAACTGAAGCGAGGTCAGGACTGCATGGGGGACGTGGCAGTAACTTATCTCAAGACGAGTTCCTGTAATATGCAAGTGGTGTTGGTGAATGATTGTATGTACAGTTCACACAGATTCTTTCACAATTTGTTGACAATTTATCCGTCAATCCCATGGGAAAAAGAAAAAAAAAATTATCCCATGAAAAAAATAATTTGGAGGGAATCTTTTTTGGAATTTTTGTCCGTCTGTTTGTCTGTTTGTTTGTGCAGGCATCACATAAAAACTACAGAACGAATGTGAATGTGGTTTTCATGTGTTTCATCTCGATTGACCCACGGGAAGAGGAGATATGCATTTAAATTTGAAATTTAAATGCAAAACTCTCTTTTCATGAAAAATGGCGCTGTACATTTTTGGAATATACGCTTATGAGTGCGCAACTGAAATCTACTTAATAAACTTCACGGCAACAGGTAAAAATCGAGTTCATTCCAAAATTCAACAGATGCCGGTGTACAGTTTAGTGTATGAGTGTACAATTTAATTCCACACAGATGAAGTCGCGTGCACGTCTACAGTATGTACCATCTCAGTCTCCGCTCCTCACCCACAGTGTGCGTGTACTGGAACTCACTCGCTTAGTGTTCTCTGGCTGCCTGAGCGCAGCTTCGGCGTCCTCCAGCCAGGCCTGCAGAGACGCCACGCAGCTGATGTACTTCTCCCAGTTTCCCTGCACCTCCTCCAGCATGGACCTGACGCTGCGCACCTCCACCGCCAGACTCCTCCACTGATCCCCCACGTCTCTCAGGAAGCGCTTCACTCTCTTCTCAACTATATAAATTAAACCAAGGCGTTAATGCATGATCAAATAATGCCAAAACTTATAACATACTCATCCCCTTGAGCTGGTCTTTTATTCCTGCCCTATTTCAGTTTGGATAACCTCCTAATTTACAACTGGACCCCCACTGCATGTTCTCCCCGTGCTCGGTGGGTTTCTGATGGGTACTCCGGTTCCCCCGCCCTCCCCCCCCGCAGTCCGAAGACAGGCTGATTAGGCTAACTGCCGTTTCCAAGTTGCCCACAGTGTGTGAATGAGTGTGTGAGTGTGTATATGTGTTTGTCCTGCAATGGATTGGCATCCAGGGTGTCCAGGCACCCTAAGTCTCCTGGGATAAGCTCCAGGATTCACCCCCCCCCCCTCCCCTCCCCCGTGACCCTGTATGCAGGATAAAGAGAGAAGCGCTATCCACCCGCTTCCACATAAAAGGGATAAATGTGTGAAATGAAATGACCTGATGAACTTGCCTAGTCATAAAAAAAAACCACAGTCATAAAATCCTGTTCATATTATATATATATATATATATATATATATATATATATATATATATATATATATATATATATATCTGAAGGCAGTTTGGAAACTTTTTTGAATTTTTTCCCCTGTATTTTCGCACCCTAAAGGTCCTTTTCAACGAAACCCAAGCTGCTCGTTATATTGTGTTATGCAGACAAGGGGAACATTTTTTTTCTTGAACCAATCACAACATGGTGAGCCTTTAAAAAAATAAAATAAAATAAGACAGCCTGCATACTCAGTGGGGCTTGCAGCCACAGGCGGGGTGCGTGCAACATGTTAGTGTGACCATGGGCTTGAGAGGAACCCATTAGAACATCTCCACTAATGGAGTGAAACTCCCTGCTGAATACCGGGCTGGGGAAAACCTCATTTACCCAGCGCCTGAGGAAAACGAGACGAACGACGAGACGGGACGAGCATGTGTGTGTGTGTGTGTGTGTGTGTATGTGTGTGAGGAGGGGATGCTGCAGGCTGAGACTGATTGACTTTTGAGCCCCATAAGGATTGATCTCACTGAGGTTCTCATAGTAACTCCGTTTCCAGCCTGAGGACAAAGAAACAGCGAACGCAGAAGACAAATAAACCCGCCCGAGTTCCTTTATCATGTGCACACTGATAATATCTCTGTCTTATAAACGCTCTTTAAGAAAGATAAGAAGGAATCATATTGTGCTCGGTGAAGACGGACAGACCTGATTTCAAGGGTGATTTGCTCAGATCCTGAATGAAATACATCAACACAGAAAACGTACCTGATCACATAAAAAAAAAAAAAAAAAAAAAAAAACTTGTTTTTCTCAAAACTGCCAAAATAAAGTAATCATTCCATTCCATTTCATTTTGTTGTGAAACTGTTCATATGTCTATTAGAAAAAGACAAGGCAATGTCCGATTTACGAGAACCTGTGTTTGTTACTGTCAAGAATGAAACCTGAAGAACGTTCCTGCAGTCGTAGCCCATGGATTATCATGTTCGGCATTCTGAGATCCTTCTTTGCTCAGGACGGTTATAAAAAGTGGTTGTTCGAGTTACTATTGCCTTCCTGTCTGCTTGAGGTGCATGTTTTTCCATGTCCAACATGAACCATCAATTTATGCATTCTGCTGCTGAATCATATTAACAGATATAACAACTATAATAAATATAAATAACACAAGGTGTGTTAATTATGGTCCAAATCCCAGGTGCTACTGTAACTACAGTACATCTTATCTCACATCTATATAATCAGTTGATTATACTGATAAAAGGCTTGGACATGCTGGAAATAAATAGATAAATAAATAAATATAAACCTAACAGCTGTTTTATTTAGAATACCGCGCACATCTGTATCGAACACTACCGCTTATGTTCAAGCACAGAGTTTCCACACCAGATGTTGACATCGTTTATTGTTTATGTTATGACTTAGTGCTTTTTATAGAAGTTTCTTTTAATGTAGAAATGTTTTCAAAAGCATCATTGCATACGGCTTGTGTTTGGATGTTCCCAAGACTTTCGCGCAGTACTGTAAATAAAACAGCTGTTAGGTTTTACTGAGCGTGCTGGAGGATATGAGTTCTTTTGGTAACTTCGTCACATTCGCTCCTTTCTCTATTTTCATGCAAAAGCCAGGAGTCGACATTATTGATTTTTTTTTTTTTCCCATGTGAAAACTTGTCCGTCATGTAATATGTCGCTTTCTTTGCAGGCATGCACATATTCTTCTGTAATGTTATTTATTCATTAATTGTAGTGTACCTCTGTAGGGAATGGTCTTGTACATAATCATGCAATCATAAACTTATATAACAAAATTTGTACTACAGATAATATGGCACCTAAGACTTTTAGCACAGTACTGTGTAAGTATATATATATATTTTTTTTTTTGGAAATACGTGGTCGAGACTCTTACCTGAAATGTCAGCGCTGATGTAAAGCACAGCAGCCTGCTTCAAAGCCTCATAGAGGGAGTCGTACTTTTGGAAGAAGTTCCCGCCTTCGACAAATGACTAGCAACAGGACACACAGAATGCAAGTTAATGATGTAAAAAATTGATTTACTTGAAGTTGAACAAATCAATCCGGACCTCCACAGCATGTTTAAAACTAGCTCAATTCTCAGAAGGGAATTAAAACAAAAACAAAAAAAAACAATAGAAAACATTAGAGACCTAGAGACTAGTTAGTCCTAACGGTTTTTAATATCTTGCTATGTATGTTAAGTGGCCGTCTAATAAAATGTGTTGTACTACAGTATACTCTTACTGTAATCCGTTCCTTTTATAAACGAAAGTATCAAGACTCCACAGGAAACCATTAAGCCAATTCCGTTAGGTCTTTTACTGTACATTTTTAATTGGTCTATAATTATTATTTCTAATTCATTTGTGTTGGTATTTAGGAAAGCTGGGATTAAGGGATATAAACCCAAAGTCATAAGAACCATTGGCATTAAATAGAGATTAACAGGATTTGTAGAATTTCTGATTTTATTGTAGAGATGCCCAGCAGTGCAGCTAATATTGAAAGAGATCAAAACCTGCTAGGTTTTTAGGACAAGTGCGACTACTGCATTAACAACGAATTCAAATTTAACAACTTTACATTAAACACTTCTACAATTCCCAACAAACAAAACCAATCTGAAAATGTTTTATATGTAAAGGATATGTTTTTTATGAACAATTAACATGAGCTAGCAGGATAACTAAAACAGCCTGAGTGAGCTACGTAATGCAAATAAAATAAAATAAATAAATAAATAATAAAATAAAGTTAGCACACCAGCTAACATTATCTGTATGAATATAGCCGTACTGTAGAATGCTGTTGGGAATTAAATTATTTTTTTTTCTGGAAAGTAGCAAGAACTGGCTAACAAAATTTGATTAGCTAGCTAGCTCATGCTAATACATATAGAGCTGGCAATCTAGTAAGTACATGTTAATGTGTACAGGAGGCTGTAGCAAACCTGGCATACTCTAGATCATAGGTTACTGGTAACAAATATCAAAGTGATTTAATTCTGAGCTTTTATACGTACTGTAAATCAAAAAGTCAAATGTACAGGCTAGCTAGTGTGGCTGATTGAACTACTAGCCTGTATGCATTTCCACAGGCTGGATTGTGAGCAGTAACATGTTGATTTCATCCTGTTTAAAGACTGAAAATACTTCATCAATGGGATCAAGCATGTTCAGGGTGTCAGGCATCGCTGCTAAGCATTCGGTGCCTAAAGTTTACAGTAGATTTTCAGTATGTTTTTTTTATTTTTTTATTGATATTGAAAATGAATCATTTAGATTTACGGGATTTGGCAGAAACCCTTATCCAACAACTTAAAAAAAAAAAAATCTAATTATACATCTGAGCAGTTGACGATTAACAGCTCATTCGATCAAAATGGCTCTACGCTCACCTTGTAGCTCTGGAGCAGAAGCTCGGTTGTTTCTCGCCGTCCATATTTAATTATCCAGGATTTGAGCTTGGATTCGCCCAGCGACAGGAAGTCCAGCATGCGGTGCCTCGACTCCCAGTATTCCAGTTTGCTCAGATGAACGTGTGAGGAGGAAGATATGTAGTTTAATCTGTTCGACGTCAGACAGGACGTGGTTTGGTTATGGTTCTTTTTGTAACACAGCGCTGCCGAAATCTGCATTCTGATTAGTGATTGGTCCCGATTCATTTTCTGTAACCTTACGTAAGTGTTTGATATTTGTGGAAGGAGTCTCCGGTGTCACCAGTGTAACAGCTGATTAACAAGTTTGCACTTTGTGGTTTTGTTGTAACATGATCAGCTGCTGTAATGTAAAAGGTAACAGGAACCAAATTGATGTGTGACATTAAAAATGTCCAAAAATATATTATTTAATATATGAAGAGCTACTTACAAAGTATTAAAGTTAACTTTAATATAGACATGTGATGTGATTTGCCTTGCAGCTGGAACTACTAGCAGAGCTGCTGCTATAGAAAATAAATAAACTCTCTTTGACCAATCGGAATCAAGAATACAGATATTTGGCCATGCCTTCTATTACTGTTTGATGTCTTACTGCATGTTGCAATAGAATAACGAACCCTAAAATAAGCCCAATTTAGATAATATAAAAATAAAAAAAAAACACAGCTGATTGTTATTTGTGATGAATATGCAAACAGTTTAAAAGTCACAGATTAGTCTTCGTCACACCTCTCTGCCATGTCTTGGAGCTGCTCAGCAGGTACAGGCACGTCGCCGACGCTCCGCTCCCTGTGGAAACGCTGAAAGGTCTGCTGGTGCGTTTCAACCTGGCACAGGATCTCCTGCGGAAAACCAAATCGTGCACATCCATCACAGTCGCTCCTGCATTCTCCCCCTCGGACACACCATTTCTCATTTCCCATTTCTGCTCCTCCCTGCTGTGATTTCCCATCTACCTGATGGAGCTGCCGTGTCCGACGGATGACATTGGCAGTCTCCTCGTGGGTCTCCTGAGGAACCAGTTCCTCTTGGAGGATCTTCTCTGCCTGGTGCAGCCACACACCTACAGAGCCCAGAGGATCTGGCAACCCACCATCCAGCTGCACATGCCACTCCAGGAGCTGAAGGGGAAACAAGCCGTATCATTTTTTTTAACACGATGACTGCACATCATTCTGATCTTTCCCATTACCAAAATCGCTTCGTACATATTACATAACAGGGGCTTGGAACCCCATGCGGGGAATATGTCCACACCCATCTGTGGTACAGTGGATACTTTACCACACTGAACAATTCCAAGTTTGGTGGAAAAACAGACTTAAAAAAAAAAAAAAAAGCAGACCTGAACATATGAAGGAATATGTATATGCATATTACAGTAGATTTATCATAAATTACACAGTACTGATGAAAAAAGTCTAATTAAACAATTTCAGCAGCGACCTCATTTCCCCCCTTGTCTGTTCCAACCACTCAGCACTCAGCATCAGCAGTATACTAATCACCGGCCTCATCATCTGTATTCGTTTTAAAATAAAAAAAAATTTTTATGCCTGATTGAAATAGGTCACTGTCTGGCTTAACAAACAAGATTTGCCTCTGTTGTTGACTAATCTGCCCCCCAAAAATTGCCCAAAGTTGTAGGCAAAAAATTCTTCCCGAAGCCTGGGGAACTATTCCTAAAAACTGCATTAAAAATAGAAGAAGGTCTGGAGCTTTGGAAGCAAAATTTAAAGAATGGTGGGTTCTATCAAGACTAATGCACAGTACTGTATACGTAGAAGAATGGTCCATTTGTAGCTGTTTGCAGAAAAAAATACAGAGATCTCTAAGCAAGCTCGTGCTAAATCACTGTAGATTCTTCAAATAAAGCATTACCCAAAAAACAACATTAAAATTACCGTAGGTTTAGTCAAGTGTGTATGTGTGTACAGTATGTGTGTCTGTGTCCTACCCTAGCAGACAGCCTCTCCCAGGCCTGTTTAACCAGAGCTTGGTCTGATGTGAGCATGCCGTCCTTCTGCATGGACTGAATGCAGGACTCCACTTGTCTCCGCCTCATCTCATACTGCACACGGTAATGCTTAAAAACCTGAAAAAATTTAAAATAATTAAATAAATAAACAAACAAACAAAGAAAGATATACAATTCAGAACAGGTACAGTACAAGGCAACTCTAGTGTTCATTGTTGCTATACATGTATGCCATTAAGTACTGTTTTGATATACTCCGTGAAATCTACATCTAAGTAAAGTAAAGCCTTTATTTTGTCACATATACATTACAGCACAGTGAAATTCCTTCTTCGCATATCCCAGCGTAACTGGGGTCAGAGCGCAGGGTCAGCCATGGTACAGCGGCCCTGGAGCAGTTAGGGTTAAGGGCCTTGCTCAAGGGCCCAACAATGGCAACCTGGCTGAGCTGGGAATCGAACCGCTGATCTTCCGATCAGTAACTCAGCCCACTGAGCCACCACTGCCCTACATCTACATCTAGGCATTTGGCAGACGCCCTTATCCAGAGCGACCTACTTTTTTTTTTTATCTCATTACATCTGAGCAATTGAGGGTTAAGGGGCTTGCTCAAGGGCCCAACAGTGGCAACTGTTCAAGTGAGGTTTGAACCTGGAATCTTCTGAACCGTAGTCCAATGAGCTACCCCTGCATCAAAGCTAATGGCGGTCAATGAGATCTTGGAGGTTGTGGCTTTCTTTTTGGCCAAGCACTGAGGAAGCTATTAAAGAAAAAAACTATTTCAGACATTTGACCTTGATATGACCCTGTCCCTGTTCTATAATCTAATTACGTTAACGTGCTATTTATGATGTTAATTGCCCCTAGAGAATCTCCATTTTAAAGATATCACTTTGACATGCATCATAAAAAATGACATCTTCACCACCTAGTGACATAAACAGTCACTAGTATGATGTTGCACATTATCAGGCCATGAGCATTCTTCCTGTTCCTTCTAAGGTTGCTAAGTGATCATTTAAGTAAGATGATTTTTTACATTTTTTTACAATTTGGGTTTGGGAATAATCATTCTACTGACACAGCAATAATCTAATAAACTTACAGTAATAAACATAAACTCTACTTGAATGAACACACTCACTCAATGGGTCCATTTAGAAGATTGCTTATCTGATCCTCTAAAGCAAGGCTGTTCAATTCCAGTCCAGACTCAATGTTTCTGCTGATTCAACTCATAATTACCAGGTCCAGTGGCCGTATTTAGGTGTTGTGGGAAAATTACAAACTGCGCTAGACACCGGCCCTCCAGGATTGCATTAGAACAGCTCAAATTCAAATGAGCTGCGGCTAGGAGTCGCATCACCATACTGTGTTTGAAGTCTTCTGTAAATTGTCCTGCCTTCATTCACCAGAAATTTCATCACAAGTCCCGGTTTGACTTGAACGCCCCTTGTATTTATGCAGTAAAAGTTATTTATATTCCTCTCCCTCTATTTCAATGTAATTTTCGATAGAGCACTTAGCTGAATATGGAACACGCCCGCGGGCCGTGGCCCGCTGACACACACTCATTACACACACCACGAGACGAGTGCTGGCTCATCACTTCCTTTTACAGCGCAGGTTCAGTCGGGTATAAACAGGCTCATACTGTATTAAATAAAAGTCTACAGCTGGATGTTTAAAAAAAAAAAAAAGTGAAATTAGTACACTTACAAACTGCTCAGCATGTACGAATTAAAGAAGACATGATCATGATGTTTTTGGGGTTATTTCACAGCAATTTGAATTTTTTTTTCTTTCTATGAATCAATAACACATCATGATTTATATCTATTTCTAGTTACGTTTACTCCGCTTCTGATGTACATTACAGTAGATATACAGTAAATGACAGTTCAGTGCACTTACTTCTTATTCCTTTTCCAAAATGTTTATTCAAAATAATAATAATAATAATAATAATAAACTTCTTACTGTATATTGCATTATGAGAAAACTTGCTGTCTGTTGGACTGCTTTACCCCTTTACAAAATCACATCACCCTGTCATCACTTACACATTTCTGCAATCCTGTTAAAGTACAGCGTTTGTAGTAAAAAACCACAATAAACTAGGTGTTACTATAGAAATGATAACGTACTAGAATATAAGAGATATTTATATAAACCTGCGATTTGCTACAGAAAATTAATTCCGACCAATCATAATAGAGAATTAGATAGATAGATAGATAGATAGATAGATAGATAGATAGATAGATAGATAGATAACGCAATGTAAGACAATTTTTGTCCTTTAATAAGTAATTGTTTTGTGATCAAGAGAACAATATTTCTGAAATCCACAAAGTAGTTATAAGAAAACTGGGCAAGTGTGAACTTTCTGGCTTACACAAAGTTATAACAAGAACAAAATTAAAACACTATAACTATAACAGGTTCCACTGCTTGAGTCTCGACATCAAAAGCTCAGCTTTGGACATTGTGAGACCAAGATCTCTCACTAAGTCGTTGAGGTCTTTCTGGTAGGGGTCTGGGTTTCTACCTTCTACTGCATCTCTGTAATCAACAACTTCAACAACATCCTCACCAGTGCTGATCTCTCTTTGGAGTAGGCATGGGGAGCTCTGTGTTCACTGGGGCGTTAGGGCATTGGATGTTGGAACAGCATGTTGAGCTCACATTTTTTGTATTTATTCTGCTATAAATAAATATATGGAATGTTTTAGTAAGTTCTTGAAAGTTCTCGAAAATTCCAGAAACTTCTAGAATACGCTATAAATGTTGTCAAATATTCCAGAAAGTTCAAGAAAATTCTGGAAACTCCTAAAAACTTCTACACAATTATACTTCAGAAGCTTTTTAGAATTTAACTAGAAGTTTAAAACAATTTTAAAGAGTTTTATCGCTGGTCAGGTCACAAAAGCAAAGTCTAAGTAGAACTAATAGAACTAATTTACTTTTCAACACTTTCAAACAAAAGACAAGAAAAAGTCTAAATTTTGTTACATTGTGTAATTGACACTGAAGAAAATTCACAGAATTCTGCAGCACCGTGGATATAGTATAGTAGTGATATGGTAGAGTGGTTTAGTATAGTAGTGATATACTGTACTGTAGTATTGTAGTGACATAGCATAGTAGTAATATAGTAGAGTAATATAATAGGGTGATATAGTATAGTAGTGTTATGATATAGTATAGAGTAATATAGTATAACGTGATAGAGAGTGACAAAGTATAGAGTAATATAGTATAATGTGATATAGTATAGTAGTGATATGATATAGTAGAGTGATATAATATAGAGTGATATAGTAGGAATATAGTACAGTATTATAATAATAAAGTAATATATAATTTATACTACAGTAATATACTATAAATTACTATAGAGTAGTGATATAGTATAGAGGTGATATGATATATATATATATATATATATATATATATATATATATATATATATATATATATATATACAGTAAGAGATGAGCACTAAGACCCAGCAGGGGAGACAATTACCCACAATTCCGCAGCGCAAGAGAGAGAAAAATCATTGGCTCAGTTGTGAGCATGTGATGCTTGGTGTCAAAACAAGAGCACATGCATGATACATGATACTCGGCACTCGTAAACCAAGACTTGCTCGGTTTTTCAAGTCAAAATTTATTAAAAATCTTTGCTCGTCTTGCGGAACACTCGTAAACTGCGTTACTCGCAATCTGAAGTTCTACTGAGTGTAGTATTGAGGAGTATAGTGGAGTGAAATAGTGTGTAGTAATGTAATAGTAAGTATAGTATAGTAGAGTAATATAGTATGATAATATAGTATAGTAGTGATATAGTATATATAGTGCATAGTAAAGTGATATAGTACAGAGTAATATAGTATAGTGATATAGTATAGTAAAGATATAGTGTAGTAGTGATATAGTATATATAGTGCATAGTAAAGTGATATAGTACAGAGTAATATAGTATAGTGATATAGTATACTGTAGACGTGATACAGTATAGTAAAGATATAGTGTAGTAGTGATAGAGAGGAGTTCAGTAAAATGATATAGTGTATAGTAATATAGTACAGTGATATAGTATAGTAGTGATATGATATAGTATAGTGTAGATATAGTGTAGTAGTGATAGAGATGAGTACAGCTGAGTGATAGAATGTATGGCAATAATAGAGTGATATAGTATAGTAGTGATATGATATAGTAGAGTGATATAGTATATTGATATAGTATAGTAGTGATATAGTAGGATTATATAGTAGAGAGGAGTATTGTAGAGTGATATACAGTACAGTAGTTATAGATTAGTATTAAAATGTTATTTAAAACATTTTACCCCATCAATATATTTTATTGTGCTCGTAGTAGAGGGATTTTAAAAAATTTATCCATATTATAAGTCTTAGTTATTAATTTCTACACACTGTATTATAGCGTACCTGGTACTGCTGACCGAGATCTCCGGCGTCTGCCTGAGCCTCAGCACAGTCCCGGTCCAACTGATCGGCCCAGACCTTCAGCTCCCTCAGAAGGTTCCTCTGTTCACGCTGACAACCAGAGACAGACAGATATATATATATTTAAAAAAAAAGAAAAAACGACAGAAGGTTTAAAAAAACCTCATCATTTCCTCACCCGGAGTCATTTTACACAGTCTGCGTGGTCGACGCTGTTCGTGATTACAATAAGGATTTCGAACCCAGATTGACTTTAGTGCAATTTACAGCTGTAAGGAGACATCCTGCTGGGTGAGATATTTCTTTTAATCAGTGTGTGCATTTACCCCAAACCGCCCACCCAACAGGGGGGCTGAAACTGCCAGGGGGGGGGGGGGGAGGAGGAGGAGGGAGGGAGAAGGGGGTGACTTGACGTGTCCTGTTAGTTAGTTAGTTAGCGTTACCACCGAACGTCGGGGAGCAAATTCTATCAAGATGAGCGAGCGTGTGTGTTGTCAAGTGTGAACATGTGACATTCCTTTTCTTTTAATGATCACCGTCTTTTCATGCCATGCAGTACTCCATGACCTTGCTCGGGCCCGGTGTGTATTAAGTATTTCCTCCTATCACATTTCTCCTTAGACCAATTACACTTCCCAATCAGCTTCATTAAAGCTGAGCTGACTCAAACCGCTCTAATTGCTAAACCGTTTTAACGATGCTGAGCTGATTTGGCTGATTTTGTAGGTCAAAGCAGGCCAGGATGAGCAGAACCCTTTTACAAAACCTTGTCTAGTCAGGTCTGAGGCTTATCGTCTGACTCTCAACAACGTCGATGACTAGCGGGACGCCGTAGAGGAGCTATTGTTATGCTAATGAGCCCCTGAGCTTTAGAGCTAATGTAATGGTAATAAGCGTGACAGTGGGAAATTCTGTGCATTGTGTAAACAGCATAATTCACATTCTAATCAGGAATATGGATAATGTTTGTAAATGGAGGTAATTGGGGCAACAGCAAACATAACCGCATGCCACCGGGCGCGGAACGGGACGTGACTGAGCCTACCTCTGACATTTCTCCAAAGACGGCAGGTGCAAAGCCAAACTACGGGACACAGGCAAGCATGACGAGCAAAGGAGGACAACACAGCAAGTTATTAAAAGATAGGTTTAAAAAAAGAGAGAGAGAGAGAGAAGAAAGAATGAAAAGAAAGACAGAAAGAAACAGAGAACGGGATTTAGGAAAGACACAAGCACAGAGAATAAAACCTACTGTAAGCTCATGCAATCATAGATATACAGTAGTGCTACTGTATGTACGAGATATACAACAATTTGCGTCATGCTGTTGAAGAGAAATAATTACAAGAAAAGAGACCTGATCATTTAGTGCTGTGAATTTACAGGATTTAATTGTACTGGCTTGAGCAATATGTGAAAAGCCCTAGAAATACCCCAAACCGAGGAGCACTATGACAGGTCGCCGCGTGCACTTCATCACAAAGGCTTACAAAGCGACTGGAGGGTTGGAGATGCAGGGAATGGCCGTACCTCCTCCTCGTTTCTGATGCTGTCCGTCTCCGCAGAGCCTGGATGATGCATCAGGAACTGAGCCACGTACGTCATGATGGACTTTTCATCTGGTTTATCAACGTCCACGTCTAAAGCACATGTCAGATTAGAAAAGAACGAAAAAGAATTCACACACAGGGAATCACACAGGCAGGTAAGGGTTGAGGAACCTTGCCCAAGGGCCCAACAGTGGCAGCTTGCTGGTGCTGGGGTTTGTCGGCATAACCTTCTGATCAGTAGTCCAACACCTTAACCACTGAGCCACCTCTGCCCCATAACATTTACACAGAATGTATTAAAGCCAGTGACCGTTTGTTCGTTTTTTAATGAAAGCAAATTCTCAAAGTCAAAATGCAAAAAAGTGGCCAAACAGAATTTTTGTTGTCGTGAAATCGTGAGCTCAAATCTGGGCAACGCTACAGCCATCAATGCCCAGGAGTCCAAGAGAACCATGCTCTCTGAGTGGGAGGGGCATACACCGCCTGTCTGCTACCATCAATCACAGTGACACTAGGCATTCATGAACGTCGTTAAGATCATGCATGCAAAACAGGGAGGATAGCATTTTCCTTCGAGTGTGTTTTAAAAAGATGCCACTGGTTGGTTTCACATGTTTTGAAGGAGGAATCTGGCAGCCCTCACCCTCAGGAGACGTCTTTAAAAAGTAATATTTCTCTGTGTTGCTGAAAGAAATTCCTACCAGCTTTGCACACTGCTTTCCAGTAGTTTTTACTTGAGAAAAACATTCACTCTCTACGTTGTCCTTCAGCTTGAGACCATGGAGAAGTTTCTCCTAAGCCTTTAACGTAATTAACGAATAAATAAACAGACCGAAGTGGGTCATCCTATAAATCCCACAGTATTTTGCTATTGTACATCCATTCTGCTTGGGCTGCAAATTGTGTGAAGAAGCACAAAACATGAGGATGAAAAGCATTCCCAGACCGCGATGCTGCCACCGCCATGTCCTAGTGTCGGGATCGTGTTTACTGAGATGTACTGTAGGTTTGTGCCACACATAGCACTTAAGCAAATATAGTGACCACATAAAAATAAAAAAATTAAAACAAGAAAAAGATTTTTTTTAAATCTTACTCTTGTGCTTTTATATGCTTCTTCCTAATCAATGGGTTACATTTATGGTGTTTGGCAGACGACCTTATCCAGAGGAACTTTATCATTTTATCTCTTCATACATCTGAGGAAGGAAGGGTTAAAGGCCTTCCTCAAGTTGCCAAACTGTGACAACTGGGGTGCTGGAACCTGGGACCTGCCAATCAAGACCCCTGCCCCTTTTTAGCCACACCTTTCATCGCTCCAGTCTCAGTCACTGTATTCTGTAACACTGCTTCAGAGTGACTGTTGGCCTCACCGTGAGTTTTTGCACACAGTTTTGGTGTGGTAAAGCTTCTACTTCCTCACTCTTGATCTAAAAGTGCTTACTGGGATGTCCAAACTCTTATATATATATATATATATATATATATATATATAATTTTTCATCCTATAGCTACATTATGATAATTTTATTTCCTTATCTTTAACCCTAATGCTTTTTTGCAAGGTCAATACCTTTCATCCGGAGTGTCTGAAACCTGAAATACACAGGCCAGACAGATTGATTTAATTCAATTTGAACCACTTACTTACTGATAATTAATTGTGACTTTGAGAATTCACTGTAGGAGAACATCGGTTTGCTGATGGGTTGGAATACTTCAGGATTGAATACTTTTGGACGCTATTGCAGTATTTTACGTACCGTTCATCTTTTTATGTAAAAATTATGTACAAACAGTACCTAAAGTATTTGTAGAAAGTGTTTTTTTGGCAATTTGTTAACTGTTCTACACCATATATCAGGACGTATATCAAGTGCCATATATTGTAAATGTCTACAAATGTTGTGATATGACACTTTTATCTTATCACTTGCCCCCTCAATTACATTTAATTATACTTTAATTCCATAATGAATGTTGTAATCATTAAATAGGATGATGTTCACCCTCGGGGTCGAGCAGCCGTGGGATGCCTAGCTCTTTCTCAGCCAATGAGAACGCTTCCTCCAGGTTGGCCCTGTTGGGTTGGTTCCAGACGCGCTCCATGTCCACCAGCTGAGGACGCAGAGCGAAGATGACGGCGTGGAACGCTACACCGGAACGCCAGCTAGGACCGAAATCTCTGACGTCCAGACCCAGTCTCCTGTAACCGTGAAAAAATACATAAAGTGAAGAATATAAATAATTTATTCTAGAATTTAGTAATCCTGAATAAAGGAATAGAGAGTGCTTAACATCACAACATGATCACTAAAAAAAAAAGGGTTTTAATAGGTCAAAATTATTTTATATTTAAATTATAAAAATTTTGTAGATGCAGTTCAACTGCATATCGCAAATAAAGAAAGGGTTGTACATGTTTGCCTTTTATAATAAATTCACATTCTGCAAAGATAGAAATTTTAAGTGGACAAGCCCCGCCCCCTTTCACTATGATTGGCTGCTAAATTTTTATGATGCAATAAAAAACCCACAGGTTTAAAAAAAATATATATATTACTGACTTTGTTTAAAAGTTAACTCTTCATAAATATAATAATAATAATAATAATAATAATAATAATAATAATAATTAAAATATATTCAAAATCCTTAAATAATTTTACACTAAACTTAAATGCTGAATTTGGTTAAAACACCAGAGTGGGAATTTTAAGATGGTTCATGTCTTCTTCCTTCACTGCCTTCACTCATCGCTTGGTCATGTGACCACATTAGAATTCAGTAGTCAAAAACATACATTTCATTAGATCAGAACTGGTCTTCAGAGTGCTTATTGACGTTCATACTTGGTAGCGGTTTTCTGCACCCATTTAAGAAGAGCCTTCTTGGCTCCGCCCTGGAAGGAGAGGCGGGGCTTGCGTTTGACAGGCGGACTGGTCGCCTCGGTGCTGTTGGAGCTGTCGACCGAAGATGTGCTGCTAGTCTGTACGTTCTGAGGCGGTAGTGTGCTGGTGAGTTCCTCAATCTGGGGATGAGAAACAATGGTGAAAATATTAACGCAAAGACAGTGAAACATCAAAAACTTACATTTTTGTTAGAATTAATACACTCCTGCCTGGAAATATAATATAATGGTCCATATCAAGCCCAGGACGATCGAGGGTCTGCCGTCTACAACGTCCGTGGTGTTGATGTTCACCAGTTTGATCTGTCGTAAAACACAAATCCTCATCACAGCCTTTTCGAAGTTATTAATGAAAACGTCACTGATATTAACATTGGGCTTAATTATACAGACATACGCCATTACTAACCGGAGATCCTCTGTACACAGACTGACGCCAGAGACGATCGGAGACACAGAAAAGGGAAAGAGAGAAAAAAACATGCTGTTAAACAAAGGCCAAGTGGTTAGGGTGCTAACTAGCTACACTAGATACTAGCTAGTGATTGTTCTGGTTGCTATGGTAACACTGCGGTATATGTACTGTACAAGGGTTATATACTGTAAATCCTTAAGGAAGTTAATATATTAATGAACATTCATAGACTGTGGAGATTTGAATAATTTTTACTTCATATATTTTATATTAGATTATATCAGTAGCATAATTTAAATTAAATAAAGTATACTTATGAAAAAAAGAATTACAAAGTAAACATCAGACAACAAACATGACCTGACTAAAGGGAATAAAAAAATGTCTTCAGTAAATTTTTATTTTTTTCTGCATTCCTTTAAACCAAACATTTTTTTTTCATGCAGTGGCTTAAATATAGCATCATATACATACTATTAATATTCATTCACATACATGCACACGGTACAGTACAATAACTGCAGTAATAGAATATACACTATACAGTACATAGGTGCCTGGATTAAAGGACCCAAACAGAGTGAGTGTGAGAGAGCATGTAAGAGAGATAATAGGATGAGATAGAGTACGGCGGTAGCCGAGGCTCAGCTGTGTGAGAGATTGGATTTTCACCTCCTGTAAGAGAAGAGGGAGCTGGAGGAGTATTGTGAGTGCAGGTTTAGTGTGTGCTGTAAGGACAGATAGAGTATCAGGAATAACACTCATCATGTCTGTCTGGGCGTCTCACACAGACGTAACTGTTCATTCCTTATTTATTGGTGTAAATCTAGTTTATTTTATGATCCCCCTTCTAGTATCCGAAATCACATTATCTCATAAGCAACATCACATTCCAGAAACTAAACAAATACAAAAATAATAAATAAGCAAATGAAAAAATATGTAAAATAAACACAAAAAAAAAGAATAAAACTACAAAACAACAAACTAATAAATAGCTAAATAGCTAACTAAACTGGTTCTGAAACCTGCAAACAATTTCAAGAATCTGAATTCATTTAACAAGAATGAAGGAAATAAAAATAAACAAAGACCGTAAAAGGAAAACAATAGACAGACAGACAGAAAGAAAGAAAGAAAAAAGAAAGAAAGATCTTTATGGATATGTAAGGTATTTGCCACTTTCACACTGGATCACGTGGATGTACCGTATAAGAAACTTCACTTAGTGTTTACAGTCAGTTCTGACTTTCTGGCAGTCAGCAATGTCCTCTGTCACAACCAGCTCTGAGGCTCAGAGTCACTGTCAGTTCTGTCTGTCAGCCCTGAGTCACAGTCAGCATTGAATCACGGTTAGCTCTGAGTCATGGTCAGTCCACAACAGGTCTGACAGGGACACAGGCCGTGCCTCCTTCCCTGAGATAAGCAGGGACACAAGCCACATCCCCTTCACTGACACTGACAAGGATACAGGTCATGACTCCTTTACTGTGACTGACAGGGACATAGACCTGACACAGACAGAGTCACAGTGACTGATACAGTCAGTCACGACCAGCCCTGTGTTAGTCCTGAGTCACGACCAGCCCTGTGTTAGTCCTGAGTCACGGTCATTCCTGTGTCAGTCCTGAGTCACAGTCATTCCTGTGTTAGTCCTGAGTCACGACCAGCCCTGTGTCAGTCCTGAGTCACGACCAGCCCTGTGTCAGTCCTGAGTCACGACCAACCCTGTGTCAGTCCTGAGTCACGGTCATTCCTGTGTCAGTCCTGAGTCACGACCAACCCTGTGTCAGTCCTGAGTCACGACCAACCCTGTGTCAGTCCTGAGTCACGGTCAGTCCTGTGTCAGTCCTGAGTCACGACCAGCCCTGTGTCAGTCCTGAGTCACGACCAGCCCTGTGTCAGTCCTGAGTCACGACCAGCCCTGTGTCAGTCCTGAGTCACGACCAGCCCTGTGTCAGTCCTGAGTCACGACCAGCCCTGTGTCAGTCCTGAGTCACGGTCAGTCCTGTGTCAGTCCTGAGTCACGACCAGCCCTGTGTTAGTCCTGAGTCACGGTCATTCCTGTGTCAGTCCTGAGTCACAACCAGCCCCGTGTCAGTCCTGAGTGACGACCAGCCCTGTGTTAGTCGAGTCACGGTCAGTCCTGTGGTAGTCCTGAGTCACGGTCTTTCCTGTGTTAGTCCTGAGTCACGGTCAGTCCTGTGTCAGTCCTGAGTCACGACCAGCCCTGTGTTAGTCCTGAGTCACGGTCATTCCTGTGTCAGTCATGAGTCACAGTCATTCCTGTGTTAGTCCTGAGTCACGGTCAGCCCTGTGTCAGTCCTGAGTCACGACCAGCCCTGTGTCAGTCCTGAGTCACGACCAACCCTGTGTCAGTCCTGAGTCACGACCAACCCTGTGTCAGTCCTGAGTCACGGTCATTCCTGTGTCAGTCCTGAGTCACGACCAACCCTGTGTCAGTCCTGAGTCACGACCAACCCTGTGTCAGTCCTGAGTCACGGTCAGTCCTGTGTCAGTCCTGAGTCACGACCAACCCTGTGTCAGTCCTGAGTCACGACCAACCCTGTGTCAGTCCTGAGTCACGGTCATTCCTGTGTCAGTCCTGAGTCACGACCAACCCTGTGTCAGTCCTGAGTCACGACCAGCCCTGTGTCAGTCCTGAGTCACGACCAGCCCTGTGTCAGTCCTGAGTCACGACCAGCCCTGTGTCAGTCCTGAGTCACGACCAGCCCTGTGTCAGTCCTGAGTCACGACCAGCCCTGTGTCAGTCCTGAGTCACGACCAGCCCTGTGTCAGTCCTGAGTCACAGTCATTCCTGTGTCAGTCCTGAGTCACGACCAACCCTGTGTCAGTCCTGAGTCACGACCAACCCTGTGTCAGTCCTGAGTCACGGTCAGTCCTGTGTCAGTCCTGAGTCACGACCAGCCCTGTGTCAGTCCTGAGTCACGACCAGCCCTGTGTCAGTCCTGAGTCACGACCAGCCCTGTGTCAGTCCTGAGTCACGACCAGCCCTGTGTCAGTCCTGAGTCACGACCAGCCCTGTGTCAGTCCTGAGTCACGACCAGCCCTGTGTCAGTCCTGAGTCACGACCAGCCCTGTGTCAGTCCTGAGTCACGGTCAGTCCTGTGTCAGTCCTGAGTCACGGTCAGTCCTGTGTCAGTCCTGAGTCACGATCAGCCCTGTGTCAGTCCTGAGTCACGACCAGCCCTGTGTCAGTCCTGAGTCACGGTCAGTCCTGTGTCAGTCCTGAGTCACGACCAGCCCTGTGTCAGTCCTGAGTCACAGTCATTCCTGTGTCAGTCCTGAGTCACGACCAACCCTGTGTCAGTCCTGAGTCACGACCAACCCTGTGTCAGTCCTGAGTCACGGTCAGTCCTGTGTCAGTCCTGAGTCACGACCAGCCCTGTGTCAGTCCTGAGTCACGACCAGCCCTGTGTCAGTCCTGAGTCACGACCAGCCCTGTGTCAGTCCTGAGTCACGACCAGCCCTGTGTCAGTCCTGAGTCACGACCAGCCCTGTGTCAGTCCTGAGTCACGACCAGCCCTGTGTCAGTCCTGAGTCACGACCAGCCCTGTGTCAGTCCTGAGTCACGGTCAGTCCTGTGTCAGTCCTGAGTCACGGTCAGTCCTGTGTCAGTCCTGAGTCACGATCAGCCCTGTGTCAGTCCTGAGTCACGACCAGCCCTGTGTCAGTCCTGAGTCACGGTCAGTCCTGTGTCAGTCCTGAGTCACGGTCAGTCCTGTGTCAGTCCTGAGTCACGGCCAGCCCTGTGTCAGTCCTGAGTCACGGTCAGATTGTTTTAAAATATGTTTGTTTGTTCTAACTGGATGAGCAGCATGGTCATTTAAATCGAATCAAACCTTGCAAATGGAAATAGTTGGAAGTGAATGGAGTTAACAGCAGTGTGGGTGAGTGACTTGATCAGAATGAATAATAATGTCCAGGAATCAGCTACAAGGTGAACCTCTAGGCTGATTTATAGTAAATAAAAACAAATGGCTTCTATCAACACTCAGTCGCTCTCCATCTTGATTTATCTGCACCAGGCCAAGAGCATCCTGGGAATAAGCAAATGTCTAATGCAGAATAGATCCACAATGTTTATTCAAACATTTGATTAAAATTAGTCATATTCCTGACAGCAAAATAAAGCCACTGCTTCTCAAATCGCTCAGTAAATCAATCACTGGATTTATAGACGGCTATTTGTTCAGACTGGACCACAGAGCTGCGCACATTCATCAAAGTGTCACACACCGACTCAGGTGTGGGGATGAACAGATTTATCTCTGAGAAGAAGAATGCTGTAGCTCATACAACTGGCATCAGGGATGAGAGAAATACAGAAATATAAAAACAGAACAGTGCTGAATTGTAATCCTCTCAAAATTAGCAGCTGGAATGAAGGAAAGAAAGAACAAAAGAAAGAAATGAATAAAGAAAAAAGAAAGCAAAGGCAAACCAATAATAAAAAAAAGAAAAATGAAAGAAATAATTGCAGTGGAAATCAGCAAACAAACTACATACTCTAAAGAAAGAAAAAGAAAGAACAAAAGAAAGAAAGAAATATATATATATATATACACACACACACACACACACACACACACACACTGTATTTATTTATTTATTTATTTATTTATTTATAACATTTTGCAAAAAATGAAGCAAAGAAAATCTGGGAGAAATTAATGAATCAAAGAAAAAGAGAACGGAAAAAGAAAAAAAATCTTAGGATAAAATAATGAAAAGAAAGAAAGAAAGAAAGAATCTTAAAAAATTAAAGAAAAATAGAAAAGAAAAAAGAAAGAAAAAATCGGGGATAAATGAAAGAAAAATGAATGAAAGAAAAAAGGGAAATCAATGAAAATGAAAGTGAAAGAAAATGTCAAGGAAAGAAAGAACGTAAGAAAGAACAAAAAAAGAAAATCACAGAAAAAATTTAAGTAAAAAAAATGAAAAAGAAAGAAAGAACAAAATAAAATAGTGTCTCTATTTAATGAATAATGTTGTATAAGATGAATACACACAGAGAAAAAAAACTATGTGATTTGTAAAATAAATACACTAAATAACCTTAATTTCTGCATTTTTTAAATTTACCTAGTTAGTGCAGGATTCAAAATTATTGGCACCCCCAAATAGCACTGATAATCATTTGTTAATGTTTTTCTCTATTCTACACTCCCTCCTCAATAATCAAGTTGATTTTTAAGATTTGTCTAAATAGAAAGAACCAAATGAGTTGTGTATATTTCTGTCTTTGTAAGGATTCGAGCCGCTGGATTGTGTACAAGTGCTTCATTCTGGATAGATCGTCTATGTAAGGAATTTTGAAGACAGAACAAACGAGTGCTCAAGTGTAACTCTCATGAGAAAGAAGAAGGAGAAAGAGAAGGGGAAAGCTGGGAAAAACACAGAGAAATTGGTGTAAAAAGAAAAAAGAAAGATCTGTCAAGGTTATTCGGGTCAAGGCGAGCGGTTATGACCCGGAGCGCTTCACCTGAGCAGAGCACTCTGGGAAAGGAACGAGCTTACCCTCCTGCCCTCGAGGAAGTGCAGCGCCGTTCCCACGTTGGCCAGCCAGTGGATCCTTCTGAGCTTGCGGCCCTGCTCACAAGGCTGCGGCGAGAGGGGGGAAGGAAGGGAGGGGAGGAAGACGGGTACGAGGAAAAGACCAAAGGGGGAAGGTGGGGAACAAAAAGAAAGAACATTTCAATAGGCACGGAGCGAGGGAGAGAGCTGGAAGTGAAGTCAGACACATGGAAACAAAGACTGTGATTAACATTAAAAGTACCAACATGCAAGACGAGGATAAATGAAACGGCGCGACTGGAAACCCAAAGCGCCTTCTGCCATTTTGTACAACATACTGCAGACCTGAGGCAACACTGGCCTTATGGGAGCACCCTGATCATGCATGTGTGTGTGTGTGTGTGTGTGTGTGTGTGTGTGTGTGTGTAGGAAGGGAAGTCCTATATAAAACCTGTCTAGACTGGAAATAGGCCACTGGTTATTTTCGTACTCCAGATATTCAGATTTAGATGTTAACTGCATTCTTGAGCATTATAATTATTGGCACCCTTTATAAGGTGAGCAATAAATAACGTATAAATAGACTCATGTCTGGAATTAACATGCTGAACATATTATATACCATATAAAAACATGATAAACATATATATGCATATAAATAGTGGGGATTTTAATTATTGGCACCCCTATACTCAATACTATTCAATATTTCAAGCTTCTTGAAATGTTTCAGGTTATGACTTATGACTTGTAACCTCATGGCAAAGGCAACTTTTTTTTAAAAATTGTATCGTACTTCCTGTTATCTTGCGGAATCCTTAGTGCCGTTGGTCATGGCAAACGACACAAAGTATCGCCAAAATATTCATGGATCGAAATTTTTTTCATGGAATTTTTTTTTTTGTAACCAAACATTTGGACAGTACAGTTTAAAGGATTTAATCCATTACTTCATGTGAAAAAAAAAAAAAAAGAAAGAAAGAAAGAAAGAAAGAAAGAAAAAGAAAAAAGGAAAAAGGAAAAAACAAACCAACAACAAACAAATGATAAAAGAAATCATTCTAGTGAGAATCAGCGAACAAACTATATACTTTAAAGAAAGAAAGAAAAAAAGAAAGAAAGAATCTTGTCAAAACTGAATGAAAGACATGAAAAATGGAATATAAGAAAAAAAGCTAAAAAGAAGAAAGAAAGAAAGAAAGAAAGAAGGTATCTTAAAAAATGAATGACAAAAGGAAATCAATGAAAATAAAAGTGAAAGAAAATGACAAAGAAAGAAAGTACGAAAGAAAGAACAAAAAAAGAAATTCACAGAAAAAAATTTTATGAAAAAAAAAAGAACAAAAGAAAATAATGTGTCGCTATTTAATGATTAATGTTGTATAAGGGGAACACACACTAAAAAAACAATGTGATATGTAAAATAAATACACTAAATAGAGAAAGAAAGAAAAAAGAAAGAAAGAATCTTTATTCAAAACTGAATAAAAGACATGAGAATTTGAATATAAGAAAAAAACAAAAAAGGAAGAAAGAAAGAAAGAAAGAATTCATAATATATGATGAAATCTAAACCAAATACTCAAGAAAAAAAGGGGAAAAGTAAAAGAAATCCCAACAGAAAGAAAGAACAGACGGAATACGGACACCCCAATCAATACTACCAACATTCCTTTAGGCCTCAGAATATTTCAAGCTTCTTCACATTTCCAGGTTTGTGCAAACTTATTTCTTGTAACCTCATGGCAGAGGCAAGCTTTCTTTCTTTCTTTCCTTTATTTGTTTGTTTTCCCCATGAAGTAATTCTTGGTGCCGTTATTCCACGCAAAGTATCGCCAAAATCTTCACAGATTCTTTTTAGTGTTTTATTTTACGGGAGGTTTTTGTAATCAAACATCTGGCCGGTTCAGTTTTAAAGGATTTACTCTTTTCGACTTCTTACCAGTTTCTGCCCAGACAACACTTCCAGGAGCACTAACAGCATCACGCCATCCTTAATGTCCTCGTACAGATCCGTCACCACCAGGGGCGGGTCACGCTGTTTAGGAGGAAAAAAAAAAATATATATATATATATATATATATATATATATATATATAAAGCCTTAAATGAGCTTTAAATAAAATTGGAGAGTTCACAACAGTCAGACTAGCTGTGGTTAAAATACAGGCACATTAAATATTGACACGCTGAAGAACACATGTTTCACAGTGACACACGTCGTACTATAAATCCTGTTTTTGTGCTGACGAAAGGGACGTTTTTTTTTTTTTCCCCTCCCGCTCCTGTCACATCGGACAGTCATAATGTAGACGCGGAATATATCTGCTTTCCTAAAGCCCTGAGGGAAAAAGTGCTGAAGCAGGAAAGAGAAATGACAGTCTGTCTGACCCGATGTAGCCTGTTCCTTTCACTAATCCACCAACCGCCACACACACACACACACACACACACACACACACACAGGATTTCACCAAAAATCACCCATCACATGAGCCGGATTTGCAGGAAAGAAGCAGAAACCGGGTGGCAAAATAATTCAGAGGGAGATTAGTACATACTGTATGTGAGAGACAGTGAGACACACACAGAGAGAGAGACAAACAGAGCAAGACAGAAATTGAGGGACAGAGACAATGAAAGAGAGCAAGACAGATAGAGTGAGACTAAAAATATAAGAAAAGGAATGAGAGTGAAGGAGAGAGGGTGAGAGAAAGAGAGAGAGACTAACAGACAGATAGACAGACAAGATAGAAAGAAGAAAATAAAGCTCAGTTCTTTGATTAATGAGAAAGAAAGAAAGAAAGAAATTGAAAATAATGTGTCACTACTTGAATAATGTTGTATAAGAGGAATATAACTTTTCAGGGAACTGTTCTGTTGCGCCACAACAACTTCAAAATTATTGGCACCCTTCATTAGGGTAATCATTACACACACACACACACACACACACACACACTGAGATTATGAAATAGAGTAAAAGAAAGAGAAAGAAGGTATTTTTCACTTATTTGAGGAATTCATTTTAATCAATTAAAGAATTAAGGAAGAGAAGACTGAAAGAGACAGATAGCGAGAGGCTGAAAAGGAAAAGAAACAGAGAAGGACAATAAGTGAGAGACTAAGACTGGAAGAGAGCGTAAGCGATAGAGAAGGAGAAAGAGACAGAGTAAGGATAGAGAAAGAGACAAAGAATAAAAGAGAGAGAGAGAGAGAGAGAGAGAGAGGGAGAGAGAGAGAGGGCGGTAGAGCTGAATGAGATGAAAATGAAATGAAAACAAAAATGTAAAAACTAAGAAAAAGAGTTTCACTTTGTATCACAACTGAAATAAAAATAAATAAATAAATAAATAGATAAATAAATAAATAAGAGAGATTGAGGGAGGGAGAGAGAAAAATAAAGAGAGTGGTTGAGCTCAGTGAAGAGAGAAAGAGAGAAAGAGACAGACAGCTAGAGAGAGACAGTGAGACAGAGACACACAACATGCACACACCCTGCATATCCCGAACTCTAACTAACTACAATCTAACATCAGACTGTTGTTAACATTGATGTTTTTTTTTGTTTTGTTTTGTTAGTTTTTTGTTGTTTTTGCTTTTTTATTGTTTACCTTTTTTATTTTTTTTATTTTGTCTGTTTGTTATTCTTTCATGTTTAATATGTTTATAAATTCACAGTGATGTTACTTATTAATTAATGCTTTATAAATGCTTATAAAGGCAATAATGTCACTTTTTGCTTAAAATTCATGCCAATAAAGTCCTGAACTGAGAGAGAGGGAGCCAAGAGAGAGAGAGAGAGAGAGAGACTGAGAGCTAGAGAGAGACAGCGAGACAGAGCAGGGGTGAGTGAAAAAGAGACAGAGCAAGAGAGAGAGAGAGTGTGATTGAGTTAGACAGAGAGAAAGACAGAGTGCGAGAGTGAGACTGTAAAGATAAATGATAAATTTGAACCATGATTTTTTTTTAAGTGAGAGACAAAGAGAGAGAGAGAGAGAGAGAGAGAGATGGTGTGTGGGCGTGTGTGAGAAAGAGAGCGCGCGACAGTAACACTTACTGAATTAAAATAAATTTATTTAAAATGAAGAGAGAGAACGAGGGAGAGCAGACGATAAAGATCACTGAATTAGAAAGAATTAAAAGAATTAAGAGAGTGAACAAGAGAGAGAGAGAGGGAGACGACAGGAGAGCTACCCGAACTGAAAATAAAACGTTAAAAATGAGAGAGACGAGCTTAATTACAGTCAATATAAGAGAAGAAAGCGAGGAGAGGAAGAGAGGGATGTGTTGTAGAGACGAGTGTAATTAAGCAATTGTGAGACAGTCTGCAGTCTACAGGAGGAGCGAGCGCGCAACTCCAATTAGCTCCGTGATAATTCGGAAAATAATTGAAGTTAAATTCAGTTAATGGGGGATTACACGTGCGAACGCCGGGCTTCGGCTGATCGTGATGGAAAATAAAAGTGAAAAGCAGAGAAACGGTTACTGAGAGAATAAAGCGAGGCAGGCTAAGCTAATTACACGTGCAGGAATCCTAATGGATTGGAATTGATCGCTGAGGCTGCGCGCAAAAGAACAAAGCAGCCGCGCGGACGGAAGGAGGCTTCGGATACAGCGACTTCGTCCGTCTGTTAGTTAGCGCTGATATTCACATCGCAGATTATATTAAGATTAGATTAGGGAGGAACTGCAGGAGTGCTTCATAGAAAAGTATTCAATTTGGGAACGCCAAGTGCACACAAACCCGAGGCGGGAATCGAGGTGCAAGGGGCGATGCTAACTACTAAGTCACCGTGCTGCCTTACACAACAATGCTGACCATTTTTTTTTTTTTTTTTTTTTTTTTGGATTTTTCCCCGATTTTCTCCCTAATTTAGTCGTGTCCAATTCCTCCCCGTCACTAGGGGGCTCCCACATTAAGGCTATTACTACCACTCAGCCGGGAGGGCCGAAGACTATCACGTGTTTCCTCCGAACCACGTGACGCCAGCCGACCGCATCTTTTCGACCTGCTCACTCGCGCACCGTTGGGGGCGGCGTAACACACTCGGAGGACAGCGCTATCCGCTCCCTCCGTTGCGCGAGCTCACAGACGCCCCTGACTGGCTGTAGAGCGTGATTAATGTGGGAGCACTAAGTACCTCTCATCCCTCCCCTCTGAGAGAGCTCGGCCAATCAGCTCTCTCTAGACCTCCGGCTGCGAGAGGTTACAGCACCACCCGGGAATCGAACACGCCATCTCCGGATGATAGGGCGAGCGCTTTACCACTGCGCACCACTTTCTTTTTTGCAGAAAACATCTCCATACTCTATACAGCTATACCGACTGCATGAGCGCTGTGTTAACAAGCCGTCACCATAGAAACGATAATAGATTACAAACAGTGCATTAATATAAACATATAATAAGGGCTTTTACTATTAACACATGTGATTAATCTAGGGATTTTAATGCGTTACTATTTTTTTTGTGCAAATTAATCCTATGACCAAGTTTGACCCTAATGGCTTCCCATAATCGCAGCGCAAGCTTCATTATTCGAAGCACCTAGATGGACGTTTGGATAAAACCAAAGCCCAAAGTGTGCTCGAGTTACCTTCAAGATGAAACTATTTTTACAAGAATACATTAGATGTAAGATGTGGGAGCGGTGGCCACGCCCCATCCCCATACTACCAAGCCACTGCAGCAGTGCCGGTCCCATGTGAGAGATTTTAATGTTTGCGATATTATACAGTATTACTGCATAATCTGTTTCCTCTAACCAGTTTGTCATGCATTTCTTTATTCCAACATTGCACTTTTATAATACAAGCAAATCGGAGTATTTTTAAATTGTGATTAATCGCGATTAATTCCGGACTAGTCTATAACTGTGATTAACTGGATTCAAACTTTAAATCGATTGACAGCATATAATATAAAAATGAACTTTTCGATCCACGATTGAAGAATTCACCAGCGCTGAGATAAATACACGTCAGATAAGATAATGCATCAGACATGATAAATATTTTGCACACAAAGTCAGCTTCGTCAGTTTGCCGCTCTGTCTCCGAGGGCGCGAATGATCCGGCCGACGCTTTGCCCCTCGACTCGCCCCTATTTTCCATATTGTGGTTCCCTCTTCACTGGAATCGGCACGTGTGATGGAGATAAAGAGCTTTAATAGGCTGTTTGAAGCCTCCTAAATGTGCCAGGGCTCCGTGCCTGTGTCAGGCAATTACACCAGGAACTGAGAGGGGCTAATGGGCCTCAGAGCAGCTTGTAGTGCTTAACTAGGCTGTTACAGCTGGGTAACTCTGGAAATAAATAAATAAATAAATAAATAAGGCAAACCCTCGTTAGTTTTTTTGGCGTAGCCGGCGCGAGCTAGTCGAGACCGTGCTATCTGTCAGCGGTGTGAGAAATGACTTCACAACACCGAGCAGCCCATAATTAAGCCCTAACCATGTTTAAGAGGATTTGTCAAAATTGAAATGGAGGGTTTCTGTCTCGGGCGTGCTTTTCTGTCCGATCTCTCTCTCTCTCTCTCTCTCTCTCTCTCTCTCTCACAAATTTGCACACACACACACATTCACACTCTTGATTCTGCCCATCATCTCCTCCTTCACTTGCGTCTTTACACTTCTTTTACATCCAGACGGCGGTTCCTTGCGTGCTTAAAGACGTCGAGGCACAGATTCTATCACAGTGTTGAGGTTTTCAAAAAGAAAAAGGTTCTCAGGGCAGCAGTTGCTCAGGCAATTGAGGCTCCGTATTGTTGATCAGAGGGGCAGAGGTTCGAGCCCCGGTCCTGCCAGGCTCCATATGGGCAAGACCCTTAAGCCATACACTTATATTTACTGTATATTTAAGAATTTGGCAGACGCTCTTATCCAGAGCGACTTACAAACGTGTTTTAATCCCACAATACCAAAAATACCATTCCGTGCAATGGCAGATTACGGATTGGGAGGGGTTGCGACAGGAAGGGCAACCGGTGTAAAACGTCTGGCAGAGCTTGTGCATCAAATGACTCACTATGGCAACCCATAGGATAAAAGGGACAAAGCTCAAGGACAGATCTCTAAGTGCGGCGCTGATCAATGGCGTAGCATCGATTCGGACCTCCTTCCACAAACCAGTAATCACAAACTTTTATTTTATATTGTTGTTGTTAAACTAACAGCTAATTTATATATTCAGTGACACATCAGAAGATTTATAATAAACATTTCGGAGGTACTCTGGAGTTCGGCCCCGGAAATATATCAATATGATATCCATCCAATTTGTGTCAGGTTTCTAGTTATTAGATGTTATAAGATATTAACTGTAGTGCTGAGACGTGATTTACATAATGCTAAGATACTGTAGGATTATACATATCTTATTTACAGTACAGCATAATCAGCATTAACAGTTTTTTAATAGTAGTTCGAAGCTTAGCGATTCAATTAGTGATTGCATTACAGCAGTGCACACACACTATATAATATTTCACTCAACTGTGACCGAAAATGAATCCTCATGATCTCAGAATCACTTTCGAACAATCTGAGTGCTGGAATATCAGTCATTCAGTACATTCAGGTGGTCAGCTGACTTAACATAACGTTGCTGAGTCTCGACCTGAGCGACTGAGGCAACCCAGATCATAACACTGTCTCCAGAGGCTTGTACAGTGGACACAATGCATGATGGGAGCATCGCTTCATGCGCTTGCCTTCTAACCATTTAGTTTATTTATAAGTGTAATACGTACGGTACATTACTAAGACTTATTGTCTAGGAACAGTTAGAAACCTCCATGCCTGAACATTTACATCATTATCCACTTATTATATCTTGTTAGCGAGGTGTAATATAATGTTTAATGATTAAATTTTTTTTCAATATTCAAAGCCAAACTACACGATCTGATTTAAATAATAGCGATACAGTGCAATACAATCACACAGTGTAACACACACACAAATCTGACAGCTTAATACTTATTTTCACGCTAACATCCTCCTCCTTTTTTCCCTCTCAACGGGAAAAGATCAAACTAATATGACTCGAGTAATTGACCAAATATTAATATGAACCCCGGATCTCATTTCGTAATCCTCTTTTGTTACACCTGCGGAGAGAAACGAGCGAAAAGGGACAAGTTGAGGAATTCTCATTCTGTGTTATCTTAATAATGGTAACGATTAATCTCGTGCCTCGAGGCGATGAATTAGGGAGCTGGAGATTCACGAGGGGAGATGATTTGCATCATGTGGGGTGGGAAGAGGGGTGGGGGGGGGGATTGGGGGGGGGTGGGGGGGTAGACCTCTGAGAGGTAACTAAGGCAGAAAGTCACCTCTCTCCTTCCACCTCTCTTTTCTTCTTTCCAATGACCTTCATTTTCTTTTCCTTCTGTAACATCCTTGATGTTCCTTTGTCTTAATAGCCTCAATTAATCTGATATTAGACACATAAATAATTATAATAGTTTTAATATAGATTGTTAGTAGAAATTATTTCATTTTTCATGTGATATCAATAAACTGCATCTATAAATACATTAATTAATGAAATAATTATAACTAAAGTAAATACAAATTTATAAATAAAAATACATTAAAATGAAAAAATTGCTGCTTTTTTCCCCCTTACAGTAAGTCTTAGTGCACCATTATTTCATAGTTTGCATAAATTGTTGGCTTCTACTCTAAGCCAGGTAATTCCTACATACAAACGAGTTCAGCCAATCATGACAGCCCAGCTACGTGCAACTGAAAACATAAAAGTTGAAATACAAATTCAGTAAAATGACAGAAAATGGCTGGCGTCTTTCTTCAAAGGCTTATTAAGTGCAATAAAGTGTCGGGGAAAAAATAAAAGCATGCAGAGAACAAAACTTTCTTCTGAAACCTACTCTATATGCAAATAAATAAAATAGAAGAAAATGCCTGCCTTTAGTCTTCAAAGTCTAGGGCCCTTTTTCGTGTCCCTTTATATCCAGCCCTTTAGAGACATTGCTTTAAACCTTTACACAGATATTATACAATGCTACACATCAGCTTTATCAGTACAATACAAATATAAACTTTGTGTACTAAATTCTAATTATAAATAGAATTAATTAATTGAAGAAAATGGACACATTTAATCTTTAGATCCTACATAAGTGCGAAAAAAGGCGTACTCCAAATTCAGCTTTAGGCCCGCTTTTTTTTTTTACGTTTACACAGTACCTAGCCCTTTGGACGCATTGGTTGTCACTTCTACACAAATATTGCACAATTACACAAATCAGCACAACTACAAAAAATACAAACGTAATACAAATCTCTTAAATTCAAAGTACATTTAAAAACTATAAAGCAAAAATAATTTACATGCCACTGTCGCCCTCGGCTTGCTCTTCAGGGACTATGTGACCATTTTTGATTCATACACATTCACATTTCAAACAAGCTTCCCTAATTCTTTTAATTGTGTTTTTTTTTTAGTACAGATTCACTCTTCAGAGTGTAGGTGTCCCACATGGCCTGGATTTAGGCCCACTTTTGCTTTGCATTCATATCCACCCCTTTGAACAAGCTAACTTTCATTTTTATGCTGATGATACACGGATGATATACTGTATCATATTATATAAATCAATTCATCAGCTTATTTTATAAATCAGCTTATCAGCTTATATTAAAGACATAAAGTATAAAGTTTGAAGCCCTCTGTTGTTCTATGTTTATATTCAGCAAACTGGACACGCTGGCTTTTACAGCTTTTACTTCTATGCACATCTATTATAATAATCAATCCTAAAATAAAAGCTTGGAAAATCTTTTCTCATATTTCCTCTTACACGAGGAGGCGATTTCATTCTAACGATTAACGGCTATTCTGTGACCCATTTTCATTTCATAGGGGCATGAAACTATACTAGAACATCTTTATACTATAGTTTCTTTCTAGAAATAAAACCAAAATTATATATTATTGATTTTGATTTTGTTATTAACACTGACAGGTGTTTCAATGCTTCTTGTTTTTTCATGCCTTCATCTTTACGTGACACATTCCTATATTTAACCATGCGCTCTGGACCGCAGACACGCGCTCTGGCTGGTGAGAATGCTGTCACCACGGCAACATCACTTTTTTTTTGAGAAGATGGGGTTAAAGGCACAGGATGGGAGAGACAGAGAGAGAAAGAGAGCGAGTTGAATTGTGGCAGAGGGAAAGCAGCGGGAGACCTTATAAAGGACCCAAGCCAGCAAAGTGGAAGCAGAAATAGATCCTGCACAACTGATTGAATTATCTTATTCAGGACAATCTCTGGCTGTGTAGGTGGGCAGGTTAGTAAATCCTTTTGAAAAGCCAGATTCACTCTCGGCTTCCAGGTCTTTGTTTATGATTAGACGGTAGTAAAGGCTATGTTTAAACAGGTAGGTAAAAAATGTATTCTGCTTTAAAGCAAGGCGTCTGAACAGCCTGAAAGGCTGGACTAGGACAAAAATTTGGGCCAGAGGTCTCACAAATTATAGGACCACTGATTGAAAACTGTAATGCATGCTGACTAAATTATTTATTATTATCTAGAGTGCTGATGAGAAAAGACTAGTTCAATCTGACAAGATGACCGTGAAACCACAAAGAAACACTCTTTACAACTAAAGTAAGCAGCAAAGGATGTCAAATCTACCCATGTTAAGAATGGGGTTTGGGAAACATCCTGAACCTGAATGTGTATTTCTTTAGACTGCCAAAGCCATGACTAACAAAGCACTTGCAGGATCTCACTGTCAAAAGGTATCGATCCAGAGAGGAGTAAAAACTTATCTCAGGTGCATTAGATGTACCATAGAATTCAAGAAAAAAGCATCAGTATGGACACCGTAAGGGACACCTTAATGACATCACTGAGAAAAGGACCTTCAAAACTTACAAAAGGACAAGACTTCTCAAGGACAAGGCAGCATTAAATAAGCTGACAGTGAAGCATGGTGGTGGCAGCACCACCATTATGCCAGTTAGAACTGATGCTTTAGTCAGGATTGAGGGAATCATGAATAGATCAAATTATCAATCTATTTGGGCACAAATTCATAATTGATAAAACATTTATCAGTATACAAAAAAAAAACTATTTAAAAAAAATCTAAATGTTTACTTAAATGTCAATTTAATTTAAACATGCTGATAAAGGAGTTATGTCAGTGTAAAAATGATCAAATTGAGATTATTTTGACACATATTGAGATTCAAACTCTGATATTTATCTATTAAATGTACTATTTCCTATTTAAACATATATATCTAGGATAAAACCAAATAATCTGACAAGTGATGTCATTAAGAGGATGTTCGCCAATATGTATTTCAAAAAAACATATTAAAAAAAAAAAATTCCTGGCAAACTCTGCCTAAATTCCTGACTAATGCATACCTGTAACAAATTGCAGTCTTTTATGATTAAATAATTACACAAGTCCGTATTGCGTTTAAAAAAAAAAAAAATTATTAATGCAATTAATGGTGCAGCACAAGTGTAGTATTTCAAATTATGGAATAAACTGTAAGCAAAGTGTTTAGAAAAAGGTCCATCCATCCATCCATCCAGGAACCTCTGATGCCCAACTAGAGACTGTGGAGGCCAATGGTGACCATTGTATTTATTCCCATTTGTATGACTATGAATCTGCATGTCTTTGGACTGTGAGAAGAAAACCAGAGTACCCAGCGAGAACCCACCAAGCATGGGGGGAAACATGCAAACTCGCACACACAGACCCAAGGGCGGGAATCGAACCAAGGTGCTTGAGGTGCGAGGCAACAGTGCTAACAACTAAGCCACTGTGCCACCAGAAAAAGGTCACAATTAATAAAGACATGGTTACACTTTGAGTTATTAATTCCAGAACCTAAAAACGTAGATTAAAAGATATAATGAAGCAAATTATGCACGCACAATTTTTGATGCAGTTCTTATTAGTAATCATCATTAATCAGTAACTGTAAAGTGAATTGGTGCACAGCTACTGAAAAAAAAAATCCTCGTTAAAATAATAATCATTATTATTTGTTATAATAATTTAAAACGCTAAAGATGCGTTTCTCAGTGTTTTCTGAATTAACAGGAATTTTGACATTTTAACATTTCATACTTTCTCAAGAACTGCCATATAAAGGATTTATGAAATACCCAGAAATGTGTTTAATAAAGCATGTAAAAAAAAAAAAAAAAAACCCAACAACGAAATGAAGGCTTCAAACTTGCAGTTTAATCCTCCGAGAGCGCCGCGGACTGACAGCAGCAGTCCGTCCGAAACATTCAGCTAGCAAACAACCCAACACACAGTTATTAAACATTAATGAGTGCAAATTTTCCACGCTAGGTAGCTTTGTGGCGGAGCTGCACTGATGGGCACTGACATATGAAATATCATGTCTGGGCACAATTGCCTACAGATCGACATTTCAAATGAATTTTCTGCTCGGTGTCACTGCAGTAATCAAACCGGAACGATCGGGAGGCTGAGTGGGTTCAGGGCGCGGGATAATTGCAGTGCGGCTGGCTGGAGCAGTCACTCTCGACACACTCCTCTCTAACACACGCTGAAGGGTTAAGTGGAGGGGATTAACACAGCAAAATGCCGTAATTACACACACACAAGCACACATGAGTCTGGAAGACGGGGCGAGCGTCCGGTGCTAATTGGTAAATTAGAGAGACACCTGAGATCGGATTAGAAGTAAAATGAAAAAAAAAAAAAAAAAAAAAACTGAATCTATGAATCTATTAAAACATGATAGTCGGTTATTAGTGTAAATGAAAAACAGAGCTACTGTATAAACTCTGCTTGATAAAGACGCATGCATTGAGGCACCATTTTCACCTTTCCATATTTTGTAGTTACTAATAAAATCCCCATATGCAACTCTGTACATTTTAGATTCAGCTAAAGTATTAATAATTTCTTCCAAGTGACCATCAATATAAAAATAAAAAAGGGTTTTGCTTGATTAATTTAAAGCTATTATTGAAGTCGATCACTGCTTTGCGTCCTCACTGAGCCGTTTACCTCTAAATAGTTCTTATTGTTCCTAGGGGTCAAAATATGAATTACAACAAAGGTTAACATTTTAAAAAATACATGTTTAATCAAATAAGATAAATTTCTACTACACAAAGGCAAAATGTTCGAGCAGACAGTGTGTCTATGAGGCAATGCATATTGTATTGTAAGATACGAGGGGCGGTCAAGTCAAAGCAGGAGGTTTGATCATACAGAACGCCGTTCTGTTAGTGAAAACTACCATTATTTCTCTATATAATCACCTGCTACACTAATGGTGTGAGTAGATGGGTACTGGGTAATTAGATGGGTCTATGGATGGATGGATGGATGGATGGATGGATGGATGGATGGATTGTGTGAGTAGATGAGTACTGGGTAATTACAGTGGATGGATGGATGGATGGATGGTGTGAGCAGATGGGTACTGGGTAGTTAGATGGATGGATGGATGGATGGATGGATGGATGGTGTATGTAGATGGGTACTGTGTAGTTTGATGATTGATGGATGGATGGGTGGATGGATGGATGGTGTGAGTAGATGGTTACTGTGTAGATAGATGATTGATTGGTGGATGGATGGATGGATGGATGGATGGTGTGAGCAGATGGGTACTGTGTAGTTAGATGATTGATGGATGGATGGGTGGATGGATGGATGGATGGTGTGAGTTGATGGGTACTGGGTAATTAGATGGATGGATTGATGGATGGTTTGTGTGAGTAGATGGGTACTAGTTACTTAGATCATTGATGGATGGATGGTGTGAGTAGATGGGTACTCAGTCATTGGATGAATAGATAAGTTTAACTCCAAATGTCTTACTGTGGCTAAGAGTCACCGTACTGTGCTTGAAGTCTTCGGTAAACGCCTTCATTCACCTTGAAATTTCAGCACAAATTTCAGTTTGACTTGAACGCCCCTCATATTTGGCAAATCCTGAGAGGAATAGGGAGGTAATAAAGTGGACAATGAAATACTGCACACCACAGCGACCTTGTTTCTATGTACAAATAAAAATAAAAAAGCATCAGTTTTCCCGTGGCTGATGTTTTTGGGGCTGGTTTCTGGTGAGTTTATTGCAATACAGCTGAATTCCTTTTTAAGAAATGAGCTTCTAATTCGGTTATGATCTTTTTTTTTTTTTAATGTACACCGGACTGCAGTCTACAGCACAAGTAATGTGAGATAGCTTCTTCAATTTATCTGGTTTAAGGCATCAGTCCTTATTGCATGCACCCCTACCACAAATATTAAAGGCTGAAAACTATATAGTTTTTAAAAAAATATTCACAAATAAAAACCCCATCGGCCTGAATTAATTCTCACCATGAATCAGATAATCAGCTGAATGTGGTTGAACTGTGTGTAATTCAAGTGCACAATACAGATGAGTTTGCTAGAGGACAAACTTTTATCAATTAGCATCATGAAAACCACAGAGCTCTCAAAACAATTTCTAGGTAATTTTAGGCACAACACATCTAAAGTCATTATACTAAAAAAAAAAAAAAAAAATGAAAACAATACAGAACAGCTGTAACATCAATCAAAGCTGGGATAAACAAGCAAAAGGTTTAAGGCGGTGAAAGCCGACGTACCAGACTGCATTGTTCTGGATTTATGGTATAGATTTATGACGCACTGGCGGTAAAGATTGCAGCTAAATCCAGTTACTCATGCTCTGTAATGTAAGCTGTAGACGCGCAGGAGCCGGGACCGCCGGTCTCATGACACGCTAAGACTTAAAGAGACCAGAGCACGAGAATATGCTTTGCCATTTGAATCTGAAGCTCTTTCATGAACAGGTCTGTGGTTTGTCCTTTTGAAGTGTCTATGCTTAATTTCTCCATCAAATGATGTTAAAATTAATAGGAAAGTGTACCAGAGTCAATAATCAACGTTGGATGAAATGATTAATGTGGATGTGTGCGAGAAATATCAGCACAAACAGAGATCTGGATACGGTAGGCGTGTCAGTCAGTGTGATGTCATAGACAGGCTGCGTGAATCTACAGTATGGGCGAGAAAGAGCTCAGCCCTAGCCTCACCTCTCACTGTTTTGTCATCTACGAAGATGTTGACCTTGAAGACAGCATCTGTTATCATAGGGGTAATTACTGTAGATTGGCCTCACCTTTGCCAGATGGGAGTTGATCCATTTTGTGAAAGTCCGCTTCTGCACAGCCTCCTGCTCGTCTAAATCAAACACAATACAAAAAAAACCAAACATATTAAACATATTAGTTGCATAGCTACTGCACATATCACAATATACTCATTTAAAATTTTAAAGGACTCTAAAAAAAAAAAAAAAAAAAACTTATTAGCATGCCATTAAACATGCTTATATAGAAAACTAGTATATCCCTAAGTGTAATGTATGATGTACTACGTCAAAACACTTTATTTCAACATAAAAAGCACAGGACGGTTGATATGGTTAATTTATACATTAACAGTTAGTTCCGACCAAGCAATCTGATTGGACAAGAGGCATTCCACATGTGCTGATAATGGAAGGTAACCGCACAGGGACGGATGGTCCCGTCTACAGTACTGTACGTACCAGGCAACAGATATACAGTACATCCGCCGTTTCTGTGGCAGTTTTTATACGGGCAGGTTTCCAGCTCGATGCCCCGTTGTATCTCAGCACTTGGGTCCAACAGCATTGGGACGTTTGACTATACTGTATGTATCGCTCTACTTCACAGGTGCATTTACAATCATATATTATAATCACACCAGCTGTGGGTCTCAGCATGGGTGAGAGTACTGTAGGTCTGTACGGTCCGCAGTACTAAGGAGAGAGCCGCTGCCTGCCAAAACCCACATTCACAACCAGTACAAAACAGAAGCACTTTCAGCTAACGCAAGCTACAAATCTAACTAGCTCCTAGCACAAGGCTGAATCCCAAATCCCTTTATCAAGCGCACTACTTGGTGTGTGGAACAAGGGATTATACACCCTACAGTACATATGCGCACTAGCTTTCCATTTAACGCTATTTGGGATTCAACCCTAGAACCCAGAATGTAACAGAGATGATGCTCTAAGCGGAATAAGTGGAAATATAAAGAAGATCTTTGACTTTCTTTGAGGTTTATTCCCCTCAACTTCGACGACATAGTACCAGTAAGAAATTTAAACTACTTTAACACCCCTCTTAATTACACTAACTGACAGTCGCCAGTCGCGGTTAGTTACTGTAGTTCCGCCAGTCTAGGAAGGATAAATCGTATTATGCTTAATCAGTAAATAACTGAATAAATAAAGATACAAATCATAATCTGTTGATAATAAACGTATCTGTGGAATTATTCTATAAAAGCACTATCACGCTCGAGGGCGTGCCGTTGTGCTGAATATCAGCACGGCTGTGATATATACGTACACAATAGCACGACTTTAAGTGAGATATTGCTTATTTAACGTTAACAAAAGGAGTCTCCTGTGTCAGCTCCTTTTTTTGTCTCAGTAACACAAGACTGGATTTGAATGTCTTACTCACGTTAAGAAAGAAGTAAAAAAGCAGGACGCTGAAGGAATAACTGCTTATAGTTGCTGAATTGTATTAATAACAGAAACTTACTTATTTTACAGACGTTCCACAACATTACAGTAAATGCAAGTATAACTGTACAAAAAGCATTAGGTTTGTTCAGCTCAGTAATGAGGAATCAGAATCTGCTGCACTATGAGGAATAAAACACTTCTGGTTATTAAAAAGTAATAAACTCCGCGGTGGTAACGGGAAACCGGCTTCATCTTGTTGTTGATTATTTTCCTATAGCGGCATACCCAGGTGTGTTTTATTCCTTACCTAGACATCCAGGATCTCATCCTACTAACAATTCTCTCCAGGTTTGACCAGAGGTAGCGGATAATGCACATATTCATTATATTATGTATACACCATATAAAATATACACAGCGTCAGTGCTCCATCTCAGATTCCTTCCATGCCAGACGATTGCTCCTGCGACGGTCCATCCACGCATATCATTTATAATAAAATATAAAATCCAAATGAATCACTTCTGAATTCCTGAGCATCGTTCATCATCCAGGCCACTCTACTACACTGTACTGTGTATTTGCCATAGTGACATTAATCCAAGTAAAAATAAAATCCAGCCATTTAAGGAGCTCAAACAAAGCCTCACGATGCCAGCAAATAATATTAAATACCGCAGGCGGGAATGACAAGTCCTTAATGAAATTACGCACTGTCTGATTTAAATTACACACTGGAAGTCGGTCACTGTGTCACGCATATAATGTGTGTGTGTGCGTGCGTGCGTGCGTGTGTGTGTGTGTGTGAGGAAGAGAAAGCGTCTCATGTATTATGCACGTCCACATGATTTGTTAAAAATTCAGAAATTTGCGAATTAATAGCGTGATCAAGTCAGGGCACGATGATGAAATATTGATGAGAGGCGAGAGAATAATGGTGGAACGGCGTTATGATTTCTTTGTGTGTGAGTGTCTGTGTGGTGTGATTCTCTCGTCTTGAAGGTCAGAGTGACTTTGAGAAGGAAAGAGAAGTGCAATCTTAAGCACACCTCTTACCTGTACGCTATGTACAGTACGACAATATGTCCAAATCACTCACAATATCACTATATATATATATATATATAGTATATCTGTTTAGACAAATATATATATATATATATATATATAAAGTGGAACCTCGGATTGCGAGTAACGTGGTTTACGAGTGTTCCGCAAACCGAGCAAAGATTTTTAATACATTTTTAATCGGAAACCGAGCAAGTATTAGTTTACGAGCGCCGAGTATCATGTATCACTCATGCGACTCTTATTTTGACACCGAGCATCACTCTCTCACCTTCCCTGTTAAAACCGTGTTTCCATTGTGTTTGTGTGTTTGTTGTGAAACTTAAAAAGTGATTCCTTTAGTATGCGCTCACGCCAGTCTCAGAGAGATTTATTTTTTTTCCTGTTAAAACGGTGTTTCCGTTGTGTGTGTGTGTGTGTGTGTGTGTGTGTGTTTGTTTGTTGTGAAACTTAAAAAGCGAGCTGGGGAGAGGGAGGAGGAGTGTTACTGTGTAAAACGAGGCGAGGGAAGGGGCTAATTCCACACACACACACGGCGGCTGCGTGCACCAACGGAAACACTTATCTGTCAGGATTAAAGTGCAGATTAATTTGTTTTATTTTCATTTTATAGATTGTATTAATTACTTTTATGTATTTATTTTTTGGGGCTGTGGAACGAATAATTTGAGTTTTCATTATTTCTTATGGGAAATGATGATTTGGTTTACGAGTGTTTTGGAACACGAGCCCACTTCCGGAATGAATTATGCTCGTAATCCAAGGTTCCACTGTATCCCTCTCTCTCTCTCTCTATATATATATATATATATATATGGATGTATATCTGTTTAGACCTCCCAAACTGTATTCGGATTCATGGTGGTGTGATGGTTAGCATTGTCAGTGTCATCTTGCACCTCCAGCGTCCAGGTTCGATTCCTGCCTCAGGGTCTGTGTGCATGGAGTTTGCATGTTCTCCCCATGCTAGGGGGGGTTTCCTCCAGGTACTTCCGGATTCCTCCCAAACTGCCCGTAATATGTGAATGCGCGTGGGAATGTTGACCGGAGGTCATACTACCACAGTCGTAAAATTGGGACCACTAGCCGTCACAGCCCCTAGTCGGACTACACACTGGGTTCCTTGATGCATGGATGGATGCGGATTTATATGCAAAGTGGGTGTGGCCTAAAACAGGAGTGTTTCTGAGTGCTTGAAAGCGGGAAAGTTAAGTATCCGAGGACGAATTTTTGTATTCTTAAATTATAAATATTAAAGTCCATAAATATTTGGACACCGACAGCTTTATTTCAATTTTAGTCGTCACCCATAGTTTATCAGAATTAAATTCAGTAAAAGTGCAGGCTTCAAACTTTTACGGACATTTTCCTCCAAATCAGATGACCATAACCAAAAATAAGTGGACAAACTAAACAATCCTCAATTTAAAAGTCACTATTTATACGTGGTTTCAAATCCTGAAGTCTGGAGCCCATAGACATGATCAGATGCCGGGTTTCTCCTCTGGTTTTGTTCTCCAAGCTCTTACTTACTGTAGCTTTATTCTCTTCCTGCTTGTTTTTCGGGCATCGCGACCAACTAAAAGATGCGGTTTGTGATTGACGTCTTTAAAAAAAACAGACTCCATATGTAACGGGCAGCTCAAATACTTTTCAGTAACTTTTCATAAATCCAGAAGACCTGCCGTCTTGAAACCATTGTCGTAGTTGTGCTTGCTGCTAGAATTCTGTGTTGCTAGCATATATATATATATATATATATATATATATATATTTTTTTTTTTTGCTAGCTTTGCTGGGAAAGTAAAGATGTACAGTACACAGACGTATAAAGTGCCATCCAAAGGCAGTGCTCAGGAGATTCGACTGTATAGAATGGGCGCTAAACTGGCACTAGCACCAGACATAAACTAGCACCTGGTTCATTTTGCCAATTGAGCATTTTTTTCATGCTTAGCTAGCGACACATAAATCTTGTGCCTCTGTGCAGTTGTTAGCTACCGAATCATGTGATGGAGAGAGCTGGGGGGCGACCAAAAGGAGGAAAAAACAACTTATATACATAAATAGTTTCAGGTCAAAAACAGTGAATTTGAGGGATCAATGAAATAAATGCACACAAAAGTAAGAAAATATTACAGTAATTACATATAAGATACGACTACCATTACTCTTATTCCTACATGCTTTTTAAGTTGTTTGACATCACCGTTGTCCGGGAGACAGCGCTGTCAATCATTGTGATCTGACACGCCCACTCAAACAGGAAAATGGACATTATGGGGCTCTTAGTTAGAAACGCATTGCACTTAGGGATATGAAATGAACGGTGAAATGAGCCTCCCATAGAGTTATTTAATGAATGAACACGTGCTGTAAATATGAACCAGACTGATGAAGCAGAGCTTATTTTTGTGGTTCTGCAGTCTCCATATCTGACTGCTCCCTCGTGTCTTTAGGAAAATG
The DNA here is from genome assembly GCA_030347435.1 of Clarias fuscus. Classification (NCBI taxonomy): domain Eukaryota; kingdom Metazoa; phylum Chordata; class Actinopteri; order Siluriformes; family Clariidae; genus Clarias; species Clarias fuscus. The sequence goes on from CM059229.1 coordinate 4,563,950, forward strand.
AAAACTTCTCACGCTAGAGACCTTACACAAAGAAAAAGACAAACCAAACGTGCTTAGGAGTTCAGGAGACTGTTTAGGAGACTTTGCTTCTGTACTTTGGATAATGAATTAAAACTCATTTACACACACACACACACACACACACACACACACACACACACACACACATCAGACTCATGTCCATTATGTCCTACAGATCTGCCGACCCATGTCTCAGACACGCTCCATCACTCTGTTAACCCTCTAAGTAACCCGTGCGAAAATAAACACACCCCACATACACTCACCACACCAGAACATGAACTCTTACCATTTGTGCCGTCCTGCTCGTATGTGTTTGCACGGTCAGTCTCAAGTCCACGGACACCCGAACACCTGAACCTGTCCTTGTCCTTGTCCTCCACTTCCTGCTCGAATGCTAACTCCATGGAAAAATGACCATCGACTCCTCACCTTCTCAGAAAGCCTTAGCCACTTGTGAAACTGTGGGAATGTTTGCATGAGTGTTGAACACTGCTCCCTCTCTGTCTCTCTGCCTCTCTCTGTCTCTCTCACTCTCTTCGCCTCCCACACTCAGAAAAAGCAGAAAGGACCCATTCTCACTCTTTCCCTCTCTTCCTCTCCATCTAACCAATCAGATCTCACATAAATGAGTGAAGTCACGTTCAAAACCAGGGACAGGGGACGTGTCAAGAACGCGACGTGTAGTCTCGCATCCCTTACGTGCGTGTCTTCATCAAAGGAGGACAGCCACTGTCGGCGGTCACGTGACATGCAGAACGATCCAGCTGCACGCGGTAATTCCCGAACGTCTGCCCGAAATCTCCCTCTCACATCCGCTTTGGGTCTGATTCAATCCGATTGGATAATCTGACAAGTTTCTCCTAAACACAGCATCTCTGATTAACCACCTGGCATTTCAAATCCTCTTAAAAACGGCTCAGGAAGTTCAAAACAACTTCTCTGGTTATATACAAGAGAAGTGCCGGAATTAGTGCCACAAATGTGATCTATAAAATAAATAATGCATGCAGTAGATGTTGTCTAACATGATTTACAAAAAAAAACAAATAAATAAAGATGTAAAAGTATTGGCACCTGTTCACATTCTCTCAAATAACGGCAAACAGTACAATCTTCTGTATATCTATATAAGGAAAGGAAGGTTCTGTCTGTACATCGGTCAGAAATTGCTCGTTCAAGGGTATCTTTATGCCTCATCCACTAGAGGACCCCAAACCAGATTTTTGTCTGTATGTCTGTATGTCTGTATGTCTGTCCAGCAAGATTTTGTTGCAGCATCACACAAAACTGTCTGGTCTGAATTTAATGAAACTTTGGCAGTCTTTCAGTATCGGCCTAAAGTTTAACCTGCACCGTAAATTAAATCTAAATGTTCAGTGGAAGGGAAGTTCCAAGCAGTTTTGTGTCAGATTACAAACCGCAAGTTTTAACAGCGTACTGCACATGCATCAAACTGTGGGCGCGTCCTAAATCGAATTTTATGAAACAGATAACATTATTTTTATTAAATCTTTTATTATAATTATTTTTAGATTTAACCCTTTAACTATTCCTATAAACTCTTTAACCTCCAACGACGCGTATTTCAGCTAGTGAAGTATAATAACCTTGGAAATAATTATAACGAAATAAACGAAAATAAAGAAAAATTATTTAAAAAATGTACATACATTGACTTTATTGGTGTCAATCAAGGGGCAACTTCTTGTTCTGAAAAATGAAGAATTCATAGCTTGATCGTGGAAGTGCCAAAATATGCAGTTCCTCGGATGTCCACTAGTTCTAAATGTCAATCGTCAAAACATCAATCAATTGAAGCCATTTTTTAATATAATTTTAAAGGATGATGTTTCGAACAAACCGTAACATCTTTATTAAGAATACCAATTTTACCCAGCTCTTCAGGGGTGCCAATATTTGCACATACTGTGCAGCATATTGACCTACAAAACGCAATCTACTTTAATACGAATCGAACAGCTATACTGTATATGGAAACGTATAACCACATCCTCGCTGTGCGGTCTCAGACGATGCAGAGACACAAAACAGGAAAGAAAATGAAAAGCTGAAAAAGAATACCGTGTGTGAGAGATAACGATCGATTCATTAACCGTGTGATTGTGATTTCCTGTTTCAACCCGTGTCCTCCCCCAAAAGGCTTCTTAAATGATGAAAGTCATTAATACCGAAACGCCACATGTCACGTGTTATCCGTGTACGGTTATCTATTAAAACTCCTCTCTCGCAGCTTGGGCATAAATGAAAATCTCTGACACACACACACACACACACACACACGCACACATGCATGCACAGTGGTTGTGTGTGAGAAGGGGAAAACGAGCCAGTGGAAAACCTTTTACCTTTAATTGAGCCTGTGTGTGTGTGTTTGTGTGAATGCCATTTAGGCCTGTATTAATAATGCATAGAGTCTCTCTAAATTAGCCTTTAAAGAAAGGGGGCGTGGCCACGAGGACTCTCAAGAAGAAAGGGGTACTAAACCGTACCAACACGGGTTACTCAATAGTCACAACATTTTTTTATTTTTATTTTTTTATCAACCTAGATGCTGTTGTAGCCAAAAAGCGACTTTCTCACAGAATAAGCTGACTGTCCACTTTATTAGGAACAGCTATCCAAATCAAGCCGTAATTGTGGCAGCACTCACTAACCCGTCGTCTATCCCAGGAGAAGCAGGGTATACCCTGGGCAGTGTGCCAATCGGTCCATTGTGGTTATGCAGGCCAAATCAGCAGAATTACAGCTATTATTTATTTATTTATTCCTCCCAAGAGGCACCTCGGCCAAAAACACTACATAGACAGGACACAACGTCGGATCTTAAGCCCTGTCCTGTGCACACGCATGTTCAAGAGCGTCAGTCCATGCTCACGGTGAAAAAAAAAAAATAAAAATGCTGGATGAGATGGTTCGAGCATTCGAGACAAAAAAGCATCATGTGTGTGTGTGGAGAGTCTGCAGGCTGACGGCAATTCCTCCAGAAAATACTGTACGCTCTTCAGTGGTTTACTGGATAATAAAAGGTTTCAAGTGTTTAAACCTTTCTAATTTCTCGTTTGAAGTTGACATATAACCACCTCTTAAAGGAAGTTAACAGCACCTTAGAGGTTCCCGATATTAAAGGTCTCCCATTATGGACTGTACAATTCACTTTTTGGTCACTTTGACAGTCTCATGGGTCGAGGAAAGGAAAATGAGATACTGTACAAACCTCCTCTACGGCTCGGCGCCAGACAGGAGTCGCCACTTTATTATTATTATTTTTTAGTAAAGAGGCAGTCGCTATTGTTTATTTGCCAAATTCCCAAATGATATCTCAAAAGTTATGCTACATATACTGTACATCAGACCGCTTCCTCAATGAGGGACAATCCTGAGCTGGTTTGGTGAAAATACTAAATCGTCAGATCCTGAAGTTGTAGGTGTTACTACTGGTGCATAAAAGTAAAGTTATTTGCATGTATTTGGTGAGTCTCAGGTTCCACCAAGTTGTCACTGTTGGGCCCTTGAGCAAGGCCCTTAACACTCAACTGCTCAAATGTGTAATGAGAAAATGTACAGTAAGTTGCTCTGGATAAGGGCGTCTGCCAAACGCAGTGAATATAAAGATAATTCAGAATAAAGCATTTACCATACAAGCATTTACAAGTGCAAGTGCTGTTACCATAGAAACCATAATGGATTAAAGAGGCACATAAATAGAATGCTGTCCAATCAGAATGCAGAATTCAACATCACTCTAGTATAAACATCAGTAACATGTTTCGTACAGTACATTCGCTCTATTAAATACAAGGTATTATTATTATTGCTATTATTATTATTATTATTATCGCAGGGTCGTTTTTGTTATTTGTTTGTCTTTCGCTTCCCTCCCGTAAACCTTCCGCGCACACATCTTCACTCTCAGCTGTACACTCTGACGTAAATCGATTTCACATATTTAAAATCAAAGTGAAATACAAACTAAAAATAAAACTCCGGTCATAAATCTTATTGCTGAGATTAAATGGGTTAATAAAAGTCTTGCTTTTTTTTTGTTTTTTTTTTTGTTTCTCCATTAGAGATTTCCCCGAGGACATGCTTTCAATATGAACATCTACCAATCTCCATCCTATAATGATCCACTCCATAAATCTGCACTAATGAACCCCCTGCAGGAACAAACAGGTGCTGTCTTTATCTCTCTCTCTCTCTCTCTGTCTCTCTCTCTCTCTCTCTCTAACACACAAACACACACACACACATAAACCTATTGCCCTATCTCACTAGCCATTAAACCCATAAAGTCTCGCCAAATGACAGTGTTATGTGCGCTTCCGGAAGGCGGAAGTCTCTCGATGTGAGAAGAGCCCTCGTGCTCCATTTAACGCTCCGGCTAAACACACACACGTGGACCTTTTCAAACAAATCGTTTCCTAATGCTGTCTAATTATCATGGCTAATTACAGAGCTGCTATAATACGTCTGCAGAAATCATTCGTTTTTCTCTTCTTTTTTTTTTTTTTTTTTGGCGAACAAGTCGAGATGATTACCACTGTACGGATTTCTTCCTATTTCGGCTTCAAGACATTTGGTCGCCTTTTAAAGTCGGATGCTCTTACATGTGTATGTGTGTGCGCGTGTGTGTGTGGAGAGCTGGCAAATGCCCCTAACCTATTGAGAAAGTCACAGCGGCACACATTATGGCTGAGTAGTATTTTCTTTCTCTATATTTTTTTATAAGACATATAAATTATATTCTTGAATAAGCTGTTGCGGCGGCACGGTGGCTTAGTGGTTAGCACTGTCGTCTTGCCCCTCCGGGGTCATGGTTTGATTCCCGCCTCGGGGTCTGAGTGTGTGAAGTTTGCGTGTTCTCCCCGTGCTTGGTGGGTTTCCTCCAGGTACATGCGGTTTCCTCCCACAGTCCAAACACCTGCCGATTAGGCTAATTGGCATCCCAAATTGCCCTGTAGTGTATGAGTGTCTGTGTCTGTGGACTGGCACCCTGTCCAGATTGTACCCCGCTTGTGTCGTAAGTCTCCTGAGATAGGCTCCAGGCTCCCCGCGACCCTGAATACAGGATAAACCGGTATAGACGACGATGAGTGAGTGAGTCAAACAATACTCTGACATTTATGGCTAAGACTACACCGACTTGATTTTCTTCTACATTTCCTTGAAAAAATGCTCTTGTTATGTATCATCACCCAGGCGTCTTCAAGTTATTCCACAGTGGATGTAGAGATGAGCTCTGATTGGGCAGTCCCACGGTCTGGACCTTCTTCTTCTTAAGCCCTTCAGTTGTTGATTGCTTTGTGGAATTGGGATTCGCCAATGCGTTGGTGGAATCTTGGGTCATTATTGGGAAGGTGAACATAGATTTTCATACATTTTCTCGACGTTCAGCTGTTTTCCAGGGAACTGCACGTTATATCCTGCATGAAAATAAGGTCGCCGATGTTATCCCAGCCGGATACCGTGGGTCACACTGGCTAATTTTCACCCAACCGATGAATCCCGTATCAGTACTAGTCTTCTAGGTTTCTTGGAAGACTCCCGATACGCTTTCTCCTGACCACATCCAGGGCTTGGTGATGTCACCATGATGTCACTTCTGATCGTCTCTGATATTTGATGATGGCCTTTACAGTGTTCCAGGGTACATTATTGTCATTATTTCTTAGCCATTTCCTGACAACAGCATCATGTACATCCTTCATAAGATCTTTGAGGACCATGGCTTCACCAGGCAACTGACACCCAAGAAAATTTATTTCTTTGTGTTGAATCCAGATCACTTCCAGGGTGTTCAGAGTGTATGACAGTTACCATCCGAATGACTATTTGAACGTGCTCGACTAACACCGAGCACAGTTACACGCCCTGTTATTATGCAATCAGTTTATTTTCTGAAGTTCTTGTTTTTACTCTGTAAAACCTACACTGTTAACAGTCTTACAGTATGTGGACTTTTTATATCCACAATATATTCATGCTTTTCCACTCAATTATGAACAAAGTGTCTCGTGGGAGTTGATTTGTTCTTATGAATTCCTAACCAGCCGGGTAGAGTCCTACTACGAGTCTCGCCAGAGATCCTAAAATAAGGTTTGTGGACTTTCGGGGTTGATTAAAAGCTAGCGGTGTTGACGGCAGAACTGGGTCAGACAGGCTGAGCCGTTCATTCCACACACTGCTTTCATGATAGATGAAGAACAGATTTAGAGAAGAGCCTGGGAGGATGCTGATGGACACTGTATCGCTTCTCCTTTCTCCGCAGCGTGCGTGCTCTAGGCAGCGTATACTGTAGGTGATCATTAAGACCACGAACAAGAGAGAGAAAACAGATCTTCTACACATCTCTCATCAAACACAAGCGGTCTTCAGGGACCCAAATCCCTGACACAAGGTCAACAGATGCCCTTGTGACCTTCAGCACATCACACGAGCTGCCAGAGGCAACGAACGCTCCATCACGTTCCTTTTGATTGTTTCGGGGAGTGCTCTGATGCGCGGGGAACATCGACTTGTCGAGCTGCCTTTGTGAGATAAAAACAATTCCCTTTTCACCTGCAGGTGAGTGTTAGCGCCAGCCATGTTCCTGGAGGCTAAAGGAGTCGCGGTATCTGATGAACCATCTAATCAGTTACTGTCAGTTAGGGGGGGACCGGCCACGTCACCGTCACTGAAGACCAGACCGCTGTTTAAGTGCGTGCATGGTTTAAATTAATCATTTATACCCAACGCTATGTTGATGTCATTTTGTCAGAGGTGGGTAGTTACAAGTTACATTTACTTAAGCAACTTTAAAAAAATTCTTCTATGAGTAGTTTTACCACAGCATACTTTTCACTTTTACTTGAGTAGATTTGTGAGGAAGAGCTACTACTCTTACTGCGCTACATTCGGCTCCACTCGACTTTTCTAACCGTTTATACACTTTAGATATTCTTTGTGTTTGCCAGAGAAATGCAGCTGGCAGATCTACCACATGACTGTGTTTCACCAATCAGACGTAGCAACAACAATCACATGACTCCGCTTGACCAATCAGCCGAAGTAACAATAATCACATGGAGCGTGGGGGATGGGGGGAGGGGTTTGTCCTCAGCAGTGGTAGACAGTGAAGCAAACATGTCGCGGTTAGCTTAGCTGTTTTATTTAATGTTGCAATGTTAACATATATAATTAGCAAATAAACTAGAGGCTAGAAATGGTGAAGTGAGACTCTTGTGCACATGTTCTAATGTTAGATTCTGCTGAGAAAATCTGCTGAGTCATTCACAGGGCGACTGAATGTACAGTATATCTTACACAGGAACTAGTCAACACTCTTCAAACTTACACATGTTACCTACAGTAGGGATTTATTTCAAAAGCTTTATATTGTGACAAAAGTGAGATTAGGAAATGTGTGTTTCTTCATCCTTAATTTGCTATTTTGTAAAGATATTTAGTTTTATTCATTTATTTCATAAAATGTATTTCATTTATTTTATTATTTGGGAATATCGCAATTTGTACATTATTTTATCATTTTGTCTGACTGCTTACATAATTTCTAAAAAAAAAAAAAAAATCGGACATTATGATGAAACAGTTACTCAGTACTTGAGTATCTTTTCACCGAATACTTTTTTTTACTCTTATTTGAGTAATATTTTTGGATGACCACTTTTTACTTCTACTTGAGTGATATTATTTTGAAGTACAGCTACTCTTACTTGAGTAAAAATTTTTTGGCTTCTCTACCCACCTCTGCATTTTGTAATGTATTGTTCCTTTTATACTACATTAATTTACTAATTACTACTTATTTTTATTTATTAAGAACATAACACCATATTAACATTCCCTGATTGAATCAACACTGAAATCATCAGTCGACTCATCTTTTGAATCCACTTTCTTCCCCTGACTAATCAAATCATCTATCGCCGAATCCACTTTCTCCACCTGACGGATTGACATTTGTTTTTCTGACGAATCGACTCATCTGTCAGCTGATTCATCATTCTTTCTTCGTCTGAGACTTAGCTATCATCTAATACATTTTTTTTGTCTGCCAAAACAACTAATTTTTTTCTTTGTCTAAAGAATCGACTCATCTATCATCTGATGATTCATTTTTTTCTTAGTCTGATGGATCAACATTTCTTTGCTTGACGAATCGACTTATCTGTCAGCTGATGAATCGTTCTTTTCTATCTTTGTCTGAGGGATCGACTCAGCAGTGTCACGAGCTATCAGAGGGTAAGCACAGAAGCCTTAGCAGTTAGCACGTGTAGCGTGGATGGTAAACCCAAACGCGGAGTAGGCACGATAACCACGCAATTTGTCTAAGAACTCTCTTACACGAAGAGCTAGGATCGACACAAATAAATCCGCGTTCTAGCAACACACACTCAATCAAAGAAGCAACCCAAATCGGTGCGTACTCACAGAATAGTCGGCGAAGCGTCAGACAAGGCATGGGCGAACTCAATGACTGAGCAATGTGAAGCGCCATCTTGTGAAGCACCATTGGTGAAGTGATGAAAGGTTTGAGCTGGGAGGTGTGAAATACCGGATGTATCCGGAGCGCCGCAGGCAGCTGGAGCTGGTAGGTGACAGGATTGATACGGAGGGTGATGCGGTATGGACCGATGAACCTGGGTGATAGCTTCTTGGATTCCGTGTGAAGGTGAAGGTTTCTGGTTGAAAGCCATATTTTGTCACCTACATTGTACAATCGTCCCGGCGGGTGTCGACGGCGATGTTGAGTGGCGTAGCGGTTGTTGGCCTGTTGGATGGCGGCGTTTGCTTGGTTCCACAGCCGTCGACACCGGCGAACCAACTGTTGGGCTGACGGTACCTCAACCTCCGGTTCTTGATGATCGAAACATCGAAGGTTGGAAACTGTGGCATACCTCAAATGGACTGAGATTGGTGGCTGAAGAGACATGGAGATTGTGAGATAACTCAGCCCATAGGAGGTAGCGGGCCCAGGAGCGCTGGCGATCGGCAACAAAGCATCTCAGGTAGCGCTCCAGTTGTTGGTTGGTCCGCTCCGTCTGACCGTTAGTCTGGGGATGATAACCAGAGGATAGACTACAGGTGGAATTGATCAGACGGCAGAAGGCCTTCCAGAACCGGGCGGTGAACTGGGGCCCCCTGTCCGAGATGATGTCTTTTGGGAACCCATGCAGTCGGACTATGTGTTCTAAAATCAGCTCTCCTGTTTTTTTGGCTGACGGGAGTCCGGTGAGGGCCACCAGGTGCACGGCTTTGGAGAACCGGTCGACGATGGTTAAGATGGTGTTTTTCTCTTCGGCGGCCGGCAGGCCCGTGATGAAGTCAACGGCAATGTGCGTCCAGGGCCGATGGGGAACGGGGAGTGGTTTGAGTTCCCCCGGTGTCAGTTGGTTGGTATTCTTGGACCTGGCGCATACTGGGCATGCCTGGACGTACTCCTTGACGTCACTCGCCATAGATGGCCACCAGAAGACACGTCTGATAAATTGGAGGGTGCGGTTGGCGCCGGGGTGTCCGGATAATGGTGAGGAATGACCCCATCGCAACACCTCGGTCCTTACGGTGTTCGGCACATAGAGTCGCCCAGGCGGCACACCTGCCGGTGCGGTCTCCGTCGCCTGTGCACGGCGAACCCTCGTTTCCAGTTCCCAGTGAAGTGGTGCAATGATCTTGGTGGGTGTGATGGCAGGTGCGGTGTCTGCCCAGGGAACGTCCTCTTCGTGTTGTCGGGAGAGGGCGTCAGCTTTGGTGTTCTTGGACCCCAGGCGGTAGGATAGGTGGAAGTTATAATGTTCGAAAAATAGTGCCCACCGCGCCTGTCTCGGGTTGAGCTGTTTTAAGTTGCGGATGGTGATCAGGTTCTGATGGTCAGTCCAGACGATGAACGGCTCTCTGGCGCCCTGGAGCCAGTGTCGCCATTCTTCCAAAGCCCACTTTATGGCCAGCAGCTCGCGGTCCCCTACCCCATATCGCTGCTGAGTGGGGTAAAATTTTTTGGAAAAGGAAGTACAGGGATGTAGCTTCTGGTCTGGACCTCGTTGGGAGAGAACAGCCCCGGCGCCCACATCCGAAGCGTCCACCTCCACAACGAGTGGTTTAATTGCGTCTGGGTGCAGTAGAATTGGGGCGTTGGTGAACCGGTGGCATAGGTCATGAAAGGCGGTGATGGCGGCGGGGTTGAGGCTGAAGTGATGAGAAGAGGGTCGAGTCAGGGCGGTTAAAGGGGCGGCAACCGTACTGTAGTCCCGGATAAAGCGACGATAGAAGTTCACAAACACGAGAAACCGTTGAAGTTGCTTGAGGGTCTTGGGTAGGGGCCAATGACGCACAACTTCCAGTTTCTGCGGGTCCATGGCCACACCCTGGGGCGAGATGACAAAACCCAGGAACGTGGTGGAGCGCTCGTGAAAGGCGCATTTTTCCAACTTACAGTACAGTTGGTGGGCGAGTAATCTCTTAAGGACCGCTCTGACATGCTGGGTGTGTTCCTCGGCGGTGCGTGAATAAATAAGGATGTCGTCCAGGTAAACGAACACCCACCGCCCTAGCATGTCCCTAAGGACATCGTTGATGAACTGTTGGAAGGCGGCGGGTGCGTTGCAGAGTCCGAATGGGATGACCAAGCTCTCGTAGTGTCCAGTAGGGGTGATGAAAGCCGTCTTCCACTCATCGCCCTCTCTGATGCGCACCAAGTTGTAGGCGCTCCAGAGGTCCAACTTTGTGAAAATGGTGGCGCCAGAGAGGGCGTCCAGGGCTGAGTTGGTAAGAGGCAAAGGGTGTCTATTCTTAATGGTGATGTTATTAAGCCCCCGATAATCGACACAGGGACATAAGTCGCCCCCTTTCTTCTTCACAAAGAAGAACCCCGCGGTGGCAGGCGAGGAGGAGGGCCGGATGGTGCCGTGGCAAAGGGCGTCAGAAACATATCTCTCCATCGCCTGCATCTCAGCGGCGGAGAGGGAGTAAAGATGGCTGCGGGGGCGGACCGAGCCCGGCTGAAGTTCGATCGTCAGGTCATAGAGGCGATGAGGAGGAAGATGTGTGGCTCGTCTCTTGCAGAATACTTCAGCCAGGTCTCGGTAGGTGACGGGGATGGCGTTGGTGTCGGGTGCCTCGGACTCCCTAGAACACGTCCGAGCCGGAGCCCGCAGGCAGAGTTCGGTGCAGGTCGGCCCCCACTGCAGGATCCGGTTTTGCATCCAGGAGATGAGGGGGTCATGTTGGAGCAGCCAGGGGTGTCCGAGGATGATGGGTGGCGATGAAATGGAGGTGAGGTGGAACTGGATCCGTTCGTGATGTTGGCCGATGACAAGGGTGAGCGGCTGAGTCTGAGTGGTGATGGGGCTGGAGGAAAGGGGCCGACCGTCGACAGATGTGATACGAACGGGCTGGGATAACGCCTCAAGTTCCACTCCCAGTTCTTTGGCAAATGAAGAGTCAATAAAGTTACCTGCGGCACCGGAATCGATGAACGCAGTACTTCCGACCCGTTTGTGGCCAAACCGGAGGTGTACTTGGACCGTGAGACGAGAATTATTGGGTGTCGTGACCGAGAGGTGGAGGGGGCCTGAGCATTTCCCGGGCGAAGTGGACAGAGGGCCCTGTGGTGTGCCCCTGACCCACAGTAGGCGCAGAGCCCTTCTCTGAAGCGTCGTTCCCATTCTGCAACGGTCAAGGAGGCGCGTCCTAGTTGCATGGGTTCCCCAGCTCCGGTGTTAACCACGGCGGGAGGTGGAGGTCCGACGGGTGCCATGGCGGCGGAGGTGAAGGAGGGACGAATATCAGGAACCGGGGCGTGAGAGTATGAAGGTGACGTAGTGGGTGGCAGGGTCCAGGGAGCTGGCCTCGGACGAGAGAGCAGGCGCTGGTCAATGCGGAGGGCGAGCTGAATCAGTCCTTCCAGCGTGGCGGGAATCTCTCGTCCGGCGAGTTCATCTTTGATCCGTGAGGCCAGTCCCTCGTTGTAGGCCGTCCGGAGGGCGGCGTCTCCCCAGGTGGTCTGCACGGCCACTGTGTAGCGACTCACGGACTACCCTCCCTGCCGCAGATGATATAATTTGGTGTCGGTCTCCACCTCAGCAGCAGGATGTTCAAATGTTAGTTTCAGTTGACAGGTGAACTCTTCGTATGAGTAGGCCGTGCCTGAATCTGATCTGAGGACCGCCGTGGCCCACTCAGCTGCCTGCCCGGATAGCAATGAGACGAGAAGTCGGTCTGTGGAGTATTTGGTGGAATTAAACTCAAACACAAGATCCAATGCGGTTAGAAAGACACTGCACCTCCCATCTGTGCCATCCCACTTATCCGGTAGAGCTATGAAAACATCAGAAGGGGGGTGGGGTGGCGGTGCCGCAGCCACTGCGATGGGCATGGCAACAGCCGAGTGAGCAGCCACCCCGCGGAGGGTCGCGTTCTCCTGCCGTAGCTCCGCCACCTCGCGGCGCAAAGCCGCGACGTCTTGGAGGTCCTTTTGGAGAGACGCGACTTCTCCACGGAGCTTATTGATCAGCTCGGCATGCTGGTCAACCACATCAGAGAGGCGAGCAAACTCCGCTGGGTTTACTGCTTTAGGCTCAGTCATTCTGTCACAAGCTATCGGAGGGTAAGCACAGAAGCCTTAGCAGTTAGCCCGTGTAGCGTGGATGGTAAACCCAAACACGGAAGCAACGCGAGTAGGCAGGATAACCACGCAATTTGTCTAAGAACTCTCTTACACGAAGAGCAAGGATCTACACAAATAAATCCGCATTCTAGCAACACACACTCAATCAAAGAAGCAACCCAAATCGGTGAGTACTCACAGAATAGTCGGTGAAGCGTCAGACAAGGCATGGGCAAACTCAATGACTGAGCAATGTGAAGCGCCATCTTGTTTCCTTTTATGCTTCCTGAAAACCCAACCGTATTACTTCCGGGTCCTAGTGCCGGTCGTGTTACGAGTGTGCATGACAAGCTGTAATCTAACAATTTTTTTTTCTTTGTCTGCCGAACCAACTCAGCCGTCAACTGGCGAATCAACTTTTACTTGTATGAAGAATCGAATATCATCTAGTGAATCAGTCTCCTTTGAATGATCAATTGATTCATCTATCATCTGATGTTTAATTTTTTTCTTTGTCTGATGAATCGACTCAGCTATCATCTGACGAATCAATGTTTCTTTGTCTGACGAATAATTTTTTTCCTTGTTTGACGAATTGACTCATCTATTATCTGATGAATCAGCGTTTCTTTGTTTGACGAATCGACTCAGCAATAGTCTCACAAAATGACTCAGCTGTCGACTGCCGCATCAACTTTTGTTTGTCTGTCTGACTCGGCAATCATCTGATAATTTTTTTTTTTATGTCTGACGAATCGACTCAGGTGCCATTTGACGAATCAACATTTCTTTGTCTGATGAATCGACTATAAACTGCTATAAACTGACAGTTTTTTCTTTGTCTGATCAAATTAGCAATTGTATGACAAACCAACACTGAAATTATCAGATGAATCGACTCATCCATCACCTGACGAATAAACTTTTCTTTTCTGATGTACAAGCTCATAAATAGACGTGGATATACTGTACAGTGTACTTGGCTGATCATTTGACGAGTCGATCACCATCTGATGATTTGACTCTTGATGAGTCTTTTGGCGGAAAAATCTTTTTGAATCAGATGTAGCTCAGTGGTTAAGGTATTAGACTGCAGTTCACAAGGTCCCAGGTTCAAATACCACGACCACCAAGTTGTCCCTCTTGAATGAGGCCCTTAACCCCCAAATGCTCAGCTGTATAATGGGATAAAAATATAAGTCGCTCTGGATAAGAGTGTCCGCCAAATGCTGAAATATAGATTTGAGTAATCGATTCAGCTGCTGTCTTACAGTACGAATCATTTCGTCAGTCAGACAAAGAAGGTTATTCAAAGGCCTGGCTATAGTACACATTTATTATAGTAGAAATAGACTCGACTGTAGGACGAATCGACTTGTCTGATAAATTGTCCAAGTCGTCTGATGTGTCCACTCGTCTGAGGTCTGACGGAATATCTCGGCTGTCATCTAGCAAATCGACCCAGCTACGGTCTGACGAGTCGAGTCAGCTGTGATCTGATGTATTGAATTTGCCGCGCGTTTACGGTCTGGCCGAAGTACGGTATTGTGAAAGGATTCAGCTATTGTCTGGGACATCGACTCTATGGCGATGGTGTGACAAATTGACTCATCTATGTTCTCATGAATCGAATCAGCCATGGTTTGATGGATTGCCTTGGCCGCGGTCTTATGAATTTGCTTAGCCGTGTTCTCGAGAAACGACATGTGTCTACCGAGTCAGTGCCAGTCGATTGAAGCGGTATGTCGCGCACTAGCCTTGCCTACAAAACGAATTAACTCAGCTACTACAGTACGTTATAAAATTTCATCCTATCGCGTGAATATCAAGCTTCCTGTGAGCCAGCTCGAACACCTTTTCACACAGAGCCGCGTACGGTCTAACAATACACACATGCCCTTTAACAGCCTTCGGACACTGTCCGTTTGGTTCGTTGATTGACAGCAGCACGAGAGGATGATTATCGGGGCACGGCCTTGTTCAGCCGCTCTGCAGGGTCCGGGCGGCGGCCTGCTGAGTCTGATCTGGCGATTACGCACTCTGATTGGCAGCTGAATGGACTTTCTAATCGGATTGAACGCTTTGAGAGACGGAGCATTGTGCTGGATGAAAGGAGGAACGGCTAGATTTCCAAACACACATCCATGCGCGTGGGCTTACATGCCTCTGCACACACACACACACACACACACACACACACACACACACGCAAACACACATATATCTCACAAATCTCATAAATTATTTGCAGGCTGAGCTTGATCTGCGCTGGATTTGAAATAACCTGCTTAGGTTTTCAACCACATGAGCTTAATGAGAGCAGGAGGCTCTGAGACGGAGCTCAAGGTGACTGCCGGCGCTGGTCAGTACAGAACGCTCCTGTCCCTGCCATCTCTGGCATAACATTACACATTGCCACCGTGGCAGCTCGCCAAGCCAATATGGCTTTTTATTTTTCCTCGGCTCATGTGGCTTCGTGCCAGCAGTGGTAAAGAGGGAGCTGAAGTACATGAGGTGACCTCCATGTGTCTCCCTCCCTCATTATCCCCTCTCTCTCTCTCTCTCTCTCTCTCTCTGTGTGCGTTACTGGTTGTGCTACTTTCTCCCTGGACTGAAATCAGGATATCTGGCTTTTTTTCCTCTCAAACAGTCGGAGAGGTCGATGAAATCCCAGAGAATTCTATTTCTTTTCCTAGATGCCTGGGTATCACATCCATCATCACGCTGTCTGACATCACATGCTCTAAATTACCAATCTCCCTCTCTCTCTCTCTCTCACACACACACACACACACACACACACACACACACACACACACACACACACACACACACAGTTAGTTCTGCTGGAAACAGGGCAGATAGGTCTGTGTTATACACTTAGCAAAACATGCTTCATAGATAGATAGATAGATAGATCTGCGCAAATGTCTATAATCGAAAATAAAATCCGAATAAACCACCAAATCACGAGCATTTTTATTATGGTAAGATTGAACCCTTAACAGGCGACACGGTGGTGTAGTGGTTAGCACTGTCGCCTCGCACCTCCGGGGTCTGGGTTCGATTCCCGCCTAAATGTGCAAGGGGTTTGCGTGTTCTCCCTGTGCTTGGTGGGTTTCCTCCGGGTACTCCGGTTTCCTCCCACAGTCCCACAAATTAGGTTAGGCTAATTTGTGTTCCCAAATTGCCTGTAGCGTGTGAATGAGTTTGTGCGTATGCCCTGCGATGGATTAACCTCCTGTCCAGGGTGTACCCCCACCTTGTGCCCTAAGTCTCCTGTATAGACTCCAGGCCCCCCCGCGACCCTGTATACAGGATAAAGCAGTATAGACAAGGAATTAATGGTAGTCTTTATTTATAATACAGTATATAACTAATGCAAACTAATACAAGGGTCATTAAATACAACATATGGTTTTACTCGCTCACTCACTCATCATCTATACCGCTTTGTCCTGTATACAGTGTCGCAGGGGGCCTGGAGCCTATCCCAGGAGACTTAGGGCACAAGGCAGGGTACACCCTGGACAGGGTGCCAATCCATCACAGGGCACACACAGGCAATTTGGAAACGCCAGTTTTCATTTTAATCTGCATGTCTTCGGAATGCAGGAGGAAAGAATCTGCATTAAGAAGGAGTCTCCAGTGTCAGCAGCTAAGACGCAGGAAGAAACACCCTGTGACTGATTAATTTCCTTTTACAGCACACCTTGAAGTGTTTTATTCCTTAAGCCGGACCGGACATGAGCAAGAGCTCGTTTATAAAATCTACAGAAATAAAAAGATGCTCAAGCCACAGCCTCAGCATCACGCTGGCTTCCTTGTCACCATCCAGTTCTGGCCAGGAGGAAAGACAGCGTTAATGAGTGCACACACGGAGTCCTCGGGGATGCTTCAGGAGGACACTCAGGATTAAACGACGCTCCCGGTGGTGGCAGCGCTGTCGCGGACCACACGCGCGAAAGTGCGGCGAGAAGATGCCGACATAACGAGAGACAACGGATGGCGGGATTCCTCGACATACGGACCGAGGTTTGAGACTGGGAGGTCTTCAAAGTGCTCCCCATTTTTCTGCCATATGGTACCGCTAATTGCTATTTTTTTTCTCTCTCTCTCTCTCTCTCTCCTTCTAGCTCTTTCGAGTAAGCACCGTGTGGGTGGAAGACGGGGAAAAAGTGAGACACGGACAATACCATCCTGAAGCTCATTTGGAATCGGAAAAGAAAAGGCAACCAGTGATAGATGCAAATGAAATCAGGAGATCTTGTTCATTAAAATCCACCCAGAGATGCATAATGTACACGCAGAGCAGAGTGTGTAGCGCTTAAAACTCGGCTAAGTGACAACAGACTGCTGGGAAATCAGAAAAAAAATGAATGTGCATATCTCAGACATAATGAAGAAAATATAGACAGAATGATTAGAAATATAGCAAAGAAATGCATGTGTGTGTGTGTGTGTGTGTGTGTGTGTGTGTTAGTGGGTGGAGACGTGCACACGAGAGACAGGTGTTCATTAGCAAGAGTTTAAAGACGTAGAGCGGCGCATTTGAATGTATTCGGAAGGGAGTGAATGTGACCATTTAGGATTTTTATGCACTAAAGGGGGACTAAATGCACCTTATTCACTCTTATACACACTCTCTCACACACACACTGAGAAATGCTAATCTGTTCGTATCAAAGACGTGGAACAAGTTAGTCTGATTCGCGCGTCAAAATCTTTCCATTCAAAAGAAAAAACAAGAACAAAAACTGCTGATTTTTGAAAGATCCATGTTTTTTCCTCTCCGAAACATTTCACATTTTTAGGAATGATTTGGGTAACCACCTGAATCCCCACGGCACGGTACCGGAACTATTCCAAAATGCGGATCGATTTCATGATGCAAGTAGGAGGAGCTTTCTCTAGGATGAGGGGCGGGGACTAGACATGGGTTAAACCTTAACATATTGTTAGCAAGTAAGGAATTTTTCTACAGAGCCAAAAATGCTGCTTATGCTCAGCTTAACATGTGAAGCAGCTCTTCTGGATACACTAGTGATCACGATACACAGTAGGAGATGAGTCATAACACAGCAGAGGGTGCCAATATTTTAATCGCAATGAAAATGAGGTTTTATGAAATTTCGCGCAATATATCACTTCCTAGGGGGCGACATGGAGTGAAGTGACCGGCCTCACCTATTTTATTTTTTTACATTTTTAACTTCATAAGACAAAAAAAAAAAGTTTATGATCATGCAATATAAAAGCAATATGACACTCGAGGGAGTGCTGTTGTTCTGAATATCAGCACGGTCGAATGTGTGATGTAGCCTGAATACTGAAATATACAGTACAGTATATCACAGCCTGACGTTCAATACAACAGCACGACCGCAAACATCATTTATTATCAACAGATGATGATTTGTTTCTTTATTATGCTCCGCCCACACGTATCCTAACGAGGCTGGTGGAACTGACTAACCGCGACTGGCAGAGCTGACGACTAAGAGTTCGCGTAATTAACAGGGATGAGTGTAGTTTGTAAAAAGTGTTAAATGGAAAGCTAGTGCGCTGTCTAGTGTGTAAAATCCCTCGTCTCACACACACACACAAACCTCTAGCGCCCTTGATCAGGAGTTGGACAGCAATTTGGGATTCAGCCTTGCGTTAAAAGCTAGTTAGCTTTGTATGTCGTGTTAGCCATGAACGAAACGACACGTACGGTTTAGAAGCGATTACTGCAGGGGCGGCGTGTTGATTATCGTGACGTTATCATGTGTGTGTTCTTGCTGACAGAGCTTCTGTGACTGGGTTTGAATGTGGGTTTTGGCAAGCAGCTGCTCTCCACCTACAACACGTGCACTATAGAGCTCTATAAACACTTGGGGGCGACGTGGAGCGAAGAGATCATCCTCACTTTTAAAGTCTTGTGGTTTGGCCATGTCATTTGTATTCAGCTTTTCATCTCACTGGAAACTAATATATATATATATATATATTGTGTACCCTGAAGCCCTTTGCTTTGTTTTTTCTCCAGTTTCTTGTGATTTATTGGCTCTATACACTCACGCATCTGTTTACACAGTGTGTAAAATCCTTCCCTGGTCAATCAAACCCACAAACACTGATATACACGAGGCTAACGATGCGTTTAACTGCAAGGAATTTAACTCGGAATTTTCCAACCTCCCAGTAGGAATGACCAAATATGGAATTTCCCGCTCGGAAAATCTGGAAATCCAACTTGATTTCAAGTACTGTACGTAAAAATGGCTTTCCCAAGAAAAAAACACTACAATCGTATTTGTACGGATAAATCCAGAACACGGCCCATACACGTGGCTTATGCGAATAATACAGAATTCGCATGCACGGGACTCGCCTGACACGCCGTCAATCTCCTCACGCCACATCTGGTTACCATGGAGACCACCGCTCACACCTTCAACATGTTAATTACACACTGTAACACATTTTTTTTTTCTTTTAGCGGAAAATGATAAGCTATGATGGAAGAAGAATGCAAATTGGGTCAGAACTGCAAATTCAGACCGGGTTTAATACGTGGAGCAAAAGACGTACAGTAGAAAGCTTCCAAAAAAAACAAAAAAAACAAGATAAAATCGTTAATAGTCTTTATAAAAGAACAAGGAAGAACAAGGAAGAAGAAAAGACAAGGAGGTGGTAGGAAGGAGGTGGGTGGGGGTGAGAGGGTGGGGCGCTAGGGGGGGCTCTAACTATATACCACACGCAATCCATTATTTCCATCATTATTTATCCATTGTGGTGATAATTGCTGTTACATTGTTGCCGAGAAGAACGAGAGAGTTCATATTGTCTGTAATTAAAATGAGTTCGTGCTCAGACATGACGAAGACAAAAGGGAAAATAATGGAGATGTTTTCAGCGGGACGTGTGATGACAGCAGATCTGTAATTACCCAGGATTTTTGGGAACGTTCTCGCAGTAATGCGTGAAGGTTCCGTTTTTGTCGTTTGTCGCTGCTATCATGTAAACATAGACGCCATACAGGATTACATCGGGATTTGGAAAAATATAGGGGGAAAAAAACACATTACGACTTTTTCATTAAATATCATTTTAAGTTAATTTCTCCATTCTGATTGGTCATCTAGGATGCGTGGCCAAAAGTTTTGAGAATGACACAAATATTCGTTTTCACAAAGTTTGCTGCTAAACTGCTTTTAGGTCTTTGTTTCAGTTGTTTCTGTGATGTACTGAAATATAATTACAAGCACTTCATACGTTTCAAAGGCTTTTATCGACAATTACATGACATTTATGCAAAGAGTCAGTATTTGCGGTGTTGGCGCTTCTTTTTCAGGACCTCTGCAATTCGACTGGGCTGCTCTCAATCAACTTCTGGGCCAAATCCTGACTGATAGCATCCCATTCTTTCATAATCACTTCTTGGAGTTTGTCAGAATTAGTGGGTTTTTGTTTGTCCACCCGCCTCGTGAGGATTGACCACAAGTTCTCCATGGGATTAAGATCTGGGGAGTTTCCAGGCCATGGACCCAAAATTTCAACGTTTTGGTCCCCGAGCCACTTAGTTCTCACTTTTGCCTTATGGCACGGTGCTCCATCGTGCTGGAAAATGCATTGTTCTTCACCAAACTGTTTTTGGATTGTTGGAAGAAGATGCTGTTGGAGGGTGTTTTGGTACCATTCTTTATTCATGGCTGTGTTTTTGGGCAACATTGTGAGTGAGCCCACTCCCTTGGATGAGCAGCAACCCCACACATGAATGGTCTCAGGATGCTTTACTGTTGGCATGACACAGGACTGATGGTAGCGCTCAGCTTTTCTTCTCCGGACAAGCCTTTTTCCAGATGCCCCAAACAATCGGAAAGAGGCTTCATCCGAGAATATGACTTTGCCCCAGTCCTCAGCAGTCCATTCGCCATACTTTTTGCAGAAGATCAATCTGTCCCTGATATTTTTTTTTTGGAGAGAAGTGGCTTCTTTGCTGCCCTTCTTGACACCAGGCCATCTTCCAAAAGTCTTCGCCTCACTGTGCGTGCAGATGCGCTCACACCTGCCTGCTGCCATTCCTGAGCAAGCTCTGCACTGCTGGCGCTCCGATCCCGCAGCTGAATCCTCTTTAGGAGACGATCCTGGCACTTGCTGGACTTTCTTGGATCCCCTGAAGCCTTCTTAACAAGGATTGAACCTCTTTCCTTGAAGTTCTTGATGATCCTATAAATTGTTGATTTAGGTGCAATCTTAGTAGCCACAATATCCTTGCCTGTGAAGCCATTTTTATGCAACGCAATGATGGCTGCACGCGTTTCTTTGCAGGTCACCATGGTTAACAATGAAAGAACAACGATTTCAAGCATCAGCCTCCTTTTAACATGTCAAGTCTGCCATTCTAACCCAATCAGCCTGACATAATGATCTCCAGCCTTGTGCTCGTCAACATTCTCACCGGAGTTAACAAGACGATTACTGAAATGATCTCAGCAGGTCCTTTAATGACAGCAATGAAATGCAGTGGAAAGTTTTTTTCGGGATTAAGTTAATTTTCATGGCAAAGAAGGACTATGCAATTCATCTGATCACTCTTCATAACATTCTGGAGTAGATGCAAATTGCTATTATAAAAACTTAAGCAGCAACTTTTCCAATTTCCAATATTTATGTAATTCTCAAAACCTTTTGGCCACGACAATACTAGGGACCGTGGAGGCCAATGGTAACCATTGTATTTAGTCCCATTTGTACAACCTCTGGTCAACATTTCCTCACTACGGACGATTTGGGAACGCTGCTTAGCCAACTATCTGCATGTCTTTGGACTGTGGGAGAAAACCAGGGAACCCAGAGTGAACCCACCAAGCAGAGGGAGAACATGCAAATTCTGTGCACACAGACCCGATGTGGGAATCGAACAGAGGACCTGGAGGTGCAAGGCGACAGTGCTAACCACTACACCACTTTGCGTCTACATTGATACTGAAAACAAATGACGTACTGTAAAACCATTGATAATGTAAATGTTTTCTAGAAGATGTTTATTTAGGATTCATGGGACGAATCAAAAGTGTTAATATTATGTAGTCGCCAGCGATTGAGATTAAAGTTTTCATCCACCGGAAAGTCTTTGCTTTCTTGGTAACATGACATTTTTTTTTGTTTTGTTTTTTATCTTGTTAACCTCAAAAGAGAGGTCTATGATGAAGCAGTATCGTACTCAGAGGAGTGCTGTTGTACTGAATATCAGCACGGGGGGGTGGGGGGGGGGGGGTGGAACGGTGTGATGCAGCCCGAATACTGATGATATCACGCCCATGTTGAAATTCAGTACATCAGGCGGCATTCATTATCAACAGGTTATGATTTGTTTCTTTATTTAACCAGATATTCCCAGAGGGACACCCGAGGTGCTGAGTGATGCACACAGTTAAACCTTCCAGTGCTGTCATGCTCTATACAGTATCATCAGTCGTCGAGGTTGCAGTATTGTCGTCGAAACTAAATGTTGTGTAATTACACTCACTCATCATCTATACCGCTTAATCCGGCATTCAGGGTCACGGGGGGCCTGGAGCCTATCCCAGGAGATTTAGGGCACATGGTGGGGTACACGCTGGACAGGGTGCCAATCCATCGCCTACATGGAGAACATGCATACACCATGCACACAGAGACCTGAATCGAACCCGGACCCTGGAGGTGCAAGGCCTCTACACCACCGTGACTCCTGGTCTAATTACAATAATATTTAATATATAGAACAGTTTAGAGCCTCTATAACATACCGAAGCAACTAGTTCAACACTGAATTTAAAGACATACCAAATAATAAAGTGATAGCTAGGTAGAGTGTCAGCTTTTTATGACTTTATGACAAGTGTAACTTTCTTCTTTTTTTTTTTTTTACAGTAATTATGTAAAAGCACCTAGCTGTTGTTTTTTTTTTTTTTTTTTTTTTTACATAATCACACATGAAACATTTAGATTTTGTGTAATTCTCATTTTAATATCATCAATTTTGCTCAGAGTTGCTAGGATTATTTTAATATATAATAGATAAACATATTTATCATTTCCAGGTAGATACAATGTTTTGAAATGTCTTTGAGTGCCATATTCACATGTTTGGGAGATTAAGGAGTTCCTGGGAGGCCGGCGCTTCAGCACTAGTGAAACACTGGGATAAGTGCATTAGTGTAGCAGGGGATTATATAGAGAAATAAAGAGAGTTTTTAACTCTTATAACTGTGTTCTGTTATTCTGTATAATCAAAAGTCCTGGTTTGCCTTGAACCCCCATTGTAGTTTTAAAAGACGTGATTATCATTCTATCCTTATTTGGCTCCTGGGGCTCTTCTTCGCTTTACAGAGTCAGCTCTTCAGCAGATTAGACACACGTCACGCTGAACACACCCCTCCCTCTCCGTCACTTCATCGTATTCCTGAACTCCGATTCCTCTTTCTCATTTCCACCCTTCCTTCTAATTGTCCCTTGGTTTTATTGCTACTCGTGCTATTTCTCATCACATCCCGTCACTATCATGTCTAGAATTCTCTCTGGTTTTTTCTTCTTCTTTTTTTCCTAGAAACCCTGTGTCCTTTTCTCTAATCATGTTGGTCAATAGTGTGAGCATCCGTGCGACAGAAATAGAGAAAACAACGCTGACGTGGGTGAAATTATGAAGCGCTAATAAAAACTCTGACCTTGTGATCTGTCCATGCAAATTTTAACACACACACACACACACACACACACACACACATACATCCTTGCTTTACTATCCTTATCCTTAAAATCCTAGCCCTAACCACAATGTCTCTCTAAGGCTTTTTGTTTGTTTTTTGTTTGTCTGTTTGTTTGTTTTCTTTTAAACAATAAAAAAATAATTTAATCTGTATAAATCTTTGCAAAATGTCCCCACAAGGTGAAAACTGCCATTTCTCATCGCCAGATTTCTTAAAAACAACTCGTCCGTAAATAATATCACCTTGGACATAATGTCAGAAATGAAAAATATCCTCGTTCATAATAAATGACCCTATGACTGTGCAAGCTTAAAATACGTGACATGTGAATATCATGACGTTTATCGTACAGTTAAACACGCTACGTCATTTTAGTGCATCCTGTGATGTCATGAGCGTGCACTCTAACAAACACCAGTGTAAAGGCTCGCTCCAAGGCTACCAAGTGCACT
Source organism: Clarias fuscus (assembly GCA_030347435.1). Lineage (NCBI taxonomy): Eukaryota > Metazoa > Chordata > Actinopteri > Siluriformes > Clariidae > Clarias > Clarias fuscus. The sequence continues at coordinate 4,587,790 of CM059229.1, forward strand.
AAACAGTACATACAGCATCTTGCATGTATCTACGTTTTCTATTTCATTCCTAATCTCTGGAGTCGTTGCAATGCAATGACCTGCTCTTATAACTTTAGGATTGAGCTCCTGTTCCGTGCTGCTCCTGAGAGGATGTGCTGCGTCATGCTACAGCACTGAGCCGAGGTCACCTTAAGAGAAAGCGTGCATCATCAGCACCTACCCTGCAGCCTCTGCATCACGCTGGCGATGTCCCTGGCCGATCGTCCATAGTGCCGGGCAGATGCCATCCCGTGCCAGGCGCAGACGCAGGCTCTGGCTCTGACTCCAGCTCCGATCAGCGATCAGCTCAAGAGGGTGTCTGTAAGATCAGACATCTGCCGAGACGAAATGATGAAAAAATGTTGATGCTCTCTTACGTCCTCTGAAGTTGTGCTTCTAGCTTCAGCAGACTGCAGCCTCTCTGCACTCCTGTTCTGTCTCTCACCAGTGCACGCACACGCACACACACACACACACACACCCAGAATGGTATTATTTGTAATCACTGCCACCTTGTGTGCAATCAGAGCACAGCTCACACTCACACACTCACAGGTTATCATGTGTACAGTATGTATGTGTTAGGAATTGAACACCGTGCTGTTTTACTTACACATCCTCAAGCGGATTATTTTGCCTCAGCAACAAATTCTGGAGTGTTTTATTCCTTTTATATTACAGCAATTTACCCTTGATTGTTAATGATTAATTAAAGGACAAAATATTAAATAACATCGTATTACAGTTACACTTGTACTGTGGAAAACCCACAAAACATGTCCATGTTCTCACTTATGTTATAGAAGCTATAAACAGAATATCCTTCACCAGCGTCTCTATTATTATTATTATTATTATTATTATTATTATTATTATTATTATAAAGAATGTACGTGCAATAAATTAGTAAATAAATTGAATTGAGTACAAGTCCATTTCTTAATAATAATAATAATAATAATAATAATAATAATATTTATTATAATATTGTATTTTTTATTTAACTTTTTTCTATGTAAATCCCATATTATTCTTATTGTTATTATTAGTAGTATTAGTAGTATTTTCCATTAATATATTACTTCTTATTTATAATTATTAAAAGCTATAAAGATAACAAAAATGATAACATTTATATTTTACAAAATCATATGTCATGTCCCTATTCTTCTTCTTCTTCTTATTATTATTATTATTATTATTATTATTATTATATAATTTGCAAGATTGTGGTGCTTTCCATTCATAATTGTTATTGTAAATTATATATAAAATATTTTATTATTTTTAAATACTTATCTATTATATTATATTATTATCATGATGATTATGCCAATGATGTTTATTATTATTATTATAATTTTTCTTCTTCTTCTTCTTCTTATTATTATTATTATTATTATTATAACTATTATTATTATTTTTCAAAATGTTTTGCTTCTTATATATTATTTTTTTAAATGATATAGAAAATTATTACTTTTTAGTACAAATAAAAAAACTATTATTATTATTATTATTGTTGTTGTTGTTATGTTATATAATTTGCAAGATTGTGGTGCTTTCTTTTTAGGGCCCAAGCACTATGACATCAGCCCTATGTCATCATAGTGTGTGAAGGGCCCTCTTGTTATAATTGTTATTGTAAATTATATATATATATTTTTACTTATCTCTTTTATTCCCATATTATTATGATGATTATACTGTTAATTATTATTATTATTATTATTATTATTAATAATAATAATAATAATTTTATTATTATAACTATTAATATTATTTTTCAGAATGTTTTGCTTCTTATTTATTATTGTTAAAAGTTATATGGAAAACTTTTATATGGAAAATTATAAAAAAATATAAAAAATTATTTAAAAAATTATAATATAATATAAATATAAATAATAATAATAATATAATATAAATAATAATAATAAAATAATAATAAATAATAATAATAAATAATAATAATATATATAAATAATAATAATAAAATAATAAATAATAATAATAATAATATAATATAAATATAAAATTATAAAAAATTATAAAAAAATTTCCTGAATATTTCCATTAGCTTACTACATATTATTGATAAAAAATTTGGAAGAAATGTTTTTTTTTCTTATTCTTTATGCCCTTGTTGTTCTTTTTGTTGTTGTTGTTGTTGTTGTTGACACTGTTACTATCATCATTGACTTTTTACAATAAAATTTCAAAAGTTTTTACATTGAAATGGCTTTCCTGGAATTTACTGCATGATATTTATTCTTCTTATTATAATTTGTATTCTTATTCTTCTAACTGGCAGTTAGACAATTTTATCAGCGCGTGTTGCTGCAGTAATAGTTAGGTTTGCAAAATCACTGGACAGTAAAGATCCTGTGAGAAGGATTTTTTTCATACTGCAGGGTTTTGTGCTGCAGAGGCCTCATTATGGTTAATAGCTGATATTAAACCTGATATTGAATGATTAATAACACACACAGCAGCCGAAATCCATGCAGAAAACATTCTCTTTACCCATAGAGGGAAATTCAGTGTGATTTTTCAGCGGCTCTGCGCTAACACTCAGATCACGTTATGGCACACAGGCGCAAAGGGGAGGGACTACGTACAGTGTGGGGGGGGGGGGGGGGGGGAGGAAAAAGGACTGCTGACTTCGCCTCTTTCTTTCAGCAATGTGACCTCTAAAGGGAGCGCTCTCTGTGGACGCGGGGTTTCTACTGCAGAGAGGAGGAGAGGAACATACTGAGGGTACATCATCATCATCTGAATCTTATCTGCACACACACACACACACACACACACACACACACACACACGCGCGCGCGCGTCTACTTCACTAAAGCAAAGCCCTAAGAAAGAGCCGTCATCAGCATAATACCGAAAAGCTCATTAGACTCCTGACGTGCAGTACTACACACACACACACACACACACACACACGCACACACACGCACACACTGGCATAACACAGCGCAATGTGGGCAATGCAGCGTAGCAACTCTTTCAGCTCACTTCATACCATTTCATTTGTATTCTGCTGGCTGAGCGTACAGCATGTCCTGACAGTGTGCCTCATTTGCGCAGACAGATTAGAGCCTCGGTTCTCATGCTGGGGTCCGGGGATTCAGATCGACCAGAAGATTTATTTATTCAATCATTTTCTATAACAGCATCCCACGACAGAAGTGTAACTACAAATCACAGGTTTATATCAATACCAGATTTTAAATACTGCATTGTTTCTATAGCAACAATAAATAATCCAATTTCCCATCCATCGGCTATACCATGTGCTCGGAGATCTCAGGCCACCAGGTGAGGGAAGCAAGAGGCGCAGGAAGCGGAGGTGAGATTTCAATCATCGATCCTGGAGAAATGAGGCTACGGTTCTAACCGCTAAGACACCATGTTGCGTAAGAAGATTGTAGTAGATACTGTATGGGCAGGTTTTTTGCTTATTAAACATTCATGGAAGGAGAGTCGAGCGTCAGCACTTTTAAAATGTTCCACAACATAAAAATGTAACTAGAATCAGGAAATTATATTAGATTATATTACATTACACTTTTTTTTATTACATTTACTATTACAGTATATACACTATCCTCATCTGGCAAACTGCTGTGCTGTCAGTTAGCTAATCATCAACTCCACTTGTATGATGTGGATTATTTTCCTAAAACAGCACAACACCAAGCTTTGCATTGACTGTACAGACCTAATCAATGACTTCTACTGTATTTATGTGATGAACATCGATTACAGTCCTTTTGGCCCAAACACAGTATGGGTGCTGATTTATATATATATATTTTTTGTTTGTTTGTTTGTTTGTTTGTTTGTTTGTTTGTTTTTTGTTTTGTTCATATACTACAGAAAATGTGTGCAGCCAATGAAGCTACTTCTGAACTTTATACAACATGTAAGTGACTGATCTCGCTTCCCTAAAAATTTCATTAAGCCGTTTTGGAGAGATGATTTTATATGAGCCCCAAAAATGGCCGCTTTTCAGCGTTATACTGTCTCGCTTCTAACAATCATCATTTCAAATGTAAATTATTCATATTGCTTTATGAATATTGATATGTTACGAGTATTGACCTGTAACAGTTGTTGAAGGATGAACAATTTAGGAATTTTTAACAATGAAGGATTTCCCCCCCCTGTAGTGTCCGTAACCATGTCAAATTCATGTTGCAATAACTCATCAGTATTGCATTTTAGAATAATACACTTTTTCAGGTTTGTGTCTTTTCGTGTGAAATCTAAATCGGCCGAGTTTCATCTGAATGACAGTTAAGATCATTGAAAGATTTGAATTAAAAAAAGTTCCGAATTCTAAAACATAAAAGGCCATGAAACTGTATTTAGCAAATGTGTTTCTTTTTATCTGATAAAAATATAAATGTGTATGCATATAGTATTTACAAAAAAACTAAGCATGGATCAGAAAATACAGTGGAACCTCGGATTGCAAGTAACTCGGTTTACGAGTGTTCCGCAAGACGAGCAAAGATTTTTAATTAATTTTGACTTGAAAAACGAGTATATCTTGGTTTACGAGTGCCGAGTTTTTTTTACACCGACACACGCACACTCTCTCTCGCCTTTACACCCCCCCTCCCCGGCTTCACACAGACACACACACACTCTGCTCTACACAGAAACTCTGCTCTGTCGCGATTCTTTTCAAAGGTAAGGTGCTGGTTCATTTGTTTTGTTTTGTTTTTTACTTTACAGCAGTGATTTCATTAGTATCATTAGAGAGATTTCTTTTTTTCTCGTTAAAACAGTGTTTGCATTGTGTGTGTTTGTTGTGAAACTTAAAAAGCAAGGTGGGGGGAGGGAGGAGGAGTTTTACTGACGAGGCGAGGGAAGGGGCTAATTCCACACACACACACACATACACACAAATACACGGTGCCTGCGCGTACAAACAGAAACACTCATCTGTTGGGATTTCTTTTAACCTTTTTTAAAGGTAAAGTGCAGGTTAATTTGTTTTATTTTTACTTTATATATTGTATTAATTATTTTTCTGTATAAATTTTTTTGGGCTGTGTAACGAATTATTTGAGTTTTCATTATTTCTTATGGGAAGATCTGATTTGGTTTACGAGTGTTTTGGAATACGAGCCCGCTTCCGGGACGAATTATGTTTAGGCCATTTGTGATCAAGTTTTAAAAACTGGTAATTGTTTTTAATCATCAGTATTCCTAAAACACAGCAGGTTGCATGATCTTTTTCAGCACAGCTGTACAACTTTTGTGCAGTTGAAACACCATGTAAGTCCAAGGAACGTGGACGCGTATACAGTACTGTAATGACCGGCTCTTTCTCTGATCTTTTTCTTTTTCTTTGTTCCAATAAATGTATGCAATATCACAAGATTTATTTCTGTTCAGAGTTGTGTTCTTTTCTCTCCAATAGATGTGATGACCTGGTCATTCAGTACATTCAGGTCGTCAGCTGACTTCATTGACACAGGCTTGTACGGTGCATGCAAGGCACTATGAATGATGACTGCATCTCTTCATTGCCTCTCTTCAGACCACACAAAGATTTTTCCAATGCTCCACAGTCCATTATTTGTGGCCTCTAGATGACTGAAGCTTTTGTTTTTTTGGTTTTGGAAAACACAGCTGTTTAGTCGCAGTCCCTTGAGTACTCTTTACACTGTTCATGTGGAAATGCTAATATGTTCACTATTAAATATACCCGTGAGGTCTACTGTTTTTTTATGTTTAAGTAATCTCCCATCATGCTCATTCAGGATGTTGTTCTGACCACCTTTCTTCCTCAAAGGAGATGATTCTAACCTTCCAGGTTTTAATAATGTGTTCTTAACATAATGTTCGTAGTTTCACCAATCATCAATCTGAGCTGCTTTCTTTGCAGGACAATAATTTTGCCTCTTCTAACAGAGAGGAACATCGTTGCCACGACCACAGGACAGGTCTTCTGACATGGGTGATTACGAAATGAGAAGCTACTCGCCGAATCACAAAAGTGCAAGAAGCATTGTACAATGTGATTAAACTGATCATTAATTCATAATCACTTGGTTTACTCAAACCGATGATCGATTATGGAACAGTTACCGACTCCCATCATAGTGACTACTAAAGATGGCTTTAATACAGACCTCTAAAAAGTCAAAGATTGGGTATCTAAAATATTTTTCGAAAAACTTCAATTCAAATCAATGCAATTTCATTTATAACAAGTCATTGTCGCAAAGCAGCTTTACAGATTTTTTTTTAAAAAAGGGGAAAATTATAAGGAAATATGTATACATTTTAATTATACATAATTGCACTTATGACCTGAAGTGACGGTCATGTGTAAGGCTTCAGCTGTAAACTTAACAAGAGTGTTACCGTAAATTATGAATTACACACAATCTATAAACGTTAAAGTGTACAGTGATGAAAGACTTCAACCAAATTCTGTAATGCTAAAACTATTTACATAGTATTAATCAACACACATGCTCATTCTGTTACAGTTCCAAGGGAAACCCTGACACTCCTACTACATACTGTAGCACTTGTTACAGATCAGAAAAATCTCTCTTCCCTCATCAAGCTCGGCAATTCAATCAAATTCACCGAGGTTGATGTTAATCAGTTCTGTTTTTCGCATAATCTAGTATTGAATGATTAATACGTTTAAAAAAAAATAAAAAATTGTGGCTAGTCGCTGTCTTCCTCACATGACTTCCTCATGCTACTGTACAAAACGTACTGTAAGTTCCGCTTCACCTATCAGTGTGAACGAGAGAAAGAAAGAAAAGAAAATCTCGATAGCCAATGCAGTGCTAAAATCCGAGGATGATCGCTCATTCATTTGAACTAAACATTTTAATTACTAGAAGGCATAAACTTCATTTAATTAGCATTGAGCCCTGTAATAATTTTTTTATTATTATTATTATTATAACTGACTATAGCAGTATAGTTAATGCCTGATAATAAAACTTTATTAACAAAATAACAAAAAGTTTTCTTGGAAATAAATAAATAAATACATACATAAATAACTCTATATCTATGTCTGGATTACTAAACATGTCAAATCTGTAAAAGACAATATCGGGCTTGACTGTCAGGACAGAATGAGTTGTTCAGTAACAGCGCCATCTACTGATCAAAGCTAAGGACACAGCATACAAATAGAGAATTTTAGGAAGATATGTCAATTAAAAAGCAGACGAGAGAAGGAATTTTTATATCATATCCTTAGGCACTTTACAGCCTGTCACAGTAAACAGAAATTGTTCCCATTTCTCAAATTGAATCTACATCATGTGATTTCATTTAATATAAAGAAATGAGGGGGGGGGGGGGGGGGGGGGCTCAAGACTTTTGCACAGTACTGTACTTAAGTTTGTTTTATTAGTTTATGATGAATATACTATAATATAATATTTTTATTCATGAACGTACAAACTAACATTTTACAATTAACTAAAATTTTACTTTGACAATTACCATACTCTATAATAATAATAATAATAATAATAATAATAATAATACACATACTATAATATACATCTTTTATATATTTAATAGTCTCCATAACAATCATACATACTAACAATAAATAATAAACATACTAACAATTTATTCTCAATTAAAACATGCAAATTGAACAAAAATAAATAATCCTAAATAATGGTATACATTTGTATTTTAATGGTTAGTATGTTAGATTATTATAGAGTTTGATATAGAGATTATAATAGAGTATATATATTATATATGTATATTATTATTATTATTATTATTATTATTATTATTATTATTATATAGAGTATGTTAAAGTTAGTATGTTAATTGTAAAAATGAGTATATTCACGTTAAACTAATTACACAAACTTAAATACAATACTATACAAAGCGAACCATTGACATATTCATATTAAATAAAATTAAATTACGTAGATAAAATTAAAGGAATGGGAAGAAATGTTTTGTCAAAGTGCATCAGGATACAATTTACAAATTGCCAGTTTATGTAACATCCTCAGCAGCACCACGACTGGTGCCATAAATAGAAAATAAACCATATATCGGAAATATCTACTCATGGAAAAACTTGGACTTATGGAAAAGTTAAAAAGATATAGAGTTATATAACAAAAGAAAAAAATCTAATTTGATCCCAGGATTCTGCAATCACACCGAAGAAGCAACACGGTCTGAGTTACGCCTTTCGAGAGAAGAATATTGTATGGTTTTACGTCATTAAATTCCTAAACTTCCTTAGCAACCAACAAAATCCAAATCTAAATCATGTGTTTACATACAGCGACCTGATTATGCCTCACAATGCATACACACACACACACACACACACACACACACACACACACACAATGCCCCCAGCACGGCTCCTTCACATCACTACACAATGAGGCAACAATGAGAGGAAATATCAGCCGAGCTAACATTCATCACCGTCCAGCCGATCCTGCAGCGCGTCCCAAATCCACCAGCTATCCACTACACCACATCACTGTCTCTAAAGCCTTTTAAGTGCACTATTCAGCTATGAAGTGACACCCAGGTTTGGGACAGGGCCTCCTCCTGCTATGTGATGGATCTTATCACTGTTTGTGCTGTAAGTTGGGCTGGTGTGGTCAGGATAACCCCGGACAGCGCTGGCATCTTCGGTGGAAAAACTGAGCCACGATTAGGGATCCCAAAATCCTGTTTTTACAGTATGCTCGGCTTCTCGTACCAGCATTATTTCCAAAAACAGCCTGTCGAGACTGTGGTCAAACATGGAAAGTCATCTAAACATGGTCATCTTGTTGTTTTTCATTTTCCATTCTTTCCATCGCTCTTCCACATATTCGATTCGCTTTTTTCCTACACGTGACTTCTAATAGAATTTGACCTTGGTTTGACCCCAATCTTTATCCATCACCCTGACTGATATTATTATTATTATTATTATTATTACTATTATTATTATAATATATGAGGAAATTATCTTTCATTAGCAGTGAAGGAATGAAGCACGGTCATTATCCGTACAGGAAAGAGGTTAGCTGGACGACGTAAAAACTTCAGCGGTGACCACGTTGCTCCATGACTAAACCACAGATGAGCAGGAAACAATGGAAATTACACAGAGACCAAACCAGCTCAGCTCAGATGTCAACTAGACTTGGCTCGGCTCGAATTCTACACCCTACAGGAACCCTGGAGTGAGGAGATAAGGACGGGCCGCTGCTAATTTTACTCAGGAAAAGCAGGAAATGTGACAGCTTCCCTCTCGAACAAACAGCGTGAGGCAGTCAGGCTGGGTTTGGAGGCGATCCTGTGGAATACTGGGAGGAGGAGGAGGAGGAGGAGGAGGAGGAGGAATCATCATCAGGAGAAATATACTGGATCGCGGAAGAGTGAGGGAGCTGGAGGACCAGACTGAATGTGCGTCTCGGCTCCCTTGTCCTCGTTCAGTCGGGACGGAGCCATGGCTGATAACAGCACGAATCTCATCCTGGAAATACTCCAGTCCTTCAGCACCAGTAAGAAACTTCTTCACTCTCTGTATACCAGTATAGATTTCCCTCTGTTATTAATTTACTGTTATTAAGCGCATACAACGTTTTTTTTTTTGTTGTTGTTGTTGTTGTTTTGGTTTGTTTTTTGGATGCTTATGGAAAATTGAATAGCTGAGAATTTTACTACAGCCAACCACGAAAACAGGATGGAGCTCAGGTATTTTTCCATTCACAGCTCCGAGTCGTTGATTCTGTGAGCAGAAAGAAACTATTACGGGTTCCTGTTCAAACACAAACCAGATTTTTTTCAGGAAATATTTTAGATTTTTCCTTTTCTAACTTTCAGGGCCTGGAGTCATCGTAGAACTCCTGAAGCACATTTAGTCCCTTACATCAGAAACAAAGACTTCAGTGGACCATCACCATAAATAACTGAAATATCATTTAGTCTTGTTAGTGAAATAATCAGCTATTTTGAATGTAAAATAAAAAAATAAAAATAAAAACTTTTTTCCCTATTAGCTTAGAAGAACTTTCCTGATGTTTGGTTCAGACTTTTTTCCTGTATTTCTTTTTATCCATCTCTAAACTAATAAGTCGACTGAAAGCTGAAAAACAGAAGAGGGATTTTAAGGGACTTTTTTTTTTCTTCCAAAATGTAAAAATAAATAAATAATTCTCTCTCTCTCTCTCTCTCTCTCTCTATATATATATATATATATATAGAGAGAGAGAGAGAGAGAGAGAGAGATAGATATATAGATATATATATATATTCACAGTATATATATATCTAATTTTATTTTTATAAGTTTTATTTTAAAAAATGCTATATATATCATATAATATATACATAAATAATTTTATTAATTAATATATATATATATATATTTTTTTTTTTTACTGTTAATATTTTTTTTTGTTAATAAACAGTTTAATATATATATATATATATATATATATTTTTTTTACTGTTAATATTTTTTTTGTTAATATACAGTTTAATATATATATATATATATATATATATATATATATAGTGAAATAATCAACTATTTTGAATGGAATAATAATTTACTAGTTTAAGTCTAGACTATATATATATATATATATATATATATACTAGAATAGTCTATTCTATTCTATTGCTAATTCTATATATAGCCTAGAATAGTCTAAAATCAGACTAGTCTAGATTGCTTTAGACTAGAATATTCCTCTAGTGTGTATCCCACTGATGAACTAAAGTAATGAGTTAATTCGTTTAATATGTAGAAACCAATTCTATGCCTCAGTGTTGTTTTGGCTCATATTGGCCAGGTCTCACTTGTAAAAGAGATTTTCATCTCAGGTGTGACAATCTTGGTTAAAAAAAAAAAAAAACATTTCCAAAAAAAGGGAATCAATTAAAAATAAATAAATAAAAGCCTCATTTCAAACCCACAATCCATTATGAACTTTTTATAACACGTTCACATCACGACTCCCTGCCTGTGCTCACATTCACGAAGCCTGATGTAACACAATGACGGCCTCATTTCAAGTTCATTTACGTGCTACGGCCTCCAGCATAATGATGAAGAAAATGGCCCCGACGCCACATAATCCTCATTAGCCATCTGAAAGCTGCGTTCTCTATCTGCCCGAGCCAAACGGCGCTGCTGAGCACTTCAGCAGAGCGGAACAGCACAGCGCGACTCCTAACTGCTTTCACCAAAACTTTGGAAAGACAGAACAACAACAAAAAAAAAGCATCTCTAAGAAAACCTCAGCGTTTGTTTGTTTTCTTCCTTCTGTCGTCTTAAAGAGGTTTTTCTTTACCCACTGTCGCCTCTGGCTGCTTCATTAGGGACCGTGCTGAGACCTGGCTTGAAAATGAATAGTAAATAAACACAATAATGAATAGGTAGCATTGAATGTTTTATCCAGCAATGTTTTTATTATTGGATTAATCACCTTATATTTGCTCAGGAGTTTATAAAATAGCACTTGATCCAGCACATCCCAGTAATGTGTATTCCATCGACAGTTATCTGGATCAACCCCCGAGACGCTAAATTGAAATGACGACATTGTAAACGTCCGCATGCTTTTTGATGACCCTAGTTTTGCGGGGAAATTAACATGAATTCTTTTAACATGAGAGAAAACATGCCTGAAGGTCAAGAGTGTATCTCCTCCGATGTGTTTCAATACTAAAAAGAGAAAATACTAGAGAATCATTATAGCATGTCATGTGATACTGTAGCCTTTCAACTGCCTGGACTTAGACAGTCTCCAGTGTGTACAAAAAAAAAAAAAAAAAAAAAAACATGAGAGAAAAAAAAAACCATTACCTGCGTTTGATCATTTTTTTCCTGTGTTTAAACAAGCCAATTAGATTTCTCCACTAATGTGACCTCATATAAGAACAGCCCCTCCCCCAGATCGTTGCTCAGCTCCTGCTGTTTTCTGGTGGGTGTGGCTCTGCAACACCATGTTTACATAGACACTGAAACGGTCACAAGACACCTCCTTCAGAGGAGGAGGAGGAGGAGGAGGAGAGAAATAACTTGAGGTGTGTGAAATGCATCATCTGAGGAACATTAGGAGACACTTGGGACCATAAAAGCAGCTCCTCAGTCATGCAAGAAAAGTCTGACCACCACTGAATGTAACCCTAGACGTCTGTACTGTAAATTTACATTTAAAATTGGCCAAATGTTATGTTCATTCTACATACACTGAATGCTATTTTTCCTTCCTCTCATCAGACGACGTGATCCTTGCGTTCTGCCTATCCATGGTGGTGGGACTCCTTCTGGGCGCTTTGGTGTACGTGGTCCTTACTTGGATGGGGCGTCGACGCGCGTCTGCCACCATCACTCGCATGCCGTCTCCGCGCCCCTCGGGCCGCCCCTCGTCCCCGTGCACCCGCCCCGTCTTCAGCCGCCAGCCCAGTGCCTACGACCGGCGCAGCAACAACAGCCTGGCCAGCGCCGCATTCTCTTTCCATCGGCAAGCCTCGACTTCACCCACCGATCACGGCGACCTGCTGGGTCGCAAAGACAGCTTCAGGGCGTCCACCTTCCACCCGCTGATCCAGTGCAGCCAGATCGCCCGCGAGGCCGAGGAAGGAAACCACGGCACCCTGACCAGCAACACCGGAGCCACCGGGACTAACAGCACAGCCGGTTCCATGGTCACCCCGCCAAGGCCCAGGCCCAGACCGGACTCCTTCTGGGGTAACAGCAATGTGAGAGGCTTCAACGTCACACAGACCCCTCCACCGGCGTACGACAGCATCATACGGGCCTATCAGGAGTCCTGCACTTGAGAAACGAGGATAAAAACGCCCCCCCCCTTGTGGAGGAGGAAGTTCATAAATTTCGGGATGATCTCTTGGTGAATCTCTTGGGAGCAGCTTTGCAACCACGCACACACGTCTGAAAACAAAATTAGAATTTTTGTTTCTGCCATCCAGGGACGTACTGACGTCACTTAAACTGCACTACAGGACATCAGTCAGACTCTCTTCCAGACTGTGTGAATGACTGAAAGCTGATGACTCAGTATGCATGGAGTCGTTGTTATAAAAAGGTTTCATCCACAGCGTATTTTGTCTAAATGATTAATAAAACATTTAAAAAAAGACTGATTTACACAAGACTGTGTACTCTTATTTGTTTAATCTTTTCTTAAACCTGGAAAAAAAAAGGCAAGGAACATAAATCTTCATAATTAACATATTTACATTTTCATCGACATGTTGGTCTGTTTTAATTAATTAACTCTAACTAATCCTCCCTTGCGTTACACACAACTCTGCATTCTACCTGTTGATGAGGGTGCAGGTGCATCTACCCCACCATTCACCTCTAACAAAATGCAGCGGCACTTTAGTCCTTATTCCGTCTGTATACTCTGCTCAAACAGATCAGCTTCCAGCGCTTCAGCTTTCACTCTAGTTCTGCTGCCACTGCCATCACATTCATCATCCCACAAATCACTGAGCTGAATCTCAGCTGGAAGTCAGCATCGCATACAGAAGCTACAGTACGTTGCGTTCTCGGACACCGGATCCATCGCTCGCTCAAGCATCTGCATCTACTCTGGATTTCTCATCAATATGAGAAATGAAGCAAAATGGGGAGTAAGAAAAATATAAGCTCTCACGATTTTAAACCTGACTTCATGTTTGAGGAGGATTTCTCCTAATAAATGGCACTGTAATTGCGCTAACTTCTCAAGGGAATTTTTTAAAAAATGACGTAAAATACTGTAAATATTACAGCGCCAACCAATTTAGCATTAGAATATTAGGGAGGCCTCCGAGTGGCGCAGTGGTTAAAGCGCTCGCCCTATCATCCGGAGATCGCTAGTTCGAATCCCGGGTGGTGCTGTAACCTCTCGCAGCCGGAGGTCTAGAGAGAGCTGATTGGCCGAGCTCTCTCAGAGGGGAGGGATGAGAGGTACTTAGTGCTCCCACATTAATCACGGCTCTACAGCCAGTCAGGGGCGTCTGTGAGCTCGCGCAACGGAGGGAGCGGATAGCGCTGTCCTCCGAGTGTGTTACGCCGCCCCCAACGGTGCGCGAGCGAGCAGTTCGAAAAAGATGCGGTCGGCTGGCGTCACGTGGTTCGGAGGAAACACGTGATAGTCTTCGGCCCTCCCGGCTGAGTGGTAGTAGTAGCCTTAATGTGGGAGCCCCCTAGTGGCGGGGAGGAATTGGACACGACTAAATTAGGGAGAAAATTGGGGAAAAAAAAAAAAAAAAGAATATTAGGGACAATATGAGACTTTTAAAAAATAAAGTCAAGATTTTTGAGGAAAAAACAAAAACAAAAATTTCAAAAAACAAAAAACAAAAAAAAAGAAATTTTATGGAAAAAAAAACTAAATTTTTGAGAATTTTTTTTTTTTCTTCGAGGTTTAAACCTCCTAAATTTATGGGAAATAAACTTGAAAGTTTTATGTTTAAAACTCAAAAATGTATGTTTTTTTCTATCAAGGAAGGAAGTTTCAGCGAGTTTCAGCAGACGTCACTTGTTTTGCGTTATGGCCGGAGTGGAAGATCTAATCAAACTTGACTTTTCCCATAGATTTAGTAAGAAAGAAACATTTGTGATTTTAGCCCAGAATCACCAGAGTCTTCTGAGTTTTAACCACAAAAATTTCCAGGGTTTTCTTTTCTTTTTTTTTTTTGCAAAACAATTTTTGAAAAAAAAAAACATTCTCAAAAAAATTCTACAAATTTTCTAGTTTTTTTTTTTCCTAGAAAATTTCGACTGGCAATTCTGAGTTTTTAACACTGAAATGTCCTGCACCTCGCCTTGCAACTGTTTTTTTAATTATTTTTTTAATCCGGTATTGACCCTAATACTCTGTCGTACATCAGAAATATTTATAAATAAAACATGTGTTTTTCCGGTTAGTTGTTTACATTTAAATATTCATGGAATGTGACAAGACAAGGCAAAATAACAGAACCTTCCGGTCACAGTAAAACAGTCGATAGATTTTGTCTTGGCTTCATACCAGTAACTACTGCCTTAAAGCTGAATGTCCTAAACCATATTTTCATCCTAAAACACAACATGCTTATGGACGTTACCGAGCTTTAACAGGGGGGCGAGTCAATTAAGATCCCAGAACCTTGAGAAATAAAAACAATCATGCTCTTTAACGACTCTAATAAAAAATTAAATCGGACTGATCTTCTTATCACTTATTTTTTGGCCGGTCCACTGTTCAAAGCGCCTGGCTTCCACCACCCTGACAGTGACCTGACGTTCCTCACTGCACCGCCTGGATTTCCCTTTTCCCTGAGGAAGGCACTCTTTAATGGATCTGACCTTGTGTACAGTGACCTGCAACAGCTGCAGCATGACATCACTCCACAACATTGCGATGAAGCCCCTCTTCATGGACCATGTGTGGATCGGTACAAAGTAATGAAACTTTCGACCAGAAACCTGGAATACACTTTTCTTTTTTAACTGGCCAACATGTTGTTTGACACGAGTTTGTTCATCTTTTTACAGCACAGTTATTTGCCAATTATTACAAATTATATATATATATAGTTATAGGATATATGCATATATAGTTGATTGTATGTTGAGTATACAGTGTTTGGCAGACGCACTTAACCGCTTATGGAAGAGACGATCAAAAACATAAACAGCAGTTTTGTATTATACAAGTTGGTTCCACCCGAGTGATCTGATTGGACAAGAGGCTTTTAATGAGTGATGATAATGGATGATAACAGCACTGTACATTTACACTACATGTATAGTATAGCTCCTAACACAAGGCTGAATCCCAAATCCCTCTTTAACCTCCGATCAAGGACACTTCTTTGTGGGTGTACACCCTACACAGCTCACTAGCTTTCCATTTAATGCTGTTTGGAATTCAACCCTGGAAGTTCAGAGGTTACCAGAGCTGATATTTTACAGCGGATTAAGTGGAAAGACTTATAAGATTTACAGGACTGGCCTCACGGTTCGGCTACAGTACATAGTACCAGTAAGAATTTAAACCTAAATGAAATGTGAGTTCCACCAGTTGTGGTAGGATACGTGTGGGCGGAGCAAAACAACTGATTCAATAAAGAAACAAATCATAATCTGTTGATAATAAATGATGTTTGTGGAACTTTTGTATAAAAGTGACACTTAAGTTTGTGCTTTTGTACCGAATAAACATCAACCGGGCTGTGATGTCTTCAGTATTTGGACAGCGCCCTTATGCCTACGCCGATAGTACAACCTCACGTATGATATTGCATGAATATTGGATTTAATGAATGAACACAAGGCCAAACAAACCCTTAAATGAAATCAAGTCAAACAAATTATTCAATTATGACTAAAGAAATGTTGATGCATAAACAGAGGACAACAGGTGCTCTATAAATACTGTATGTCTTACCCATCAGTCTCTCCTACCCACGCTTAGCATGCATGCTAACCCTAACCCTAACACCCTAGCATCATCCCAAAAAACAGAACAAAACAAAACGTCATGTTGCGCTGCTTTGGCGCTCCCCCTCCCATAAATCCATGCTACTACTCCCAGCAACTCGTGGCTTCATGTTTAGATGAAAGTTTTTTGTGTGATTTGTGTTTTATTGCGCATTTTATTTTATTTGTATGGTTAATTTAAGACACGACCTGTGAATTGACGGATAAAAGTAAACCGACCGGTCAAAAGGTGCTACCAGTGTTAAAGCAATAAGGATTATATACTGATACTGTTAAAAACAACATGTCACAGCATGCTACCACTATGTCAGGTAATGTTACCTCTGATAGAACTGTACTGTACAATTTCTTTTGCAGTGCTACAGCCATGCAAAAATTCTAAAGGGAATTCTGATAAAGTAGCGCAGAATGATAGGCTTATACAACAGGTATGATAATGATGCCCATCCGAGGCTTCTTCATTTCATTGTACTGACATCTAGTGGACAGATTTTGTATAGCAACATCATAAGCAGCACAATTAATATGGACATGCAGCTGCAAGTAACATTTCACACATCATTAACAACTTTCAGGGTTTTTTTTTTTTTCATGTATGTATATAGACTTTTCTGATAGATGATCACTCTCACTGTCTGAAAGTAATAATCCACTTCCAAGGTTTCACTGACCGCCTTTACCTTTAAATTTGATTAGTATAGTTGACAAATTCATGCGTTTAAAATGAGTCCTGGAATATGTGATAGCCTGGTTTATTTGCCTGTGTTGCGGATAATAAAGTTGCCCCTGAATCCTTTGGTCATTCAGTACATTCACGGTCAGTCGACTTCATTTTATTTCCATTTTATTTCCACATAACGTTGCTGAACCTACAGTAGACCTGATCAAGTCCAGATCATAACCCAGCCTCCAGAGGCTTGTACAGTGGACACAATGCATGGCCGCTTTATGCGCTTCCCTCCTTACCCTGACACGCCCATCACTCTGGAACAGGCGCAGTCTGGACTCATCAGGTCACATGACCTTTTTCCATCTTTATGATCCCCAGTAAATTTAAGTGTGTTTTTCTTATGAATCTCACTAACAACTGTTTAGTGCCAATCCTCTGAGTTCTCGTGTGTGTGTGTGTGTGTGTGTGTGTGTGTGTGTGTGTGAGCGCAAAAGAAGTGCAAAGGAAATGTTTGCACAGAACTACCATCTCCTAGTCTGAAAAAGCCTCTGACTATGTTCTAGCAATTCATTACAGTACAGTAATTTGCCTTATTGGGAGAAATCACTTCTAAATATTCCTTCTCTTTCTTGGATCCATTGAAAAATAATAGGTGTGTAGCGGCTCCGGGACATACAGGACGGCTCATACTGTACGTGTACTGAAATAAAAAACTGCGAAAGATACGGCAAAGGACAAAGACCGGATCTCAGAGACTGCATGGTCTAGACATGACAAGAGAAAATATTCTAGGGAAAATGTAATAAGTAACCTTTTTTTTTTGTGCTCGTGCCAATCTGATGTTCCACACTCCAGTCCAGCACCTACACTATAAAGCCACAAGGAAGAAGAGTCGTAGTCATAGACATCTATTATTGTAGCTGTCTATGGTCGTACTGCTAGAGCCACACAGTCTGCTGACAGTCAGATTATAATGAGTTTGACAACGTCGTCGATCTTCAGGAGACTTTTTGGCGAGAAGAAGATGAGAATATTAATGCTGGGTTTGAACACAGCAGGAAAAACAACCATACAGTACAAATTAAAGCGCAGGAGAAATCGCCACAACCATCCCGACCACTGGGTTTAACGTGGAGACCCTGGAGTACAGGAACATCTGCTTCACGGTGCTGCTGCAGGAGGATGAGCTGAGGGACGCCACGCGGCTGGTGCTCGCTAGCAAACAGGACCTGCCCCATGCCAGGGCCCTCAGCGAGCGTCTGCAGGATCTGAACCCGGGACATCCACCAGCGCTCCACTAGGAACCGGGAAGTACGAGGGACTGGACTGGTTATCCACCGAGCTGTCCAAGCGCTAGTGCTGTCCATCACTGTGTGTGTGGGTGTGTGTGTGTGTGTGTGTGTGGGTGTGTCAGAGATGAGGAGCCTGATGTCTTTACTGTTTTCACTGTGTGACGGACGAGACCGTAACAGGATGCCAATAACAGGATGCCTGATGTACATGTTTTAGTGCTAATGTTAGCTGAAGGTGTGTGTGTGTGTCTGTGTGTCTGTGTATCTGTATGTGTTTCATGGCTGCTGTAGTAACATTCACTGCTTCGTTTTTTTAAATAAATGTGTTTCTGAAAATACTCATTTGGATTTTTTTTTTAAAATATAAATACAGTATATTGAAGAAGTCAACGGTTATGAAGAACAATAATGACACGAACCACAAGAGGGCGGTAATGCAACATAGTGGAAACACCAAGAAGACAGGAATAATAATAATAATAATAATAATTTATAATAATCATTTATAATAATAATGATTCTTTTTTAAATAAATGTTGGTTGTTTTTTCAGGTTACTTTTTAAAATATGAGTATTTTATATTCATGTATGTATTTATCATTTGTATTTTTTTTTAATAAATAAAGAAAACTACCTGTTTTTCTAAACAAAATATCTACATGATTTGCTGAAAATAAAACAACATATAAACTGTTATATTACCTAGTAACTGGGGAATAAAATAAATAAATAAATAAATAAATAAATGTGGTGAGGGGTAGTTATATATATATATATATATATATATATATATATATATATATATATATATATATATAATTTTTTTAAATTAAAGAAACATTTGTAATATTTTTTTGTTAAATATATACATATGTTTTACTGAAAAATAGAACAACTTATAAATTGATACATTATTCAAGTAACTGAGGAATAAATAAAATAAACAAATAAAGTTTTTAAAAATTATTTGTTTATTATTGTTATTATTACTTTTTTATTTAAAAAAAACATTTCCCTCAGTGCAGTTTTTTTTTGTTGTTGTTGTTGTTGTTGCAGTAAAATCTTTTTATTTTTCTGTCTTTCCACCCCACCCTACCTTTCTTTCTTAGGTCATGAACAGTATAAACATTTCATTGCATATTATACTGTGTATGGTCGAGTATGTGACAATACACAGTCTAAATAAAATTAGAATTGAAACTTATTGAAAAACTCATTTGAAATATGAACCTTACAGATGTCCACTAGATGGCGCCATACGCACGCAATAGAGGGAGTATTATCGTATCGTATAGATATTTTTCTGCGTGCGTCTTATACTCCTGGGTTTACGGTTATTGCGTAGATCAATATGTCGCACGCTTCCTGTTTATTCTGTCTTTAGTGAAAACTGGAAAGACGTTACTGTATAATTTTTAATCCTAGCAATTATAAATTCTTAAAACAAGGTAAATTGTTATATTTATATATATATATATATTTTTTTACATATGCGCTGTAACTGGAGGTGTGATAACGGATAACGCTTATATTTGGTTAACCTGAATGCAACAAACAAACAAACAAACAGTTAGGTTTCGGTCACAAAATTGTGCCTTTTTGCAATATATATTTTCTGACTCTGTATTGTTATTGATTTTTTTATTTTATTTTTTTTAATAGCAGTTAAACTCGGATCTGTTCTGGATGAAACCATCATGGAGTCACATCGCCAGCTCGAGGCTACATGCTAAAAACCTCCTTTTTGTATATAAAGTGCACTTGAAGCTGTTGTTGTTCTGTGGATTAGTGCCCTATGTAGGGAGCGTGTTTAGCCAGTTTGGATTTGTTGACCGCAATTACCTTTAAAAACTGAACAGTTTGCCCTGACATGTTGTTATGATATTCAGAAAATCTGTATATTTCTGGACAGACATTATATTATGATATTATTCATCCAGAGTTTCGGGTGTTGAGTGATTAACCCTTTCGCCTCGCACCTCCAGGGTCCGGGTTCGATTCCCACCTCTGGTTTGTGTGCATGGAGTTTGCATGGTGGGTTTCCTCCGGGTTCTCCGGTTTCCTCCCACAGTCCAAAGACATGCAGATTAGGCTAACACACTTATTGCCCATAGTGTGTGAACGACTGTGTGTGTGTGTGTGTGTGTGTGTGTGTGTGTGCGCCCTGAGATGGATTGGCACCCCGTCCAGGTTGTACCCCGTCTCGTGCCTTAAGTCTCAGATAACCCTGTATACAGGATAAAGCGGTGTAGATGATGAGCGAGCAGATTACCTGGAGAAAACCCACCAAGCACAGGGAGACCGTGCCAACTCCACGCACTCGGACCCCGAGACGAGAATCGAATCCGGACCCTGAATGTGCAGTGCGACGGTGCTAACCGCTAAGTCGTCGTGCCGCCACATGTACGAGTTAAAAACATTGAAATTGAGAGAGATATGAATCATCACACAAAAGAATCGGGATTTTTTTTTTTTTCTTCTCCCATCTCCTGCAGTGCTGTCCCTGAACCCTGGGGAAAATGACTGTTTTATCACATAGTTTATCTTTAACTGAAGCATCCGGTGTGTCGCCGATTAGTGATGCTATTTTTCCTCTCCGTCTCTGTGCAGATGTCCGTCACCGCCTTGCGCCTGATGCCGTGTCGGAGGCTGAGCTTGACGGGTCCAGGACTGAAGAAAGTCCTCCCACTTTCTTTTTCTAAGGACTTCTGTAAGTCTTCTTGCACTCTTTAAATTGTTATCATCGTTGTAATAACGTGGAGCCGAAAAGTCAAAGTTTGTTCCTAATTATTCAAAATCTACAGATACAAAAGAGGTTGGGATCGTAGCCCAATGGAAGAGTCACTCGAAAATATGACCTTTTTTCTTCTGTATTTCATACTAAGAATTTTTGTTGTTGTTGTTGTTGCACACGACTGTAACTCCTGCGTGACTCTTATGGACATTTCACTGCTCTCTGTTTCCTTCTTACTTGCAGGGAAACTTGCTAAAGTAACAGGAGCCGTAGTACTGGGGTAGGGTTTATACTTTCTTATTTTAATCAGATATTCTGAGTAGCATTTCTCTCCTCCAAATGATTTTAGTACGATTAACGTTTAATATTTATGTTTTATATTTGGGTCAAAGATGAAACTTTCTTTATTTTGCCATCCAAAGGCTGTTTGTGTTTGATTCATATGCATGATAATGATAATGATGATGAATAATAACATGACAGTACACGCCTCTCCTCTGTCTCCAGGTAAAATACCTATGGAATAAAATCCTAGTCAAAAAAAAAAAAAAAGTCATTCTAATATACGGAAAGATTAGGCAACAAATTAACCGCTTTATAATCATTTTATATCATTTGAAATACACGGTCTGAAAAAAGAATAGAATATAAATTAACACGCACACATAGTACTGTTCAAAAGTAACGGAACGCCCCTGATTTCTTCATAGTCAATTAAATGAAAGAAATGGAAACAGATGTTTTACTGCAACAGGCTGCAAAGTGCCTAAAGTTATGATTTAAAAATTGCCAGGTTATGTAACAACCTGAGCAGCGACCTCATTTCCCCTCTCGTCTGTTCCGGTCACTGAGCATTCAGCATCGGCAGTGTACTAATCACCAAACCTGATCATCTGTCATCATCCGCACCTGTTTCTCACTGCGTCATGCCCTTGAGTTAGATGTTTCCCTGCTTCATTTTTATGATTCATAGGTCACTTTGTGGCTTCAAAATCGCGATGCTGAAACTGCTCAGGTACAGAGACTGATAAAGGTAAAGACAAGAGAAAGACAACCTTTCCTCAAGCGTGCATTAAAAATACAAGAATGGCTGGAGCTGTGGAAGCAAAATATAAAGAATTAAAGGGAGGGTCAAGACTTTTGCACAGTACTATGTATGTTTATTCATTTAAATTCAGTATTATTTTAAGCTTTTTGTTTCACATTTTACCTTTCGGAATGGAATAAATAGAGTAGATTAGCAAAATTCTGAAGGTTAGATCGCTGAAAAACATGCGAGAGTTTCGACTTTGTGTAACAGACCAGCACTGTGTCTTTATTACCCAGCGGCTGTGTTCTGATCACGTATGAGGTCGTCACGCTCAACCAGGCGGTCACCATCGACACTCGGGCTATTCTCCAAGAAAAGCGGAAGTCCTATGTCTACCTAACCCCCATCACTAAGGTAGAACAGGAGAGCCTTGGCACCAGTACGTTCCTGCTTTTATCATCGTCGTAACATGTTCACTGATGGCCTTACTGTAGAAAAACTGACTCACACAGCAAAGGATTAATTCATCTGTTCATCTTACACCTCTTTATATACTCCTTCTTTATATTTTATGCCTAATTGTTACATTTCACATTTTCCCCTTTTAGATCTTACCTATAAAGCCAGGAAAGAGCTTCATAAAGCAGCGAGGAGACTCATTGGAATTTCATCACGAGTCCTCCAGCGGCCCCTGGATGGTAAGTTGTGTTATGTACAGTAAGTACAGTGCCTTGTGGAAATGAGCAGATCTTCGAGTCCTAAAAAGAAAAATTCCATGCTGTCGTTGATGTTTTCAGCTCGAACATTCTGTATCGTTTTAATAAAGACACTGTAGTACAGTTATTATTGTGTGACACACTGCTTGGAGAGAATAACAGCACTGAGTCTCTTCCTGAAATATTCATGAAGGATCTCAATCCAGGAAACCTGGAGCATAATTTGTCCTGAAATATTTTTGTAATAAGGTACACTTTGTTTTTTAGTTTTTTGTTGTTGTTGTTTTTGTTGTTGTTGTGATTTTCATTCCAAAGCTTTGCGTGTGTATGTGCGCTAGAGCGTCTAAGCCATCTGGATGCAGATCCTCATGAGTTTGCTCTGTGGGTGTTGCTGAAGAGAACCCGCTCCATCAGTCGGCCAGAGCGCCTGCAGGCTGTACAGGACCTGGCACACACTCGCTGGCAGGGTGAGAGAGAGAAACATGTGATGTAATGTGTTTACAACAGACAGTAATTCCCAACATGTTTCCTATAGTGAGAAAAGCAAAGACAGCCATTTTGCTCTGAGTTTTCCTAAACACACAAAAAAAGCTCATTGCCTTAAAGCAGGCTACTTTAAATAAGAGCCACATCACGATAATGCTCTTTGAAATCAATTTAAGGCGCTCAAACCGGGACTGTTGATTGTACAGAATAACAGAACACAGTTCTGCGAGTGTATCTCTTGATACACTGATGCACTTATCCCAGTGTTTCACTAGCGCTTGGACACCATCAAGGTAGAAAGTTTTCTCAGTACACTAGAGCCGTGATCGGACGGCGTGTCTGATTCATGTCTGAAACCCCGGCCTCCCAGGAACTCCTTTAATTGTCCAAAATGTGTGTATCCTGGAGCGAGGTCAGGACTGTACGGTGGATGTGGCGATAACTCCCAGCTGAATTCCTGTAACGTGCAAGTGGTGCTGCGGAACGATTGTGTGTACAGTTCAGACACACGGATGTATCTTTCCTCTGCAAGTTGCATCGTAAGTCAATTTTCAAGGATCAGATGCTGAATGTTGACGGGGCTCTGAGCCACCTCGGTCAGGATCGTCATTCACGGACGCACAGCCTTCTTTAAAACGTTTGATTCCACGTTCCATTCAGATGTTTTACCACGGCAAAGAGTCTCATCACCAAACTGTGCACGAAGTGAACGTCAGTCGTGTTTTAGCCTTTAAATCCCGGTTTGACTTGAACAAAGTATTTTGTGTGCGCATTTTACTAAATCGTACAAAATGTATGTTTTACTAAATCTAAATTCTAAAATACAGTGTTCCGCAAACCAAGCAAAGATTTTTTATACATTTTTAATCGGAAACCGAGCAAGTATTAGTTTACGAGCGCCGAGTATCATGTATCACGCATGCGACTCTTATTTTGACACCGAGCGGCAAGTGATCACAACTGAGCCATTATTTTTTCTCTCTCTTGCGCTGCGGGAATTATGGGTAATCGTCTCCCCTGCTGCGTCCCCTGTGTCAAAATAAGAGTCCCCTGCTGCGTCTTAGTGCTCATCTTTTATAATCAACATCTCCCTCTCGCTTTGCGCGCGTAATTTGACACTGTGCCCCAGACACACCGACACACACACACACACTTTTTACACACACGCACTGCAGCTGCACACGCGCTTTATTTACACAGAAAACTCAGCTCTGTCGCGATTCTTTTCAAAGGTAAGGTGCTGGTTAATTTGTTTTTTTTTTTTTTTACTTTTTTTTACAGCAGTGATTCCGTTAGTATGCTCACGCGAGTATCATTAGAGAGATTTCTTTTTTTTTCCCTTTAAAACAGTGTTTGCATTGTGTATGTTAGTTGTGAAACTTAAAAAGCAAGGTGTGGGAGGGAGGAGGAGTTTTACTGTTTAAGACGAGGCGAGGGGCTAATTCCACACACACACACACACACACACATACAAATACACAGCGTCTGCGCCCACAAACAGAAACAGTTAACTCTCTGTATTTATTTTTACTTTTTTTTAAATGTTAAGTGCAGGTTAATTTGTTTTATTTTTACTTTATATGTTGTGTTAATTATTTTTATGTATTTATTGTTTTGGGCTATAGAATGAATCATTTGAATTTTCATTCTTTCTTATGGGAAAAGTCTATTTGGTTTACGAGTGTTTTTGGAATACGAGCCCGCTTCCCGGAATTAATTATGCTCGTAATCCAAGGTTCCACTGTATGAAATAAAAATCTAAAGAAAAATATGTTTTACGAAGATTTAGATGCTAAATCTAATCTTGAAAAATCTAAATAAGGTATTAAAGTTTCTTTTTTTTCATAAAATATAATTTGGTGATTGATTTGATGAACAGAAACAATATGAACTATTTTCATATATCTCATTTCTGTATATACTGTGCATTAACTCTAGTATTTTTTTTTAACTCATGGTTTATATGCTCACATTGTGACCTATTTTATTTTTCTTTTATTTGAACCTGTCGATCAGATTACCAGTACCAGACAGCGGCTCAGTCTATAGACCAGCGCACGGCTATCGGTCTGGCTCGTACTCCAAACGTAGACTTGCGTTTCTTCCTTTCCCCGCCTGCGCTGCCCAAGCTGGAGGATGTGAGTGTGTATAGAGTACGTCTCTGCCGTATATGACGTGATTGCGCTTTTGATTTCTGCTCCATGATGCGATCATGTTGTCTGTGTTAACGTTAACGCTGTCAGGAGTTCCTGATAGAGGACGGTCTGAGGCAGCTGCTGGCCTCGTTGCCCCAGTCCGAGGTGGATCAGTGTGTGCAGTACTTCACCTCATTGGCACTGAGAGAGAGCACGCAATCCCTCGCTTCTCAACGGGTGAACCCACACACTCATACGCCCTCACCATACAGGGGTTATGGAAAGAGTCCCCAGTGTCAGTGCTGTTGTAACACTCATGAACGTGAAACTTTTTGTTATAAATTACAGGGAGGGTTGTGGTGTTTCGGGGGAAACGGACTGCCCTATGCCCAGAGCCTCACCTCCATCCCGTCTGAGAAGGTGGAGTCTTTCTGCCTGCAGGCCCTCGTACAGCACTCAAAGGTAAACACGCACAGATGGTGGTCTTTACACTGTATCTCCATTTATTCTGGCTTTTTTATGGTTGAATCCCAAATCACCGCTAATGGAATGCCTCTTGTCCAATCAGATTACTCGGAACGAACTGTTGTATCAATCTGTAATTTTTCCAATCCAGGTCCCGAGTCACTGCGAGCACATAGTGTCCAGGGGAGGACTGCAGCTTTTACAGAGAGTCTACCAGCTTCGACGGGATTCGCAGAAAATCCAGCGCAACATCGTGCGCATCATCGGGAACCTGGCGCTGAACGAGAGCTTACACGCGGACATAGTGCAGTCAGGTTCGCGGAGTGGTTTATTCCTCTTAGATCACAGCAATTTAACAAAGTTTTTGATTACGGAGCAAAACCTTATGCCTTTAGTCCATTTATTGTTACATTTAACATCTGATGATCTGTTTGATGCAGCTACAGATCGTCGTTTCCTCACCAGCCTCCTTAAATAAGTAAAAACTAATGTGTATCTTTTTCAAGAAGTCATGTGAACTGTTACTATAGAAACGATAACGTAGTAGCATGAGTGTGTTAATCTGAACCTGTGATTTGTAACTGCACTATTGTCAGACCTGCGGCTGTAGGAAATTAATCAACAGTTAATCCAACCAATCAGAACCCAGAATTCCTTTAATAGTTTTTTTTATTATTAGGGCCCAAGCACTATAGGGTGCGCTAGACCCTCTTTCTTTCCTAAGGATTTTTTTCCCCAACTTTTTGGGATTTTTGGGGGTCTGCACATGCTCAAAAACCCATGAAAATTGGCAGACAGGGGAATCCTCAGGGGCCCTCACACAAGTTCTTGGCATATAGCTCATACACGCTTGCATGTGTGCACACGGAACTCGGTACACATTTAGAGCTCATTGAGCCGAACAACTTTCGCGCGACATGTCCTGGCCTCAGCTCAACAGGAAGTCAGTTATTTTGGGTCGTTCGCAAAAAAACACCCGACGGATTTTGATATACTCCTCCTAGAGGATTTATAGGATCGCCACCAAACCGGGCCGATGTGATCTAAAGACATCGAGGATGCAAAATTGCGGAGGGATTTTTGATACCTCAAACGGGTCAGCCGTGATAATGTCTTAAACGTACACTGAAAAGTGATGAATAACTTTCTGAGTGACTTCATGTTCAGTGACATCACATCGAGTAACATCATAGCGTGATGTTTTTCTTCCAGCATCTGTGGACTATTGTACACACACCCACACACATCTCTCACAAACACACACCCACACATTGCAAATGTTAACACTCACACAGACACACAAACGCACGCACATACACACTCATACACACAAAAAACACACTCATATATCACACACATCACAAATGTTAACACTCACACACATCTCTCTCTTACACGCACGCAGAAACACACACACACACACACACACACACACACACACTAACAAGTCATGCCTCACACGCATCACACACACATCACACACAAACATGCACAAACACATTTACAGTACTCGTCACACACATACACACTCACACATACTAATTCTCACATGTCACTCACACAGACACACACCAACGCACTCAACAAATATTTAGGGTCTGCTCAGCCCTATATAGCGTGTGACGTGTGCATGTTGTGCTGGGAGCGATGGCACAGGGTGCTTGGGCCCGCTCATCGTTGCTTGCAACTATATTTATTTATTATTCCTTTCAGATAAAATATACAACCTTATTTCAGTTCACCTACAATCCTAAGACCGGAAGTAGAAATGTTTATTCTATGTCTTTAAACACACAGAAGTGCTTTGTCCTCTTCATGTACAGGTATTGGTGGATTCTGACCTTGATATTTGTGACACATATACTGTAAAATGTGTGCCGCTGTAGGTTGGTTGCCAGTCCTGGCTGAGATGGCGCAGTCTCCTCACATCATTCAGGCGTCCCACGCTGCCCGCGTTTTAGCCAACCTGGACCGAGACGCCGAGGAGCAAAAGTACCCGGACGGAGTTTATGTCTTACATCCACAGTGTCGCACCAGGTAGTCGTCACGCTAACATAAAACATCAAGCATTACTTTTCTTGATACAGCTGAATAATTTGACCCTTCTGCAACAGCTAATCAACAACAACAACAACAAAAAAAAAATTATAATAATAATCTTTGTGTTCTCTTTTGTTGATCGGAACCCAGCGAGCCCATAAAGGCGGACATTCTGTTTGTGCACGGCCTTCTGGGAGCTGCTTTCAAAACATGGCGACAGAAAGACTGCGACCTGACGGAAGTCGAAAAATCCGCAGGAATCCGAGAGGATTACACGGAGTGCTGGCCCAAGGTACGGTCAACATCTCAGAAAGCTGATCTTCTAGCTCTTCGTGATCCATTCATTCACGCTTTCCTCGCGTTCCTCATTGACTTGTCTGACCCGCAGTCGTGGTTAGCAGCCGACTGTCCCAACCTCAGAATCCTGTCTGTAGAGTACGACACACACCTGAGCGACTGGCGAGCCAAGTGTCCCGCCGAAAACCAGAGGTAATGAAGGGGGGGGGGGGGGGGGGGGGGGGAGTATAGATTTGGAAATACAGTACGTTTCCAGTGAATTTAACACTTCGGCTGATCTGTGCAGGAAGTCTTTGGCGTATCGCAGCGGGGAGCTCCTGAGGAAGCTGAAAGCCGCAGGAGTGGGTGACCGGCCCGTGGTTTGGGTGGCACACAGTATGGGAGGTTAGTCACCAGTGGGTCCGGGATAAACCAGAGCTCATCAGGTTTCATTGTTTTTAAGCGTCATTGACGTTCAGACCTCCAGGAAATGCTGAAAGGATTCCTAGTTAAACTAAAGCTCCGCTCTGGAACACATTATACTGAAAGCATTCTGATGTTTAGTGCCGATTTAATGCTTGACTTCATTATTCCTATGACGGACAAACACCGTTAAACATTTACCCTCAGTGTGTGTGTTTAGTTTTATTTCCTGTCCTGCTCTTTCCGCAGGCTTGCTGGTGAAAAAGATGCTCCTAGACGCCTCGGCGGACCCCGAGCTGAGCACGTTGTTGAAGAACACCAAGGGCGTGTTGTTCTACAGCGTTCCTCACAGTGGCACGTTCATGGCCGAGTACTCCGTGAACGTCCGCTATCTCCTGTTTCCCTCCATAGAAGTCCGAGAGCTCTGCAAAGGTTGGACCGGCTCCTTTATTTTTAAATGATTTAGCAGCAGATTAAAAAAAAAAAAAAAGTTTATATATTTATTTATTAATTATTATTGTTGCAGACTCTCCAACCTTACAAAAGCTGAACGAGAATTTCCTCAACATGGCAAAAGACAGAGAGTTCAAGATCCTGAGCTTCGTCGAAACCGCGCCCACGTCCGTCGGCCCGATGATAAACGTATTAGTGGTTCCCGCCGAGTCAGCAGGTACGGCAGCTTGACACAACGGGAATGTTGTTGTTTTTACTCCGCTAAACGTGACGGAGCTGTTTGCTCTGACCTTAGAAGCAGTAGAACGTTCTGTTTGAACGTCAAAACACTTTGCAATTCCTACAGCTCGTGAAGGACAATCACCTAAGTCTTTTATTCCTGCATAGTGAATTATTTTCACCTTTCATAGTCTAAACAGAAGCCAAAGAAGCTGTAGCGTACAGCTCTCAGATATATTTAAAAATATATATATACGTCACGAATCTTCATGAATTCTTTAATGAGAAATCTCTACAGAACTGTTAATCGCCGTCGTTTATTTCCGCAATAACACCGAGACTCTCTCTGCTTCGTTCTCACCACCACATTCTCTTTGTACATCTTGCAGATCTGGGTATCGGAGATCTCATAGAGGTGCCCGTCGATCATCTGAACATCTGCAAACCTGAGAAGAAGGAGACGTTTCTCTACAAGCAGAGCTTGCAGTTCATCCAGGAAGCTCTTGGTGGCCTGATGATCAACTGAACGTTTGTGCCAACATCATGCCTTTTCATTTCCGCAAATGATCCAGGAGTGTAACAGGAGGTCATTTGGAATACTCCGGACAATGCAGAACTACGTTCGGTATTTACAGTATGTCGCGTGTAATGTTAAACACAGTACATGTCAACGCTTTGATTCTGTCCTGTAACAGATATTATTTATTTTGAGAACTTATAACACTAAGAGCCAAACGCACACCCGCACACCCCCCCACCCCCCCTCACCCCTCCCAGGACAGCTGACGTCATGACTGGTGCCGCTACCTCAACTGATTAAATCACGCATACAGGATTTTTCTGTACATCAATGTTTAAGTTATTCAAGCTTGAGTTCTTGATTTGGATTTAAGGGTTAAATCTGTGTCGAAATGTATCGAAAAGCACTTAAGCACAACAAATGAAGTGCCAAATATATGTGTGTATATATGTGTGTTGATGGGTTAAAAGCACGGTCGTGATAACTGTGCAAATTATTACATTTATGATAATAACTCAGGGGTAGCTCAGTGGTTAAGGCATTGGACTACGGTTCGGAAGGTCCCAGGTTCAAGTCCCACTACCACCAAGTTGTCCCTGTTGGGCCCTTGAGCAAGGCCCTTAACCCCAACTGCTCAGATGTATAATGAGATAAAAAAATGTAAGTCGCTCTGGATAAGGGCGTCTGCCAAATGCCTAGATGTAGATGTAGATGTAATATAATATTAGAATATAACCGGGAGGGATGTAGAGTAGGAAGAAGTAAGTCTTAACTTAAGGATTGGATGGATGAAGGAATACTGTTCATGAATGAATGGAAGAAAGATTACATGGACAGATTGGACGGATGATGGATAGTTTGTGTATTTTGGTTTGTCCACATGCCATCTGGCAATGGATCACCCTGAAGAGATAATATAAATAGATGAAGCGATCTATAATTCCTGTTACTCAAGCGGTCCGGTTGCCAGAATCAAACACACGACCTTGGAGGTGCAAAGAGACAGTGCTGACCACTAAGCCACTGTGCCTCTTTGATAGATGGTCAGACAGATAGACTGGATGGATGAGTTCATAAATGGATGACAGATGGATGAATACATGGATGGAGGGAGGGATGAAAGATTGAATGGATTTATGTATGAATACATGGTTGGGTGGATGAAAATAACTGGATTGATGGATGGTTGAATTTAAGGATGGATACACGGATGGGATAAAGAACAAATACATGGAGGACATGGGTGGATGGATGAAAGGATGGGTGGATGGAAGACAGATGACTGATGAATGCAAGTATAATACATACATTACTAAATGGATAGGTGGACCGATAGATGTATGACATTCATGGATGAATGGAAGAATGTATAGATGGATGAACAAATGCATGGATGGATGAATGGAAAGGATAATTGGTTTAGATGGATGGGTGAAGCCAAGGGAAACAGTTGTAAATCATCTATTCATTCTATATCTGTTCAAAATCTTTTACATATATTGCCTTTATGTATTACTGTTCTGTTATAAAGCAGACCCACATTTAATTTTATTCATAAATTATTTATAGAATAAAATAAAAAACCGTGGAAGAGTACAAACATGCACATACTGTACTTTTAAATGTTTAGTGTACTCCAGTACAGCAGGTGGCGCTGTTGCCGCCAGTAATAAGCGACGAAAACAACAGGAAAACAACCGGTGCATTCGTTGTAAGTATTTTCCTCGTAAAAACACATTTTAGATTTATTTTCTTTCGAATAAGTGTAGAGACGAGGTTGTAAGTGCGCGTGTTAACATAAATACACGAACATTTCGTGAGCGGTTATGACCCGTAATTATGTAACAAAGAGCTAGCTAATACGACTGCGCTAGAAACTTGAATGCACTTAAATATGCGGTTTTACGGTAACAGTGGCAACTCTGTTTATTTGGAACGTTGTATTAAAATCTGAATTAATTTCATTTTAAAGGAGCACGAATTGTGATGTATGAATTGTATACGAAATATATCGCTTTTCATACTAAAATTTATAAAATTACATGAAATTTT
Source organism: Clarias fuscus (assembly GCA_030347435.1). Taxonomy (NCBI): domain Eukaryota; kingdom Metazoa; phylum Chordata; class Actinopteri; order Siluriformes; family Clariidae; genus Clarias; species Clarias fuscus. The sequence continues at coordinate 4,619,820 of CM059229.1, forward strand.
TAGAAGAAGGGAAAAAAAACATTAACCGTCTTCTTCCTCCAAATCGCCTTGTTTGGACCGTAAGCTGTAGTATATACGCGCACCCACCGTGTGTTCTAATATGCTAACATTATTAAATTATACACCTAAACAATTTATATTTTTTGTTTTAGGGACACATTTCTGGCTTTGTTGCATCTTCAATCATTACTGTAGCTTTCAGCTGTGCTAAACGTGCTGTTTTTATAACTATAACTAGTGTTTAGTGTAGAAGTTCATTTTCTCTAGCTAGCTTTTTGATTAGCAAATGTTAAGTGTTTAGTGTTTAAAAGTAGTTTATTATTGCTTCCTCATTTGTTTATTTGTCTCCATCTCCATAAGGTCGTTTATTCGAGGGATTTGGTCTGCAATCTGACTTTGTCTTTTTGTTCCAACGATGGTAAATGTATTAAAAGGAGTTCTTGTGGAATGGTAAATCTTTCTCTGTCTATCCTTATCCTCAGTAATGTGTAACTTTAATCATCCTTGCTTAAACATAACCTGCATAAATGTCATTTCTTGCATTAAAACGCAGCGATCCTGCGATGAAGCAGTTCCTTCTGTACCTGGACGAGACCTCGGCTCTGGGGAAGAAGTTCATCATTCAGGACCTAGATGACACACACGTCTTTATTTTGGCTGAAGTCGTGCACATACTACAGGAGAAAGTTGGCGAGCTCATGGACCAGAACTCTTTCCCCATCACACAGAAATGAACTGCATACAGTGTTGACGTTTCTCATTCCCCCACCCCCACTTCTTTTGATGATAATGACGGCGCCTAAGTGTGGTGCATGCATGTTATCATGAAACTGTGGCTTTCAGTTTACTTCCTGCATGTCTGTGTGTTTTTAAGTTTGTACATTATTTCAGTACGCAGATTAGAGTGTCTGAATGACACCCATAAATGCCTCAGTGGTTAATATAATTATTTAATTAAATTATCCTGAGATCACATACTCAACAGATAGTTGATCGTTTCACCACACTGATCTGCTTTTTACCTTGCCTTCTTTTTTCTTTAAACATAATTACAATATTTATGTACTGTATATGATGTGCATTTGTGCTGCATTTTTTCCTTCTTACGATAAAAATCTGAAGTCCGTGTCAAAAAAATTACTATAAACAAAGCATCAGCTCTCTGACCAGTCAGTGTGAGATGTAATATTTTACTAAACGTATTTGCCAGGTGTATTTAAGTTTTATCTATTTATATTTGTTTATGCATTTATTTACTAGTTTGCTTTACCAGATTTAGTCATTATTATCCAGGATTATTTACTAATACTGAACAGATACTGTATATTTACCAGCTTTTACTGTTTATACAACGTTTTAACTCCAATTTTATCAGCTGTTCACCAGATTTGTCTGTCAGGTTTATTTACCATATTTACTTTTTTTATTTACCAGATTCATTAAGTTTTTAACCAACTTAAATATTTCAATTCGATTCAGTTTTATTCCTGTAGCGCCTTTAGCAGTGGTCATTGTCTCAAAGCAGCTTCACAAAAATGAAAAGAAAATTTATGGAAGCGTGTATTGAGGGAGAAAAATGTGTCCAGATAGTTATTTTATTTTATTTTTTATTTAGTGTCTAAATAATTCCAACCATGATGTATTTACCAGGTTTATCTATTTAATCATGCGCTTTGTTTACTGGATTTAATTATTTATTAGATTTATCTGTTCATTTAACCAAGCTGTTGACGGCATTTATCTTCTTTTTCAATAGATGGAACTTACCAGATATATCTGTTTATTTATTTATCAGCTGATCTACAGTATATATTTTTAAATTAGATTTAATAATGCTAGAGTTTTCTTTTCTTTTATCAGATTCATTTGACAGATCTTTATTTCTGTAGCAGAAATGCCTGTTATGATGAGGAGTTTAGGGGGGGGGGGGGGGATTCATCAGGTTCCTCTAAAGGCATAAGATGAAAAGAAAAATCTACTGTATATCTCCAGCTACAGCTTCCAGTGTAAGGGGGAAAAGAAGAGTACTGACTGGACCTTTCCTTGTCCCTGATGTGGTTCAGGTATCTTTTAATAAATCCTTTTAATAATAATGTGAAAACAGTGCACCTTTAAAAGGCTGTACTAATGAACTGGGCTGGAATTAAGGCTAAAATGTACCACAGAGACTAATTAGTGTAGAAATACAGACGACCCCAATAGAGTTTCAGGGCTGAACGCAGGGCTCTGTCCCAAACCGCGCGTTTCCTCCTGTGTTAGGGCGCCCCCTGTAGGTCGGGTTAGGGTGTCTGGTGGAACACATAGGGACACTCTTGAGTGCAGGATCGCGCGGATTGGGATGGAGCTGCACCTTTGTTGAGCAGCACACACTCTCTCTCACTCACACACACACACACAAAGCGTCTCCTCCTCAGGTTAAGGCATCAGTGTGACAGCAGAGACACGCAGAGAGGCAGAAGATGAAGAAGCGCTGTCTGGACGTGGCCAAGCTGCGCAAGATGAAGAAGCTCAGACTGACCGAGAGGATTTCAGAGAGGTGGGTTCCAGCTGCTGCTTTGTTCATCAGTCCGATTTACTGCTGGGGTTCATACTTCACCACCATTTCACCACCTACTCACACACACACACACACACGCAGACATTCCAGCAAGCATCATGCGCTCAAACAACAACATCATCTTCAGGCCTGATCAGATACCAAATCAATAACTAATCAAAATCTCAACTCCTTTTGCCTACCTGGATAACATTATATTATTATTATTATTATTATTATAAGGGTATTGCCTTCTCAGACTGGATGTCTGGATGTTGTCAACACTGCAATAATTAATAATAATAATAATAATAATAATAATGTAGGTTTTGCATGCTATATATATATATATATATAAATAAAATATTTTCAAAATATAAAAAAATAAAGTTAAAAGTATTTTTACTAATACAGTAATATATTGCTGTAATAATAATAATAATATATTACTGTAGATTGAAAATAATTCTATCAATCTACATCATGTAATAAAACAAATGCAGATTAAATACCAATTTAACCTTTAAAAAAAATACATTATTACATTTTTTTTAAATCTCATTATCGTGTGTTTGGCCTTGCCTTTCTCACAAAGGATGTTTTGCTTTTTAAAAGGGGGAAAGAAAAAAAAATCTTCATCAGGGTTTTAATTGCTGTTCCGAAGCGGAGCTCGTGATAAACCTTTAATCTCTTACCTAAACGATTTATTTTCATATACATATTCTTAAATCATTAATTTAATCTTCACAAACAGGTGATTTGTGCAAGCTCACACCGTGTGTGTGTGTGTGTGTATATGTGTTCTCTGTGTCTTCTTTTCCACCGTTCCTGAAATAGCCGCGTCAAAAAACACTTCAGGTGATGAGATCAGAGGTTGCCATGGTAACCGAACACAAAAGGATGCTGAACAAAGGAAGTGAAAACAAAAGAGGCGCCAATGCCGCGCCATAACGCCTTCTCTACAGCTTTATTCACGTCTAGAGCTGAATTTCGCCTTCCCTTTTGATCATCTGGACGTTTTTGTCACGTTATGGTTATTTATTTATTTTTTTGTTTTATCAACAAAGCAGAGCGAAAGAATCCGTGGATCTCCGTGGTGTGTTTATGTTCCCGATGAACAGACGGACACACACAGTGTCTGCGTTCAGTCAGGAAGGAAAACATCTAAGCCTAGAAACGCAAGAAAGGGGAATTGGTATCATGAAAATGTGATTCTAAAAATGAGGGGCGGTTTTAAAAAAAATAAAAAGCTAATGGTGTGTTACAATTTATTGTGAAATTATTTTTCACAAGAACTTTGATTATTTACACATAAAAACATTTTTTAAAAATGTTATTATTCTTTCAAGGTTTTTAATTTAGTTGGATGGTTTTTATCCATCTTTTTATCCAATTTTTATGAAATGTATTTTACATGTGTAAACAACAACAACAACATTTATGTAAAGCGCATGAGTAACATATGAAATGGAGAAAAAAAAAATTCAGAAACTTCTTTAAATTTTTTTCCCCTATGAGATTCATTTCATACACGAGCTTCAGTTGCTTGTTGGATTATACTCTACTGCGAACGATATGGAGTACAAAAATTATACACAACTATATACAATATCACAAAATTCTATTTATAATTATTGTTCAGACAGTAATAAAAAATATTTAAATTAAAAGTATGCAATAATGTGGAAACAAACTGTAATTTATAATTTAATACTTTATACACCCAAGGCTGTAGCTGTGGACGTAAAAAGAAATATATATATATATATATATATATATATATATATAATCAATCCTGTTTATGAACTACAAGATTAAAAAACATTAGGGATCATGTTTTTTAATCTTAATTGTTATAACAAATTATAAAAAGGACGTTTCAGGGAAAAAAAAAAGTTTCTCCTCCTACAACCTCAGTTGCACAGACACAAACACTGAAACTGACTGTACTGCTTCTCTGGAAATGTCTTGTAATGTCCTATTATTTACTAACTCCACCATCATTACTGAAATATTATACTGCACTTTCCTTGCACAGATCGTTCACTATATACACTGTAAATAATCCATAAATAGTTTATATGTCACACAGTAGGAAACATTTCCATTTTATGTGTTATTCAAACTAGACCTATAAAGGTGCAACAAGTGATATAGACGTAAATATGCAGAAATATGATTAAAACAGCTTATTAAGTCAGGTCCTTAGCAAAAGCGCATTAAGTCTGTTAACTAATTAACTAACTAATTCCGGTCTGGAATGCTTGTTTGTGTCTGGGATGCATCACCGGTCAGTCATTATAAACGCTCTACTCTACAGACCACTATAAATCCTGCCAGGGGGCGGAGCTTCATGAACATGGGCGGGAATTATTAAAAAATAATCTTGAAAAAAAGAAAGGATTCATCTTACTTAATACAGTTTTAAACCATTAAAACTCAAGCGAGGCGGATCGGTGCAGGAAATACCAAATCAATAACTGAATAGCAAAGTTATTCAATAACAAATGATAGCCTAATCAAAATCTCAACTCCTTTTGCCTACCTGGATAACATTTATTATTATTATTATTATTATCAGTAGTAGTATAAGGGTATTGTCTTCTCAGACTGGATGTCTGGATGTTGTCAACACTGCAATAATTAATAATAATAATAATAATAATAATTATTATTATTATTATTATTATTATTATTATATTAATAATTATAATGATAATAATAATGTAGCTTTTGCATGCTATATATATTGTTTATAAAACAATATTAAAAAAATAAAGTTAAAAGTATTTTTACTAATACAGTAATTTTAGTCATAGACACAGCTGGAAAAAAAAACATATTTTTCCCAATGTGGCCGATTTAAATTTTTTTGCCAAGTCATGATTTTTATAGGGGTTAAAATGAAATAAAATGAATTCCATTTTATTGCTTTGATTGTGCTGAAATGAAGGATATGTCACTGTATACTGTACAATCCTGAGCCCATGTGTGTGTGTGTGTGTGTGTATAGTATTGATCAAAATACTGTATAGTAATGCAAAAAATGCTGCTTTAAGGGTTAAACTTGAAGAAAGCATTAGAAACTATACAAACTTGTTAACCCTTTTTTCATGCATGCACTTCTTAATTATTCACTCTGCTTGATGAACAACACTCCTCAAACCTCCTTTTCTCCCCTGGTTCTAGTGCGTACTCGTTCCTGAAGTTCATGACCGTGTGGATGGTGGTGCTCCTGGCCGACTTCATTCTCGAGTTCAGACTGGAATACTTGTGGCCATGCTGGCTCTTCCTCGGCACCGTTTACACCACGTTCCACTGCCACGGCCTGGTACACTCCTTCACTCTACACCACAGTCACTTTACTGCAGCTTCTACCGGTTTATATTATGTGACCGTTTTCCCAATATGCATTCATTACCAGCATTTTTACATCCGAATGAATAACACGGAGACGTTTTTATACTAATATACAGCGGTGGCCAAAAGTATTAAGACAGCATATGTCGTGTATTATAGTTCGCCCAAAACCGGTGATTAGAGTAAATAACCTCACACTGAATATTAATTGTTGTATAGCAATCTCATCGTGTAAAATAAATAACAATTTATTCTTACTACCTTGATCGATTATTTATTTTCTATCTTTAAAACATTGAATTTCAGGTTCGTTCCAATACTTTTAGCCACCATGGTATATCCATACGGGTTTTTGCTTAAAACTTGTTAATGTGCTGTGGAATCCTCGACCCTGATTGGTCAGAATGTTTTGATCGATTTTCTAGGACAGCAGCTCTGACCGTCGTTCAGCTTCGAAACGCGTCGAGAACACCGAGTTCCTTTTGATACGTTGTTGCTATAGCAACAGTTCATTCGTAACGGACTTGTACATAAGGTACGCTACATATTAAGACTGATGATAAACCAATTACAAACCAATGAAAGTCTTTCCATGAGGAGATCATTCATCACCACGGAATGAGTCTCCAGTGTCGGCGCTTTTAAACTGTAGGTTTTCCAGCATCATCAGTTTCTCATCATCTGCCTAACATGATAATCTGCATTTAATCTTAACAGTTAACAAGGCTTAACACATTTTTGGTTCAATGCCCATTTTAATGCGGGACGTTTCGGTCTCTGACGGTTCTGCCGCTTCTCTTTTTCAGGCCATCTGTATGGTCTTTGTGTGTGCTGCGTTCACGCTGGATATATTCTGTTTAATTTTTGTACCGCTACATTGGCTGTTTTTCGCGGCCAGCACATACGTGTTACTCAACTACATATGGCACACAGGTAAGAGGGAGAACATATTCTCACTGCAAAAACATTTTCAATAACCCTGTTCCTCTGCACAGCGTCCATGAAGCAGCGCGAATGTGCCGAGTCAGATTCTCCAAACAGTTTGTCACGGTTTTTTTTACATTTTTTTTTTTATTTATTTTTTTTTAGAGAAAGGCATTTGCCTGTCAACTGTGACGTTATGGATTCTTCTCGTATACACGGAGACCTCGCTCAGGCTGAGAGACCTGAAGAACCCGTACGCCAACCTCTCTCACCTATTTGCTGCTCACTGGTACGTCAGTAAAAAAACAACACGCTTTCACCTCGGACGACTACGTTACATTTTCATTTTTAGCATCGACGTCACAAATAGCAGCATTTATAAAAAACTGTAATAAGAGCAAAGCTGGGACTGATTCCTTTCTAGCCCAGACTGTAGACTCGAGCAACCAAATCAACGACAGTTGGGTCAGGTGATCACGCATACCGACATGCCCACTAGTTCTTGATGCAAACTGTACGATTTACTCGGACGCGATAGATTTTCGTGATAGAACTCATTTGGAGGTCAAATCAAAATGTAGACAGGATAAACACACAAGGACAGATAATGGAACTAGATAATGGAAAGAGCTGCAGTCAGTAATAAGAAATGATTGTATAATTATTGTGTTGTATTGGTCATTGTATTGTAAATGATTGTATAGTTAGAACTTATTGCTCGGCCTATTATCCGGAAAGCGCAAGGTCGATTCATGGCGTCTTCTACAGCCGTCAGTAGACGAGAATCTAGAGAGCAGACCGGACGTGATCTCTTAGGGGATGGGACGGCATACCAGCACTTGCACATCAATCGTGGCGAGACTAGCCAATCACGGCCATCTGTGAGCTCGAGCAGTTGGAAGGGGCGGATAGCACTTTCCTCTGATTGTGTTCTGCTGCCCTAGACAATGTGTGAGCAGCAGTGTGAAAAGATGCAGTTTGGTGGCGAGGAAGTATGTGGTTGGTAGTTGTGCCCTTACAGTTAGATGGGTGAGAACTGGCTTCGACTAAATGAGCGAGAACATCATGGGAATCATGACTGGAAATGCTCGACAATCGCATGATGTTCGGTCAATGTCTGCGTTTTAGAACTTTTTAAATATTGGCGCACCGCTCACATTTAACAAGGACCAAAGATGGTTTATATCGGCCATGACAGACATTTAATTCTAAGTACGCAAACGAGAAAACAAAAGTTTGTACCTCTTCTCGAGTATTTTGAACATACTCATTTCCGAAGACATAATTTGGGCAAATCATTATTTTTTTTTTTTTTAAATATGAATTTTTATGACCACCCCTCGTGTATGCGCTTGCAATGCTTTTCCCCCACATCAGTCTTACTCTACGCCATTGATGAGACCTTGTGATATAAACCCTAGTGGAGTTGTCGTCGTGTTGCTGGTGGCCACAGTATTAATGTCCTTCTTTACCTGCACAGCATTGGCTATCCGCTGGTGTACATGGGATTTGATGCAACATGCTACTTCTCCGGCATCTTAAAACTTCGCACGCAAAAAGCAGTTCGGAGCGAAAACGACTTGCACATGCATTTCCTTCAACATCCCCTACCTCCGTACACACAGCTCTACCCAAAACCAGGGGTGGAAGGCAAGCAGACCTTTTCCCTTAATTCATTGCTTGCTTACTAACCATCGAGTCGTCAAAGCAACATCGTATTCATGCATTATTATTACTATTATTATTATTATTCATCCAGAATCCAAATGGAGGACCAAACCAGGGCCCATGCAATACCCGTGTCAAAACGACGGCGTCATATCAGAGGACAAGCAGGACCACGGGGACTCTCCCCAACTCCACAGGCTGCACGGGAGGACGGAGCGGGACGCAGGGGGGGACGCCCGGATACGAGAGCCGAACCCTCAGCCTCCAGGATCTAAGCAGCACGGGGTCGAGGCGCGCTCAGGACCGGCGCCGCTTCCAGACGTCCACGAACAACTACCTCAGGAGGAGCAAAGCGGGAAAGCTCCGAGAGTCTCTAGAGGACCCCAGGTTAAAGTGCAGAAGAGCTCGGTGAACATCGCGACCAGCAAAGCAGAGAAGAAAGAGAAGAAAAACCCAAAAGCCATCAGCTCCAACGGAGACGCGGGAGAGCGGAGCACAAACATCCAGGTTCTTCACAATCCTCATGCTGAGCAGATGTCTAAGTAAGACACTAGACACTGATGTATTTGTATACATTTAAGAAACTTATTATTATAAAAATAAAAAAAAAAGGTTTAGTAAATGAGAGCATGGTGTATGTCTGCAGGCTGGAGCAGGAGATGAGGAAGCTGAAGGTGGATCTGCAGACGAGCAGACAGAACGAGCAGGAGTTACGCAGTCACATCTGTAACCTTACCAACAGCGAGAACAGCCTGCGGCCCGAAGTCTCGCTGCTCAGACACGCCAATGAACTTCTGCAGAACAAGTGAGGCCTTAAACCACTTAAATCCGCCACTCAAGTGCAAAGAACCTCACACGAGCTCCCAGTTATTGCAGCAATGCAGTGTAAACATACTTCTGGAAAACTCATATAATCATAAGTCGAGGAAATTGGAAACCGAAGCAGGTAAATAACGCTTAATATTTGCTTCCGTATCCCTCGCTTGGAATAACTGCATCAAGTCGGTGACTCAGTGACCTCACTAAACTGCTGTATTGTATTTTGTGATGCTTTTGCAAGCTTGTACCTCAGCTTCGTTCACTTGGCGTCTCCTCTCCCGGAGTTAGGTTAAAGGGATCGTTTACATTTTTTCATGTCCGTCTTCAATCAGAATTGCGGTGCATGTAAGTACATTATCATAGGTCTTGGTTGTTATACGTGTTCCTGCTCTGCACACTGAGCCCTGGGACACGAGTATAAATCAGCCAAGATATAGTATTGGGTCTGGTTTTATTGATTGATTTATTTTCTTATACCTATTATACAGATAATGTGAAGTTCTTTATGAAGTTTATGCAACATGGAAGTGATCCGATCTCGCTTCCCTCAAAATATCAAGTTGCAAACTTCAGCCGTTTTGGAGAGATGATTTTATATGAGCCGCAAAAATGGCCACTTCTCAGCGTTAAACTGTCTCACTTCAAACAATAATCATTTAAAATGCTAATTTTCCATATTTCTTTATGAGTATTGATACTAAAATTGGTGTGCGCTTCTAGAAGCATATGACCTGTAAAAATGTTTTGCTTAAACTGGTTTTTGGTAAAAGCTTAAAAAGCAAAAAAAAAAAAAAAAAGAAAGAAAGAAATCTGTAGTGTCCGTAACCATGTCAAATTCATGCTGCAGTATCTGAACAATTTAGCATTTTAGAATAAGACACTTTTTCAGGTTTGTGTCTTTTCATGTGAGATCTAAATCGGCCAAGTTTCATCTGAATGACAGTTAAGATCGTTGAAAGATTTGAATTCGAAAAAGTTCCGGAGTTTAAAGCATAAAAGGGCCTGAAACTGTATTTAGCAAACGTGTTTCCTTTTATCTGATAGAAATAGAAATGTGTAGCATTTTTACAAAAAACAAAGCATGGATCAGGAGATAAGAGGCATTACGTATTATGAAAAATGGTGTCATATGATCCAATCTGAAAATTCACTTTTTAGCATCAATACCATGTTTTGGCCGAATGTAAGCAATTGGGCTCAGTTTCCAAAACCCTCGTTCCATGCAATAATGCGTAAGAGCTAAATCAAGTTGGCATCTTTCAAAGGTTCGGTGTAATTATTACAAATTGAACTCTTCTCTTCCCACAGAAAGGCTAACCAGGACTAGTCGTCTGTATGGCTAACCATAAGGAAAGAAACGAGTTAAATTTGTACTATATACAGCGTGACTTTTAATGATACCCACTCAATGTATATATATATATATATATATATATATATATATATATATATTTCATTTTCTTTCTCTGTCGCTCTTCAGGCTTCAGTATCTGAGTAAATCCAGGCAGAAGGACAAGCAGAGCTGTGCCGTGTTGGAGAAGAAATCCAGAGTGGAGACCGAGAGCAGATTAACTGTAGAAAAACAACTGGCGGAAATTCGGTCGCAGAAATTCGACGAGGCGGCTTTTTTCCTACGCAACGCATCGAACAGGTTAGTGATAAACGTGTAACGTATGCAGTCAGCTTCTGCAACAACAAAGCCCCTTTTCTCCACTTATTTGAATTAAGGGTGCCAATAATATTGGAGCTGATTGAACATATCCATGCACAATCAGATTTACTATACTGCAGTGCTGCTGCTTGCTCACACGCACATCCATGATTGTTTTTTTCCTTTTCCCCCTTCCTTTACCTTTCCTTGCAAATGACAAAAACAAGCATGATAACGCGGATGTTTGCAGCGATGATTCGGAGCCGCGGTCGCTGTGTGTCGGCTCACGCTTGCTGTGTTTTCTCCCTGTCCACTAGGCAGGAACACGGCGAGACGCAGCTGTTAAGGAAAAGAGTTAGAGATCTAGACACAGAGTACAAACAGCTACAGCTGGACTGTCAGGGGAAAGACAATCGAGTGCTAGCGCTAGAAAAAGAAGTGGAGGTAACGTTTGTGTTTCACTAATAACGTTCCAGCGACGCGTCTTGTGCCGTTTGCTTTTCTGGTTTCGTGTCCACGCCTTTGTGTTCGACATCTGTGAATACCGGTGGTTGTTCTGTGCTTGTGCTTGGCTTGCTTCATGCTTGTATTGTCTGTGATTTTTCTTTTTTTTTTGGTGGTGGCGGCATATGCTTTAGCTGAGTGCAAAAGTGTGTATCCCTTATAATCATTAAAGCATATTTACACCACATTCCAGTTCGATCCTGAGCTCAGGTTACTGTCTCTGCAAAGTTTCACATGTTCTCCCTGTATCCATGTGGCTTTGCTCCACGTTCTCAGGTTTCCTTCGGCCTCTCAAAAAACCGCCATTAGGTGGATCTACGGCTAAATTCTCCTCTGAATTGCCCCTGGGCATCAATGAGTGTGTGTGTGTGTGTGTGCGTGTGTAGATGTATGGACGGTGCCCTGCACTGGGTTGACTGTTCCAATCCCAGTGTTCTGCCAAATTGTGCTGCTTTATCGAAACATGCTACCGTAGCAAGAAGTGATAGAAAAGCCTATCTATTCATGCTACCAAATTGAAAAATAATAAATGCTAAACTGTTAAATGTATCGTAACTGTAAATGGAACATGTTTTGATACTTTATTATAACAAAATTGTTGGATAACTTAGGAGTAGCATATTCTAATAGGCAAATGACCCTATCAAAAAATGCTCCGAATACATAATCCAGTGTGTGGCAGTGTGTGTGTGTGTATGGTGCCTCACACTGGATTGACTGTTCCAATCCCAGTGTTCTGCCAAATTGTGCTACCTTATCAAAACATGCTACCATAGTATGAACTGATAGAAAAGCCTATCTATTCATGCTACCTTGCTGAAAAATAATAAATGCTAAACTATTAAATGTATCGTTACTGTAAGTGGAGCATGTTTTTAATACTTTATCATAACAAAATTGGAGAATTTAGGCGTAGCATATTATAATAGGCAAATGGCCCTATCGAAAAATGCTCCCAATACATAGTCCAGTGTGAGGCAGTGTGTGTGTGTGTGTGTGTATGGTGCCCCGCACTGGGTTGACTGTTCCAATTCCAGTGTTCTGCCAAATTGTGCTGCCTTATCTAAACTTGCTACCGTAGCATGAATCAATAGAAAAGCCTATCTATTCATGCTACCTTATTGAAAAATTATTACATTTTAAACTGTTAAATGTATTGTAGCCGTAAATGGAGCATGTTTTAATACCTTGTTATAAGATTTTTTTTTTGTTGGAGAATTTATAGGTAGCATATTCTAACAAGTCCGTCTTGGCATGTGCAGAAACAATACGAAGCAAAAAATGATAGGTAGCATGGATTGGCAGGACTTTGGCTTACATCCAGTGTATCATGGGATACACTCCAGAACTTTCCGCATTTATAAATAAACAGGGTGTACAAATTATTGCGCTCAGTACTGCACAGCTTAAAGCATGCCTTTCAAGACCAAAGTATTTTTTTTTTCTGTGATCATGTTGATCATTTTTAACCCCGACATGGTCAGAGAAATAAAGGCAGAGAGCATGAAATGAAAGTTCAGTGGATGAGACATTCATGCCATTACTGTCGTCCAATAGCGTAATTCCATTATGAGTTGCATTATCAACCTGCAAAGATTATGCTTTTGAAACATAATCGCCTCCTGTTGGTTAGAACAGTCCACAAAAAAAAAACGTCCTGATAATCACACTGTTTTCTGATTGGCTGATTTTCTGCTTCGTGTGCGATTCGTCACTCTTACGCTGATCCTAAAGCTCGAAAAACATTTTTATGAAAAGACTCATGAACAAATAAATATGCTTTGTGATCAGCAGTCAAGTGAATTATATCCATGTTAAGTGCAAAAGTTAGCACCCCCCAGCTTCATGATATATTTTTACATATAGTATAAATAGTATCCTAATAATATCCTTATCCACTGTATTACTGAGCTACAGACATGTTCTAGTCAGTTTGTTAAATTGTGCTTAATTCAGGCGTATAATGACATAAAACAGTGAACATGTGAAACACAGGTGTTGTCAGTAGTAGAATTTACAGTCAAGGAGTAAAAAGATTTTATCAGAGGTTTTAAGGTGCCAGTGTTTATAAGAAAATATTTCTGCTGGAGGAATTCTAAAAAATGCACTTATAATAAAAGTATGACAGTAAAACCAAACTCACAATTTCGACCATTAGCGTGAGCAGGATTTTAAAACTAGGGTGTGCAATCTTTTGCACTTAGCTGTAGGTTGTGTGTTGTGATTCGATATTCTCTCCTGTGCTAAATGTGGATCAGTGAATGTTAGACGAGGCGAATCCTGACTGTTCATCCTGTATCGCTCTAAACACAAGCAGCTACAAGTTATACGTCCCTGCTATTCAATCCTCCTTTCAATCCCTCCTCTTAAATCCTCTTCTTTTCTCTCCCTCATCTTCAATCCTCTTCCTCCTTTGTTTTTCTTCATTTCAATCCTCCTCCTTTCTCTCCCTCTACTTCAATCCTCCTTTCTCTTCCTCAATGGTCATTTTCCTTCTTCCCAGTCAACCCTCCTTTTCTTTTGCATTTCTCCTCCTCCATTTTCAATCCTTCTCCCTTTCCTTCACCACCCCCCCTCATTTATACACATTTCCTTCAATTCTTCTTTGTTCTCTTCCATTTGATCCTTCAATTATATATAAATATCCTTTATTTTCCTTCACTTCAATCCTCCTCCTCCCATCAATCCTTCTTTCTCCTTACCCCTTGCTTTCAATCCTCCTCTCTTCCTTTCAGGTTTCTTAACTAAATATGAATTGAATTTGCCAGAACATTTCAGCTCAGGAACAAAGTACAGGAATGAAATTCAGGATGAGTTTTCAGGCTTCAAAGAAAAAAAGAAAGAAGAAAAAAAAAAAACCACCACCACCACCTTGACCCTCCTCAGGCTGATGTGTGCATCTCATTCCTGCTTTCTACCTGCTTGTTTTCAGTCTCTGCAGAAGCTCAGGTGTACAGAGCACGAGGCCGACGCACTGCTCTCCGCGCTCTCCTCTCTGCAGGATAAAGCTCAGCATTTAGAGTACAACCTGAGCGCGGAGACACGACTCAAACTGGACCTGTTCTCAGCGCTGGGGGACGCTCGCAGACAGCTGGAGATATCGCAGAGTTAGTGAACTTCTCACATTCCAACTCAATGGAACCGGCTTAATGGCTTTTAATCACAGTCCTGTAGATTGTCCTTCTTTGAGATTGAGAATCATAAACAGTCCCGTAGATTGTTGATTCCCAACTAGAAAAAAAAAAAAAAAAAACATTGACTAAAGCAACACAATCCATTACATCATCATAACGGACAACCAGAAACATGATAAGGACAATTAGAAATCTGTAAGAGTTTCTATAAGCAGTTGTTCCAGTCGTTTCCTCACCAGATTATCTTTATTTTATGAAATGATATAGCTCGGTGTCCTGAAGAAAGGAAAATTAGAGTCGACCTCTGTCTTTGTCTGATACAAAGCGCTGACACTGGAGACTCCTTCCATAAAGGTTGAACCAACATCTCAACACTGAAGGCAAAATAATCATTCTGGTTGAGCAGCATTGTGTGCGCGTCAGTTTAAGGAAACGCTTTAGCTAATGGAACGTTATCTTAGTTGTTAGCAGTGTCACTGGGTTGAGGGTTCGAATCCTGCCGATCTGGAGTCTGCTTGTTCTTGTTCCCGGTTTCTTGATGGGATCCCTATGGGTTTCCTCAAAATCCCAAAACATGCATTGCAGGCTGATCGGCATTTCCAACTGGCGGCAGTGTGTAAGAGGTCGGGGTCGTCAACAAAGAAGCTTTCCTTTACACCAGTCACAGTTGGCGAGGTGTCATAGGTCATTGCAGCCAACCGCTGGATAATCATAACTGCCAGCTTTAGCCAGACTCGACACATGCTCTGGTTCAATTAAATGTTATTTGCATGGCGCTTTTAACAATTGACATTGTCGCAAAGCAGCTTTACACAATCAAAAGAATGATATAAGTTCGTATGAGATGTGAACGCGTATGAATCAAAATGATAAGACTGTCCCTGATGAGCCGAGGACGACGGCGGCGGCAATGAAAAACTCCCCGAGATGGTGATAGGAAGAAACCTTGAGAGGAACCAGACTCAGCAGGGTAAAACGGGTAGCAGGGATTTAATCTGCGTCATACTGTGTGAGACTGGAAGTTCAGTATAACAGGAGAAGTAAAAATTGAGTCCAGTTCGTCATTGGAGGCTCAGGTAGACTGTATGTCTGGCGACATCTGCGTATTGATGACTTGAAAATCATTCCATGATCTCCGCCATTCATTTCACACTGTATTTGTTTTTCTCTGCAGCTAAACTCCTAAAACAGGACCAGGAGATCAAGGAGATGAAGCAGAAGATCGCCGAGGTCATGGCGGTTTCTCCAGGCGTGTCCTACGTGGCCCCGCGCTCGACCGTTCCGCAGTACCTCAAGTTCCTCAACTCGGAGCGCTACGTGCTGAACCCCCGAGGTCTCATGTACCAGTGTCTAAAGAAATGATCGCACCGAAGGACTCAAATTTGTGTTAAAAATAAATAAATAAACGCTTCAGACGAGTTTGTCTGAATAAAGCGGTACACGCTGTTGAAGTTTCCCCGGGTCGCAGCGAGACCCGGCGAGTTTGTGACTCCGAACCGGAGGTTCCCGAGGACACGGAGCTGATTGTACATCTGTACATTTGTGGTGCTACAGAAGTATACGAAGCGACACTGGTCAATTATTTCCAATCCTGACGTCGATCGCGTCGTTAAATTACTTCTTTAAAAAACGACGACGGCATTCGGACGATTTCTTTCTTTCCGAGTCTCAGCTGGAGTTGGTGACTATTTTCATAAAAAAAAAAAAAGAAAAGAAAAACGAGAAAAAAAAAAGCAAACCAAGGCTCAATGGCTCATGTTGTGCCTCAATACATTATTTATACAATAAACAAGCCAATACCTAATGTCAGTAATGTGAATATAAAGTGCTTTGTACTGTTTTGTATTCCTTTTTACAGTATACGCATTGTTAAAGGAATTTGACTTCTTCTCACTTTGTATACGTTTTCACGTTCTTCGGACCTGCCGCCTTTTTAAACGTGTCGATGAGGTGTTTTTTAATGAGATATTTATTTTTCTGCCTCGATGTAACTTTTTTCCTCTCTTCCTGAAAGAGATACAGAATTGATGGTCTTGGTTTTGCATGCTGATTTCTGAGTAACGAAGTAAAGCTCAGTTTTGATGTTTAATTGTGCATTTGTGCAAGGGCTAACAATTTCTTCCAAGATCTTTTGGAACAATAATAAAAAGAAACAACCTTTTTTTTTCTTTCTTTTTTTTAAATGACTTTACATTTCTTCCTCTTCTTCTTTCACATGACCTCATCACACAAAGTAATTACTGAAATTAACTCATGCAACAATCTTAAGTTTTTTCTCTCTCGCTCTCTCTCTGATTTTTTTTGCTAGGACATCAGTCTTCCGTCAAGTGCTTGTTTTTACTTTCTTGCTTTTACTCTCTACGTAGAGTTCCTGAACCTCACATGACGAGTTTCGCTTCACACTGGTTTGACCTTTTAAACAGCATTCACTTGTATAATTTTTTTTTAAATAAGTACATATATGAACAGAACCAATCTTGAATATAATATAATATATATATATTTTAAAGTGTTAAAACATTTACCTGAATTACATGACTTGATATAGAAAATCACCCGGCACCAATTAAAGCTAGATCGTGTTCACACTGGCTCAGAACAGAACGTCCTGTTCCCGAACGTTAGGAAACCGAATGCACATGTAATGACGTCCCTAGAAAAACAAACCGTACTGTAACAGATTCAGTGCGGCTGAATCGCTGCCTCAGGAATATAAATCATATCGTACAGAAGAACCGCTCAATCAACAATCAACCTCAGTTGATACAAAAACTTTTTTTTTTTTTCAGCCTGGTAGTCAATTTACTACTGATTCAATACGAATCATTTCAGCACCAATATGATTCGAATGCAGTTGAGTGAAACTGAAGAGAGAGACAGGTTTGTGTTTATTTACTGTATGTCTCGGTAACATAAGATTTTTATGTTTTTTACCCAACAAAAAGTTGGAAAGGGAACTGCTGTAGCTGTTATAACGCAAGTGTTGCACGTTTTTACCTGCCTTTTTCTTCTGGTCCTTCAATTCTGCTCCCTCCAGTATAAATCAAATGTATACTGTGTGTGTGTGTGCGTGCGCGCGTGTGTATGTCTGCACCCTTATACCAGAACGATTAAGAACCGCTTTCAAATGACTCTCAAAACTCAGAGCGTTGAAGAAGTGCCGTCTTTATAATCAAGAAATAATGCAACTTTTTGTCGTTTTGGAAAAAAAAAAATACATAAACAGGACTGATCTGTAAAAGCAGTTATCAGCTACTCGCTGGTTTCATTTTTTCCTTCGGAAATAAAACTGACAAGACGATTGATCTGAAAAGGAGAGAAGGTCAAAACTGCATTTTTTTTTTTTCAGATTCCTGGCCAGTGTGTACAGCACACAGAAGTATGAGGTGCTTCTGAACAAAGGAGGCCTTATTTTCTTTATTCCTTGGATATTTTTTTTTTTGGTACTTTGATTTGATTGAAAACAAAAACCTTGATCAAAAGTCACCTGTGATTTATACGATTTTTTCTTTTAAACTCAATAATTAATGCCATGATATCTTACCTGATCGACTGATTGACTGACCAACCGATCGAGGAATGCTGGTCTTAAATTGGACGACGACGCTAAAGGGTGAGAAAGGACGCGGGGAGATCCTCGGTCAACAGCAGATCTTTGGATTTCAAACCTGTTGACTTTTCACTTGTTCAGAAGCCCATCACAACCACGTCTGATTGAGTGTTTTCATATACAGTATATGTGGGAGGGGTGGGTTGGGGGTGGGGGAATGCTTTACAAGTGTCCAAACCAGAACCACATGGACCTCTCTTTTACCTACTTTACACCTCCTCTACCTGCTTTTCCCCCAAACACCAGCAATCATAAAGAAACATTCCTGTGCAGCTTACTAACACTCCCTTCAAAAATCTGGTTTCACACACAAAAAAATAAAATAAAATAAAAAATAATGAGAGGGGGGGAAAAAAAAGAAAGAAAAAAAAGACACTACCTCCTCGGAGGCAAGAAAAGCTTGTTCATGTTCAGCATCCAAGTGTTAGCAAAAGGTAGCTCACGCGACTGATTGATTGATTTATCCATTTCAAAAGCATGAAAGTAGCGGATCGGTGACCAGACACCGGCTGCCTTTTCAAACCAGAACCAACTATTCGTCTGTAGAAGGCACATTTCAACAAATCGGAATTTGTAGATTAGTGAAAGTCGCGGGGGTGAAAAAGAAGAAGAAAGAAAAAAAAACTTTCAAAAAACTGAGTGCCGTTTCCTCACGCGCAAAATACAACACAAACCTCATTGGTAAAAATATACAGCAAATGAAAGGAATTCATACATTCACAAAGAGTTGCTAAAACGCTGAGAGTGAAACACGTCTTAATCCCTTACGTATAGAATGTAAATGATAAATAATCTACACCCCCTCCCCCCCCCTCCCCTTTCCCCAAACACTGACAGCCCCTCCGTTTCACAGTATTGGCTTAAGTGAACTTTGCATTTAACCACAGTTAATTATAGATAATTACAGTAAAGATGCTCTAAGTAAGTTTTTTCCCCCCTTCCTTTTAAAGCGCCCGCATGTTAACGCGCACATTTAAAGCGCTCGTAACAGAATAAACACCTGATCGTACCTTTGGGTTACGTTTGCCGCAGAGTTACGAAGGAAAAGAAAAACCCACAAATTTTAAAATCTACTATGAATACGAGACACCATATGATGTCTTAATGGCGTTTTTGTTTAGTTTCATGACCTTTTTAAGTTATGGAAAGAGAAAAAAAAACAACTAATAATTGCACCTTTAAAAGCTAGAGCGATCTCAATCAGGTCACATGAAAACTTGAAGCAGTAAACGACTTTTCCTGGTTCCTTCTCGTTTAAAGAGCAGGATGAGAGACCAAATCAAATACGCATAATTAAAAAAAAAAAGAAAAAAAAAACACCATAAAGGGCTTGTGCAGAGAATAAAACACCAAAAAAAAGCCTGAACCATGACCCATCCCACATAGATACGGTAAGGAATAATAATAAACAAAATGATAACAATAATAATAAAAAGAACACAGCTTGTAATACTGACTTGAACAAAAACTGCTGTTTCTCAGAAGCAGGTGGCTACACAGAAAGAAAGAAATGCACACGAACGTCAGGCAACAGTCTCGGCCACCTACAGCGGCGTGAAGAGCAACAGAAACGCAGGAACTGTCGTGTGAGCGCCCGGTCGAGGTCTTCTTATCCGTAAAAAAAAAAAAAAAAAACCTTAAACAAACGTTCGCCCCGTCCTTCGAGTGATCAAGAGTCCTGTCCTGTGTGTGAGGATGAGGAGTGATGGAGAGCAGAGGCAGCCGTCTCCACCCCTCTGCTACGAGGAAACGGTAACAGGATTCAGAGAGTCGTTACGGCTGTAGAACTTCGAGAAGGCCTCCTCCAGCACGGTGGCGAGACGCGTCTGATCTCCCTGCGCAGACAGAGAGACAACGGATACGCAGAGACAAGGAGTGAGACGGGGTGATGAACAGAAGGAAAAAAAAAAGTGCAGAAATCAGGAGAGGAAAATCAACAGTGTTTTTATTGAATTTATCGTTGCCCTTTGTGAACTTCAAAAATCAATCAAACTGTGTATTTAGAGTAGATAATGCACATGCTGTGTACGTTCGGTTCGAAATGTTAAGCGTTGCAATTTTAGATTTTTTGACAGCACTAACGATAGCCTGATTTGTCTCAAGCAGTTATTTTCCGTCCTCTATGGTTGAACTTGATATTTAGTAATATTCTTGACGACAAGTTTCTGCGTTATGCTCCAGTCCAATAGGTGGCAGCATTAACACGTAGAACGTGTGATATTACCGCCAAACATAATAATGCATAAAGTTTAGTGAATTTTAATTTGAAATTTTACCTAAAAGGCTCCAAAAGTGTGATTTGAAACCTGACTCATTGATTTTCTTCATTAAATCGATGAACAAAATAATTATCATCACTATTTTAACAATAGCTATTTTATTGGACGACTAGCTAAAGCTGAATTCAATAAAAACTTCTAACCATACATTTCTAACCTTTGCTTAGAAGAAGAACCAAAGAACAAACCAGGGATAATCTTTTCACCTCAAGAGTTTAGTGCATATGATTGCTGCCTAATTTGATGATTGCATGATTTCATGATTGCTGCGTATTTGAGGACACATTTTTATAAAACGTGGCATTGCGACTTTTGTTGAAAAGCACAAGTTTTTGTCTGGCGTGTACTGTAGCTCCGTTCAAACCCCACCACCTGGCTACATCACACACACTGCTCGAGGAGTAATACAGCTGTACGTTAGCGAGAAAGCCTGCTGATCCGCGCTTAAATCACATCAAGCGGAAAAAACTGCCCAAAGACACCACGGTCTTTCCTTCTTGCTTTCTTCTGGATCATGACACAAGGCCCAGGTCTCTATTTCATCAGTAGCTTCATTGAACCATTTAATATCCTACAAAGATTATTTAAATGGCTTTACAGGATGTAACAACCACAACAATCAAAAAGAATGTAGAGACGCTGACGTGATGTGATATGAAACGAATGCGGCAGAATGAGAGAGGGAACAGCGTGAGTGGGAGAGCCGGGCAGATGGTGTGGCACTGGCTTGCGCGGGAGAGCCAAGTTAGAGAGATGACGACGCTCTGCCAAATACATTACCAGTAAATCTCCAATGTACTGCATCAGGACGTCTACCCTGATTACACATTCTACCAACGCTGCCACCGTTTATAGCATTAATATTTACAATATATGTCTAACCATCTCGAACGTTACATTCTTATCATCTCTTTAATTTCCCCCACATAACGGATCTAACTTCTACGGGTTTGGGAAATCCTGCACTGAGAATCTGTATATTTATAAAATAATTTATTTGTCTGGTAGCCTGAAGAAATAGAAAAACGCTGCATTACAAATCCACACTAAAGGATTCTAAATGTAATATTTCAAGCCTGATTTTATTTATTTATTTATTTTAAACAGACTCGCTAAACAATCAGACGATAGAGTAATGAGTTCGTAATCAGATCCGAATGTGACACAATGATAGTACCAGACACAAAGGAAATAAATGAAATGGGATCTCGGTGGTTGTGGCGTCTCGTTTATCGGAGGACAGGAAAAACCCGACAGCGCTGTAGAGCCTACCTCACTGATGAAGCCGAGCTGGACCAGCTCCACCGCCAGCTCCTGGACATTCTCATCTGCGCGCACACACACACAGTTTCAAATTAAGCCCCATGAGCATTAAGGCAAGACATTAATCTTAGCTCTGTTTAAAAAAAAAAAAAAACATAGATAAACATGAACTATGAAACATGAATTTTTCAGGTGAATTAAAATTATTCTCTATAAATTGCTTTAACACTGACGGTAAGAAATCGGGGGAAAAAAAAAAAAAGAATTCTCGCAAATCGCACATTTACCAAAGAAGGATGAAAGGAGGCGAGGTTTAGTGTACTTTACATTATTAATAGTGCAAGCTTCATCATTCTAAACTGATAACCTTTCTGCTCACCTTTTTTAAAATCTGCATTTAAGGAAAAATTTTACTTTCAGTACTAGAAATAATGTATATAACCATAATGCAATATTTGATGAGGTCTTGCCTCGTTATTTTTATTTTTCTCTGCTTAAATTTTATCCAGTCAAAGGTTGACCAGATAAATCAGCATGAACATACATTACAGTGAGTTAAAGCTCATGCTTCACTCCATCCAAGTTTTCGTAACATTTCAATTTAAGTCACATAATTGTCATCCGCCATCCTTAATTAATAGTTGTATTTAAATTCTGCTACTTTGCTTTTACTCTGTTTAAAATTTTATTTCATCACGAAAGTTCATTAGATAAGTGACGTCTTCGTTATCGTTATTATTTTGACTCACATTAGTAATCCAATTTATCATTGCATTAATCAATGGAATAAGTGAATATGAAAAAACATCGATAGTTGCAGCATAAGCAACTTAGCAAAAGAATTAATCAATTGAGCAGAAATAAATCGCTAAAATAATTATTTTGATGATCTAATTTATTTATTTAATAAATAAATGAATAAGACAGAATAGTCTTAAAAATAACCAAATGAACAAACAAGAACAAAAAAAAAAAATTGTCTGATCGAAACCATAATGCATGGGAACGAGAGCATTAATTTAAATCTGTGATTTGTGGCCAAACTAGTGTCAAAGCAGATATGGAGGTAAAAATATTCTGATTTCAACACTGATTCGATCTGTACATTCAAAAGTCACAGCACTTACTTGGTGCCAAATCACAACTCAAATGTCTGTTCAGCTTATCTTCCAGTTTTAGCAGTAAAGTCAACTGTTTAAGAAAAAAAAAAAAAAAAAGAGAGAGAGAGAGACAAATTAGGACTTTGTATAAACCATGACATGAACAGTGTGTGCGTACGTGTGTGTTGACGCAAAGTCTTACATGATGTTTTGCTCCTTCGTCCACAGGCTCAATGTTGCATTGCATCTGAAGCACCTTGAAGAAAATACAAAAACTTGATCAGGACAAAAGACCAGCAATTCACAAGCAGCGGTTTGAAGTAGAAGTACATGAAATTTGCTCTTCATTAAGAGATCGACAGTCCATTACGGTCACGGCTTCAGTACAAATCTGAAGGCAGCCTGCACAGTTTTCCTCTCACGGAGTATCTTGACCTCAGGACATGTAATGAATTGTTAAGAACTGTTAAAAAGCACTATTACTAGAACTATTAAATATAAATCACATCTCAATCGTCTCTTGGTAATTTTAACCTTGGTACGGTGAGTCAACAAGGTGAAAATATCACCACTCCTGTTCTCTCATAAGTGGCACAACTTTCTAATCTTAAACACGATCAAGAGTATAACGGCGCTGACATCATCTAACCCTAAACCCTGCACCATGGCCGTGTCCATCTCACCTTCCTGGTTTCGAGTTCTGCAGGCTCTGGCGTGGGCGTTTTCACAGAGGGTGGGACAATGGGGGACTTCACTGCCTCTTGCTGAGGCTGTTGAGGGCACGGAATGCCAAATGCTGTCAAAGGATAGATCCCATTCCTAAACACGGTGGGGGGGAAAAAAAAAAAAAAAAAAAAAAAGGTTCAGGTTTATATCACAGCACTGTCAATTGGTCAGAAGGTGCTGGTTAATTTCAGTAGCACAGCTGCACATCACAGGTTTGTATAAACGCGCTCATTCTAACACACACTGCTGTTTCTATAGTAACGACTATAGGACCTCCGTATGGAAAGAGTCTCCGATGTCAGTGCTTTGAAATAATAGTATAGTTTAAGTGACTTGAAGCGTCTTAAACCTCTACAGAACAGAGGAATTTACGTTTCTGTAATCTTTCTGCAAAATGACAAGCTGTGCATTTTATCTTATTCATCCTTTCAAAAAAAGAAAATACGACACCCAGACACATTTATTACTGATGTAATTACATTCATGTAATAATATAAGTGACGAGAGGAGCTAAATTGGATTAAATGAGATTGTGTGCTTATTATCTATCTGCTGTGAAAAAGTATTTGCCCCTTCCTGATGTTTTTGTAAATGTGTTACATTTAAAATGATTGAGATCATGAATATTACACAGTGATAACCTGAGCAAATACAAACTATGTGAGAAAGTAATGTGAGAAATTGATGCCTATGTGAGAAAGTGATTGCCCTGTATGGCTCAAATAAATAAATAAATAAATAAATAAATGTTTTGGGGTGGCCTAGTCAAAGTCTGGACTAGGGCTGCAACTAACGATTATTTTGATAATCGGTTAGTTGGGCGATTATTTTTTTCGATTAATCGGATATCGGATAAATGCTTCTTTAATTTGTTTTTTTGCTTATAACTATATAAAACCATAAATCAGGGTATTAGTTATGTATAAAACTAAACTTTAAAAAAATGCAAAAGCCACATATAGAGTTTAATGATCTTTAATTTTGACATTTTAAACCTTAAATCTTTAGACTTTAGACGAGTTTACATACCTCGTCTTTAGACGAGGTATGTTTTTGAACAGTAAAACTCCTCTAAATATCCAATATATAAATAAATAAATAAGCAATGTACTCTTGATGTACTCTTATTCTATTGGATGGCATCTGTTATAGTGGCTGCTTGTTGTGGACTGCATGGGGGATTTCTTTATTGAATGAACTCACTTGTGCTGACTTGTCTCTTTCTAAAAAAAATAAGAAATAACAGCATTTGAGTATGCCAAATAAAGTTTTTTTTTTTTTTTTAACAATAATTGCCGATATTGCCAGCTGATAGAGAAGGAACAGCCAATCAGAAGTAGTGTGTGGAAGTCTGTGATTGGCTGGTTTTGTGGCAGTTTTGTAACATTGGACAAAGTCGTGCGTGCACAGAAAATAAATGTTGCTTGCGCGTGAAGGCAGAGTCGAGCGCGCCCAGAATCGAGAAGTCGCGCGTGCGCGGAGAACATGTTGAGCGAGCAGGGGAGACATTGCACGCGCAGAATCGAGCTGTTGAGCGCGCAGACACTGCACGCGCATAGAGTGCTTTGTCTGCTCTCAAAATGTCGAACCGCTTTTTCCTGCAGACGCTTCTGTAACCTCCATTGCGCGAGCGGCTGTGCATCTTGTGGTCGCGCTCCTCAGTAATGTGAGCAGTCCAACTAATCGATAACGGCCTTCGTTGACAAAGAATTTCATTATCGATTTTATCGATTAGTTGTTGCAGCCCTAGTCCGGACTTAAATCTGCTTGAACAGACAGTTCATGCTCGAAAACCCTCCAATTTCGGCTGAATTAAAAGAATTCTGCAAAGAAGAGTGGGCCAAAATTCACCCACAGAGACTTGAAAGACTCTTTACCAGTTATTGCAAACATTTGCCTGCAGATGTTGCCACCGAGGGTTATCCAGCTATTAGGGACAGGGGCAATTATGTTTTCACATAAAGCCAGGTGGTTTGGACAGGCTTTTTCCCCTTAATAAATGGATCAAAAATTTTCTGAAATGGATCAGAAATGCATTTTTCTATTTACTCAGGTTATCGTTGTGTAATATTAAATTTGCTTGATGATCTGAATGATTTAAGTCCGCAAAAGAAAAAAAACATTAGGGAAGGGCAAATTCTTTTCCAAAGCACTCTATCTATCTATCTATCTATCTATCTATCTATCTATCTATCTATCTATCTATCTATCTGTCTGTCAATCTAAACGGCCTTAATGAAGTAAAGATTGCAATCAATGACAAGCTCCAGTGTTATAAGTGAAATAAAACATTTCAGGACATGCTGTTTTTGAAAAATAATCAACTTCGGGGTGTTTAGATAAACTCGGCATCATCACACCACACTTTGTAACAACATGAATAGTTTATTTCTTACTAAACTATTTTAACACCGTTCTCACCTCACATCCTCTAGGAACTTGTCAAGTTCCAGTGCAGGAAACTGGGTCAACCTGGAGGAGCAGAGATGTGCATATACATTTTTTTACTCAAAACATATATATATATAAAAATTTATTTAATCTTTCTTTACAAAATCAACCCACGCAGCTTAACCGCCTGATTAAAAGGTACGCGCGCGCGAGAGAGAGAGAGAGAGAGAGAGAGAGAGAGACTTACTTCAGCTGCACTTCCTTCCTCTCCATGATCACCCGATTGGGGTCCATGTTCTTAGTCATTTCCTCCAGAGCATTTTCAGGGATCATATCTACAACAAAAAGCAGATTTTTTGGTCACATGTCATGCAGTGCATTCAGAGCTATGGTAAGAGAACAAACATGTGAGAGAGCAAGTCAGTTTGAGTGAGCGAGAATACAATAAATCACCAGGAACCACCCAATAATATCATCACAATTCCTAGAAGCCGATTCGATTTGTATTACGATCACTATTTTATAAATGTCCCAAATTCGGTATAAACCTTTAAAAATTTTGTTACAACTCTAAACCTACAATAGTTCATCCTAACGCACTGGCTACCACTTGAAACGTTAAATGATTTCGTAAATAATAAGACGGGTATATTTTCTGAAGAAGATGTAAGTGGTGCTTGCTGTGGCAAAACTCTAGCCTTATACATTGTGTGACTGTGACCTACCTAACTGTTCTCTCTCTCTCTAACTCTCCCTGTCTCTCTATACATGTCGCTCCTGAGCTGCCAGTGGTCCAGACCCCGTCTGCCCTCTGGACCCGTCTGAGGCGTCCTGGTATCCCGCTTCTGGTTGGAGATCTCGTCACATGGTATGCCCCGTGTGGTCTGCCTGGGATGTGTGTGGTGACCGGGGACAGTTCCACATTTCCACGTAGATGGGCCTGGCCTCGGCTGTTGCTGACAGCTGTTCTCTGATGACTTGTGACTGCAGTCACACGATAGTTTCCTACAGTCTACCTGAGCCTCCAATAACGAACTGGACTCTATATTAACTTCTGTTACACTGAACTCCTAACACACAGTATGACTGCAGTTCAAATCCCTGCTCTCCGTTATCACCCAGATGAGGATGGGTTCCCTGTTGAGTCTGGTTCCTCTCAAGGTTTCTTCCTACTGCATCTCAGAGAGTTTTCCCTTGCCGCCGTCGCCGTTGTCCTTGGCTTGCTCATCAGGGACAATCTTA
The DNA here is from genome assembly GCA_030347435.1 of Clarias fuscus. NCBI lineage: Eukaryota > Metazoa > Chordata > Actinopteri > Siluriformes > Clariidae > Clarias > Clarias fuscus. Next base: position 4,647,027 of record CM059229.1, read on the forward strand.
AATCATTTAAATAACTTAAATAATTCTTTTGATTGTGTAAATCTGCTGTCGATTGTTAAAAGCGCTATACAAACAAAATTTAATTGAATATGCTGAATTTCATTTTTTTTCCTCCCATTCTAAATAAAAAGCCACCTCGCACACAGCGTATTTGTCCGGAACGTTAGACTCACGCTGGTGACTGACGATGCAGTGCGCCGCCAGGAGCTTCAGCTGCGGCACCTCGAACAGCGCCTGGTGGAAAAGCAGCTCTCTAGCTGTGGGCCTCTTACTGGGGTCCACTTCCAGACACTTCTGAATAAACTCCTGCAGATTCACACACACCATCGACAGATTAGACACAATACAGACCAACCAATATCATTACTGCACAATTCTTTTTTATGCGGGTGCTTTGTATGAATTAATTTAAACTACAGAAACTATCATATTCTGAACAACGCTAAAACAAAATGCAGCTATATAAAATAATTGATGCCGGACCTAAAGAACAACATTAGGCATGATACTGGTATGAGGGAATGTGCTAGTGTGAAACATCTCACTCTCTGCAGGGGGTCCTCCAAAGACTGGATGGCATTGTTAATGGCTTCAGGTGACACATAGGACGACTCTCCGTTGCTAATCTCCAGCACAGCCATCTATGGACAGAGGGAGACCGAAATGTAACAAACGAACGAACGAGCGAGCAGAGACGGCTTTTCCACCAGACCCTCCTGAGCACACGGCGCTCTTCGCTCACCTCTAAGGCGCACATTCCAAAGGAATAAATATCCACGGCTGTGGTGACGTTAGCAACAGCTGTAGGGAAGCAGAGACGAGAGACGTATAAAATATCATTTGCACCCGTTCACAGGACATTGTACAGTACAGCTAACAATAACAATCAGCACTTGTCTATTCAAGCTTTGTTGAGGGTGGGAAGAAAAAAAAAAAAAAAAAAACCCTTGCCTCCATATTCTGGTGCAAAGAAATGCAAACACTTCTGTTCCTCCCGACATGTTTTAACATGATTGTTAATGGTGTCTGGAGCGACTGTGAAGAAGAAAAAAAACCAAACAGAAAAATCACTGTATTAATATAAAACAAGATCTCAGATACTCATCTCATCATATTTACTAAATGGGTCATCATAGACTAGTTTCAGTTTAATTCATCAGATAACATTAATAATAATAATTTAAAAAAAAAAATAATAAAAAAATATATATAAGGGCTGCAACAACTAATCGATAAAATCGATTATTAGCGATAATGAAATTTGTTGTCAACGAATGCCGTTATAGATTAGTTGGACTGCTCACGTTACTGAGGAGCGCGACCACAAGATGCACAAATACACAAAGATACACAGGCGCTTGCGCAATCGAGGTTACAGAAGCGTCTGCAGGAAAAAGCGCGCGCCTATGGCGTTATATTCCTGCCACAATTCTGAGCGCGCGTTTGACATTTTGAGAGCAGACAAAGCACTCTATGCTCAGTGTCTCCACTGCGCGCTCAACAGCTCGATTCTGCGCATGCAATGTCTCCCCTGCTCGCTCAACATGTTCTCCGCGCACGCGCGACTTCTCGATCCTGTGCGCGCTCGAATCTGCCTTCACGCGCAAGCCCCATTTATTTTCTGGCCGCGCTCAACTGTGTCCAGTGTTACAAAACTGCCACAAAACCAGCCAATCACAGACTTCCACACACTACTTCTGATTGGCTGTTCCTTCTCTATTAACATCTGCATTTATTGTTAAAATGCTGTATTTTGCATACTCAAATGCTGTTATTTATTTTATTTTAAATTTTTTTTTTAGAAAGAGACAAGTCAGCATAAGTGACTTCATTCAATAAAGAAATCCCCCATGCAGTCCACAACAAGCAGCCACTATAACAGATGCCATCCAATAGAATAAGAGTACATCAATAATTTTGCTTATTTATTTATTTATTTATTTATTTATATTTTGGATATTTAGAGGAGTTTTACTGTTCAAAAACAAACTTGGTCCTTAATTTAAGGTTTAAAATGTCAAAATTAAAGATCATTAAACTCTATATGTGGCTTTTGCATTTTTTTAAGTTTAGTTTTAAACACAACTAATACCCTGATTTATGGTTTTATATAGTTATAAGTAAAACATCAAATTAAAGAAGCGTTGTGGTTTTTATCCGATTAATCGAAAAAATAATCGCGCAACTAACCGATTATCAAAATAATCGTTAGTTGCAGCCCTAATATATATAAATTGTTGTCTATTTGGAGATTGTTACAGCGATCCTGGCCTGCGGTTAATGTTAAACATAATTGTTTTTCTTTTGATAGCTTAATATCAATATATATAATATAGTTTCCCCGTCGTCATGACAACGGTGACGGAAACGCACAAATTCGGTGTCTTCTCTCAGTGAACATTACATCACCTATTTGGTGAAGATGTCTCGAGCCAAATATGCAAAGAAAAGGTCATTGTCTCTGACTAGTGACCACACCCTTCTTTTTTTTGTGCCAGGGTTTTGGCAGCTGATTGAAGTAAGATTGTGCCATTTCTCTCACTAGGCTGACTCTTCACATGTCTCATCTTTGTTATTTTAAATAGCAAAAGAATTGCGACAAAACAGGCTTTCCCTGTTTGTTTGGTTTTTTTGCCTTATTTCCATTTTTGTGTTCACCAGGGTGCTCAGCTCTGGTATTTTCTGTGTCTCAGCAGCAGCTCATTGACATTAACACAGAAACAGTATGGTTTACAGTTGTTTCATGCCCAGGTTGTGAATAAAGCCACTTTTGGTGTGTTTTTATTCATATATAGATACTGTATACCTTTTCACTGCAACAGTCTTACTATAAGCCTTTACACGGCTATCAGTATGTTATTGCATCTGATATTTCTCAAAAGTTTGCAGCAGGAAACACTGAACACATCCTCACATCGCTTTTAACTTTACTGAAACTGAAAGTGTGACACTTTTTTTTTTTGGACGGCAAACTAAGCACCACTGCTCCACAAGCGACTGGTGGTTTTACCTGAGCCGATCTTGATGAGGCCGTTGTGCTGTATGAAGATGGTGTCACAGGTCAGGTTCCCATGGATGATTGGGGGCTCACACGAATGCAGATAACTGAAGGGACATTAAAGGGGAAAAACAAAAACAAAAAATAAGTTAACAAGGAGGGAACGCGTGTCGTATTTGCTCTGCATCATTTTGTTTTTTAAACTTGTAACATTTGCTGTTTATTACTCAGTCATGAATATTAAATTATATTATTATATACAGTGTATTAGTAAGTCTGACAGTAAATACTAACAAAAGGAAACAGATTTAATACAGTAAAGAAATGTTAAAAACTGACCTTAAAGCAGATAATATTTGAGTACACCAGCGTTTCCACGCCTAACAAAAAAAAATAATAAAATAAATAAAAGTTACAAAAATCAAGCATGTAGATTTCAGGACACAGACAATTACATAATTACATATATTCACTTTATCATTAATCTATTTATCGAAACAGGCATACCTTTTCATTCATAGTCTTGTGGTTTTTCTTTGTCTTTTTCAGAAACTGCTTCAGGCTCCCTGAGGACATGTACTCGGTTATAAAAATAACCTGATGGGAAAGAACGAAATGTCATTTCAGGTTAAGCTCCAACCCAAAATAATACAACAACAACAAACAGCTATTAAAGCAATTAAAAATATACGGAGCAGTTTGTAAACGTATTAATGTCAATGCGCTCTTTCTTCTAATACATCAGCGTTTCCACGGTAACAGCACACATGCACAGGGACTGTTACGGTGGAAGCTTCATGGTATCTAGAGCTAATAATAAATGTACAGGCATGTGTAAAAACCTAGTGCGCTTACTAGGTTTAACTCTTAATTGTGTGTGTAAAAACATATTAAAAATCATCGGATCGCAGCAGGTGTTAGTAACAAGCAAATACAACCTTAGACAAACAACTTTTTTTTGTTTGTTTGTTTGTTTTTACTGTGCCATTATTTATTTAACAAAAATGAAGCCAAAAAAGACAGACAATACTAAGTACCACCTTACTGCTTCCACAGGATTTAAAACAGTAAGTTGCAGTCAGATGTGCAGACCTCTATACAAGCAGTTTGCTGCTCTGGAGCATTCAGGTGTGTGTTACCACAAGACCAATATGGAACAACATATTCAGCAATGGTCTTAGAGAAGCAAGTGTTGCTGTACATTAATCTGGAAAGGGTTATAAAAACCATTTTCAAACAATTTGGGGTTAAAGCCTTCACCTTCCCAGGAGTGGACGGCCCAGAATGTTCACCCCATGGTCAGACTGTGTAATACTCAAAAGACACACGCAAAAAAACTAAACAAAACAAAAAACCCAAGCGATACATCTCAGACCCTTCAGGTCTCACCCAGCATGTTCAATGTTAAAATCCATGACGGCACAATTAGAAGAAGACTGAACAAGTACGGTTTGTTTGGAAGAGTTGCCTCTTCTGTCTAAAACGACCAGAGAAGCACGGCTGAGAATGTCATCTGAAGAGACTTCTGGAACAATGTCCTATGGACAAAAGAGACTAAAGTGGAGCTGTTTGACCTTATTGTCCAGTGCCATGTTTGGCAAAAACCAAACAGCATTTTAGCGCACACACCTCATACACACTGGGGGTGGAAGGATGATGATTTGGTCTTGTTTTTGCAGCAACAGGACTTGTGCACCTTGCGGTCATTGAGTCGACCATGAACTCCTTGTGTGTACCGGAGTGTCTTCTGTCTGATAGATAAAAAGCTTGGTCGAAACCCAGTCATGCAACGGGACAATGATCTGAAGCACACCAGTAAATCTACATTTGGCTGAAAAATTAAATAATAATCACGGTTTTGGAATGGTCCAAATCTACAATAAAAAAAAAAGTAAAAGTCCAGATCTCAACCCAGTTGAAATGTTGTGGTGTGACCTTAAGAGAGCTGTGCATAAGCAAAGGGCCAAAAAACCTCAATAAACTGAAGTAATCTTGTATAGAATAACAAACCAAAACAATCATACAGGAAATGATTACTTGAGTAATTGCTGCTAGAGATGGATCTACACAATGTTGAATCATTGGGGATAGGGTACTTCATACCAGGCCTATTATTATTTTCATTTTTGACTCGTTGAAAAAAGTTACATGTTGTTGTTCGTCTGAGGTTGCTTTTGCCTAATACGGAGACCCTGAAAATACTGGGATGATCATGTTTTTGCACACGCACAAGAAATTAAAAAGAAGGGACGGTAAACCGACACAAAGGACTGTATACTTGTAAATACATTTTCTCTAAAGTGATATTATTTAACATTTATGGAAGGAGTCTCCAGTTTCATAACTTCATAACAGTCAAAGGCAGCGCTCTAGCTTTAAGTCTGAAGGACAAAAGTTGTTTACACTTCCCACTTTCTAAGTACAGTGGAACCTCGGATTGCGAGTAACGTGGTTTACGAGTGTTCCGCAAACCGAACAAAGATTTTTAATACATTTTTATTCGGAAACCGAGCAAGTATTAGTTTACGAGCGCCGAGTATCATGTATCACGATGCGACTCTTATTTTGACAATGAGTGTCACTCTCACCTTTTTTCCGTTAAAACGGTGTTTCCATTGTGTGTGTGTGTTTGTGAATCTTAAAAAGCGAGGTGGGGAGAGGGAGGAGGAATGTTACTGTGTAAAACGAGGCGAGAGAAGGCGCTAATTCCACACACACACACACACACACACACACACACACACACACACACACACACACACAGCGCCTGCGCGCACTTTTTTTTTTAAAGGTACAGTGAAGATTAATGTGTTTTATTTTCATTTTATAGATTGTATTAATTATTTTTATGTATTTATTTTTTGGGGCTGTGGAACAAATAATTTGAGTTTTCATTATTTCTTATGGGAAATGATGATTTGGTTTACGAGTGTTTTGGAATACGAGCCCACTTCCTGAACGAATTATGCTCGTAATCCAAGGTTCCACTGTAATATTCTCTTGCTAAATGGACTGTTTTGTGATATATTCACTTTCAGAGAAAGAATAAAAGAGGGACTAGTAAGAAAATCACAGTTTAAGGAACCAACTTGTTTCTCAGAGACAACATGTTCTATAATTAGATAAGAAGTATGACCGTAAACAGATCTACCATGGTAAGAGAAAGAAAAAAACTATTTAAAAAAACAGTGGCTAAACTTTATCACACTGACATGTCATTCATTATCATTATTATAACAAGATGCCAGTGAGATCAAGTAATAAAAACTGTAACCACAGTGTAATATTTTAGTCTAGAGGTTAGAAAGCTGAACACGTTAGGATAAAATTGTTCATAATGTCAATGGGAATATTTTGAGTATGCATTAGAGTAAGAGTAAATATGCAGACCATGTGACATTTTATAAATAATAAACTTAGTTTTTTCTCTTATAAGTTCTTGATTTTTCTTGACATTTCTATATAAATCTCTCGTACATGAATGCTTTTGTGTTAAACGTTTAGTATTTAATCTCTTAAAGAGATTAAAGAAAAGCTTAAAGTAAAGCTCAGACATTACACTTTACCAGCACTACAAGCCAAATTCTGCCTCTGAGAATTTCATAACTCGGGTCACACCTCCGAGTTCTGAGTTGAACCAGGTATTAGACTGAAATAATCTGCTCAGACCCCTCGCGGGGTCACTTACTCTGGCTCTGTTCTCCTTCACGTCGGCCCAGTACTTGTGGAACTTCACGATATTCAAATGTTCCAGCTGAATCAGGTTATCGAAAACTGCTTTCACTTTTTCCTGGAATAAAAAAAAGAATTAAATATAATTATATATATTATATATATATATATATATAATAACAATTATTATTATTATTATTGATTGAGGGGGGATCTACAGGCATGTGATTTGAAGTCTGACACCTGGAAATATTATAGAATGTTTTTAACTTGTTTGAAATGTTTCATTTCACAATTTTGCCTTAATTTTTTTTTATTTATTTCCCTTTAAGAAGACAACAATTAAGATTCAAGCCCACAGCTCCTGCACGTAAACAAGAAATCTAAGCTCAAAGCACCCTTAAACAACAGTCTACATAGTGTGTACAGTGATAATAAGCACAGATGTTCTATCACTCTGCTTTGTTTGCCTGTAGCTCCATCCAGGTTTACCTTGTTAATACATGACCTAGTAGACGCGGTGCATCTGTTAGTCAAGGTTAAAAACCCTAGAGGCAAAAACATCGGTGCAGTTTGTGTGTTCTGGAAATATGTGCCAAAAAAAAAAAAAAAGTACTGCGAAACGTGCCAGAACAGAAGCACAGTCATCATGTCAATGTTGCATATGTATAACTGAGGAGGAAAGAAAAGGGATCTGTTCACATTCCAGCCAGGTTTACTCACGACTAAAACCACGAGCTTATCAGATAGCGGTGGAGCATTCCACACATTCCAGCTCAACATTTAATCTATAAACGTGTCGTTTTATTGTGTTTGCAGGATGTGCTTCTACAGAGTGGAATGCAATGTGTATGTGTGTGTGTGCAGAAAACATGCACAGATGGCTGAATGGACGAGGTTTACTAAACTGTACTGAAAGCAAAACGATGATTAAGGACGAGTCCAGAGGGAATGCGTTGTGAAATATTTGGGGAGTCACACTGAAAAATTCAATGATGCACTAACCGTCCAATCATACACAGAGACTAAAGTGAGAAACCGTGCCAGGGGCAAATAGGAACAGTTAAAAATGCAATAAATCAATCATGTAAATTCCTTATTACTCTACAACTAAATAACAAGGAACCTTGTGTAGAAATTATTATAAATATTAATACAAATTGAAACAATTCTCACCTGATATAAAAGCTACATGCATATCTCAAAACTCGCTTCTGCTTTTTCACACGTGACTATTGATGAAGTAAAAAAACATTAAGAACTAAACATGGCACTGTTTGTCAGAGCATATGGCCCTAAATAACCAGATTTTTTTTTTTGCATTAGGTCAGGATTGTGCATCCTTTTTTTTTTTTAACGTTTTAAAGTGTTTTAATCCTTTTTATTTTAAAGAAGAGCACGTTCGCCGTGTGAAACTGTTTCTCTGCAGAGCATGTGCGACCATACTTCGTACAGCAGCTGGTATCCGCTGTGTTCACGGCCTCTTAGTAGCAAAATAAACCGGCACAGGATCGGTAGTGAGAGAGCAGACTGTCTGCTACTAGTCAGTCAATCATGGATGACGTCGTTCTCCGCGTGTGGGGAAACGCAGGAAACAGGATTTACTGACTTTTTATAGCATCTGTATTCAATTAATGATTATTGATGATGCACATGTTTAAATGAGTGAATTATTGTGAATTCTGTGAATCATTAAGTAAATTACTCCCACTATACTGGACGCCGCTCTTGCTACCGAAGATACAGCTCGATTCTGAAAACAATCTGACACCAAAACATAACCTTATCCTAGATTATGGTGCATTTAATCAGTCTCATCAAAACCTTTTCTAGATGCAGTTTCTGACCAAACTAATTTGGCCGTTTCTAAAAACATTTTTATCGTGAGAATTTTTCTAACCTTTTTTTTTTTTTTTTTCAGCCACAGAAGTTTACTGCCTGTGGCTCAGAGAGAAGGTATTAAAATTCACAGAAAATAAAACTTTTTCCCTGTGGTTAACTTATTTCCCCATACACACACATCTGTACGCTTTCCTTCGTACCTCTTGCAGCTTGAAGTTCTTCCTTTCGGAGAACATGACCTCATTCCACACCACCTCCACGCCTTCCTCCGTGTCCATGGCCAGGTAGGCGTTGTCGATACCTGGAACATTTCTCTGGTTGACCTTAAAATTAAAAACAAATCAAGAATCACATTTATTTATTTATTGTTTTCTTTTCTTCCATTTCTCATTATGCCACAAATATATACTGTATATATCTTTAAACATAGTCATGCTGCCGTACCTCTTCTCTACGTTTCTGCCAGCGTCCACATGGGCTCTCCTCCAGGATCTCGGACTCGTCTTCGCTCTCCTCTTCTTCGTCTTCGGTCGCTGTCGTGGGTGCTGGTGGAGCCTGCGTTACCGTGGACACCGGGGGGGACACCGACGAGACGCCTTGAGCGGCCGAGGCGGAGGCCGCCGCCTCGGCCTTCGCCTCCATGGCGGAAGTCGGTGCGGGAGCTTGTTTAGCTTCTCCTTCGGACATCGCTGACGGATAACCGCTGGCTCTGTGCACAAGCTCGGCTGGACACAACCTGGTCGGGACTGCTCGCACCGCAAGGGTGGGAGACAGATAACTGCGGAGCGGAGGGAATTACACACATCAGTAATCGATTAAGTACATCTCGAGCAGCTTTTTATTTTATCTAATCTCCATTCAACACATCTGTTTATGAGTTTATCACGGGAGGGGGGACTTTGCACAAATAAGGGCAGAGACCAAATTCCTTCAATAAACTCTGAAATTGTTTTATAAAGTAAAAATTGCTTTCAAGTCGGTGATGTTTGGAAAAAACGACCAGTATTATTCATCATGTTTCACAGATAAGACAATTTTTAAAGAGAATTGGTGGCCTTTATAACATTTGGAGCCCCTAATGGGATATGGGCGAGAAAGAAATGTGAAGAAAAAGAAAAAAAAAACATTTGAGGAAGGTAAAAAACAAACAAAACAAAAGCGGGGGAAAAAAAAAATCAGGACATGGGACCAGAGGCAGGTTTTGCGAGATCTCGCAAAACTCGACTCTCCAGCATTACCGATTTAGTTCAGCAGGTGGCAGTAATGCCAAACTTGATCCTTCACCAGGAAGGGGAGTGTTACCGATCCAGTTAAGTGAAAAAGCAAACAGGGAAGATAATACTCATATTAGAGTTTCACGTGCGTTCTTAAACAGGCATGGAGAGAATTACCGAGTTTTACTTTCAGCCCGGACTAAAATATTAAGACATTCAGTTTGTACTAGGAGCGCGCCCTTTCTGTGTTTTGGCGCTGTGAGGACTGAACCGGAAGTATCAATCACATGGTCTTGATTTTGTTTCCCTCCTATGTTTTCTCTCTTGCCCAATTTTTTTTTTCCTTCAACAGAAATTTCCCCCCCTCACCCATGTCCCTTTAGGGGATCCGTAGTAACTTGCTAGGATTTTATAGCAAAAATTATAGCAATTACACACTGCAACTATTTTGCGAAATATCATGATTGTAATTTAAGCTGCGAAATGTAAGTATTAAAATGTACCATTTTGTATTATATAGCAAAAATGTGTTTGCCAATATTTAGTGGGCAAACTAAATTATTGACAAAACACTAAAAATTGTGGTAAATAATAAATACATAGTTGCACTGGTCCATATCACTATTTCAATCTACACTCACCTAAAGGATTATTAGGAACACCTGTTCAATTTCTCATTAATGCAATTAATCAATTACTTCAGTCAATGCTCTTATTTTACAGTAAAGAATTTTCTATAAACTTTGTATTTCGTTTGGTGGATCAGTGTTTGAGTCAGTGAATCTTTTTGCTTAAGAGTGATTCGTTCCCCTTTTATTCAGTGAATCGCTGGTCAAAACTGATTCGTTCCTCTTGTGTTTAACAAATCAGTGAATCACTTCTGTCACGACAGATTCACTCCTTTATTGTTCAGTGAATCATTTTGTTTGAGAGATTTTCCCTGCTCTCATTCAACAAATCAGTGTTTCAATCGCAGAGACATTTCCATCAAGTCAGATTTAATCCTTTATTGTTAAATGAATAATTTTGTTTGTTTTCTTCTTTAGGAAATTAGTGAATCATTTAAATTGTAACTGTTTTGCCCCTACGTTCATCAATAAATCGATGAATCATTTAATCTGTAACAGATTCACTCCTCTCACGTTCAGCAAATCAGATTCGCTTTGCCCTTGTTCAATGAATCAGTGAGTCGTTTCAGTTTCAACAGAGTCGTCCCCTCTCTATCAGTGACTCGTTTCCATTGAGACAGATTCACTCCTTTCTTGATCACTGAATCACTTCTGTCAAGACAGATTTCTTGATCGGCAAATCAGTTGCGAAAGACTGACTCCTTGCTTGTTCAGTGAATCAGATTCACTCCCTTCTTATTCAATAATTCAATACATATCTCTGTCGAGACAGATTTATCTTTTATTGTTCAATAATTCAAGGAATCATTTTGGGTGTGACAGATTCACTCCTTTCTTGTTCAGTGAATAATTTCTGCTGAGATTGTTCAGTGAATAGTTTACATTTCAACAGATTTGCGTCGCTCTCGATTAACGGATCAGAGATTGAGAAGTGAATCATTTCGGTCAAGACGGCGATTGGCTCCTCTATCATTCACTGGATAATTGTTTAAGTTCACTGAGGCATTCTGGTTAATACTGAGCATCGTTTTGACTCCTTATTTAAATGAGTCAAGGGTCCGAGTTAGGAACCTTCAGTATTTCACTGCAAGGAGTTTTGCTAAACTTAGGCCTGCAAGCATGTTATAAAATAATGACTCCTGGCTATTTTTATACTGCCCAGGAGGCGGTGTTAACGGCCAGGACAAAATGAACACACTAGAGACACACTCTAGAGAACACACTCTAAACAATAATTTAGAGAATTTAGAGAACAGAACAACTCTGGAGCCAGAAATGCACATAAAAAAAAAGAAATAATAATAAAAACAGCCAACAATGTCACTTTCATACAACCGTGTCCTTGAGGTCATAAAATTAGGTCTTAAAATGAGGACGACAAGATTTAGGGAAGCATCGAGCACAATAAAAGTAAAATCTCTCTTCATTTCTCGGATTATTTGTATTTATTTGTACATCAGAACAAGCCGACTGTACTGTACGCACGCTGAAAAAAAAAAGAAGAAGAAGAAAGGATTAGATTCTCCGGTGCATGTTTCAGGAGGTTTTGATTCACACTTTACCTTCCAGAGAAATGCAGAAGAGTTTTAAAGTCGCGGCAGAGGACGTTACGCTGCCTGATTTACATTCGAGCTGTTTCACTGGTCGAACTCGTTCCTCCTGCCTGTGTCTAACTCTTCCACTCCGAGCAGAGCACTTCCGCTTCACGTCTTTCTGTTCTCCTTGCTTTAACACACCCGCCTCACGTTGCAGCTCATGAGAGGGTCCATGATTACATGATGACCTCATTCAGGTGTGTTTAAAGACTGGGCTGCAGTCAGCTAGATGGAGTGACTTTTTACATCTCTTAAATCATCAAAAAAAATTTTAAAAAGAAAAGAAAAGTCTCTTAGTAGTTAATTACACTAACTCAGCCAGTCACAGTTTATTAATTCCACCAGGTGAGGAAGGATAACCTTTATGGACAAAAGTATTTGGTCAAACTTGCAACTTCCATTGTATCCAAATAAATTTACTTCAATATGGACTCGGTCTCCAGTTGGTTTTGCAGCTCTAACAACTTCCACTCTTCTTGGAAGGCTGGAGTGGTTCTGTGGGAATTCGTGCACATTCATTCTGTAGAGAGTTTATGAGGTCCGGCACTGATGTTGGAATGAGAAGGCCTGGCTCGCAATCTCCCGTCCTCATCCCAAAGGTGCTGGATGGGGTTGAGGCCATCACACCTTGTCTTTATAGTCCTTGCTTTGTACACTGTGACTCTGTCATGTTGGAAAAGAAAAGAATCTTCCCCAAACTGGAAGCATAGCACTGTACAAGATGCTGAAGCATTAAGACTGTCCTTCACGCTGGATAAGGGGCCTGACTGAAACACCTGAATTCAATAATTTACAGATTTGGCCAAATACGTTTGTCCATAGAGTGCAGGTTGGTGGAGTGCAAAATGGGGGGGGGGGGGGGGTAAATAAATAAATAAATAAAAATACAAATTGAGGGAGAAAAAATACTAATCTGTTGATAAAAGTCTATTGTTTGGGAAATTATTGTATAAAAGCAATATCACATTTTAGGAAGGGCTATTGTGCTGGATATCAACACAGCACGAGAAAAAAAAAAGGCAGATTCCTGTGGTGTAAAAGGATAAAATTCCATCACTACTACACTCCATATTAATCTATACTACTTAATGTATACTACATTACTGTATACTATATCACTATGCTATACTATAATGCTCTATACAGTATCACTTTATACCATATGACTCTATATACTATATTGCTCTATACTATAACAGTATGCTAGATCACGCTACACTATGTTACTGTATACCATATCACTCTATGTTATATCAATCTATAGCCCTCTATACTATATCCTTCGAGAGTATTCCTATTATATTACTATTATTATATTGAGAGTATACAGTATGCAATATAGTATATAGAGTGATACTGTATAGCGTGAGATACAGTATAGATTGATATAGCATAGAGTGACATAGTATACAGTAACATAGTGTAGAGTGATATCACTCTAGAATATTTCACTTGATACCATATCAATCTATAATCACTGAGTCACAAATCACATATCAATCTACATCACCCAGTCACTGTATATTATATTGCTATATATATATATATATATATATATATATATATATATATATATATATATATTAAGACTATGCTAGATCACTAGATATGACATCATTCTATACTATATATCTCTATGCTGTATCAATCTATATCACTCGACACTACATTATTGTAGAACCATGTCATTCTATAACACTCTGGACCACACCACTCTACACTATATCACGCTGGCTAGGACCTGACGTCATTTCGTGTATGACGTCATCGGGAGACTTTTGTAACAAGTTGTAGGGAAAACTCAGGAAGGAGGCGTATGAAGCCAGGCTCGCAACGTGAATGAGGTTATATTGGCTACATCGAAACTAGGAAATAAACGAATCACTAATTACAATAATGAGGACTGGTGCCACGGTGTTGCATGGAGAGTGTTTAGGAATCTTTCCTCACCTTGTTCAGGGGGAGATGTGCGGTGTCCTGTCGCCAGCTTCAGTGTTCCAAATGTTCCCCGTAATACATCCAGTTACACACGAAAAAAAAAGAAAGAAAAACGACAAACAAACTAAAACAAAACAAAAAAAAACACACCCCGGACACGTCGTTCTGCAGGAGCAGAAGTGTGTTCGCGGAAAAGCGGCGTCTCTGCAGCTGCGCAGAAGGGGCGTGATGGGGCAGGCTAGTTACGGCTAGTTATGCTAGCAACACTGATCCGGTTCACTTAGGAACAACCAAACTAAACCCTGCTAATCTCCGGAAATACTCGTGTTATAAATAAAATACACCAGTTTAATCAGTCAAACTAGGCACTACACACTGATTCCTTCTTGATAAATCTGAGCTGAAGCTAGTTAAAAGAGCTAATCTCTCAGGAACTACACACCATGCTAGCTATTCACATCGACAGCGTCTTTCTTTATTTTTATTTCTCTGCTTTAAACACCAAACTGACAATTCGACAAGATGTACAGCGTCTTTTTTTTTTTTTAAAGAAAAAACTCGCAACCTGTCGTTCCTTCTTATGTTAAATTATTACTGAGGTCGAAATGCGAACGCTACATATAAATGGCGACAAGACAGACATACATAGTAGTGGCACCTTCCGCCGCAGCTGTTCTCCCACCCGCATTCCGCAGAAACCCCGCCTCGTCGAATCTGATTAGTCATCCGGTTTGAGAAACAGCCAATCTTAGTGCAGAGCAAGGATGAGGGTTGGTGTAATCAGCCAATCATAGCAAAAGGGGAGAGATAGCGTTCTAATAGAGGTATGGAAAAAATAAACATCGAGTCTGGGTATGTTGGATTATTCTTCTACGGGAGTTACGAGTTTAGGGTTTGTGTCCACAGCGCCATCATGTGTAAACTTTACGTACTACAGTATTACAATATAAATTTCACCTGCATGTGCTTAAAATGTGAAATATACAGTATATTATTTAAATGTATTTTGCAAATGTTGACTGTTTTATGTGAGAAAAAAATAGTTTAGTTGTTATTGAGTAGTGGCTAGCCTTGCGGTTTCGCACTCCAGCGTCCAGGTTCGAGTCCCGCATCGGGTCTGTGTGCATGGAGTTTGCATGTTCTCCCCGTGCTTGGTGGTTTTTCCTCCGGTACTCCGGTGTGTCCCGCCCGCCTCATGCCCTGCCTAAGTCTCCTGGGCTATGCTCCCAACAAGCGATATAGTCAATGAATGAATGTTATGGTGAATGTTATGGTCCAAAATGTTTATTAGGAAAATCAAAAGGTAAAAAAAAATTATAGACATAGGCTTTCTATTTGGAGATTGATGTACATTAGACCTTTAGATGAAATACATTATCTGTTTTTTTTTTATCTGAATTTGTGCATTATGATAATTAACCTATAGATAATAATTAGCAGTATCCTACTAGAGGTCATGCTGTTGTGATGAATATCAGCACTTCTCTCCTGTGGCGAGGGTGCAGCACCTACTTTCACCCCTGCTGTGACATTTAGTGTAATTAATCTGTCAGTTGAGCAACTTCCACTAAACACTCTCGTGTTTGCAGTAAACTATGTGTAGTGGGTGGTCACCCTAACCCTAACCCTAACCCATGATGGACAGTAATTTGTTTAATGTCCCTTTCTCCATCACTTCCTCAAGAGAGTCCAGCTCCAAACTGACCACAGACCCAGCTCTTCAGCTCTTAATAATAATAATAATAATAATAATAATAATAATAATAATAATAATAATAATAATAATAATAATAATGTATTGCACTTCTTAATAAATCACAAAGAAAGGGTAAGTATCATAATAATAACAAATAAAAACACTGAAACCCTTCGCAACTGTCACAGGAAACACTGCTCTACATCATCATGCCTTTGTGCTTTAAAATGAGCTTCAGAAAATGTATTGGCACCCTTGGTGGATAAATGGAGGGGGGGGGGGAATCCTTGTGATTAATCGGCTTACCCCCACTCTGGGAGCAATCTAACCTTTAACTAAAATATGTTAATCCCAAATAAGTATAAAACCCTTTTCAAAATTACAAGGAGTCTGGAGAAGTCAGGAACCACTGAGAGAAACAAAAACCATTATTCATATGCACTCGCCCAAATTGTATTGAAAGGAAAAGCAATCAAAAAGTCAAAATAATATGTCGAAAAATAAATAAATAAATAAATAAATAAATCCAAAATCACACACTTTCAATGCTTAGTGGCTCCTTCAGGCACCTTGTAAATCCCGAGGGTGCCAATAATTTTGAAGCCGACTGCATTTACATGATGATAACATTTCTGCACTTTCATTTTACCGGCCAAATGAGGGAGAGAATGAGGCCCTGCTCCTAAATCTATTAATAGACCAGGCTATGAGGATGGCCATGTGTGTGTGTGTGTGTGCGCGTGTGTGTGTGTGTGTGGGTATACGTGCTTAACTTGTGTGTCTTACCGAGATGGTAGAGGGCACAGGGTGTGACTCCAGCAATATCAAGACACTCAACAACGTCTGAGAAGAAGAACTCAGCCCGTATCCTTATGCCTAATAACTGAGCTCTTATTCAGAAGTCGAACGCGTCTACAACACCAGCACCAGCCATGAACAAGAGCAGGACTAGAGAAGAGAAAGGTGAAGCTGAGCAGAAGGTGTCAGAAAGGAGAGCTCCTCTGACACAGGCGGCTCCTGGCGCTCCAGAAGGTGTCTTTCAGTCTCCGGGGAACCTCTTCTCGGCCATCCTGAGCCGCAACGAGGCTGTCAAAGACGCCAAGAGACTGAAGGACTTCGTGGAGCTCAGGGACAAATACGTCCGCCAGAAGGTCCTGTTTAAAGATCCGCTGTTCCCCGCGGACGACTCGTCTCTTTACTACAGCCAGAAGTTCCCTCTGAATCTGGTGTGGAAGCGTCCCTCGGTGAGTGGACGCGTGTTTTCTGGGACAGATGTCCGAATGATCACCAATTCCCTTACATTTCTGTTCATCTCATTCTAGCCTTAATCACCCTGTTATTAACAAACATAGAACAGATTATGATGCTTTATGAAGCTTTGTACAACACGACTGATTCCGATTCGACAGAAGGTCGAGAGACCAAGAGAATTTTTCATGACAGGTCCACGTTAAACCATAGTTTTAATTTAAATCTCTCGCATGGCTGCACATAAACAGGTGCCAATTACATTCATATTCACTAAGGTGCTGATTAGTGTTTAAGCTCAGACGTGTACTGGTGTTAAATCAGTGTTCAGCGTTGTGCGGGATCTCCGTCTCCGCCGTTTCCCGCAGTTTAGACAAGCCCACAGGTTCAGCTCACGTCCTGTCAGCGTTCCTCCGCCGCACACATCGAAATATGACGACTCTCCTGATCTCCTGCGTGTTCCGGGAGTGTGAGAATGTGAGAGTGATCCGGCTGAGTGTTGACTGAAGACTAAACACATGTTGTGCTTGTGGGTCTCGGACAGCTGAGTCTCCACATCTCTACATGATAGAGAACGAGAGAGAGAGAGAGAGAGAGAGAGAGAGAGAGGGTACAAACCCGATAATCAGCCGCTCTCACTGACTGTGATTTACAGCTCTGTATCCATATCCTTTCTAACTGTGGATCCACTGCAGGACTCAATTCATTTTCTATATCATTAGCTCTGACAGGAGTTTGGCTGCAAATCATAACGCAGGCCTCATAACGCAGACATTTACATAAACAAACAGGATCTGGTGAAAAAAAATGTTTCTAATGATTTAATTTATAATTATTCAATATTTATGGAATAAAGAGTCAGAGGTTTTGTATAAGTATGAGGTAAAGCTGTAACTTTGCATAGCATTACAAGCCGCATTATTTTGTCTCATTAAGACAAGGAAACAAGCAGGTGATGGATAAATAAATATATATATGAATATTTTTTCACATATATATATATATATATATATATATATATATATATATATATATATATGTTTTTTTTTTTTGCGGTGCGAAAAAATATTCAAATATATTTTTTAAATATTTTTTTTATCTTTATATATATATATATATATATATAAAGAATTGGCATATGTTTATTGAAATATAATCAAAGTGTTAAATTTGCAGTGTGTTATTTGGTACTTATTACTTTTTTATATGTTGTAGAAAACACATTCTCATTCCTGGTCTATGAACTGATTTTGAAATGATTCTGTATGTGAGACCGCACTAAGAGTAATCTCAGATTATAAAATAAGTGTTTTATTTGGTGTGTTTTTATTTTTAAAGGGAAACAATCTGTTTGTTTTTTTTTAAACAATATAGTTCTTTTTTTCCCTTCACTTTCTTTGATGTTTCTATGATCTTACCCTGTTTGTGAAAAAATCTTTTTTTTGTGTGAAAGAATAAAATAATTCGACATAGGGTTTTAGGTTTAGGTAAAAAAAAAAAAAAAAAAAAATACAAATAAAAAATAAAAAACAGCAAATCACAAAAACATGACTTTTATCTGAGTCACAATTTGTCTAAACTAAGAGTTCTAAGCTTCTGAAAGAGTTTCTACTTGTAAGGAATATAGGAGTATTTATTACAGAGATTTCCATTTTTAGAAGCTAAGAAGCCTTAATTTAAACAGATTTGAGCCCATTATTTTTAAACAGTTTCCATGTCCTATAGAGTTGAGTGAGATTTTAGATGCATGACAGGTTCACGGCTGGATTAGTGGTTAGCACCTCGGGGTCTGTGTCCATGAAGTTTGCATGGTCTCCCCGTGCTCGATGGGTTTTGCTCCCCCCACAGTCCAGAGATTAGGCTAATTGGCACTTTCAAATTTCCCTTAGTGTGTGAATGAGCATGCAAGTGTGTATATGTGTGTGTGCTCTGCAATGGATTGGCAACATGTCCAATGTGTACTCCGCCTCTTGCCCTAAGTCTGCTGGAAGAGGGCCCAACCCCCTGCCCCCCCTCCCCCCCAGGACAGTCCAGTGGCTAGGGTTTGGGCATTGAACTTGGGCGTTTCATATATATATATATATATATATATATATATATATATATATATATATATATATATATATATATATATATATAAAGGTTTTATGTAAACAAATATATTTGGACATCCATTTAATTATTTATTGAAACACTAAATAACAACTGCATCACACTAACTTTAAAAGTTTTTTTTTTTTATCACACTGTAGCTATTTTTTTTTTATATATATATATATATCTTATTGTATTTGTAGATTTTGAGCAATAATTGAAGGGTTTGTTGGATAATTAGGCTTACTTAGCTTCTTATTAAACAAATGATCTTAATGCACGGTAAATCAAGATAAAGTGAAGCAACTGTAGATGTTAAAAAGATAAACATTTTTCAATGTATCTGTATGTTAATCGGAAATCGGGATGTTATTTAAGAAAACCTTAACAAAAAAAAATAGATTTTTTTTTATATAAATATGTACAATGTTCTTGGATTAAACTAAATCTTAAATGATAGGTTCTAGATCTTAAACAAGAACTTTATGGATAATAATAATAATAATTGATAAATTCACTGGTCCAGGTTTCTTTAATGATTTATTTAAAAAATGAGATAATGCAAAATAAAGATAATTATAAAAATTAAATAAATAAATAAAAAGTTCTATACTGACTTCTCGTATAGGTTTAATTGTAGATTTGGTGAACAGTTCCGCCCCTGACCGGCAGCTTTGCGTGTGATACAACGTGATTGACAGGTGGTATATAATTTTATTAGCAAAGCTGATACGCTGGCATTAATATTCTACATCGCTGTCAGTCGTCGTGTTACGAGCTCTTCGATAAACGCGCAGCAGCTTGGACCCCGGCCTTCAAAAGCACCCTGCAGTAAAGGCATGTGTTTACTGACTCCAGCGTTCTAGTGCGAGAATGGAAATGTCGGTGCGGATGTACTGTACGCGGATCACCAGCTGTGCGTGTACTGTGCGGCCTTTAATTTACTGTGCTGTGTAGCTAAAACGGGTCGAACCATTTTGGTCCTTGCACTTTACAGTACAACGCAACAGCTGCAGTTATACAGTATATTAGACTTTGAAAAGGCTGCAGGGCTTCTACTGCAGCCTGAAAAACACAAGAAAGGATTTATGTGTTTAAACCCATAAACATCTGAGAATTCATAATTACTGTAAGTGTGTTAGTTTCAGTAACATAGAAGAGCTGTAAAAGACTCTGAGGCATTCTTCCAGTTCGTGCCGTTAAGATTAATACGTTAAGTTCATACTGTGTGTAGGGCGCTACAGTGGTGTGGTGGTTAGAACTGTTGCCGTGCACCTCCAGGTTCTGGGATCACTTCCCACATTGGGTCTCTATGCATGGAGTTTGCATGTTCTCATTGCGTGGAGCCTATCTAAGGAGACGTAGGGCATGAGGCAGGGAACACCCACCAACTCACACGCTCATTCACACATGGTGGGCGATTTGGGAACGCCAATTCGCCTAATCTGCATGTCTTTGGAGGGAGGGTACTGGAGTACCTGGAGGAAACCCACCAAACACGGCGAGAACATGCAAACTCCACACTTGAGTTGGGACTCGAACCCTCGAGCCTGAAGGTGTAAGGCGGCAGTGCTAGCCACTTTTTTCAATTGCTATTGTCATAACAGTATGAGCTCTGGTTACATCAGCATCTGGTTTTCATATAAAGCTGTGGTTCTGAAAGTGCGTCCTTGTGACCATGTTCAGTGAAAGACACTCACTAAGATCCCTTAAAGCAAAGGGAACACTCGGAGTCTATGCAGTACATTGTAATCGCAGGGATAAATGTGTGTAAGTGTGTAGTCGAGCTGCCATCACATGTGATTGAACCGGAAAAAAATCTCCTCTTCCAGTTTTAGATCAAATCTTAATACAGTACTAGTATGACAGGAGCTTTACAGGAGCAAAGCCGCATTAAGACTACTGTGGGACTTTTAGTAGCGGGGGATCCAAACCCACATCCTTTACAAACTGTACACACCTCCTGCTTAAGGAGGATTTTGTCTTCAGTAAGCACTTAATCCTGAAGCCTGGATCGGGAGACTGTCTGAGAAATACTGCGTGTGCGGCTGTAACACACACCAGACCGTGACTGAACAGGAATCCTATTCTCAGCACCATGATGACATCTAAACAACATCTTTATGTTTGGAAAATCTAAATACGAGTAAAGAGTATAAAACATTCCTGAGTTTACATTACTTGCTTGGCAGTGATTATATACCTTATACGGTTTTACAGTAATCATTCAACAATCATTATTACATTTTTATAGTGCTGTAATACGAGGTAATAATATCATACCAACTAATGAAGTTACTAATAAAAATCTGAAAATTAATTAATTGATTGATTGATTGATTGATTTAATTGATTGATTGATTGATTGATTGATTTAATTGATTGATTGATTGATTTAATTGATTGATTGATTGATTGATTGATTTAATTGATTGATTGATTTATTTATTTAATTGATTGATTAATTTAATTGATTGATTGATTTGATTGATTGATTGATTGATTGATTGATTGATTGATTTAATTGATTGATTTAATTAATTAATTAATTAATTAATAAAAATGTTTACAAATATAATAAAATAAAATATGCACCAAGCCTTACAGGACAACAGATTTCCCCATGTCTTCCCTTTTGGTTTTCCAAGATCTTTGAATCAAATCAGTTCCCTTTATTGTGACTGTATAGTGCTACAGTATGACATCTGATTTGGTGCAGTCCTGTAGGTGCTTTAAAAATAAATAAATAAATAAATAAATAAAGGAAACACCATAAAAGTCTTGAACAGAAATGACAAAAGTAAAACCGTGCTCAAACTAGAACTAGACGTCCACCTGAGTGTGTGTGTGTGATTACGTGTTAAGTGGTTGTAGCAGAAGCATGACAAAACCATCAAGAGGTATAATTAGTTGTAAGTGTAAAAATAGATGCAGCATAATGTGTTACACAGAATGATACCTCACAGTTATCGCACTTGGAAAAATATTCGATCCGATTCGCACTTAGGGAGTGGACTGCACTGATGTCCAGAATGTGTGTAACATGAGCTGATGTCCATAAAGGCAGGGTCCAGAGTAACGTGAGCCGCTGTTAAAGCTGGGGGGACGGAGTACTGAGAGCCAGTGTTAACCCTTTCATGTATCAATTATTTCTTCTAAAACAATTCTTAAAAATTCATCTTTCTCTTCCCCCTCCCTTAAAACTGCATAATACAAGAGTTCCTATTCCTTTTTAATTCCCTAAAAATCTAAATAAATGTATTTATTCCACCATAGTCATTCAATTCCAACAGGGTCAAAGTCAGTAGTCAGAGGTACCGTAGGACACCAAAGTAACAATAATACTTGGGCAAGAGCTAAAGAGCTAAGACATGAAGGAAAATAAATAAATAAATAAATAAATAGAACAGAAACGTATTAATGAGCATAAACGCTGCAGCATAGATTTAAAAAGCTGAGCATCGAGATGTGCAGGACGCTGAGCATTTACTTTACACTGACTACTTCCAAAGAGCCCTGGATGCTGTCAAAAAAAACAAAAACAAAAAAAAAACATCACATTATGATGTCACTCAAGGTGATGTCATGTATCAAGTTATTAGCCACTTTTCGGCATCACCATGAATGCGACGATTGTATATTTATATACTATACATATACTGTATACACACAATAGTCCAATCTAGAATATGCACTAGTATATTAAGCACTAGGATAACATGCTTCCTAAATGATAATGTACCTTCTTCTTCCAGAACAGCTGACCTTCATGTCATGACTGTTGTTGTTCTTGTTACTTAATTACCTAATGGCATATGTGTTATTTCATATTCAAAAAAAAAAAAAAAAAAAAAAACAGACGCAGGATTGTTCCAGAATGCAGAAAATAAATCCAAACTTTTGACCGTTTTTTTTTTTTGTTTTTTTGTTTGTCTTAACAGGAAATTTGCAAAAATCCACAATTTATTGTTGATGGAGCAAACAGGACCGATATCTGCCAGGGAGACTTGGGTGAGTGATTAATCTGAACTGAATCTGGACTAGTTATTTCCTGTTTCACACCTGATGAAATTCACCTCCTCGTCCGAAATCGAAAGACTCCTGGTATAACACAGTACTGTGCAAAAGTCTCGAACCGCACACATTATTATTATTATAAAATCTCTTTTAGTTTTTATGTAGTCTTGAGGAGTAGGTCTTTGACGAGCTTTGACATAGAAGAGCTTTGAAACATTCTCCAAAAAGCCTGGAGAACTATTTCTGACCGTTATTTAAAGAAATCCTAAGCCTAAGTGACTTCAGGTCTAACAATAGTCTTACCTAGCAAAATATTAAGACAGTACTGAATATATCATATGCAACATAATATACTCCTACTGACCCCCCCCCCCCCCCCCCCCAACTCCTGGATAATTACAGTACAGCAGGCGCACGAGTCAACATGAAAAAGAGTGCACATTCAATAGCAGAAGTGAACTGGTGTTATGAGTGAACTGGGGTTATGGTGTTATGAAGTTATCCCCTTATCCCAAATAAAAGCCCATAATAAACAGAACAGTGATGCCTAGCTGTATATTTTACTTTTTATGCCTGCTGTACTGTAAGCAATAACAGGAACTTTAACGTTCTGCAACATAATTGGAAAGTGCATTAAGTGTCATATTCACTGATTAATAAAAAGAAATTCAGTTGTTGTCAAGTTAGATTAAAAAGACAGATAACATACTGTAGCACACACCAGATACCCTTGGCACTTAGGCTTCAATCAAATGTAAGACATTTAAAAGATAAGATATAAGATATATATAATATAATACATAGACAGTATATTCTCTCCAGTTAATAGATAATTATGTGGGCATACAGTGCAGCGGTTATTATAATGAGCACAGGTTTTTTTTTTTTTTTATTGTAATAGGAGAATATCATAAGTTAAGTTACTAGAGGTGATTAAAGGTACTACAGTATGAGTATGTACAGATTACTGTAAGTGTAAAAATGCAAGACTCAGATCCTCATTCTGAAAGTCATCCCCCTTTGCATTTTTACACTTACAGTGATCTTTGACATGAGAAGAACTTTAAATGACCCCAGACACAAGGGTCAACGATCCAACTACAATCATCCAAAATTATATTAGTGAGAAATACAGCAGTATAGAAGTTCTGTAGGAACAAGAGCATGTCCTGATTTTACACTGCACGAGCGCAACACAATGACATGAAATTATACAATATATATATATATATATATTTTTTTTTAAAAGGGCTTAGTCTACAACCTGGGTGAATAATTAAGGAAATGGCAATGCATCACTCACTCAATCATCATCACTTATACCGCTTTATCCTGTATACAGGGTCGCGGGGGCCTGGAGCCTCTCCCAGGAGACGGTTTACACCCGGGACAGGGGGCCAATACATCGCAGGGCAAAGACATAATGACACTCACAAACCAATTCAAACACTACAAGCAATTTGGGAGCGCCGATTAGCCTAATCTGCATGTCTTTCGATGGGGGGAAGGAAACCGGAATACCCGGAGGAAACCCACCAAGCATGGGGAGAAAATGCGAACTCCATGCGCACAGCCCCCGAGGTGGGAATTGAACCTGACCCTGAAGGTGCAAGGCGACAGTGCTAACCACTATGCCACTACGCCACCCAATTCATCATACAGAAAAATACTGCGGCCTCCGAGTGGAGCAGCGGTAAAGTGCTCGCCCTGGAAAAAAAAGAAAAAGAAAAAAAGAAAAAGAAAAATACTGAGATCCTGCTGTGAGCTGTGAAAACTGTGAGCTTGTTTTCTGGGTATTTCCCAGCTAGATAGCTACATGCTAGTAATTAGTAGTCTGCTACAAGTAGTAGTAGTCACTAAGTAATGAAATGTGCGACCTCTTGTTTTTGTCCTATCAAAACTAGATGGAAGGGGATGACATCGGAATGGTTTCCAATTTGGATACCTAAGTGTGTTTAAAGATACTTTATTGGACACTATATTGGAAAAAAAAAACCATATTATTAAAAAAATATATTTTGTTGTTTTAAGTCCAAATTGCACAGGACAAATTGGACGTTCATTAAAACCCTCTTACTTTCTTTTGACTTAAGACAACATTAAAACTGAAATTGGGAAGTAATCACTTAATGGCTGCAACTGGCTGCTTCTTTCCTGAAAGTCACCTTTGACGGACTGATACTCTATAGCACCCCCTCAAGGCCAGATGAGAGTGAGAAAGAACAAAATGCTGTCCCTTGGATGACCCACAGCCTAAGGTTATCAGGACATTTTCTGAGTCACCGGATCTGTTGGCCGTGGGATCCGGTAATACGACAAGCCACCACTGGGCAACCTGACAGAACTGAGGAAGGTTGTAAGGAAAGACGTGAGGAGAATTCTGTAACTTCAGCACTGAGCATCTGTTTTCAGCTCGTTGAATGATGAGCAAGAACCTATTAGTCCCTGTGCTCAAGCCGTATATCACATGGGGCAAAAAATAGCTCGGTTACAAGGCGCAGATGTCTGGTAAATTCTAGTCTTAATCGAGGCATCATCATCAGCGTGGGAGGCCGTAAACGGGAAGTATTATGAACTGCATCAAGTTTTTCAGCTGCAAATGACCTCCTTGCCTTTCAGCACTTTTAAGTAAGTCACTAAGACCTCAGAGAATTTGCAGCACCACAGTAAATCCAGTATGACGTCCTCGTGGATCAAGACCTTGCCATGTTACTTGAGGTTGTGTACTTCTGGTAAAACTCAAGGCTGTTCCAACAGGAGGTAAATTCTTCACCATGGCCCAAGTTGATCAAGGTCATACAAAGATACAGTACCCCACCTATCCCAATTAGAAGTTACAAGAACAGTGCACCTTGCCTGGATAAGACACACCAGGACCTAATCCTAGAGTCTGATGTCGGCACGGTGTTGGCAGACTACCATGCCATCCAACTAACCCTGTCAGATAATGTGGAGCAACTTTATGGGCTTACTACCTGAAGAACAAAGGGTAGGAGTGAGGTGCAATGCAAGTTAGGTGTCAGGGATGTGATGGACAAGACCTTTAAAGTGGAAGCGTGTGTTGAAAGAATGGAATGTCACTTTCGTAGTGAGGAAAGAGCCCAAGTGAGTGTGTGAGATGGAAAGGTGGGGACTAGATACAAGATATCATACACAGTTGAAACTCCGTTACCAAACATCCCAATCAGAAATCCTGGGAATACTTACCAGTCTTACCATTTTTTTCCCAGTGGACAAAAGAGTTGCCTCAATATACTGTACTTAAGGCTTGGTTATCAGGGACAAGTCTCATTATGTTGCTGATCATAGTGGTAACCTTAGGATGCACTGGTAGACCAGGTTTGGAAAATGAGGCGCATGGAGGGCTCTCCTAATTCCAGAGAGGACTTTGGAGGAAGCATGCAAAATTACCTTTTATTACAGAGATTCAAGAAGTTAAACTACATACCTATCCTTAACTACTAAAGACTGGTCACAAGCTTTAGGCTGTGACTGAACAGTGCAGAAGGAAGAAATAAGATCCTGGCCTGGTTGCTTGGTTAATTCTCTGTGATAAGGCATGGAACTTGGCAGGACAGGACAGCCTTGGTGTACACTCACTGATCCTGCTTACTGAGACGAGGTTGTTCAGGCATCCTATAAGGTCAGTGATTGCTAGAGATGTGTCAAGGACCAGGACATGTTGACATGAAGATGGAGATATATTTCACAGCTGGAAGATACAGTATCACCAAAGCCTGGGATGTCCATTAGACGCTTTTTCTAATGAGACCTCCATTAGAAAAAGCGTTCGTACTGGCAGACCATTTCTACAAATCTGACTACCGAAACCCAACCACGTATACTGTAAATAACCACTAATGAACCATATCAGACCATATCAGATCAAAGGCTCAAGCTTCATAGTGATGTAAATTGTAACTGTACACTGGAGATGTTTGGGTCTGTTTTTTTTTTTATGTTTAGAAAAGCCTTTAGCCAGATGTTAAGTGCTTGATATGTATGCACACAAAGGTCATTGGCCCTGAGACCTGTTTCCTGTAATACTGAAATAGGCCAAGTGTGAAAATGCCCTGAAGCACTTCCTCCCTCAACAAGTGCAGCAGAGTTGTTTGGGTACGCAAGCCATGCACAGTTTATATCTTTTATGTGTCTGCATACATTCTTTTTTTTTTTTTTTTTTCGATTCTCTAGATTAAAAACATCTGGGCCATTTCTTGCATAATTGTTAATTTCATCTTTCATCTCTTAGATTATTGGCTGTACACAACCAATCAGTGGTGCATTAGATCAGTTGTCTCATTAGCCTTTGCGAACCTTGAGCACACCTTCTTTGATGAATTGCATAATAAAAAAATCTTTTAAAAATCTTTATCTATAGACTTTATCATTGTAATTTCTACACTCTACAGGCGATTGCTGGCTCCTGGCTGCTATTGCCTGTCTGACACTGAATGAAACTCTCCGGTACAGAGTCGTTCCACCAGACCAGAGCTTCTCCGAAAACTATGCAGGCATTTTCCATTTCCAGGTATGAAGGATCCTATGCCATATTGTTTTGATTTCTGCAAAAAGTCAAGAGGCATACGTATTTTATTTTCAAATGAAGATTAATTTTGGATAATCCAGCCCTGAATGCACTCGGTATATAGATCTGGCGCTATGGTGAGTGGGTGGACGTCCTCGTGGATGATCGGCTTCCAACGTACAAAAACCGTTTGGTGTTTACTCGGTCGAGGAACCAGAATGAGTTCTGGAGCGCTCTTCTGGAGAAAGCTTATGCCAAGTGAGCTCACACCATAACGTTTACTGCAACAGATATGTTAAATATAAGTTTACCTTTATAGCATAGTATAACTTTTAACTTTCTGGGGTTTAAGACAAGAGTAAAGCATAAGAAGTCTAAGAGTTTTTTTTTCTCTGATGTTTTGTTTTTCTGGTTCCAGGTTGCATGGCTCCTATGAAGCTCTGAAAGGTGGTAACACATTGGAGGCCATGGAAGACTTCACTGGTGGAGTAACAGAATACTATGAGATTGTAGACGCACCCAAAGAAATATACAACATCATGAGAAAGGCATTGGAAAGGGGTTCACTTATGGGTTGCTCCATTGATGTAAGTATTTTGATGGCTCATTTTTTACATGTCTGTCAAAGATCTTGACATGGCACTTAATTCATCAAAACACTGCATGGAATTCATCAGCTTTTGTATGTGCATGCTGCAAAGAACAAGAGTTTATATGAATGGTTCATGTTCTCCCAGTGCTTGACGGGTTTCCTATAGGTAATCCAGTTTCCTCCCATAGGCTAATTGGCGTTCCCCAGTTGCCCATACTGTGTGAATAGCAATCAGGACCTGTATTCACAAAGCTTCTTAGAATTCTCTGAGAGAGCTCCTATCTTAGCTTAAAAAGTCCTAGCTGGGAGTCCTAGACTAAAAGTGATTTAGGAAACTCCTCAGAGCAACTCTAAGTAAGGAAAGTACAAACCCCTTTATCTTAGTGAGGAGGTGTGGTCGACCCTGTTTGCTAGGGATGACGCAGCTGATGAAAGATCTGTAAAGGTCTTAAAATGCGCTCTTTATGAAAATAGAATCTATGATAATAGAGTAGAACGTGAAATCATAATATATAAAGAAATTGTATAATTATGACTACAAGCTACTTTATGCAGAGTTTCTGTTATAGGATAAATATCTTAAAGATAATTCAAACAGACAAATGTTGAAAATGTGTCTATTTTTGAAGCAACGAATTTTCACGCAGTAGTTACTATATTTAAGTTCTTCCATTTATTTATCATACTGATTTTATTACTACTGATCTGTTTCAGATTGATGGGAGCAAAATGGCTCAGCTTTTACTTTTTAATTTACATGATTGCGGGACAGTCTGTTTAAGTTGGATGGTATGTAGCCAACAATCCAAGAGGGATGGAAAGAAAGCAAAAGAACCCGAAAAAACAAATTGGACAGAAGAGCAGTATTTATTTTTACGTTTAGTGTTTGGAGAATATTTCTTCTTTCTGCCATCTTGTCCTCTGCTATAGAAACTATTAAGCCTCTTAAAAGTCCTCCTCTCTACTCTTAACAATTTTACATTTAGGAGGGCTAAGAGGTTTCATGAATCATTTTTGCCTTTACTAAGATTTAGTCCTCAATTTAAGGGGAAATTCTAAGAAAATGTCATAATTCCAAGAAGGTGTTAAGTTGGCAACTGAGTAACTACCACAAAACAATGGCTATATCACCATGAAGGGGAGGATCCATCACCCGATGTGCCGGATGGCACGTGGACGGACCAAAAACGCAACAACAAAAATCTTTACATTAATTAATACTAATGTTCTCTTTGTCTTCAGGCCTTGGTGCCATCTGCCAGTGAGACCAAAACGTCTACAGGTCTAGTAAGAGGCCATGCTTACTCAGTCACTGGTGTTGAGCAGGTACGTGTTCCCTAATCTTACCATAATGTCTATACTGATGATCTTAAATAGCAGTCTTGTTTTGCTTCTTTTTTTGGAGCCTCACCTTACAGACGCAAAAAAAAGACTAAATCTTAACCTTCACTTTGTACTAACCCTAGACCATCCCTAAATTTAGTCCAGCCATAGAGATACAATATGAATATACACACGTGGACAAAATTGTTGGTACCCTTCGGTCAATGAAAGAAAAACTCACAATTACCTTGAATTAACATGTCCCTTTGGTCACATTATTTTCAGTATTTTCTAGGGGTACCATCATTTTTGTCCAGGCCTGTTCCATGAGTTTATTTTTTACAATAATTCCGTTGAAGCATGGTTGAAAAGCAATGTCTGACTGTCATTGGTGAACATTCATAGAATTTTTTTAAATTATTACTTTTGTCAGATTGAAGTTATTTCTGTGACCATTGTGAGTTTTTCTTTCATTGACCGAAGGGTACCAACAATTTTGTCCACGTGTGTATTACTGTGAACGTCACATCAGTTAATCAGTGTAGCATCCAAAATAAACTGTGCCAATATGTATAGACTAGACAGCTAGCAAGGTACAGTACATGCTATGTGAAAAGTTGTGAATGCATCCTGTATGTTTTGGGGTCTCTGTGTGATCTAACATTGTATGTGTGTATTACAGTAGCTTTAAACATTAGTAGTGATGGAGCTTTTAGCACTATAGTGATGGAGCTGATCGATCAAAATTAGTCAATCAAAGTCAATTTGAAAAGAGTCAGTTGAGGCAGCACTTGAGATATAATATCAAGCGCAAATAACAGAGTGAGATTTAGTGATCGCATTTCAGAGCTATTTGTCGATCAATCACTGTACAACTGCAGAAGATTCTCATTTAAGTAACTGCAAAGTCTATTGTTACACCAACACAAAAGCACTTTATCATCAACACAATCATCACCCTAACTCTAACCCTACTTAAGCCAACATGAACATTCGCCAAATACTAATTTTAGCCCAACACCTCCCCTAGGCAAACGTCCAGGTAAGTCTACCCACAAATTCTAGTTCATTCCCAGTCTTTATGCTAGCGCAACCATAACCAGATTCCAGCTGTAACCCGAGGAGAGGGATCTCCAATTCCAGTCCTGGAGGGCCAGTGTGGAGCGCAGTTTGTACTTCACCAACACTTAAACACACCCATTGAACCTAGTAATGAACAGATTAGTTAAATCAGCGGTGTTTGAGCTGAGAATCACCTAACTGTATTGGGGACTGGAGTGGAAGATGTTGACACCTGTTAACCCTAGGTAACCTTATTCCAACCTGAACCTAGCTCTAGTTCAGCCCATGAATTAGAAGGTATACTCAAATATTTCTAGCCAGCCATACGTTGTGGTCTTTTAAACAGTTGTGTTGTATCGGCAGGGTCAACAGCAGGACTGCAGGGACACTCGGATCCGTCTGGTGCGAATCCGTGACCCGTGGGGAGTTGCTCCACCACCCTCTTGCAAATGTAATGACTGGACACAGCTTGCGTCTTCTGAGCAAGACAAGCAGAAACTTGAACCTGTTGAGCCGGGGGAGTTTTGGTTAGTCCTCCGATTTTTTTTTTTTTTTTTTTAAATAACAACTAAGGCTTTGGACTGTAGCATAAAGGAATATTCTAGCATTTTTTTTTTTTTTTACCTAAGCTTTAAGTGCTTCATCTGCATTGTACCCACCTTGATGTCTTGATGTCCACGAATAAGAATTAGGACCGCATGTTTTGACAAAAAAAAAAAAATCACATTGTGATTATTTTGAGACATTTAATCTGCATAATTATGTAATTGTTAAATGTTCCATTTTGTATTCAAACATATTTATCCAGACTAACAGCAAATAATTGGAGAAATGATCTCATTAAGAGGACATTTGCCAATATTCATTTAAAAAACTTAACAAATACTTCAATTATTGACAAACTTTACATAAATTCCTAACGGGTAATAAATTGCAGACATTTGCAATTAAATAAATGCACAGGTTTATACTGCGGAAGCATGATGGTGTAGTTGTTAGCAATGTTGCCCTGCACCTCCAGGGTCCGGGTTCAGTTCCCACCTCGGGGTCTGCATGCATGTTCTCCCTGTGCTTGGTGGGTTTCCTCTGGGTACAACTGGTTTCCTTCCACAGTCCAAAGACATGCAGATTAGCCTAATTGGTATTCCCAACTTCCCTGAAATGTGCGAATGTATATACAGTCTTATGCAAAAGTTTAGGCACCCCTTGATAAATAACAGATTTTGGTGATTTTTTAAATTGAAATTTTTTTTTTTTAATTTTTTGTTCAATTTATGACATAAGAAGTAACTATGCATCAATGTTTGCTGAAAATATTGTGCATTTTTTTTTTCATTTCCAACAAAGACTGTGTTAACATCTTTTCAATAAAAAAATCACCAAAATCTATCAAGGGGTGCCTAAACTTTCGCATAAGACTGTATATATGTGTACCCTGCGATGGACTGGCACCCCGTCCAGGGTGTACCCAACCTCATGCCCTAAGTACCCTGGGATAGGTTCCAGGCCCCCCGTGACCCTGTATACAGGATAAAGCGGTACAGACGATGAGTGAGTGAGTGAGTAAGTGAATAATGTTATTGCCATTTGAATTTTTCATGTGATTAATTCTGCAGCACTAACAAGAAGTAATTATTTTGTATTTATTTTCCTGTATGGAAAAAATCATATAAAGTCCACTTATTCCAAATTCACTTTTAAAGTATTTTATGTGTGTGTGGTAGACATGTGATAAATCAGTCATTCAAACATTTCTTGAACATAATATATTTTACGAAGTGATTTTTAAAAAATGAAATTTGAATTTTAAAGTTTTATAAATTACACTCCAAACCTTTTCAGACATGGAACTTTTTTTTTAAAGGGAATAATCTGTACTGATTGTTTTGGTCTGATGATGATGCATGGAAACGATGAAACCTTTTGGAAAGCTTTAAATCATGCAGTATGAACTGTTGAATTTCTCAAGCATTAGAAATATTAATAGAATTCTGTCGTAATAAATCTGTGTTATATAGTTAAACATTTCCAACAGTTATTGGCACGATTTCATATCTCCCCTATATACAGTACATGAGTTTCAATGCAATTTAATATTTTGTTTATTTGTTGTTGTTGTTTTTTGGTGAATAGAACAATTTTGAATTTATTGCAAAATATATAGCCTACAGTAGATGAATAAAATACTACAGTATATGCTGGATGCAAACCTGCTTCTATCACCTTTCTTGTCCTTTGCCTCGTTCCTCTATCAGGATGTATTTTGAGGAGTTCCAGCAAAACTTCACCAAACTTGAGATCTGCAATCTGACCCCTGACGCACTGCAGGATGACGAACTGCTCAAATGGACCGTATCGGTGAACGAGGGCCGCTGGGTGAGAGGCTGCTCTGCTGGCGGCTGCAGGAATTACCCAGGTTATTAAACAGCGTTACATGAACGTTGGAATAAATACCATTTGTGTTATGTGTTATGTGAGGAATGAACACATCAGCGCATGATATTTAAGACAAATAATGACACTGTAATGTGATGTTCATTGTACTGTAACACCGCAGCCCAGTGTGTCATTTGCCAAAAATTCCACATTTAATTTTTTATTTTATTACTAAGAATTACAACATTGCACTATTTTTTCCATTTAACTGAACGTTGCCGAACCTGTGCAAAAGGACTTATATCCTGCAAACTGCTTGTCATTTTTGCTACAATGTAATTATTATTACGTTCAACTTAGGTGAGTATTTCTTATTCAGAAAGTTCGGTTATTCGCCATAACCGTGTGGCTAAAGAAAACTAATCAACATCTTCTTAATCCAATAGTGCTACTATTAATCACTTAATGTCATTCATTTATTTACAGTATGTGTGTGTGTATATATTACGAATGCATTTGAACAAGCGCTTGGTTTCTCTTGGTATGAAACTAAAGTCTTTCTGTTCATCTGTCCATTCGTCTAGACACCTTCTGGACAAACCCCCAGTATCGGCTGCGTCTCACCGAAGAGGACGACGATGAGCCGGACCACGGGGAAAAGGGCTGCACCGTGGTGCTGGCGCTCATGCAGAAGGGCAGGAGGAGAGAGAGTTACGCAGGAGCCACGCTGCACGCCATTGGCTTCGCCATCTACGAGGTAAACCAAACTGCTCTTGCTAAAACTCTGCCTACTGTAGCAGTGCCCCTTAAGGGTTTGAAGGGATTTATATATATATATATATTTATAGATATATTCATATATATCATGTCATATATCAGTAAACATGAAAGTAGAACTATCTGTCATGTGATCAATGCATCACAGAAACATGGATAAAATAAATAAATCATTTCACGATGGCTTCAGTGTCACTGATGTAATTTCTTGTGTATTTTCTGCCACAGGTTCCAAAGGAGGTACGACTGAGTGACAGGACGCTGTTTTCCCTCATCATGTCCGATCTGATCCAGAGAGAGATCTCTCTTTCTTCCCTTCCCTGCTCTTTTTCTCTCACTACAGATGCACGGTAACAAGCAGCACCTTCCTAAAGACTTCTTCCTTTACAATGCCTCGAAGGCCCGCTGCAAATCCTACATCAACCTGCGGGAGGTGACGGAGCGTTTCTGTCTGAAGCCCGGGGAGTACGTCATCGTCCCGTCCACCTTCGAACCTCACAAAGAGTCCGACTTCCTCCTCAGGGTTTTCTCTGAGAAGAAGAGCACATCAGAGTGAGTTTTTCAAACAGTGGGGGCTGTGGGCGACGCCCGGAGCAGCCAAAAGAACAGCAGCAATGCATGTGCTTTCTATTTACCTACGTGTCTGATTTAAATTATGATTGATTAATTATTTCGATTAAGGATTTAATGCATGGAGACGCAGGGATGTTAGGAAAAAGCTATTGATTGATTGATTGATTGCTTGTGCTATTTAGCGTGAGGTCATGACATGTCGTGATGTGATGTTCTCTCTCAGGTTGATGGGAGCCGTGATCGAGGCAGAGCCGTGTGTGGTTAGTTATTTACATCCGTGTTTCCGCAGCAAAACCTACTGGCATTTAACAACAAGGCGCAGATTTGAATCTAATCATCTTTTTTTTCTTCAACAGTTGGAAAGTGAAAAGAAGAAAATCACGGTGAAACATTTTAATGATCATTTCAATATTATTTTACTTTGCAAACTTTTGTATAAATGAAAGAAAAGCCTTCCTTCCCCCTTCTTTGTCCTTTTTGCTTTTTTCTTTTCTTTTTATTGGCTTTCTTTCATATTGTTTTTTTTCTTTCTTTCTTCTCGCTTTTATCCCTCCTTCCTTCCTTCCTTCTTTACTTTATTTATGCCTTCCTTGTTGGTTTTCATTGCTTCCTTCCTTCACATGTTTCCCTTTTGTTTTTCCCTTCTTGCTATTGTTTTTTTTTTGTTTTTTTTTTCTGTTTTTTTCTCCCTCCCTTTTCTTTCTTTTTTCTTCCTTCTTCTTTGTTCTTCTTTACCTTACTTCCTGCTTTTCCTTTCTTCCTCTTTCCTTCTTTTCTTCTTGCCTTCCTTCATGTTCTTTTTCATCTTTGTTCCTTTCCCTTCTTTTCTCCCTTCCCATTTTTCTTTCTTCCTTCTTTTTGGTTTTCCTTCTTTGCTTATTTTCTTCCTTTCTTTCCTGTCTGTCCTTCATTCTTTCTTGGTTGTCCTTCCTCCCTTCTTGATTTTTCCTTCTTGTCCTTGATCCCTTCTTTCCTTTGTTGTTGTTGTTGTTATTTTTTCCTCCCTATTGGCTTTCCTTCCTTTCTTCCTTCCTTCCTGTTTTTTCTGTTTCATTTTTTCCTTCTCTTCTTTCCTTTCATCATTTCTGTGTCAGTTGTGTAGCGCTAAATGACTTGTCTTGTCATAATATTTAAAACACGTCACTGCTGTCAAATAATATCTGCCTTTTTTTTTTCTTTTTTTTTACTTTCAGCTCTTTGAGGAAGAAGAGAGCGAGGAGGAGAAACAGTTCCGAGCCATTTTTGAGCAGATTGCTGGAGATGT
The DNA here is from genome assembly GCA_030347435.1 of Clarias fuscus. Classification (NCBI taxonomy): domain Eukaryota; kingdom Metazoa; phylum Chordata; class Actinopteri; order Siluriformes; family Clariidae; genus Clarias; species Clarias fuscus. Next base: position 4,682,465 of record CM059229.1, read on the forward strand.
GAGGTCAAAGATATCTGTTGTGTGTCATTTCATCAATGTTGTAAAATCTTCTCTTATGCTCACGCAATCGATGTGGATTTCTCCATCAGGATATGCAGATCAACGCCAAAGAGCTGGGGTTGGTCCTCAACAAAGCACTGAGCAAATGTGAGCCATCACACCTGAGGAAATAATAGTTTTCACCCGAATAGTTTAGTTTCACTTTCCTGTTTGTGTTCTTATCTTATTTTCTTCTTTCCTCAGACAAAGAGCTGAAAGCACAAGGTTTCAGTTTGGACAGCTGCAGAAGTATGATAGCACTCCTGGATGTATCCTTGAACTGGATTTTCATGCATGGATTCACTTTGGAGAAGTTAGCGTTAGGAGAAGACGTGTCGGTATTACACCTTGACCTGTACTGTAAAAGACTGATGGGACGGGAAGATTAAACCTGCAGGAGTTCAAACACCTGTGGACGAAGATCAACCAGTGGAAGGTGTGTCTCGTGGGCTTAAGCCTGTTTTAAAGAGCATGATATGCCCACAGAGCCTCTGTCCAATTTTAGAGTAAAGCATAAAGCTGGTACAAATCTCTTTATAAATGACAGACGTGTCATATTTTGTCTGCAGGCGATCTTTACTCGCTATGACACGGACAAATCCGCGACCATCAGCAGCTTTGAGATGAGAAACGCTGTTGCTGACGCAGGTACACATGTGAACAGTCTCCATCCTTATTGCTGATTGTTACAGTACAGTATTTGATCTCATATCGAAGATGATATCCATCGATCCTTTGCAGCCACATGACCTCCGTGACATCAATCACAACAGCAGAAGCCCCTTAACCGACATTAGGCTACTGTGTATTTGAGTTGATTATTATGGTTGAGGAATATTTTGGAGCCAAAAAAATAAAAGAATCATAATTACCCGATGATTCGTCACGTGGATAAAAGAGCAACCTAGCATCTGATAGCTTCTCTCCTGCTGACTATTTTTCATATGCAGTACTGTATGTTGTTGGTGGACTTCATAATGTCACTTAAGTATCGCTCTTAAGTGACAGTATGAATCTTTTAAGTACCGCTCTGACATACTGGATGTGTTCGTTGACGGAGCGGGAGTAGATGAGAATATCGTCCAGGTAGACGAGGACCCATCTACCTAGCATGTCTCTCAGGACGTCGTTAATGAACTGTTGAAAAACTGCAGGTGCATTGCAAAGTCCAAATGGAATGACCAGGCTCTCATAATGTCCAGTAGGTGTGATGAAGGCCGTCTTCATCAAGTTGTAGGCGCGCACCAAGTTGTAGGCGCTCCGGAGGTCCAACTTTGTGAAAATGGTGGCACCAGAGAGGGCGTCCAGGGCAGAGTTGGTAAGAGGCAGTGGGTGACGATTCTTGACTGTGATGTTGTTAAGCCCCCGATAGTCGACACAGGGGCGTAAATCACCGTCCCCCTTCTTCACGAAGAAGAACCCCGCGGCTGCAGGCGAAGAGGAGGGCCGGATGGTACCTTGGCGGAGGGCGTTGGAAACATATTCCTCCATCGCCTGCATCTCGGTGGTGGAGAGTGAGTAGAGATGGCCGCGAGGAGGGATGGAACCAGGCTTAAGGTCGATCGCCAGGTCGGAAGGGCGATGAGGAGGCAGGTGGGTGGCGCGTCGCTTACAGAATACTTCAGCCAGGTCCCGATAGGTGGCTGGGATGGCGTTGGTGTCGACATCGGGGGCCTCGGACTCCCTAGAACACGTCCCAGCCGGAGCCCGTAGGCAAAGCTCGGTACAAGCCGGCCCCCATTGAAGGATCCGATTCTGTGTCCAGGAGATGAGCGGGTCGTGCTGAAGGAGCCAAGGATGTCCAAGGATGATGGGAGGAGAGGAAATGGAGGTGAGGTAGAATCGGATCTGCTCCTGATGTTTGTTGATTGTGACGGTGATCGGTTGGGTCTGGGAGGTGATGGGACTGGAGGAGAGGGGCTGACCATCTACAGAGGTGATCCGAACCGGCTGGGATAACGCCTCGCAATGAATTTACCTGCAGCACCAGAATCGATGAACGCGGTACTTCTGACCCGTGTGTGGCCAAACTGGAGGTGTACCTGAACCATGAGGCAAGAAACGCTGGGTGTGGTGGCGGAGAGATGGAGGGAGCCCGGTGAACTGTTCCCAGGGTTTCCCGGGCGAAGAGAGCATATGGCTATATGAAGTGCCGCCAACCCACAATAGGCGCAGAGTCCCTCCCTGAAGCGTCGTTCTCGCTCTGCATCGTTTAAGGAGGCGCGTCCCATCTCCTGTGTCAACCACGGCGGGAGGTGGAGATCTGACGGGTGCCATGGCGGTGGTGTTGAAATGAAAGCTGGTGGTCGGGGCGTGGAGTGAGAGAAAGATGGCGTGATGGGCGGCAGGGTCCGGGGGGCTGGCCTCGGACGGGACAGCAGGCGCTGGTCAATCCGAAGGGCGAGTTGGATTAGTCCCTCCAGTGTGGTCGGAAGCTCCCGTCCGACGTTTTCATCCTTAATACGTGAAGCCAGTCCCTTGTAGTAGGCCGTCCGGAGGGCGGCGTCTCCCCAGGTGGTCTGTACGGCGAGAGTGCGGAAATCTGCTGTGTATAGGCTCACGGACGACCCATCCTGCCGCAGATGATACAATCCACCTCAGCAGCAGGATGTTCGAATGTGAGCTTTAGTTGACGGGTGAATTCTCCATATGAATAAGCAGTATCTGAATCTGATTGGAGAACCGCCGTGGCCCACTCAGCTGCCTGCCCGGATAGCAACGAGACGAGAAGTCTCACAGTCGGTCTGTGGAGTATCTGGTGGAATTGAACTCAAACACAAGATCCAACGTGGTTAGAAAAACACTGCATTTCCCATCTGTGCCATCCCACTTATCCGGTAGAGCTATAAACACATCAGAGGGGGGGGGGGGGGGGGGGGGGCTGCTGCGACGGGCGTGGCAACAGCCGACTGAGCAGCCACCCCGCGGAGGGTAGCGTTCTCCTGCCGTAGCTCCGCCACCTTGCGGCGACGTCTTGGAGGTCCTTTTGGAGAGACGCGACTTCACCACGGAGCTTATTGATCAGTTCGGCATGCTGGTCAACCACATCACAGAAGCGAGCAAACTCCGCTGGGTTTACTGCTGGGGGCTCAGTCATTCTGTCACGAGCAACCGAGGGATGAACAGAAAAGCCTTAGCAGTTAGCCCGTGTAGCTTGGATGGTAAACTAAAATTGATGTAAGTAAACGCGGAAGCAGCGCGAGTAGGCAGGATAACCACGCAATTAGTTTAAGAACTCTCTTACACGAAGAGCAAGGATCTACACAAATAAACCCGCGTTCTAGCAACATACAATCAATCAAAGAAGCAACCCGAATCGGTGAGTACTCGCAGAATAGTCGGCGTAGCGTCAGCAAAGGCATGGGCGAACTCAATGACTGAGCATTGTGAAGCGCCATCTTGTTTCCTTTTATGCTGCCTGAAATCCGACCGTATTACTTCCGGGTCCTAGTGCCGGTCGTGTTACGAGTGTGCATGACACATAACTTATTCAGAAGAAAAACAAGTGTGTGCAAATGGATGAAGAAGCTAATAAGGATTCATTTGCGGAAGCTAGATTTCTTATCATAATGTGATTACCAAATGGTGTACAAATATGCATGTATTCGGTGGTGTTTAGTCAGAGCTATCGGCCAAAACACAGTATTGGTGCTGATTTTTTTTAAAAAATCATGTTATACATAAAATACAGAAAATGTGTGTGCTAAAGAACCTACTTCTGAAGTTATGATGACCGATCTTGGTTCAATAAAAATATCAAGTTGCTAACTCTTAGCATTTTAGCATATGTGCCCCAAAAATGCCCATTTTTCAGTGTTATCGCTTCAAACAATAATCATTTAAAATGCAAATTATTCACATGTCTTTGAGTCTTGGTACTAAAATTGATGTAAGTTTCTAGAAGCATATGACCTGTAAAAACTGTTGCTTAAATTAAAAAGACTTGTTTTTGGTAAAAGCTTAAAAAGCAAAAACTCTGTAGTGTCCGTAACCATGTAAAATTCATGTTGTAATATCTTAACAATTTAGCATTTTAGAATAATACACTTTTTTCAGGTTTGTGTCTTTTCATGTGAAATCTAAACTGGTTTGATCTGAATGACAGTCAAGATCGTTGAAGATTTGAATTCAAAAAAGTTCCGGATTCTACAACATAAAAGGGAATGAAACTGTATTTAGCAAATGTGTTTCTTTTTATCTGATAGAAATATAAATGTGTATGTATATTTACAAAAATTGAAGCTTGGATCAGGAGATAAGAAGCATTAAAGATTATGAAAATTTACGTTATATGATCCTATCTGAAAATGAACTTTTTCACTGAGGTGAGACACTTTTTAGCAGCAATACCATGTTTGGGCCATTTTGTTGCAAATGAGATGATGTTATGGAACATGCTGTACTTTACGTTAATCAACACTGAAATGTCAAGCTTTCAAATTACTAACTAGCGGCTGCACAAATAGCGTTAAATGGAAAACTAGTGTGCTACATAGGGTGTACATTCCCTTGTTCCACACACCAAGTAGTGCACTTGATCAGGCGTTAGAGAGGAACTGGATTCGGACTTGTGTTAGAAGCTAGTTAGCTTTGTAGTACTCGTTAGCTGTGAAACGGTTCAGATGCGATTTGAAACAACTTAGAAACGATTATTAAGGTGACAAAGTGTTGCTTAAAATGACTAAAACTGTGTTTTCTGCTCAAAGTGCTCCTGTGACTGGTTTTGTCTGTGGGTTTTGGAACTGGTATCTTGTGAGTTACATCCATTTTGCTGTAGAGAAAGTGAATCCAGACAGATGTCATGACGTCATGTGCGAAAGGTCTACATGACCTTATACTATGGTCCTACTGTATATTGTTAGTAGTGTACTTTAGTACAGTAACAAAGTACATATTGTGAACAAAGTATTTAAAAAAAAACACATTTGCTTGTGTGTTTGTTAAACACTATATTTTCCTCGATCAGGGTTTCAGCTCAACCCCCAGCTTCATGACATCATCGCGATGCGATACGCCAACGAGCACTTGTATTTGGATTTCGACAGCTACATCTGCTGTTTAGTGCGACTCGAGGGAATGTTCCGTAAGTGTGCTTTCAATCTGGATCATTATTTTATAGTGTAATATCTGTCTATTTAGGAGTTTTATGTCATCTTTAAAAATGTCATCTTTAAAAAAAAAAATTGTCTGCCATTTTTGTCTGCAGTTACTCCAATATTGCAATTGCAATATTACTAAATAATAAAGAGACATCATTGTTTTCTGCTTTAATAGGATTAAAGCTTAGTATTTATTTTAAAGGAAAATTATATTGGACGTATATAAAGATCAGCTGACGAGCTTAAATGATGACAAGCTTACAGTGGTATTGTGCCATGTATAAATATATACAGTATGTAGTAGCATATAAAATACCTTTTCATAGTAAAAGTCATACTTATCAAATTTATCCGAACAACCAAATAAAACAAAAGATCCAGTTACAAAACATTAAAACAAGTCTTAGTCTTCATGAACCGGTCAAATCTCAGGTTATCATTTTCCTTAAGTGATCCCAAAGTGTAAATATTTTTGTTTCTCCTTAGGGGCTTTTAAAGCCTTCGACAAGGATGGAGACGGTCTCATCAAGCTCAATGTCCTAGAGGTAAAAAGCAACACAATTCCAATATAAATTTGCACACACCTGTTAAGCCACTTCTTATAATATTTCTTTTTTCCCTGCAGTGGCTTCAGCTGACCATGTACGCGTAGAGATCAGAACAATCTTAAAACACTACCAAGACAGTGGAATAAACACTGATGTGAATACGGCTTTTCCCTTACAGTAAATCCAGGGAAGAAAAACTACACTGAATACAGACATTATTATTATTACTATTATTCTTTTTTTTTCCAACATGATTTTGATGTGTTTACTCCTGTGACAGTTTCTAAATATAAATTCCCAATTTATTACACACTCTATGCAGGTATGGTTTTCTTTCTTTCTTTTTTATTTTACGTTGGTTCGATACCTGAGTGAAATATCAAAAATGCAATTCTGATTATTTCACTAATGGAAATTTGATGGTTTGTTAGATTCATTTTGAACATCTAAAAAGTCATTCAACAAGACAAGAATAACAATGACATATACAGGAATTAAAAAAATGATAATTTAACTAATAACTAAATTACATATTTACATAACCAAACATATTTTATTCCCAAAATGAAGTAAGAAGATGTTTACCTTCTAAAATCAACTGTCTTTCATTCATGTCTTTTTTATAATACATTATACAACACTTATGTGAGTGAAGATTTGACTCCCCCTCGTCGTTCTGACCGAGTAATCTGATTGGACTAGAGACATTCCATGAGTAGTGATATAGGCAATAACAGCACTGGGATGTTTAGCTGTATACAGTACGTTCTAACAATCGCTAACTTTTGATCAAAGGCACTATTTGGTGTTCGGAGCAAAGGAATTGGGTGATTTACAGAACTGTCCATGGTGTATTTTCCTCACCTTTTAACTACATAATTCCGGTAAAAATTAAACTACTGTTTAATTCTAACTCAACACAACTCAACACAATAGTTCCAAATACAGTGGAACCTTGGATTACGAGCATAATTCGTTCAGGAAGTGGGCTCGTGTTCCAAAACACTCGTAAACCAAATCATCATTTCCCATAAGAAATAATAAAACGCAAATTATTCGTTCCACAGCCTCAAAAAATAAATACATAAAAATAATTAATACAATCTATAAAATGAAAATAAATCAAATTTTATTTGGGGGTGGGGGGGGTGTGAGAGATAAGGTGTCAAAATAAGAGTCGCATGCGTGATACATGATACTCGGCGTTGGTAAACTAATACTTGCTCGGTTTCCGATTAAAAATGTATTAAAAATCTTTGCTCGGTTCGCGGAACACTCGTAAACCGCGTTACTCGCAATCCGAGGTTCCACTGTAAGTGATTAAATAAAGAAACAAATCAGAATCTGTTGATGATAATGTGTTTGTGGAACTGTCATATAAAAGCAATATCACACTCAAGACCATGCTGTTGTAGCGAATATCTGCACAGCTGTGATATCTTCAGTACTTGGGCTGCGCCCTCATGCCTACACTATGGCCGCATCACAGCTGTGCTGATGTTCAGTACAATGGCGCTCTCTCTTGTGTGAGATATATATGCTTTAACAAAGATGAAAAAATAATTTCCGATCAAAACATTAACCTTTGAGCCGTAACATTGACCTACAAAGAAGTTCTTCTTGTCCTGCATTACATCTTTTTGTCCTCGATTATGAATCCATTAATTCACCAGGCTAAATAAGTAAGCAGAAAATGTATTAGTTTATCAACGAGATTTGTCATTATTATTATTGTTGCATTTCCATTTCAAATTAAAATGACAAGTTCTTATTCGTCACATACACAACGATACACAGTATGATATGCAGTGAGCTGCTTACACGAATGTGTGTGACCTAAATAAGGAAATAAATGTTCAGGAAACAGTACTGGTGCACTGGTGCACTGGTGCCGAGTTGAAGGAGGGGCTTAAAGGGTTCAAAATTGCACATTTAAGGACACGAAGAATTTTTTCTCATATCTTGAGACCCATGTTGTTGTCGGCCTTTCGGCTGCTCCCGTTGAGGGGTCGCCACAGGGGACCAGCGCAAAGTCACAGGTTTTACTCCGGATGCCCTTCCTGAATAAAAACCCTCCCATGTTATGCGGGCTTGGAACCGGTACAGCATCCAGTGGCTGGGGTTTGGCCGGGAACTGAACCCGGGCCTTCCACATGGTAGGCAAGAAACACACTACTGAGCCACCATGCCTATGCTACAGACCCATGCGAATGTATACGTTTCCCAAAAAGGAATTTTCAACCTCTAGACTAGAAAAAAAAACGACTGTATTATGTGGCTCTAAAAGCTGTTATGATTCAGTGAAGGTGCTTGGGTCCGTTCTCATAAATCATTACAAGCTACAGATTTTGTGAGTTTATAGTGCATTTGATTATAGTCATGTGATAAAAACAAACTGTGACCACTTATTTTCCGCAACGTTTCATTCATTAAAGAAATCAATCGGGGGGAAAACAGAACATTTTAATTATAATTATTTATAATTACAACAAAAAAATGCACTTCTGGGTGCATAAAAAGTAAATAAACTCTTTCATGGTATAGAATTACACTGAAAAAATCATTTGGTTTATCTGCAGTTTCAAACACAATAATAATCCCCAAATAAATTCATGTAGCAGATTTTCATGTAGCTACAATGCATTTTGATTATAGACTTTACTGCGAAATAAAAGTAAAATATTTTCCAAAGGTTGAAAAAAATGTTCAGTTTTTTTTTTTTTTTTGCTCAACTTTTACACAGTGAATCGATTCATGAGATGGAGGTGTCTTGGTACAGCAGTGACACTGGCGTGATGTGTGATGTCAGGTGTGTGTGTGTGTGTGTGTGTGTTACAGCTTTGTTGTTACAGGCCGGTTATCGAACTTTATAGCAGCTTTCATTTTGGCTGTGAGACAAAATTGATGCACTTGTTCAAATATATTATTGTTTCCATAGTACCAAGGATGTTACATACAGTATATATGTATACATAAACACATCCATACATCATATACACATCTATCTATCTATCTATAGACACTTTGTTGCTCCTTTATATATGTATAATCACTGCCGTGAAGGTTTCTGTAAGAATTCTGGCAGGATTTTTACACGTGTTCTCATTAATACGACCAGCTTTTCTCATTTATTTTTGAGAGAGAGAGAAAGAGAGAGATGAATTAATATGAATTAGGAAAACAGGACATTAACTAAATTGCTTCATGAACATTAAATGTAACTATAAATGGATTAAAAAAAACGTTATTTATTAAAAATAAAAATATGCTCACTATACTCAAATAAACATTGCATAAGAAAATATGACATGTTGTTACATCTATCCTGCTCTAGGAAAATAATACTAATAACAACAGTAAGTCCGATCATCTCACAACTCCAGCTTTGATTTTTTTCCCCCCTTAAACAGCACACCACAAGTGCGTTATTCCTTATTTATTATCTTATTGGTGGACAGTATTTGACTTTATTTGATCCTGGAATAACAGTGTTGTAGCTGATGCGCGCGCACACACACACACACACACACACACACACACACACACACACACACACACACACCCATATCAGTGCTTTACCCAGAATAAACGCCACCCATATAACATCTGTGCAAAAGAAAGAATCTTGAGCCCTAATAAAAATAATAAAATTTCCCCTCTCGTCTGTTCCATCAGCAGGATACTAACCACCGGTCTGATCATCATCTGCACCGGTTTCTCACTGGCTCATGCCTCACGTTTTTATTCTTGAATGATTGACATTCCTCTGAAACGGCTCAGGTACAGGAACTGGGTATAAATGAAAATAAATGGAGAGACAAAGAATTCCTTCAGGAAGCCTGGAGAACTATTCCTCAAGATTACATTAAACATACAGGAAGGTCTGGAAACAAAATCTGAAGAAATGCAGGGGGCTCAAGACTTTTTGCATGGCACTGAATATCGAGGAAAAAAATCTTCTCAGATCATCAGAAACGTCCTCGAGCTCATTCTATCAGTCAGTTTTTCTCACAATACCAGCAGCATTACTTGCAACACACACACACACACACACACACACACACACACACACACACACACACACACACACACACACACACACACACACACGATCGGGTAATGGTTAGAGGCTGGGTCTCAGCTTTTGGTGAGATCGATTTGCGTCTTCCTTGATTCAGAGCCAGGAACCATATCGGTGTTTAAATCAGCGCATCTCTGATTGCTGTGAATGTCCGTCAAAAACGAGGAGCGGTCCAGCGCCGCGTCCTGATGCTGCCTCGACGGACCCGCAGCTCTCCGCCGCGTCTCAGCAGAAGAACCGAGAGATTCCGCCTCGGACGTTTGGTCGGGTCTGGAACCTGCGCACAGTGTGAGGAGCACGGAGTTTCAGAAGAGCTTTGAAATCTGGAAATGTTTTCCCTTGATTTGGATATTTAACATGAAAAAGCTCACTTGCACCGATGTCACATCTTTACCACACAGTTTTTGTCCGTCCCCCCCCCCCCACACTGCTTCAGGTTCAAGTCTCGGTCATGTATTTAGTTTGAATGATTTGGATAATGAAGTGCGCTTACTTTTTATTCTCTGCAGGATATTTATACGCTTGCTTCTGAGGGAGGACATCTCTGCAGTTACCTTAAAACACAACACACACACGAAACTTTAAAAAGACCAAATACACATATTTACATTGCACTTTACGACTAAGTCTGCTGATCATTGTGTTATAATTTACGATATCACCGTACCTGTGTGTGCGATTTGATTTGTTTTGCCATTCAGTAAGACTTTAACAATGTTCCGAGGAAAGATATACAGGGTGGGCCATTTATATGGATACACCTTAATAAAATAATAAAATGGTTGGTGATATTAACGTCCTGTTTGTGGCACATTAGTATATGTGAGGGGGCAAACTTTTCAAGATGGGTGGTGATGACCATGGTGGCCATTTTGGAAGTCGGCCATCTTGGATCCAACTTTTGTTTTTTCAATAGGAAGAGGGTCATGTGACACATCAAACTTATTGGGAATTTCACAAGACAAACAATGGTGTGCTTGGTTTTAACGTAACTTTATTCTTTCATGAGTTATTTACAAGTTTCTCTTTGTTCACAGCCATTGACATGTCGAAGAGGTTAACACGTGATGAGCGGATCGAAATTGTGTTGATATCTGGTGAACGCAGTAACCGGGTCATTGCAGCAGATTTCAATGCAAGACATCCTACGAGACCACCCATCTCCCATGCTACAGTTAGCAAACTGCTTGCTAAGTTTCGTGAAACTGGTTCAGTGTTGGATCTGCCAAAATGTGGACGCATGAAAACTATCACTAATGAACAAACATCAGTGGCTGTCCTAGCTTCATTCAGCAAGAGCCCACAGCGTAGCACTCGCCGCATGTCACTGGAGAGTAGCATTAGTCGGACATCCCTTCGGCGGATATTAGCTACTCACAAATGGCACCCTTACAAACTCCAGCTACTGCAGCATCTCAACGAGGATGACCCAGATCGGCGCACACAATTTGCAGAATGGGCAAACCAAAAATTGGAACAGGACCCTCAGTTCACGCAGAAGATTTTGTTCAGTGATGAGGCAAACTTTTATGTGAATGGTGAAGTTAACAAACAAAACCACCGCTATTGGTCTGACACTAACCCACATTGGATAGATCCCTCCAAGACTGTTGGAACAAAAAAAGTGATGGTATGGTGTGGTAAATGGGGTACAAAGATAGTGAGGCCATTCTTCATCAATGGAAACCTCAAGGCCACTGGATATTTGAAATTGCTACATGATGATGTGTTTCCCTCTTTATGCACTGAAGCTGGCACGTTCCCGGAGTTTTTCCAGCAAGATGGTGCACCACCACATTATGGGTGTCAGGTCCGAGCATTCCTAGATGAACAGTTTCCTTAAAAGCGATTGGTCGTCGTGGGCCAGTTGAATGGCCCCCAAGGTCTCCCGATCTGACCCCCTTAGACTTTTATCTTTGGGGTCATCTGAAGGCAATTGTCTATGGTGTGAAGATACGAGATGTGCAGCACCTGAAACTACGGATACTGGAAGCCTGTGCTGGCATTTCTCCTGTGGTGTTGCTATCAGTGTGTGAAGAGTGGGAGAAGAGGGTTGCATTGACAATCCATCACAATGGGCAGCACATTGAACACATTTTATAAGTGGTCAGAAACCTGTAAATAACTCATGAAAGAATAAAGTTACATTAAAACCAAGCACACCATTGTTTTTCTTGTGAAATTCCCAATGAGTTTGATGTGTCACATGACCCTCTTCCTATTGAAAAAACTAAAGTTGTATCCAAGATGGCCGACTTCCAAATGGCCACCATGGTCACCACCCATCTTGAAAAGTTTGCCCCCTCACATATACAAACAGGACGTTAATATCACCAACCATTCCCATTTTATTAAGGTGTATCCATATAAATGGCCCACCCTGTATATATTTTTTTCACTTTAGCAAATAATTTCCTTTTATCACGGCAATTTTGTATTGTGAAATGCATTGTCCCATAGGAAATAATGTAAATACAGATAGTCCGCTCCAGCCACACAATAATATTACCAATATCACAAATTTCCAACACGATAATCATATTTTTTGTACAGTGGAACCTCTGATTGCATGTAACTCGGTTTATGAGTGTTCCGCAAGACGAGCAAAGATTTTTAATACATTTTGACTTGAAAAACGAGCATGTCTTGGTTTACGAGTGCCGAGTTTTTTGACACCGACACACACACATTTGTTTTATTTTTTGGGGCTATGGAACGAATTATTTGAGTTTTCATTATTTCTTATGGGATGGTTTGATTTGATTTACAAGTGTTTTGGAATACGAGTCCACTTCCGGAATGAATTATGCTCGTAATCCAGGGTTCCACTGTATATAAAAACAATCAAAACATTTAAAAAAGACTTCATGTAAATGATGTAAAATATGTAATAAATGGACATTAAACCTCATTTAAACTTAATTTACGATTCCTCTCACTTTAAAATCCAACCTGAGATCGGTTCTCTTTTCTTCTTGCTACCGTCCTCGCTAACATTCTTAGGACCCATGGTGCTGCGTCTTCACTAAATCTTGCACAAAATGCAAAAAAAAAGAAGAAAAAAAAACTCATAAAAAATATGTAAACTCACTTCACTTTGCTTTCCACTGAGACAGCCGGTGTTCGGTTCGGTTTGTTTGCCGGAAAAATTTGTATTTCAAAATTTTGATTCGATTCATAAAGGAGGACGTCCATATGCAGAGGTTCCGCTGTACATGTTGAAAATTAATTCATGTGTCGCTTTTTGGAGTGAGAGTGGCGATGCATCACTGAATACATTTTCCTCCCATCTCTAATGAACACACGCTTTAAAATGATCGTGTAGAAACGCTTTACTGTTGCATACCTGCTGTTTGACCACCTGTAGGCGCTGAACTTCCAGGAAGGCAGTCTGTAGGGTGGCTTGAGCCTGGAGCAGTCGACTTTCCACATCCTCTAGAGAGCTGCACAACTCGTCTTCTCTCAGAGACATGACTAAGAGTTCATTAACCTGGTCTACACACACACACACACACACACACACACACACACACAGAGTTAACTGTGACTGTTCAGATCTTAGTCAAACAACCAGTCAAAGATCTGGTTGTGCATAGTGCTGTGCATAAGTATTCGCCCCCCTTCACCCTGGAAGGAGTTTACCTAAAGGACGAAAGATCAAAAGGAGTCGTCTTTAGAAATACGCATACACATATGGATTAGGCCCAAATTAATTCTGGTGCAAGCAGTTTGCCAACGGAAGTCACATGATCGATTTAATGTTTTTTTAAATGGTTAATCGGTTTAATAAAAACGGTTAAAGAAAGGATAAATCTGAGAGGCAAACAAGTGACCAAGGGTAACGCGCAACACCATGCAACCGCCCCCATGCTTCACTCTTAAAACGGTTTTCTCAGGATTCGATACAGCACTTCACTCTGATTCACCACTCTTTCGTTAAAGATTGATTCAGACTATACAAGTACACAATAAATAAAAGAATATTCATTAAAAAAAAACAAATAAATAAATTTAAAAAAAACGAAGAGTGATACCATTGTCATCTTGGCCTTGCATATATATCTATTAAAAAATATATATAATTTTTTGGAAATTGTTTTGTGCATCCTGTACTTTTAATATGCTAATTAGGCCCAACCTCCCCTCCATGGAACTGAGATCACATGACCCGAGACCTCATTTTAATTTCCTTCGAAACAGCCGTCATGGCGGACACGGAGGTTTCTGACATCTTGTTTATTTTGACGCCTTGTCATGTGACTATCGCAAATTTGTTAATATTCATTAGCGTCTGCCAAAGATGGACGTGTACTCAAGATCAGCCTCGTCTGTGTTCAATTATTTCAATGTTTATACAACACATTGTACTTGCTATATTAAAACTTTTTAAAAAGTTGCGCTTAGCCTGTTTAGTTTTTGTCTATCGGTTATTAATGTCTAGCACCATTTATACACCACACTGTACATCCTCATATTTATTTCTGTTTTGCGTGATGATGATGATGATGATGAGCGCCCACTTACTTTTTGGAGGATTTTTGCTCTGTGTATCTGCGTTTGAAACGTCCTGTAAAAGAATCAGAACTGTAGTTAAACCTCTGAGATCTGAGTCCATCATTTATATAACAATGTGTGTATGTGTGTGTGTATTATTCCGACCTGTTTATTTTGTGTAACAGGAATGCACTGGATTTCATTCTCAGATTTTTCCCGCGTCGGATTTGTGCGATAATCGTCAGGTTTCTCCGTCTTCACACAAACTACCGGCGTTAAGTCTTGTCGTCCTGCAGCTCTGATTTGCGACGTATTATCCGCATTAATGTCACCGCGTTCCGGGCGATCTGGAACAAACCCGGACGCTCCGGTCGTCCCCAAGGTGCCGCGATTTCCTGCGGCTTCTCTTTTTAACGGCTCGACCGGCCATGAGGTGTGACCGGCGGGCGATGAAGGAGGGTCTCGTGTCTCATTGGGACAGGTCTCAGCCGGTGGGAATCTACAGGCGTCTTCGTTGGAGCGAGGTAGAGTCTCGATGGACGCCCACTGGAAGCCTTCGTCCAACTCGAAGTGCGGGAGGTCCTCAGGCGCCAAGTCTTGAGGATCAGGAGGTAACGGAGACACGAGCTCAATCCCGAACCTTCAGAAGGACGCCGTGGTTACAACTCGTGGAAAGTTATAATCGAGCGCGTACGTGTTCTCCACTTACCTGGGCATGCCTTTCTCCTTCTGCAGTTTCCTGTGCGTGGCCTCCTGATAGATCTCCTTCCAGTTGACGCGCCACTCCGAGCTCTTGGAGCTGATGAGCTTCTGCAGCGCCGGCTTCAGCACCCGCGACTCGCCAGCCTGGCTCGGCTTCTGGGATGTCCGGATCCCTCGCGCCACCTTCAGGTTGGGTTTGTTGGCTTCCATTTTGCTGACGGAGCGACTCAGCAAGGTCGGGAGGACGTTCCTGGTCTGGGTGAGATCCGGGTTCTCCTGCGGCTCAGCGCCGGACGCTGGAAGGCTGTTCACCTGGTTGGACGGAGATGGGTTTCTTTTCGTCTTAAAGGTTTCCGTTTGACATGTTTGACTTTTTGTAGATAACCTTTTCGGATGCTTTTTAGGGAAATGCGAAACATCTGAAAGTGGCGTTTCTTGGACACGTTCGTTCGGCTTTGGACCATCATCGGTCACGGACCTGAACCCGCACGGATCTTCTGACAATCTGACACGCAGACGCTTCTCGTCCAGAGACTTACGGATATCCGTTAACATCGAGGACAGCTGATCGACGTGACCGGGTGCAGCACCAGCATCGGACGTACGCTCGTTCACGCGCTCGCTCTCGACGTTTCCGCCACAGTCCGATGGAATCAAGGATGGAACGTCTCTAAAACATTGCTTCTTTGCGGTTGGAGGCTCGGATACCTGCGCTTCATGTGATCTCTTCTGATCCGGTCCGACGTTATCCCGCTTCCTGGATGTCTCCCGGGATCTGTCCCAGGAACAAAATGTGTCCTGATCACGCGTGTAGTCCACATCTTCCGTCATGGACCACATCACGGACTGCATGGGCGGCTGCCGCGGGTAACCGTGCCACCTTTCGTATCGATCTCGTTCGTCTCTTACAGACGTGAAATCGGGTTCTGCGTTCATCATTCTTTGCATGTTTTCATTATTAAGTGAACACGCGGCAGTTTTACCGTCGTTCCATTTCCACGCAGCGGCGTCCGGTCCGGGTGGGACGAAACCCGCAGGCGGTGTTCTCCAGCCTTTATGCTTCATCTGTGATGTCTGACTAAATGCACCCATTTTTTCTCTGAACCTTTTCTGCTTCTCTTTTCTCTTCTGCTGTCTGACAGTGAAGACAGAAAAGATTTTAAAGTTAAACACGACCAATAGCTTTGGAATCGGATACCTAATAACCGAGATGCATTCGGACCCGGAACCTCACCACGGCTTACTTACTTGAACATGAAGCGCTGGTGATCTCTCTGCGCGGACAGAGCGTTCAGCTCTACGTCATTGTAATCTACGGTGAAGCCGCTCTGCGTGCGCTGCGTCAGGGCCAACAGCTCGCTCTTGTGCTCTTCGGCTTCGATGTGCATCCTGAACTGCTCCAAGCCCAGCACGGACACGTCGCACGCCCAGCACTTGTGCACCTGCTGCCTGAGGGGATCAGAATATTCAGACGCATTTTACTAGCGAGTCGCCAACACCAGAAGATAACAGAAGGTTAAAAGTTCGAGCAGGAGTGGCAAACCCACCCGCCTTTAAGTCTCTCGATCGCCTCATGGTGTGGGCGGCTATGCATGTGCTTATCCAGGTTCTAGTCGGAAAAAGAGAGAGAGAAATAAGAATGTTTAGATTCACACATCCGTGCTCAGATTAAATTAAACCTGACTCTTTGCTCCACAGCAAGAAATATGATGCAGCAATCCAAGTCAGAGTCACGTTTTACATCATTGATATTAGACCAGAATCGTCTCGACCGGACGTCCACACTGAAACACAACGGCACTCTGGAACTTTATCACAAAGCCTACAAGGAGAGACTCCTGAGAGGAGAGAAGAAATATGAGCCTGAGTTATGTTCAGATTTGTGTAAAGGATGAATCGGACAGGTCCGGAGGAGCAGACGTATGTCATGACCACGGGCCGTCATTACAGCACATGAGGCAGAAGCCTACAGCAACCTAAAATGGTGTACGGCATTTTTTAAAAAGATTTAGCAAAGTGCGTGTTTATTGTCATTCCTTTGTATAGCCGGTGTACATGGAAAGACAACGGTCCTCCAGTACAGGTTTTACGTCAGTGGTAAGGTGGTATTGTGGGGTGTTGTGTCGTGTTGTACTGGGGAGTAATGAGTGATACTGAGGGGTGTGTCGTAGCATTCCGAGGTATTGCGTCATATTGAGGGGTGTGGCAGCTTTTACATTGTTGTTGAGGGGTTACTGATGGGTATGGTGCCATATTGTTGGATATCGTGGGGTATTGCGTCTCACCGAGGGATACTGAAGGTGTTGCGGGGTAATGCAGGGCATTATTTGGCGCCTGCAGGGTTCTGTGGAGTAATGCAGGGTATGAAGTGCTAAAAGTGAAAACTGTTGAGTCACTGCAGTTGAACCATCAGTGCTTCCATTTTTATGAGCTCAATCCTGATCTCAATCAGATCTTCAATTACAACTCACCATCACCAAACCTCAGCCTGAGATTAGTGCATGGCTGGGAATAATAACAACAACAACAATAATAATAATAATAATAATAATAATAACAACAACAACACACTTCTGATCTCCATCTCTGTGATCATCAGAACCCACCTGTAATTTGTACTCCAGGAGACAGATGTTGCATTTCTCTAGATTTCCGTTGTTGTTGTTGTTGTTGTTTTTGTAGAAGTGTTTGTTCTTGTTCTTCTTCTTCCCTGCTGGAGGTTTTCTCTCCCCTCCTCCTGGCCCAGCACTGCACGAGGGCCTTTTCTTAGCCACTTTGCAAACTGTCTCAGCTCACACACTAAAGAGAAAATATGCAGGGGGAACCCCCTTTATTAAATCTACACTTGTTGATTCAAAAAAATGTTTGTTTTCTGTTTTATAATGACCGAAACGGCCACGCTAACTTTCCACATGGACTCTTCCCTATGAAGCAAAACAGTCTGGTTAACACTGATCTGCGGTCAGGGAGAGTTAACTAATCCCTGATGAGAAACGCTGCACGCGAGCTGCATCGCTGATCTCAGATCAAGGTTCGAAGCGTATTTAAGCGTTTCCTTCTTCTTCTTCTCCGTCACTCCGCGGCTCATTTCTCTTCTTCGTTGGTAAAGAGATTTAGTAACGGCTTGCCGTTGTTACGCTAATGTGGCCACCTACTGGACAAATGGCTACGTTTAAATTGCATAGAGACAAAAAAAAGTGAGGAATGACTGTTTGTAGCTGCTATAATATAAGTCATGACTTGTCTAAAGTCTGTTGAATTATAAAAATCCTAACTGGATATTAAAAAAAAAAGTATGGTAATTTTAAAATGTGAACAAATTGTTGTAGGATAAAATAAAATAAAAATCAGAAAATAATTAACCCTGCTTTTGTTACAAAACATCCCACCTTTTCATTCCTCTTGTACTTCAACAATATACCAACACTAGCTTTTTCTTACGGAAACCTTCACCACATCATTGCCCTACAGCCCCCTGTGTCAGAGTCATCCTTTTGGGAAATTAATCAGCACTGAGGTGTGAAAACAGGATAAGTATTACATGGTATGCTTTTCAATACACTTCGTCCATCTGTGAAATCGCTGACAAGACAGTGTGGCCAACAGAAGTTTTAACCCTTTAAAATCAAGTAGGACATCATAAGTCAATTACGATTAATAAAAATATATGCATGACTTGTGTACATGGGAGCTTATGGGAATCCCTGTCGGTGTGTGTTAACACTTTAAACTGTGCAGTTGGGTTTCGGATATGTCAGGTAGAACAAATTCATAAATTTTATAAAGGGTAAATATTACCAATATTACTACCAGAATATAGAAATGACATTGCAAAAATGTAGAACTCTCTTAGCATGTTTTTTTTTTTTTTGGTCAAAACAAAACAATATAAAATTCATCATGTGTATCCGTGCTATTTCTTTGCCCATGTGACCCATTTTTTATTTGTTTTCCTCAAACATGTGTGTGTATGTGTGTGTAGTTGGTTATATAATCCAGATCATCATATTGCCTCAATTTGTGCTGAAAAAATGGCACGTCACTCTATACTGCACAATCCTGAGCCCTATATTATTATTTTTTTTATAACGCAAAACAAATAATAGATAAAATACTTCAACTGTAACTGCTATATCCGGAGCTCGGATCATTTTTGACTCATCTCCACGTGTATTCCACAAAGCGAGTATTCTTCTTTCCGCCGCTAGGTGGCGATGAAACGAACACATTAGGAAAGTCTAACGAGAGAAGAAGAGAGTGCGGAAGTAACGCCCTCGAATACAATTTAGCCACTTTAAACTGTTTGTTGTTTATTGTTTTGTTTTTTTATATATATATATTAGATTTTAATATAAAATGTGTACAGGTTGTGTGCAGAAAGAATATCCTGACAGGGTGAGTTTAATCTCGGTTGTAATCCGCAGCACTGGCTGGTTTTATTCGTGTTTGCCGTTAGCTTTTGGCTAAACTGTCAATAATTTACTACAAAAAATATCATTCACGTAATATCGCGATACTTTTGCTTTACGATTCTCGATATCGATATTTGTTTATTTTTGGGTGGGGGTGTTTGCAAATAGCAAAGTAGTACAGTTTTATTCCTTTTTACTTTATACCACAGCTGTTAGCTGCTAAGTTATTAAACCTGATTTGTTCATTTATAGGTATATTTGTAGTTGTGGATTTTCTTTGAAACAAAAAGCTTTGTTCCAGGTGTTTCCTCACCAGCCTCTCTCCATTTTCTCAATTATCTTGAAGTAAACAAGACACACAACACTTAAGTAAAACGTAACGTTAACGCGTAAAGTCCTCTCTCTTCTGACGATGTTAAAGCTTGACTCTTTGGTGCTCGGCACACGCGTCCCAGGGAGACCATGAGACGAGATGTCCAGCCAGACGTGGGGCACCAGGACGAGTCAGACAGGTCCAGAGGGCAGAGGGGGTCTGGATCACCGGCAGCTCAGGAGCGACAGGGAGAGGGATAACAGTTAATCAGATTTTCTCTAATGTTGATCCAGGCTCTACTCTGTAACGTTTACAGGGAAACACCTGCCTGGATGACGGCTCGTATCTGATGAACTTCCAGGGATGTGCCAACTGCCAGCAGCGTGACTTTGTGCTCATCAGCAACAAGACGCAGGTAGACGAAGATGAGGAGGAGATAGTCACTTACCTACGTGAGTGGTTTATTTATTTATTTATTTGCTCCTTAATGTCTTTCCCTTCTCGTCTTATACTTTTCTCCCTCTCTGTCTTTCTTTCTGCCTTTCTCTAATAAATATTTTTGTGTGTCGTGTTTTGTCCCTAGAGTAATTTTCTTTAAATCTAAACATTTTCTTTTTTTTGTCCTTTATGATAATTTATATATATTTGTTTTTTTGTGGAAAAATACATAGAAGAAAAAATATATATATTTTTTTTATTAGAGCTCAAAACGTGCTTGCAAAACCCCAGGTGACTCACATAGTACTTCATCTATCAATTTTCTAGACAAGAGTTTACACTAGAAAAATATGCTGCGTCATGAACGACATCCTTCGTTAAAAATAACTTCATAAAATACACATACTACATATTTAATGGATCACGCCTTGGCCTTTCAGGATGGCGCGCGTTTCTTTTGTGTGACCATCTCCACACTGACTGTTTGTTTAGAATTGTAACTAAATCTAAAAAAAAAAAATCAAAAAAATTATCACATTAAAAAAACAAAACAAAAAAAAAACATGATACTTACTGAATTGCAATACAAATGGAATCGGGACTGAGTTATGGTGATGATATCGTACCGTGTTGTCCCTGGTGATTCCCATCACTAATAGATGAGATTGAATTCTTGTAACCAGACAAACACAAAACAATAATCTGTTTTGGAAACAGACGGGAAGCCTAACAAGTCTAATCTAATGAAGGACAGATCGTCAATCCTTCATTTTTATTATTTTTTTTATTTTAGAAATTTTTTAATCTAGAAATTGTCAAGCATGGAATCTTCTTTTTCGTTACTCCAATTCCCCTTCTGTCAGCTCAGTGTAACACAGATTTTAATAGTCCATAAAACTCTTAACTTCATCCATGGCTAAATAAATGACTGTTTCAACCAAAAAGCACAAAGTGAAACTTAAAAGAAAAAAAAAAATCTCTTCTTACAGATAAATGCAAGAATTGTGACCACGTCATCGCCAGACACGAGTACACCTTCTCCGTAGTGGACGACTATCAGGTAAGACGAATTGCTGCTTCATTCACCTTAATGTGAATTCAACCTAATGTTTAATCTCTGATTTGTCTCAAGCAGATATATTTATTACATTGGAACTTGTGTTGTAGATTTTTTTAAAATGTTCAAATCTTATACAAAACCAACCGTCATTTCTTTCTGATCATGCGTCTGCGTCATGCTCCTGTCCAGTAGGTGGCAGTGTTACACACACTGCATGTTAACTCAGTAGTAGAAAAAGATGCGATGCTCACAATTTTTTAAATGTATAAAATCATGAGCATCATATCTTTTTATAAAATCTTACTTATAAAATCGTATCTTTTTATAAAATTCTACTTTTGAGTGTATGTGTGGTTGGTGCAACGGCGCCACCTACTGGACTGAAGTGTGTCACAAGCGTCCATAATTTTTTTCTCGTGATCATTTGTGAACCACTTCAGTCCAGTAGGTGGCGCCGTTGCACCAACCACACATACACTCAAAAGTAGAATTTTATAAAAAGATACGATTTTATAAGTAAGATTTTAAATTGAACCATCGATTAAAATCGCACTTTTTTTTTTTTTTTTTTAAACCCCGGAAGGTTTAAACTCATCTCTCTTGAAGATATCCGAAAACATAAAGTGACAGCTTTACTGTAACAAAGAACTTTACTGTTTTAACTTTTTGTGGTGTTATTTGTTAATGTTTCAGGAGTACACGATGCTGTGTATGCTCTGCGGGAAGGCGGAAGATTCCATCAGTGTGATGCCGGATGATCCCAGGCAGTCCGCCCCGCTCTTCTAAACAACCCGGATGCAGGAGACAGAGCGTCTGTCTGTCTGTCTGTCCGTCCGTCGGTCTTACACAAGAGCTTCCACTTGCGCAGACTTTTCCTTTTATGTTAAAATCCTGTCCTGCCGATTTGTTCATTTGTTTTTAGAGCTGGCTCGTGAAAATTGTCAGTTTTCTGGCATTCTCCCACGCGTCCCGATGAGCTTTAATCCTGGTCTGACAAGATTGAAGAGAACATAAATAGTGATAAACAAATAAACTGTATGTTTTAGAGTAAATCCTCGTGCTACGCCACTTAATCATTTCATTTAATGAATTTCAATAAGTTTGATGTACACTGTAAACCTTTTATTATAACTCTTTTTGTATGCTTTGTCTAAATAAAATAAACGATGCACAGTCAATGCTTGAGACGTGGATTGTCATGGATCGAATTTGAGCGCCACAAAGCTAGCCATGAGCGAGGCCCTTAACTCCTCAGATTTATCATGAAATAAATGTAAGTCACTATAGATAAGATGTGTCTGCGTCTGATGATGTAAATGCTGTAAATATAAATGTTTTCCTGCACTGGTGAGATTTATTATGAATATGTGACTAAATAACTTGAGTTCAATAATCATGTAAAGACATAAGAATTTGACGGCCAATCAAGCTGGAAATCCGCTAATGCTGAACACCGGTACATCTTTATTATAAATGTAAAATAGCTTTTTAAAAATTTTTTTATCGAATTTGGAGTCAGTGTGGTGATACGTGAATCATGATTCATAACTGAATCGATTCTTTTCCCTTTCTATGAGCACACATTCATGCCTCAAGCAGAAAAGGAAATGTCTTTCCATTGACATTTCCTTTTTTATATTCATATAAATAACAGAATATCTTACAACAGAAAATGCAGCAGATTTTATAGATACACAAATTACAAACCCACCTTCTCTGACTGATAAACTGCTGCAAGCTTTAATTTTTTCCCCGTACTGCGATCTGATTGGCTCTCAAATCCTCTGATGCGATAACACATCCCTGTCACATGCTTTCCTCCGAACATGACGAGTTAAATAAATTCAATTGGAAAATGTACTGTATGATGAACAAAACAAAATCATGAACGTTTATTGAAAAAAAAAAAAAAAAAAAGGACAAGCCAGAGGAGCGAGAGATATCTTGCATGTCAGTGTTTAATATTATTATTATGTTTATTTTGAATACATGTACATTCCGATGTAGTGACTTTTCTTTGTAACTGAATGATGTTTGTTAGCAAAATACATTACATGAAGGATGTAGCTTTATGTATTTATATTTATATACACTTCAAGGTTCTGTACATTGCTTAAGTAGTAGGCTGATGTACTACAGCAGGGCTCTACCGATGTAAAGCACGGGAAAGTAAATAGGTGCTTTCAGAGGTCAAGGGCAGAAGCACTAGCCTAACTCCACAGCACAGACAGCTACGGCGGGATGAACGCGAGACGCTAATGCTAACGAGTCCGGTTTTGCGCTTTGCCGATCCTGATTTGGAGTCCTCGATAGTTAAAGCCGTCTGACATGCGCCGCTGTAGCACTCGTTCGCCTTCCGGACATAATCCAGTACAAGAAATAAAATAAATAAATAAAAAAAGACTCATCATCGAAGCATTAATGATGCATAATGTACAGATACAGGATGTTGTATTGAAATGATTAAAGGTGATATATATATATATATATATATATATCACACTGATTCGTGATTCGCTCACACTATTGTAGGAGCTCTGCAGCGCTTTGTTCTTTCCACAGTGCTAATCTGGCATTCGATTGTTGTCTTTTCTTTTTTTGTTTTGTTTTTTTAATATTCATTGTGAAAAGCGCTGAAGATAAGATCCTCAGTGAGGAATAGCTGGGCTACATTGTCATCTTAACACGTCGAATAAATAAATAAATACATTCTAGGATAGATAGTGTAGTTTACAGTACATACATTCCCTGAAATACATATATACACATGCTTGCCTGTAACATATGTGATTATACTTACAGTTTTTTTTTTTGTCGTCATGTTTTTTTTTTTATACAGCGTTTTTATAAGCAAATAATGATAATAATAAAAAAAACATTGTAATTAAAAAAATACCAATTTAAAAGAAATGCAAAAATATAACAGACGAGATCCGTGTAAAACAAGTTCATGTAAATGTGTATACAAGTTTTTTAAAGCTCATACAATATGGCTAAAAAAAAAAAAAAAAAGCTTACACACACGTTTGAGATGAATAACATGGAAATGACGGATTACATACTGTACGTAAGCATGACAAATATATTGGCACATAATGGTCTATAATACACTCCTGTGAAAACGCAGGTCTGTTGCTGATCATAACTACGTCTGAAATACAGTACAGCGAAACTGCGGCATATGAGCGCCCTCCCTTATGAATTTTCGGAATTTGAATTAAAATTTTGCACCAAAAAAATTTGCATCGGCGTATGAAGCATTTCCGGCATACGGAAGAGCAAAGTGAACTGAATTAAACACTGGGTTAGTCGCGCGTACGTCCACCAGCCGTTCAAAACTTGTTTGCGTCAGTGGAAAGCCAAGTGAAGCGAGATTTTACAGATTTTGTGATTTTTTTTTTTTTGTTTGTTTGTTTTTTTGCATTTTGTGTAAGACACAGCACCATCGGTTCCAAGAATGTTAGCAGGAAGAAAAGGGAGACGTGAGGTTAAGTGAGGTTTAATGTCTATAATGTCTGTCTTTTCTAAATGTTTTTATATGCAAAAAATTGAATTATAGTGTTGTAATTTGGTAATATTTTTACATTATTGTATTTTCATTATTGTATTTGTATACACTAGGGGAAAACTTGTATCGCAATCAGTGTTGGGGGACGTTACTTTTTAAATTAAGTAATTACAGTGGAACCTTGGATTACGAGCATAATTCGTTCTGGAAGTGGGCTCGTGTTCCAAAACACTCAACATTGTTGATCAACATTTCCCATAAGAAATAATGAAAACTCAAATTAATCGTTCCACAGCCCCAAAAAATAAATACATAAAAATAATTTATACAATCTATAAAATGAAAATAAAACAAATTAATCTGCACTTTACCTTTAAAAAAAAAAAGTACAAATAAATCCTGACAGATAAGTGTTTCCGTTGGTGCGCGCAGGCGCCGTGTGTGTGTGTGTGTGTGTGTGTGTGTGTGTGTGTGTGGAATTAGCCCCTTCCCTCGCCTCGTTTTACACAGTAACACTCCCTCCTCCCTCTCCCCACCTCGCTTTTTAAGATTCACAACAAACACACACACACACACACACAACGGATACACCGTTTTAACAGGAAAAAAGAAATCTCTCTGACACTGGTATGAGCGTATATTAACGGAATCACTTTTTAAGTTTCACAACAAACGCGTAAACAAAGTGGAAACACCGTTTTAACGGAAAAAAGCGAGACTGGGATGAGCGCATACTAACGAAATCTCTTAAGTTTCACAACAAACGGACACACACAAACACGGAAACACTGTTTTAACAGGGAAAAAAGAAATCTCTCTGACCTAGAGTGAGCGCATACTAAGGGAATCACTGCTGTAAAGTAAAAAAAAAACAAAAAAAAACAAAACCAAATGAACCAGCACCTTACCTTTGAAAAGAATCGCGACAGAGCAGCGTTTCTGTGTATTTCTGAAGCCGGGGAGGGGGTGAAAAGGCGAGAGAGTGTCTGTGCGTGTGTGTGTCGGTGTCAAATTATGCGCGCACACACATAAGAGACGAGCAGAGTCAAAATAAGAATCTCATGCGTGATACATGATGCTCGGCGCTCGTAAACTAATTCTAAAAAAAATTCTAATACTAATACTAAAAATTTATTCAAAATCTTTGTTCGGTTTGCGGAACACTCATAAACCAGGTTACTCACAATCCAAGGTTCCACTGTACATTACAAAATTACCGTCAAAAACGCATCCGTTACATTACTGGGTTACGTTCTGATAAAAGTTAGAGACTTTTCCATTGCAGAAAATTAAAACTCCTTTGTGGTTCCTCATGCATGTTGTATTAGTCAAGACCTTTATAATTATTCTACCATCATCACTCAGTGAAGTTTGGCCCATAATCTGTTAACTACTAATACCCTTATCTCACCTGCGCGGTTTCGCGCGGTGCCTGTAAGTACGGTTCATCATGATTCACCGCGAGTTTCAGCGCTGTGATCAGGTTTCCATCTTTCTGCACGTCGAAAGAAACCGCGTAGGTGAGATAGGGGTATAACAGCAGGAATAACAGAGGGGGCAGCTTATCGGGGGCGGGGCTTGTGGGACGACTTTCTCACACACACACTATGGATTGGGAATGACTGCTGTCTGGCCCACGGATTACATTTTTGAAAATGTAACCAAGTAACTGAGCACTTGAATGACGGATCGAACGCGTTAGATTACTCGCTACATCAAAAAAGTCATCCGAGGACTCTAACGCGTTACACCCAACACTGATGGCAATACATTAAAAGCTCGCCTCCAGAATGAATAAAATTATTATTTCTTTTAGTTATTAATGATTGTTTATTAGTAAGTTTCTGCAATTTTCTATTTATTTATCATAAAATCAACATAAAAGTAACATTTAACTGTGAGCACTTTGTCATGTTCACTGCTAACAATTTGGAAAACATAATAAAGCAAACGAAAACATAGGCTCAGCCCCTTACTTTAAGTGAAAAGGAACTCTTGATGCTTCAGCATACCGAGACATTTTGGACAATTTCACGCTCCCAGCTTTGCGGGAACAGTTTTGGGGACGGGCCCTTCCTGTTCCAACAAATAAACACACTCCTAAACCTTGCGGAAAGCCTTCACAGGAGACGTGAAGCTGTTATAGCTGCAAACATCATATTAAACCCTATGGATTGAGAACGGAATGTTACTCAAGTTCATATGCATGTGATGGCAGGCGAGCCAATACTTTTGGCAATATAGTGTATCTAGTGTAACAGAGCCGCTTAATCAGTATATAGCTTTGGCATCACGCGGGTAAAAAAAAAAAGCGTGGCTCAAGGCTTGAAGCCAAGATGAAGTCGTAGAATATAAATCATGTGAATTATGTGCACATTATCTGAGCCAAGCTGAGTGTGTGATTCATTAGATTTGGAGATATTATCAGACGGTGCTAAACTGACAGCTATAAACCTTCCTTAATTGCCTGAAACATTAATTTTGTTGCACAATCAAGCAAAGAAGCAAACTTCAACAAAATCCCCAAACACGTGCCAGATGATTTTAAATGTAATTTCTGCCGGGTTTTTTTTTTGGAATTGCGTCTAATTTAATAAAAGTTAAAGTGCGCTTGAGACGACGCTGAGGAAAGAACGGTTTACGAAGATGGTACGACAATCAATCCGTGGCACGCGCGAACGTTTCCGCAGGAGGATTACACGGAGAACTGAACAAAAAGGTCCATTAATAAGCAAAATCGAATGTCAGAAAAAAATAAAATAAACAGAGATCAGTATGGGAATGTCGGCTTATATACAATGTGTTCAAGTAATCTCGACCAACGACGTTGGCTTTTTTTTTTTTTTTCTCTTCCCCATTTTCATTTCATTTCACTTTGCTAAAACAGACAATGTCTATCCTTACTCTCTCTCTCTCTCTCCACCCTTTCATTATTACCAATTAAAAACCTTTTTAAAATCCTTTAAAATCATTAGTGGTCCGTCAGAACAGTCACTTCTTCACCTCTCTTATTTGTTCACCTTTGTAGTGGTTTTGCTTTCGGGACTTCCCGCTCTGCCTCCAGCGCCGTACCCGGCCGCGCGTTTGAACCGTACTTCGCACATCCGTGGCGGCGGGCAGCCCAAGACGCTGACCGGGGCGTGGCTGCGACATCCTTCGTAGTGAGAAGGGGAGGAGCTTAACGAGCGCTGGATAGAGGAAGTGGTACGTTGGTAGCGGGATACGGCCACGCCTCCTCGCTCTTGCATCAGCTGGGTGAGGTTGTCGAGGAGATCCGTATCGCCGGTGCTGCTGGCCCGGATACGGTAACGTCTGCGCCTAGCACATTAAACGGAAAATATACATTTTAGTGTAACTGTTAACACCAAGACTTTGTTTTTTTCCTAGGACAGAAAGTACTCTAATATTTTAATCCACTAATTCCAAAGCAAGTTATAAACATGAAACATTAAAGAACATATTACGCTATTTATCCATTCATAGTTACGTTTAACGATGCAGCTATGAACCTCGGTTTCCTCAACGGCTTATTTTTTCCTCTCTTAAAGACAAGATCAAAGATTTGAACAAGATCAAAGAAATTCTACTTAACGTTCTTTAAATTCTAGAAACATCCTTCAACTGCAACATTGGAGAAACGGAAACATGAAACACGCAAACAACGATGTAAAGCATCGATGTACAGCATCATTTATTTTCACATTACCTTTAAGCATCTACAAGCAAGAGCATGTGGAAAAAGTATATGCCCCCTAGAACAATTCTGCGAAGAAGAGCGGGCCAAAATTCATCCACAGGGATCTAAAAGACTCATTGCCAGTTATCGTAAACGTTTGACCACCAAAGTTTGGAACAACCAATTATTAGAATTAGGAGGGAGGGGGCGGGGGGGATTACTGTACTTTTCCACATGGGGCCAGATAGGTTTGCTCAGCCTTTTTCCCATAATTTTCCAATATTTCCCCAATATTAAAAAACTGTTTAAAGATCCCAATCAATTGAAGGGGGCAAATACTTTTTCACAGCACTGTGTATATGAAGTGTAAACAGCTGATTGTCAATTTTGTCAAGTGGAGATAATGTCTACAAGACAAATGTCACTTTAACAGCCTTGTGTCTGACCTGTTCTCGCCTCCTGGGCGCAGGGGTGGTTTTCCCGGAGGCGGGCGTGGCACGAAGCGAGCTGAGAACTGGTCCGGAGCCAGTGTTGGACTTATGGGTCTCGGAATCTTGCTCCTGCTGGACAGCGGGCTCGAGGAAGAGGAAAGCGAGAGCGGATCGTCTGCCTGGAAGTCAGATGCGCGAGAACCTCGCTCGGACGGGAAGGTGAACTTGTCGCGGAGCAGGGCTGATGGGAAGTGCTCGCAGGATAAAGAAAGGGACGGCGAGAGCGGGGCGAAGCTCCTCCTGGTGGGGGAGTCCGGGTCACGCACGGGAATGCGGCTGGAGCGCGGGGACAGTTCCCGGGGAGAGGCCGGGACTGGGGAGGCGGGGCCTGCGTCGACCGTGTCGACGGTGGTCTCGCCCTGGTTCGGAGTCGTGGAAGGACCGACGTCTGGACAACCCGAGTCGCTCTCTACGTCTTTCTCGGCTGGTTTGACGAAACTCAGCTGGTCGGCCAGCGTGGCGGGAAGCTGGGACGAGGTTTTGGGTGGGGAATTCACTTGGGGATGATTGGGCTCATCATCTGCTGCGAGTCCTGGAGAGTCCTGAACCGGATCGCTTTCACTCTTTTGCTGAAGATGGATGGATTGTGGTAAAGTGCTGGATAACTACAAACAAGAACGACAGTTTACCTGAATAATAATAATAATAATGATGATTGTTTAGGAAAAGATTCTTCAGTATCACTAAACGGTACCGATTTACTCAAATGTCTCAAAAACAGGACTGTACCAGCCCAATAACTGATACTTTTACTGTCTGATCTGGCCAATAGGAACCGTTCTTTTTCTTTCTTTCTTTTTTTTTGAACAAAAAGTGTAATATGGAGATATTTCGGGTATTTAATTGCACTGCTATGCACGCTCTAATTAAAAGTTCAGTCGGTTTTATATCGGGACATTCACTGCACACTTTAGATCTCTCAACTATCTCTTGAGAAATAAACACACAAATAATGAGAATGATTAAATACGAGTTTTCACATTAGCTTTGTCATCACACAAACTAAAGTAGACCCTCTATTGCAAAGGTATCGACATTATTGTTAGCTGTAGAGACGTGTTATTAACTTTTTAATCTTGCCTAGGCTTCGAAAACGCAGTTAATCACATAAACAGGGTTAAGCAAGCTTTAAAAGACCAGAATTGAAACTCTCACACATTTTAAACGCTAACCTGCTCTAGCTCTCTCCTGTTGATGTGAACCATCGTAGCCGGCTGTATAGTAGGAAGCCTCCTCAGCCCCGTGATGCCAGAGAGCGCGGTCAGACCTTGCAGTCCGGAAATGCGAGTAAACGGAGGGCCGGTGTGACACAGGGCGGTATGGAGTTCTCCGGGGCCGCTGGCTCTCTGGGGCAGGGGGTCGGACCAGGTGCGGGGCAGAGCCAGAGGGCTGGTGGAGCGTTCCTCCTCTTCGGGCTTGGAGCACGCTGATCCGCTGCCTCCCTCCAGCTCCACCAGCACCCACTCCTGAGAGTCGCCCTCCTGTGGCACAGGGCTGAGGTTCACTGCTACATAGCCGCTGCTGGCTGCCCCTTCTTCATCCTCCAGAGAGCCCTGTTCCGGACGGCACCCGATTCTCTCCTGAGGTAGGACCGGCCGGTGCTTTCCTAAGCTGGAAATGAAATGAAGGGAAGATGAGACGAGGAACCATCAATTTCACATGACAACAAAAATGTAAATAAATAATTGATTATACCATCAATGTATTTTTAATGTATCAAAGCATTCATCATTTGCCTTTTAGTAATTATTTTAAAAAATAATATACCTCAGTCAGTCTGTAAATATTATAGATGTGATATTATAAGACAAGACAGACTAAAAAGTATTACGTATGTTCCTGATAGAGAAGGAGGGATGAGAAAAAAAAAAAAACATTCAGTGATGTATCGTGATTCTTTTGTGTGGCAATTCACTGAAAATGTATTTATTTATTTTTTAAATATATTTTTCAATTGATATATTTTTGCATTTGAGGTGGTGAAATATTAGAATTTCTCTAGAAGAGGTGTATACAGGTGGTGCATTTTAAACTCTTTAAGCATTCAGAAGTTGGTTTAAAATTCTAACATTTGTATATTTGTGAGAATTTATATTGAATCGTATTATGAATGATAATATTGTATCGGTTGGCCCCTGCCGATTCCCATCCCGATAGTTTATGGCGCAACTAATTTATATGTAGCGACAAAATGAGAACTAAAAGAGCATCTCCTGAGCGTGGGCTGCGTAGAACCTTCCAGAAAACCAGCTCAGCCATGTGCGACTAACGTGTCCACCTTTTATGGGGCGCCATTACTTTTGTCCTAGCTCAGAATAACATCGAACGTCAAAAGACAAGAGGCGTGTGTGGCTCTTTCATCCCACTGCTGCAGCAGAGTATTTAATTTAAATAGAATTAAAAAAAAAAAAAAAATTTTTTTAATGCAATTCTAAATGTAACGATTATGGTGATTATGGTGTGCGACACCCGTCGGTACGCGATTTATATAAATAGATATATAGATTTTTTAAAAATCAGGTTGACCGCTGACTGCGCGCTCCAGGACACACGATAAAAGGATGATGTCACACAGAAGCAGACGCCATTTTTTGGTTTGCTGCAGGTGGATAATGTAAGTTACGAGGACTCGAATAGACGCTGAGCGTTTTATTTGAAAGTAACCCGGCGTGTTTTTTCGGGGTTCGAAATGTTCCTGTTGCATGCAGAAATAATTATTTTTACAGTTTTCTCTGTAGCCTCTTCTTCTAAATTCATGATTTTTTTTTTTTTTTTTTTACTTTAATATAAAATGTCCGGGTTAAACAAAGTATGAATTGAAATTCTGGATGCAAGTTGTTCAAGTCTTTTAAACTTTGATGACACTTACACAATTTGAAGCCAATCTCTCGGGATATTAATGATTCTTTTTGTTTCATGGATACTACAATTGTTTTGTATAAAATGCCCTAGTAGCAATTTATGAGCACATTTATTGTATCTAACTTGACAAATGAAGCTGAATGTTGCTTCCAGAGTAGTTCTTTGTTAGATGGTCAAGCTCATAATGTTCTTAAAAGTTATAAATGTGCTGATAATACAAAGTCATCTAGTAGATACTTTAAGGATAACATCAGACCAAGGAGTGAGCTTGAAGACCGATTTATAGAGGAGAACTGATTTATATAGTAACTTAAGAAGGTGCAACAAATTGTGTGAAATTCTGCAAGACGGGTTTAAAAAAAAAAAAAATCATAATAATAAAAAAAGGTTTTGCAATTGGTTTGCTGCTGTGATACTGACTAGGCTTCGAGAAAGCGTTCAAGAGTAGGTTTGGGCTCGGGAGTCAGCCTCTTGTCCAGACCCATGCTGTGGCTGTGACGCATCCTCCTCAATAACGGAGCCACGCGGTCGATGAGTAAAGTCTCGGAGTGCACCCGCCTCGGTGAGCCCTGCGCCGAGCCGCTGTTGGGGCTCTGATTGCCCTCTTTACTCCTTTCATCTTCGCTGGCCACCTGGTGTAGAAACAATCAGACTTTTATCTACAGAAAGATCAGAGCGTTCGCTTCATATCTGACAACCTCGAATCAGTACTGATGTAGTTTTTTTTTTTTTTTTTTCTTCTAGTACCTTTCTAATCTGCGGCTGGACGTGATTGCGGTTGCGGTCTCGGCTACGTTCCATCTCCTCCCATACGTCGGCTCCCTGAGCGCTCTGTGGCGGGATCGGGGGGCAATTGTCTGCTTCGCTGAGCCGCTCGCCCTGAAGGACGTCCTCTGTGTTCTCGCGCTGCATGTCACCCGGGATTGCGGAGGCGTTGGCCATGCTGCGAAATAAGGAACGTATTGAGACTCGGGCCTCTCTGTGGTGCGGTCAGAAAGAGTGTTGTCAATCTAACCGCTGCTCTGTACAGCGCCACACATACCCCAAGTATGCTGGTGTGAGACGAGTCAGCTGCTGGCCCGTGGCGGCCGGGGCCGCGACCGCGAGGGAGTCCTCGGAGTCGCTCCTCTCCCAGTCATACGGATCGTTCTCCATCACGTTATACGCCTTCATGCTGTTCTCAAACACGGACATCAGGAGCTGGAACACAACGCAAGTACCTCTATTTATTCGTCCGCTCACTGTATTAAATCAGCAGTTGAAGCACATAAACAATTTTATACCTCATAGTCGGGTTTAGTGTAATAGTCGAGGCCGGAGATGTGGTCGAGAAAGATGCTGAACTCTGCAGGAAGGTGCTTGAGCATGAGGCGATGTTCGTAGGTCTCCTTCAGGTTTCCTACTTGCTCCTGAAAAACAGGATGACGCGCGAGTGAGAGCACACCGAAAATGAGTGTAACCTCATATGATAAGTAAGTAAGTAAATAAATAAATAAATAAATAAAGTACACCCGAACATCATTATCCATAATCTAAATACAGCCTTATTTTTTTTTTATATAAAGCTTTACTCCCCAATAATTATTAATTATTTATTTATTCTTTTATATGAATACAACAAGAAAGCCATCAGAAAATGAAAACGTTGTGCCTCTGTAGAAACTGAGTAAAAACCATATTCATAAGGTCGACAAAATTAAATAAAATTGCAGAACCATATCGAATTATTAGAGACTAGATGTGCCCGCGACTTCGTTGACGTTGAATTTAATCGCACACTCAAGCACTTAAAAAAAAAAGAAGAAGAAGAAAGGAAAAAAAAGTACAGCGCCATCTGGTGAATTTTGGAATGAACTAAATTTTTTGTGTGTTACTGTGACGTGAGCTGAATGAAGGTGTGTGATCGCGTTTATGATGTACGTTTCAATCGGACACT
The DNA here is from genome assembly GCA_030347435.1 of Clarias fuscus. Lineage (NCBI taxonomy): Eukaryota > Metazoa > Chordata > Actinopteri > Siluriformes > Clariidae > Clarias > Clarias fuscus. Next base: position 4,716,124 of record CM059229.1, read on the forward strand.
CATAAGTGCGTTTTTAAAAATGTTTCGAGATGGACTAATGTTTTTTTTTTTTTTTTTTAATGAAAAGGGCGTTTTTCAATTTGACTTTAAACTGCATATCTTCTCTTCCCGTGGGCCGATTGCAAAGCCTACATGTTACCTCGAGCTCGGCCGAATACACCTGTGAACCACATTAAAATCCGTTCAGTAGTTTTTACGTGATGCGTGCACAAACAAACAGACCGACAGACAGACAAAAATTCCAAAAAACATTTTGATGTGTTCTATTACTCATCTTACGTGCCCAAAAATTATTTTGTACAGACACGCGCACTTTACAGTTTTATTATATGTATTGCTGTGTGGAAGAATTCAATTCAGTTGAATCTTTTATGTAGCGTCACACTGACTCCAAAATCGACTTCTCGACACAGCGGCCTATGTGGCAGGGGCGAATCGTTTGCAAAGTTTTCTTTTTTTTTTAGAATTAGAATGAAACTTTATTGTTATTATTATTATATCGAATCAGAATATTTATAAAGTTGACGAAACATCACGTACTTTGTCCTTGACTTTTCTCCAGGGAAGCTGACCCACCATAAACTCCACAAGCATGTAAAAGAGAGACCACAGGTCATCATGCCGACCCATTTCCTGTACAGAGAATTCACACAGAATGTGCGTTTTCACAGAGGAAGTGATACATGCCTGTACATTTTTTAAAGCCAGCTCATAAAATATACAGCAATGCCGTTATAAAAAAAAAAAATATATATATATATATATATATATATATATATATATATATATATATATATATATATATATATATATTTATTTATTTATTTTTTTTAAAGAATCAGAATGCACTTAATGCATCTAATCGCGTTAGATATGTACTGAAGGACTTGACTGAAGATGAACAGGAAGTAGAAACAGTACGAGAACATGTGATATAGAAAACCTGTACATGGTGGGTAAAAAGCTGGAAATGATGTACCTTGTTCTTGTGAGCATTGATCGAGGCGTAGCGCACGGTCCCTCTGAATCCTGCCACTGGACGAGGCTTTGAGAAAAACAAGACGCATAAAGATTTCTACTAAGATATTAGCTACAGTATGTATATATTGAACACGCAGTGACCAGGTCTTGTAATAAAGTCTCACTCATGTTACCATCCCGAAGCTGATTATTGTCCCAGAGTGTTTTATTCCCCTCACGCCAGAAAAGGTTTGCTTTAAGCTTTCACATACTTTTCAACTTCGTCTTAAAAAGTACCGCGTCTGACGTACACATCCCTGTGAATGAGCTGCACACGCCTGAACATCCCTGTGATTTGTAGCCGCACTACTGTCTGATCTGCGTCTGGCTAATCACGATCAATGACTGGCATGAAGGGTGATAGCGAACACACTGTAGGCATTCAAGATCACTTACAGGACGGACTTCTTGACAGGAGTTTGTAAACTGACGAGCTAAACCGAAATCGAGCATGTAGCAGGTTCGGCAAGTACTCGTCAGTCGCCCCATGGCGAAGTTGGACTAGGAAAAAGAAAAAAAATATACAAACACAGAATATTTTGTTTAAAAAGAAATAATGATAATAATTACTAATAAGCACAATTTTAGTAATAAAACTATTATTACTTTGTTATTATTAAAAATCTTCACTGGAAAGCAAATGTAGCATTTAGAATTATTGAAGACTCCATAGGTTTTTTTTTTTTTTTTTTGGATTTTTCCCCGATTTTCTCCCTAATTTAGTCGTGTCCAATTCCTCCCCGTCACTAGGGGGCTCCCACATTAAGGCTACTACTACCAATAGTACCAATCAGCTCTCTCTAGACCTCCGGCTGCGAGAGGTTACAGCACCACCCGGGATTCGAACTAGCGATCTCCGGATGATAGGGCGAGCGCTTTAACCACTGCGCCACTCGGAGGCCAGGTTTTTACAGGTTAAATGAAACTGGTATGTGAAGCCTACTGGTTTGATGTCCCTGTGCAGGAAGCCCACTGAGTGGATGCTCTCGATGGCCTCCAGAATCTGTCGGCCGAGTCTGAGCGTGGTGGACACCGAAAAGGTGCCGTGGGTCATGGTGCGCCGGAGGTCGGCCAGATTCCTTCCCTGTAATCATCGCATTTCGGTCAGGCTTTTGAAACACTGAGGTCATCATGTGGTGAACATTTCTGAATGTTACGTACCTGAAGCTCCATCACCACGTAGTTGAATCGGTCATTTCGCCCGCAACCAACAAAGCGGCAGACATGGTCCTTGCCTGCGCACAAACACCAGACAACATAGGATGCCGCGGTCTTCATTACCTTATTTGCTTCAAATATGCCCTTGGCTTAAATTAATAAATTATAAATTAATAATTTTACAAAGGTTCAGCCACACAAAAAAAAACAAAATAACAATTCAATTGGTGACAGGAACTTGGGCACCCATGGCTCATTTATGCCTGTGGGGAGCAAGAACAGCCCGATCCCACAGAAAAGCACGATGTAATGTAGCATGAATGATTGAGACCTGTCAATGCTGGCCAACGACAGAACGGTATCGGGACACTCAGCGCATCAGAGCCTGCCGTCTTTGAGGCTTACCACAAGGGGAACCGACACAATATTATGCTTAGTGTTTTGGGTTTCGATGTGATATGTCTGATCGGTGCGTTTCTGGAAGCGATTAACTTCTGTAAAGCTTCTTTGTGGAAGCAGCCATTGTTGAAAGTGTTTTATATATGCCAAATCAGCCATAAGGCAGTAAGTGTAAAAGCAGTAAAAAAAAAATTTTTTAAATAAAAAATTGGCACGCGTAAGGATTCGAGTGAAGGGCCAGAATGTGATGTCTAGACGTCTGGATCAAAACAACTCTAAAACTGAAGCGCTTGTAGGTTTTTCCCAGTCTACATTATTCAGGACCTCAATAATCGAAAAACGTGGTCCATGGAAGGGAAACTGGTGAACCGGTGACAGGATCATTATCAACCAAGGCTCCTTGATGAAGGCTGGCACAAAAATCATGCAGTCTGATTCTACAGAAGTGTTCCTGTAGCATGACTCGCTAAAAGAGTTAAAAAGGAGAGATCTGGGCCTCCGAGTGGCGCAGTGGTTAAAGCGCTCGCCCTATCAACCGGAGATCGCCAGTTCGATTCCCGGGTGATGCTGTAACCTCTCGCAGCCGGAGGTCTAGAGAGAGCTGATTGGCCGAGCTCTCTCAGAGGGGAGGGATGAGAGGTACTCAGTGCTCCCACATTAATCACGGCTCTACAGCCAGTCAGGGGCGTCTGTGAGCTCGCGCAACGGAGGGAGCGGATAGCGCTGTCCTCCGAGTGTGTTACGCCGCCCCCAACGGTGCGCGAGCGAGCAGTTCGAAAAGATGCGGTCGGCTGGCGTCACGTGGTTCGGAGGAAACACGCGATAGTCTTCGGCCCTCCCGGCTGAGTGGTAGTAGTAGCCTTAATGTGGGAGCCCCCTAGTGACGGGGAGGAATTGGACACGACTAAATTAGGGAGAAAATCGGGGAAAAATCCAAAAAAAAAAATCAAAAATGGAGAGATCTACTCGATATTAGTTGGGTGGTCATAATGTTAAAGCTGATCCGTGTACATACACTGTACAGTTCAATGAATTGAAAGTCACAGAACATAAGGTGTCGCTTTTCTACATCCACATACTGGATGTGTCCTAAAATTTATCCTAAATTTAAGACAAAGTTATTATGAACTCCTCTGTGCATTTCTGTTTTAAATCGCTTTCCTTCTTACTCTGGACATCCAGGTCACATGTATGTAGAATGTACAACACTATAGCTCGGGTCATGAGCATTACTTAAGACCTCAGACGGGTACCCTTACCCTGGAGCCTCTTTAGTACAGCCACCTCCATCTTTAAGACTTGTTTGGGCTGCTGAGCCGACTCCACTTTCAGAGCCACGTTGCACTGGTTCGCCTGGTCCTGGACTTCATAGATCTCTCCGAAACCTCCGCCACCGATCTTCTTAATCTGAGTATAAAGATTCGCAGAAAGGACTTGTTTAAAAAAATAATAATAATAAAAAAAAGTTTTCAATTTCAATTGTAGAAATGTCCTCACAGTGAAAAAATTATTATTATCATTATTATTATTATTATTATTACTACGTACTGTACGTCCCTACTACATGACTACCACTAAGAGCTAACCTAAAACTTGATGACACTCATTAACATCTGGTTAAAAACACTGACTTGTGTCAGCCTGTTACTTTTCTATTAGCTCATGAGCCCAAGGTCAAGGTTCACCTCAATAAAGTCTGTACAAATCAATTGGTCTCACCTCGGTTTCCGCTGAAAAGGCAGAAAGGCATGATGTATTTGAATAATTTCATTCAACAAGCTTCATATAGAGCCACCGGATCATAAATAAACAGCTATTTGGCGGCGTCTGGGTCGCTGACTTCTGATGACGGTGCAGCTTTGTACACCTGCACTGAGCCCAGCGCGACAAACTGCTTACAAAATTATTGGTACCCTTTTTCTTTTTTTTTTTTACATTTTTCTAAATTAAATTCAATTCAATTAAACCTTCATGGTGTTAATGCTATAATATTTATTTCAATTTATAATTTAACTAAATAATAAAACATGAAAATACCATGAATAAAGATATTTGTCCCTTTAACTCAGTATTTTGTAGGACAGCCTTTGGAGGCAATGACAGCAGTTGAATGTTTCTGCAGTGAAAGTGTGCAAGCCGTACTCACCACCCTCCAGCGGTCCCGGACCATGTTCCCCACCGACAGGATGTCGGCCTGATCTCCTGTTCCACTCATCTTAGTGCTCAAGCGCAGACTGAGCACAGCCAGAGGGGATCAGCGTCCGGCATCAGTGATGCAGGCTTCTCACTGAAACGCACAGGGACTCGGTAAACACACGGGGGGGGGAACAAGACAAGTATTCTGCTTATCATGGTTTGTTTGTTTTGTTTTGACCGTGTAAGATTTTTGTATTTACATGAAATGAGACATAAAAATGTTTTTCGGACTGTAAAGGTATGGAATAGAGATTCCGTCAGAGGAGCAGAAGTTAGACCTCTTTAAGGACACTGCCCTGATTTTTATGAAGATTTTTTGATGAAGATTTTTTGATGAAGATTTTTTGATGAAGATTTTCATATTGCATTTCATATGATTGTAGAATCTGTTAGTTTGCTTGCGTCTCTTTCTTTTCACCTATGCATCAGTCATGTCTTTCTCAAACTTTATAATGGGTTCATACGATTCAACATTTATTGAGGTAAATATGAGGGGTGTTCAAGTCAAACCGGGACTTTTGAAAAACCCTCAACTGGATAAACAAATATTATTCATTCTTTTGCAATCAATATAAAAATATTTTTTTTTAAAACACAGAGGCTTTGGAATATAAAATAAATAAAATTGTAATAATTAATATTAATTGACAGGGTATTTATTAGTAAAGGTTTGGCTTAGATAGATGGTTTAGCATCAAAATCTTTTTTTTTTTAATGAGTAAACAATTATCTATAAAGAAAACAATAGCTGCACAGTTGTGATAAATAGTTAATTACTGAGCTAAATAATCCTGTGATTAAACTTTAAGAGACTTAAAAAAAAAAAAAAAAAAGAGTATGTTAAATAGAAAGGACAGAATTCCTGCCCTTCTCATGTGAATGTTAAAGGCAAAACTAAAAACAGGAAATATTAAAGTGTAGGTCTAAATAAGTAAAAGGTGCACTTACGTACAGAATGGAAAGATGAATAGTTTATGTATATATTATTTAAGGGGTGTTCAAGTCAAAGCGGGATTTTGACTGTGCAGAATAACAGAACACAGTTATGAGAATTAAAACTCCCTTTATTTCTCTATATCACCCATATTACGGTATCACGAGTGCTTGGATACCATCCAGGCGGAAGGTTTTCTCAGTACGCTGGTGCCATGATCAGACTGTCTGCTTCACACTGGCCTCCCAGGAACTCCTTTAACCCCTCTCATATCACCTCTCATTCTTATGAAAGCAAGATGGTTGAGATTAAATGCTGCAGTTTCATCCTTTTCCGCAGTGATGTTCTCATTTTCTTTGTTATAAAGGCTGTGCGCCTTCATCCCTTACTGAACTCACTCTCATCCAGGCTGTGCTGTTTATCTCCAGTCAAAAGCACCAAATTATTTTGTTTAAATTTGAATAAATGCACCATATTTCATGCTAAATAATCGGGATCTCAGTATTGACCAAAAATCATCGTCATCATCATCAATCTGCACTTTAAAGAGGAGTTCCCCTCATTGCTGGAGACACACAGGCTCACACTCAATGATGATGATTTACTGAAGCTTCTTTTTGCTTTTCAGCTAATGGACCTATTAATACTTCATTCCATCAGAGGAGCAGAAGTAAGACCTCTTTAAGGACACTGCCCTGATTTTTTTTTTTTTTTTAACAGCAGAGCTGCTAAAGCCAGATAGAGACATGTCCGTTGACGATTACAGTCATAAAGCATGACGCGAGCTAGATTTAGATTTGATAATGCTTTGAATAGATCACTGTTACGCAACAACACAAACGTCCTAACGTGTAGATTGGATTCACAGTAACACAAGAACGAGTGCTTTATTGCTTTTATTCTCCAGTTTGCATTAAAAAAATGACAGCTGTAGAGTTGATGTAACCATTTGAATAATATGATATTATACTACATCTAGGCATTTGGCAGACGCCCTTATCCAGAGCGACTTACATTTTTTTTCTTTTTTTTTCTCATTATACATCTGAGCAGTTGAGGTTAAGGGCCTTGCTCAAGGGCCCAACAGGGACAACTTGGTGGCAGTGGGACTTGAACCTGGGACCTTCCGAACCGTAGTCCAATACCTTAACCACTGAGCTACCCCTGACCCTATACTGATACAATATTTAACAATATGCTTACAATACCTTTTTATTCAATAATCCTAACTGACTGGCAGCACATTGATTTTATGACAAGCTTGATGTTAAAATGTGAAGAACCTGCTATGAAAACTCCTAGGCATCTCTCCTTATATAATATTTGATACGGTTTCTTTCCATTTCAGACGCAAGATGGCTTTGAACCTAACAAACAGGAGATCGAACAGTACCAGACCTCACACCACTCGCCTTTTTCTCCAGGATCATCTGTAATCTGGAAAGTCTAAAATGTGAATTTTTGTAATAGACACCTATTACAAGTATGTGTAGTCAGGTAAGAGGTTCATGATGTCACAAATCCCCTTACATCCATAACAAGAGCCGCAACTGCCACAAAATAAATACCACACCCAAATATAAATACCACCCTGGTATTTAATTAATTGCCGCAGAACCAGATTTTCACCTCTGATTTCAACAAACCAAAATAAAAAAAAAATTAAAAAAACTCTCTTACTGCTAAATACCCCATGTAAAAAAAAAGAAGAAGAAAAAAAAAAGGTGAAACCTAGAAAAAAAATATTTCAAATAGGATCATATAACACCACTTTTCCATAATAGTTAACGCTTCTTATCTCCTGATCCATGCTTGTTTTTTTTTTTTGTAAATATACATACACATTTATATTTTTATCAGATCAAAAGAAACACATTTGTTAAATACAGTTTCAGGCCCTTTTATGTTTTAAGCTCCGGAACTTTTTCGAATTCAAATCTTTCAACGATCTTAACTGTCATTCAGATGAAACTTGGCCGATTTAGATTTCACATGAAAAGACACAAACCTGAAAAGGTGTATTATTCTAAAATGCTAAATTGTTCAGATATTGCAACATGAATTTGACATGGTTACGGACACGATTTTTTTTTTTTTGCTTGAAAAAAAATCCTTATACCAATTAGAGTATTAAAACTCAAAGAAATGTGAATAATTTACATTTTAAATGATTATTGTTTGAAGTCAGACAATATACAGGGCTATGTGAGCCATTTTTGTGGCTCATATTAAAACATCTCTCCAAAACAACTGAAGTTAGCAATTTGACATTTTTTAGGGAAGCACGATCGGTCACTTCCATGTTGCACAAACCTCAGAAGTAGATTCTTTGGCCACACACATTTTCTGTATTGTATGTACATCATACAAAATAAATAAACTCAGCACCAATACTGTGTTAAAAAAAATAAATGCCCTTTGATAACCAATAGCCCACTCCTTAGGAACAACCATGGGGTAACAATGCACTGCTAACAATGCATTTTTTTAAAAAATGCTATAAACTTACTTTCAGATCTTTTTAAAGCACTGTGTGTAATAATAGTAAAAGCAGTAATGCTTCTGCCTTCTTCATCCTGAGAGCATCACAGTGTCAGTACTGCGGCTGGAGAGAGCTGCTGTATCACTACACCACAACTTAAGCACATTTTCAGTGTTTTATTTCTTCCTCACATCTTATATAAACATACATAAATGAAAGGTCACCCAGTCGCAGGCTAAAATCAGAGCAGCTAGCTAATACACATGTATTGTTTACAGCTAGCGCGGGTTCTGCTAGTTAACCTCCCTAAGCGTCACCTTGGCAACGCACGTTTAACGCTAACTAACTACGTAAACAAGAAGGCTGGATTTAGTTTAGTTTTTATAATAATACCTAGTTAGCGTTATCATTCCACAACGCTTATTAGCGCTGAATAAATCACGTTTCTGTGCTAGCTGGCTAGTTATCTTCCCATCCACATTCAGGTCCGACACATCTCATTGGTCGTTTCCTTGTACATAAGGCCTACACGCCAATCCGACGTCAGAAACCGCTCGTTACCAACCAATCAGAGCAGAAGGGGCGAGACTCGCCTGAAAACCGGTGGGAAGAAGGAAAAAAAAAAACAACAGCTAGCGTTTTACTGTTACCTTCATCCGCAGCTGCCGCATTCCGAGCCTTGAAAACGTAATCCATAAGAAGTCCATGACGATTTAATAAAGGCGACATGTCAGTTGATGTAGTAACGTAACTAAAATAACGAGTTTAAAACGAATCGCTGAATGGGATTGTCGGCGTTTCGCAGCGCCTTTAGAGTCGGCTCATCGATGCCATCGGAGCTCGCGCTGCCGCCAGCGTGTGACGTCACAAAGGCGCAACTAGCCAGTGTGTCATATTCAGAGATGCATACTAATATGTATTAACTTTATAGTTATATTCCTACACATGCATTTCATTGAACCTCTTGTCTTGTGTGAAAACACACACACACACACACACACACACACAATTGGATTTTTCTTGTTACTGGGCTGGTACCTTCCAGGATGCACTGCACTTTTGACCTGAAAAAGTGCATGGAGTGTAATTTAAAAGCTTTACCCAAGAATACATATCCCAGTTAGAAGCCAATTATATAGCTATTTTAAAGATACGCTGCATTAACCCATCAGACACTATTTATTTATTTATTTATTTTTACAAAAAGCAACAAACACACCTCAGGAAAAGAAAAACTTGTACATTGATATATGGTAATTATATTATTAATAATCATATAATATACAGTACATCATAAATGTTTTTGGCTGACTCCATTATAGATATAATGGATTGGCACCATGCCTCATGCCCTATGTCTCCTGGGATAGGGTCCAGGCCCCAGGCCCCATGCGACCCTGAATACAGGATAAAGCGGTATAGACGTTGAGTGATGTGAGATATCTATATCTATATATAATATCTATATATAATGTGAAAGGCATCCAAAATATGCAATAATCTCCTTTGAAGTTTGAACTTTAGATGTATCCGCTACTTATGCTCTGTAATCCTTCATAGCAGCAAGAACTGTTCCAGAACAGCTAACCTTCATGTGTTAAAATAACAACTGATGGTTGTTGTTGTTGTTGTTGTGACGTAATTGCCTAACGCCATGTGTTAATTCCTAGTTTTAAGAATGAAAAAAAAAAAGAAAAACTATACATCTTGTGTAATAACTTAAAGTGGACTATAAACAGGAAATCCCTATGCAGTATGATTGCTGTATTAGGCGAGACATATACACGCTTATTCCACCTTGTTATTGTTCATTTTTAGGGAAAAAGAATCCAGACATCAATAATCATACTTCTTGCAAAATACAGTACTGCAATTTTAACAGGGGGTGTGTAGAGTTTTTACATCCACGGTCCTTTATTTATAATAATGTAATTCTAATTACACCATTATATAAAACCTGCCATCCTCATGTTGAACATACTGTACTCTGAATCATGCATCAAACTCTCCATCATAGTACATGATATATACTGGAAATACTAACTATGGGCTTTTATTTACGGGTACGGTCAGATTATATTTCTGATCAGCAGAAGAAACAAGGGAACACAAGAGCATGCATTTCTCACTCCTCTAAGTGTTTATCTTTGTCATACAGAGACCTACTGCTGGAACCAGTGAACATGTATCTGATTTAAGACCGAGTTACTATCCTTCACCTATTTATCATAAAAAAAACAGTGCAAAATAAAAACTGACATCAAATGTGCAATTAATATTAAATAAATACATTTGAAAAACTGCAATAGTTCAATACCTGGGGAGAATGTAAAACAAACCACAGTGAACTAGATCACTGGTATAGTCTATTAGCTCAAATCCTTCCTCTATAACATGTTCATTCTACTTTATCTTACTTTTTTGTTATCACCGACTCAGCGATAAGCGTTTCTGCGCAAAGAAAAATTCCAACGCACTCATACTCTTGGTATGTGCACAAATGGCAAATAAGGTCTCTGGAATCTCTGGAACGTAGCTAGAACAATACTCAACTCACTGTGCCATTAAATAACCTATAAATGTAAAGAATAAATAAATAAATTTTTAAAAAATCAAACGCCCCCATTCTTACACAAAAAAAAAAAAAAAAAAATTATATCTCTATATATATCTATATATCTATATATCTATATATATATATATTAAGAGGTCATTTAATTAAAAACACCAAACATGTTCAAGCCAGCAATTAACATCAAGATACAGATTTCCTTATTTAATTTCAAATCTCGGTTTTATTTCCATTTCATACAGAATAGTGTCAATGCTGTGTTATAGTGATTGATACATTGAGGATCATCAGTTATATAATAACTATAGAACATGATGAAGAATACAAGTAAAAATGCCCACATTTTCAAAAGGCAGCATATTATTGGCCACGAAAAAGCAAAAAAAAAAAAAAAAACATTTTCTCTTTTACGTTGAGAACATTAAAACTAATTGAAAATGATTTCAAAATAAACTAAAATGTGGTCATTGTCCCTTTTTAACCCGTTGGTAAATCGAATATGGCACCAAGAGAAATTAATACATCTAAAAACGAGAGGCCGCTGACATCATCGAGCATCAGAGCATCCTCTTCTACCGTCAGTCCTGGTGGTCATGTGACTAGAAAAAGAGCAAATAAAAATGCAAAACCCAGAGAGGTTTCAAATGTTCCCTGGTTTCCAGACATACCGAGTCAGTTCAGCGCTCTACAGAAACAGAGAACCCCGAGCCGGTGCAGAGTCCGCATCGCGTTTTGCTGTCCGTTCCTCGCTAGTTCAGCAGTCTCTCTGTATCGTCTGCTTCTCCCGGCTCCGGCTCCCGCGCCGCAGACCAGCAGGGCAGCCTGGCCATCAGGGGTTTGTGGAGTCCGTTGTAGAGCGCCGTGCCCAGCAGCAGGACGAGGAAGCCGAGGATCTGCAGGCCGTGGAACTCCTCCCAGCCCAGAGCCAGACTCACCACCCAGATGACCAGCGTGCGCAGGCTGTCCAGGACCATGCGCGTGGTGGCGCTGATCTCTTTGGTCACGCTGATGCCGGCGAAGTTGAAGAACGCGATGCTCACCGTGTTGCCCAGCAGCGCCAGGACGATCAGCGGCTTGTGGCCGATCTGGCAGAAAGCATCCAGAGCGTCCTCCAGAACCTGCCGCGGGTTGGTGCCGAAGTTCCCAGCCGGGATGTAGAACATCGGGATGAGGAGGATGGTCAGGATGACGAAACCAAAAAATCCTGCGACGAAAGGACGAATGTTTTATCAGCTATTAAAAATGTCTTGATGTCAACTGTAAACTATCCCAGTTGACTCCAAAATCTTTTTTTTTTTTTTTAAGTTTATTGTTTTATTCAATTTAATTGTATAGTCAAATGAATGTGGCAGCACAACATCCTGTGTAGTAGGAGCGAATTATTTGCCGAGTTTGTTTAGAAATGTAACCAAATAAATATACTGTGCACATAAAAATCCTAACAGAACCGCAATAACGGTCTAATCGGCACCTAGGTATCGGGATGCCGTATCGGGTGATCCCCTTGACGTCCCCATTAATTGGGGATGTTTTTCTTGTTACAAAAGCACCGACATTGGAGATTACAAATGCTTTGTGAATAGATTCTTCAATATTACACCTCGAGAAATGATCGAAAATGAATCAAAACCTTCTGACCAATCAGAATCGACAACATCTGTGAAATAAACATAATGTTCCTATATTATTGGCGTTTTATTATTGAAAAATTTTATTTTCATTTTATAATTTTTTTAACGACCTGAAAAAATTACAACTGACATGTATAAATGAATGAAATACCATTAATCCATGGATTAAAGCAAGATCGCAGCACTTGGTTGCAAAGCTTTACCTTCAGTCCCGACAGCCTTCAGAGGATGAACGTTGTGCTTATAAATAAACTTCTCCTCCAGGACCATCTGTACGGACACAATGATCTGAGCCATGATGATCAAAAGGTCACCTGCAGGGCAAAGAATCATTTCTTTTAGACGACACCTGAAAATACATTGAGCGAGCAAGCAAGCCAAAAATATTTCTGATCATATGTAGCAATGTCTAGGTTTGATCTTTAGCCAGTGCAGGATGACCTGAAGCCCCGCATGTACCTGTAATGACTTCACTCAGCTTGTGCTCCTCCTTGTTGCCGTACATGAAATCAGCGAGGCCGACCACCACCAGGCCCATGATGGTGATCAGGATCCCGAGCCACTGACTGGCTGCCAGCCGGCGACCCAGGAAAGCCACCGACAGCAGGCCGGTGAAGATGATCACCGCTCCACGCAACATCTGGAAACTGGAGGCACTGGTCATGTTTAGTGCTAGATGCAGAAGGAGGGGGGGGGGGGGGGGGGGGAGGGGGGGGATAAAGTCAAAAACTGGGTGTATGTTTTGCAGAACGACCAACGACAGGGATCAATGATGTCCTGCGTCTCTTCCGTACATTCCGGATCCATTTGGAAGCTAAACTCTAAATCCTTAGCTCCTCCCCCCTCTCGTTGTCAAAATGAAAACTTCAAAAGGCTAAGAATTACAATTGGTCATGGGAAATGATTCCTATCATGGAATCGTCTGAGGCAACCCAGAGGCTCAGCTGCCGGAGATGTAATATGCATGTGAAGTGAAATATTTCAAGCCTCCCCATCTGATGTCAAAATTCAAATGCTTCACTTTGTATGCATCGACTCTCAGGAGGTTGTGGACCTGGGTCGCTGATCAGAGGGTCATGGGTTCGAGCTCCAAATCATGGCAATCATTTTCATCAATCATCACGATCGCCTTCACCGTGTTGCCTTACCCAAGGTTGCAAGACAGTGGTGATGGTGGTGTTTGATGGAGTTTGAACTCATGACCACCACTGCGTTGCCACTGTTGGGCCCTTGGGGAAAGCACTTAACCCTGTGCCCATTTTTTTTTGGTTCCAAAGTCGTGATGAGGAAGAAGGAGGTTTGGGTCCCAGGCTAGCGACCCGGCCCTGTGAAAACCACCATTGCTATAGAAACAGAGGATGTGCTCAACAGCATGGGAGAGGGGAAAAAAAAGTTTTATTTGTATACTGCTTTTAACAAAAAGTGTTGTCACAAAGCAGCTTTAAAAGTATAAATTCATCCCCAGTGATGATCAAAGAACCGGTTACTGTACATTGGGAAGGAAACACACCAACACCAGACTCAGAACAGAACCAATCGTCATCTGTGGGCCACTGCGATAGTGTGAATATGAATCATGTGTGTGAACGGAAACCTTTTTTTATTATTAATAATAATAATAATAATAATAATAATATATTTTTTTAAACTGCTCCTTCTTACCGACATACATGATGGAGGTTCCAGCCATGTCACAGATAGCAGGCGGGAGAAACAGAAGCGGGTTGAAGCTCTGACCCGGCTCTATTCTGGGTTCCGGGTTACGCCGGTCGTGGCAGATAAGGATGTAGAAAACAGCGAGGCAGCTCAGCTCACCCAAAAACATGCACACGGCCTGGAGGGACGTTAGAGAGAGAGAGAGAGAGAGAGACTGACTGCAAAGTGTGGCCGCAACAAAGCAGAAGCCATGTAGAGGAAAGCATGAGTCAGGAACGGTTCATGTGAGCCACTTGAGTAGTCAGCTCACAAGAAACTGATGACACCAAGGTTCAGAAGAGGGGAACTGAGCAAGAAAAAAGGGCTGCGAGGTAGTAAATGTGGTCACGTTTCTGCTCCGCCATCGTCAGATCACAAGTTAGCGTGCCAAAGATGACGCGCAAAATGTACAATGCGTCACTCCTTAATGATAATTCAAATGCTTACTTCGGGTTAGTAGCAGTATTGCAACTTCACATCTGGATGCATCACACTTTTCCTAGTACAGCTTGCCAGATTGGATAAAATCATTCCATAAAATTCAAATCCAAATATAAGTGCAAGTTTTAATTTTAAGTTTTAATAACCAATTTTACCTGCAGGAAGGGATGGGAGAAGCCGTGATCCGGGGTACCGGAGCAACCAGGAGCGGAGAACATGTCGGCCCATCTGTTAATATAGTTAATAAATACATTTTAGTTATACATTTACTCACAGTAATGCCTTAAATGCAGTAGAGAGACAGTCTCTGTGCTTTCATCATCATCAATTGATTGGAAAAGTTTTTTTTTTTTTCCCCCCCCTTGAGACATTTGTTTGAACTGATTTGTTTACTAGAGACTCAGATTCAAAGATAACAAGTTAACACCTATTGAAGTCTCGCGCTGGGTCTGAATTCCACTGTAGGGGGGAAAAAACAAGATAAGAAGGAAAATATCAAAACACTAAAGGTATGAATAAAAGTCCGCCATGCAGTAATGAGCCACAGCAGGCCACGACTTGCCCACTGGTTCCAGTTTGAGAACATTTGTTGATGGTATAGGGTTTTAAACCGACACTTTTTTTTTATTTTTTTAGTCATCAGGATCGGCCTCCTCTGAACAGCAGTTAGATTACGGTTACGCACTCGTGACCTCCTGTCTCATGACAGACAGGTAATTAGATAGAGCGTGACTGCTGTGTGCTTTCAATACCGCTTGAGTTGAGTTGCTAAGGATGTGAACAAAACACTACCAAGTATAGACATCAGACTAAGAGGGAAAGGGGGGGGGGGGGGGGGGACAGCGGGTCTTCCTAAGTGAGACACTTACAGGGAACTACTTTCTTCTCGTATTTCATTCACCACAGGTGGAGCACTTTCACTTTGTCTTTCGATATTCATGTTACCGGATTGCTGGAAAGAAGCTTGATAGTTTTTACGCTCATGTTACAGACATAATATACTGAATAAAAGGGCAATTATTTATTTTATTTCTCCCTCTAGATGCAGGTAGACGGGGTCTGCTATGAATAACCAGTGGCAGAAAAATAGATCAAGCATTTGTTTTTGCTTTTAAATAAATTAACCAAAATATTTTCCAGAAAGAGCTGATGTTAGTGCAGGTTTTAACTTCAACCAAGCACTTGATGGTCTATTAAAACCCCCAAAAAAGCGACTAATTCAATCTGGTGTGTAGCTTCTGCTTAGTTGGAATCAAAGCCTGCATCCAGAGTCGACCAAAGAATTAAACAGATTTTAGGTATTAGAAATATCAATAAAACTTAATCTCGAATGTCTGATGAGCTAATAATCCACTGCTGATGCATTACGGTGTCATAAAAAAAAAAATCCAGCAATATTATGTCATATTTAGAAGAGATCAGACTGCACACTCAGCATCACACACACACACACACACACACACACTGCTGGATAAGCGTTAAACAAGAACATAGAGAGAACAATCTCAAACGACGGTGGCGTAGTGGTTCGCACTGCACCTCCTTGCACCTCAAGGGTCCGGGTTCATTTCCCGCCTTGGGGGCCTGTCTGCATAGACTTTGCATATTCTCCCCGTGCTTGGTAGGTTTCCTCCGGTTACTAGTCCGAAGACATGCAGATCAGAATAAATAGTGGTGTGTGAATGAGCGCGCGAGTGTCTGAGGGTAACGGCACCCACTCCAGTAAGGTGTGCCCCCGAGTCTCCTGGGATAGACTCCAGGCCCCTACACGCCCCTGTATACAGGATAAAGCAGTATAGTTGACGTTGCCGATTTTCACTCATATGACATACATATGAGTAGGGCAGTTTGAACTGGGTAACGGGTCAGGATTTGTCCGTTGTTGAACTCCATTACTTTTAAAAGGCTAAATTGAACTAAACAGGTAAGTAACGAATACAGATCTGTCCTTTTTACACTACAGAAGTAAATGCGCATGGTGTAAGGGAGACAGGTCAAGCTCTGCCTGCTGTTAGGAGATGGTACAGTCCAGTCTAGGGGTGTTCATGAGCCTGATCATTCTGTTTTTCCAACAAAGCGTGATGTTAATATTATCCACTTGTTTGTATGCTGTTTTATTCTTCATTCTTATTATTATTATTATTATTATTATTATTATTATTATTTATCACACGTATTGTTTAAACGAATAAACCTAAAAACCTGTTACATTTTTATTTGTGTAACAAACCCCCCCCCCCCCCGCACTCGCTCCAGTATTCAGTGTTTGTGTTTAGAATTCTCAGCGGCATGAAAAGAAATCCCTTTTTTCCCTTCTCTCTAATCATCAAAAGATCAAATAAAATAATAACAACAACATTGTATCCGACTAGATCACGTGCTAAAAGCGGCTGACAAACATCAAAGCAGAATAGAACGCGGCTCGCGACTCTGTACTCTGCTGCAGTGAGAAACAGCTTACTTTGCGGAGAGAGTGTTGATGGAGCCAGTGGTGAGCATTAAACCCGCCAGGAACAGTTGGTACTTCGTCCAGGCCATGATGATCTCCTAGTGATCAGAGCCGGCATCAGACACCGCGCTTTAGCTGCTCGCCCTTTTTTTTCCTCTTTCACTAATAATGCGGTCACATGACCACCCGGTCAGCTGACGCGTCACCAGACTTTAACTCCTGCGGGTTTGTGCTCTGAGCACGGCGCAGGCGCAGTCTCTCTCTCTCTCTCTCTCTCTCTCTCCTCGGCTAACTTTCGCTACTAGCACTAATGCTAATATACCTACTACTGTTAATACTGCTATTACTAAGCACTAAGTATGTGAATCAGCAGTGACCTGCCGATACGATATAATCACGATATCCGGGTGCTGATCCGATGCTATAAAGATCATGATTCGATAAAATTTTTTTTTTGTTTTTTTTTGTTACAGTTTAAAATCTTTTGATAAAGTTGAACAATTAATTAAATACAGCCCGTTCTGAATGGAGTCGCATTTAAACAATACAAACGACCTTCAGATACAAGAGTTTCTCATTTAACTTTAAATGAGAAATTAAATCCAACAAAAAAAGCTACATTGTTACTGAGCAGCATGGTTCTCTGTGATGTCATCAGCCATCATTATGACTACTTAAACGAACTTTGCAAATAATTCATCGCATCCCATCGCACACAATGAGAATGCGCGAGCGCGCCACCTATAGGGTTAACGTAACGGTGGCGTTTAGCCTTCGAAGTCTCAAAAGTCGACTTGACAGTGAGCGCGCGGGTTGGGTGTCTGCGAGAACGCGTGCAGTTTCTTTGTGGGACCGCTAACGATTTTCAACTAATTAGCACTCATGATGTTTTGAGACTGGTGTCTTAGTCTCTGGTCTATTGAAATTAGTGGGTTTGAGACTAAGAAAAGGTTCAGGGGTAGCACAGTGATTCAGACGTTCCCAGGTTCTGTTGGACCCTTGAGCAAGAGCCCCTCAACTGCTCACATATATAATGAGATAAAAAAAAAAATGTCCCTCTGGATTAGGGTGTCTGCTAAATGTAATTTGCTCACAGAGTTTGGAGAAAAAGGCACATCAGAGGATTTGATAATGTAGCATCATAAAAACGTGTTTCTGTTGCACTACTTGGAAGCTTCTGTGCTTGGTACAGAATCATTCATACCTGATGCTGATCGACCGATTCATCTCTATTCTAAAATGTATTGCAGTAATGTTTTTTTTTTTTTTTTTCAAAAAATCAATCAAGTCAGTGTGGCGATATGTGAATCATCACACAAAAGAATTGCGATTCATAACTGAATTGAGTTTCCCGATCTCTACTAACTTCTTTTACTGCTACTGTAACAGCACACACTACTTTTAAAAGTGTAGCTAATTAGTACAACTACTTTCTCTCTCCATCTTTCTCATGCTTTATAACACTAGTCCTGTACCGGGTGCTGGAGCCCAGGGGTCCTAGGGCGTGAGGCAGGATGGGTGCCAATCCATCCATCCACCCAACCACCACAACCTGTGAAATTTTTGCCAAGCTATCTAAACAACAACAACAACAACAACAACAACAGTTTATGTCCTACTCATATCTGTAAGTTATTTTCAGTCTGTTACATTTATACTTAATCCATCCAATATGGTTCAACTTTACATCATACAGTTACGAAAGAGTCATGATTTATAATCCCTCTGTACGAGGATGGTTTGAAATTATTCTGAATGATCTCAATACACACAGCTGAGTTGGTGGTGTGTATTTGTGTGTTGTCCAGATACAAATAAATCAAGTACCTCAGCATTGAAAAACTGTCCATCTGTCCATCATTGCTGAATGACATTTGACTACAATTATGTAAGACGTCACACTAACTGTCATTGCTCAAGGGGAAGTTATAGTAGATTCCTGAGAAATCAGACCTCTGGCAACATACAGGCCCACACCCACCCAATTATACACTACTGACGAGTTAGAAACACCAATCAGTCTAAAACACATGTTTTTGAACTGTGGGATTACCCAGAGAAAACCTAACAAGCGTGTGGAGAACAGGCAAACTCCACACACAGGCTGGCCGCGAGATTTGAACCCCCAGCCCTGGAGGTGTTTGGCAACAGTGACGTCTAAAAAATTGTACCTTAACAAGACAATCTGTAACTAAATTAAATCTTTAGAAACCCTAGTAAAATCCTTTACCCTAATTCTTGTTCAGTTCTCCTCTGTATCCATCTGAAACCTCCTAATTATCTTTTTTTTATCTTAAAAGTTGTTAAAACGCTGTTTATGTCCCACAATCCTGGCCTTTCGTGACCTTCAGTGGAATCTTCCACATGCTGATACGGTGGCAGGGTCATATGAAGCTTTTAGGTTGATAACTAACTGAAGTGACAGGAATTGTGAGTCACTTTACTGAATCGACTCTTTTAAACAAACCAGCTTGGTCTTATTGAACTGGAAGAGTTTAGATCCGTTTGACTTAACACACACAAATTCACCCCAATGAATTGTAACAAAGCAGTGCTGTGGCTTAGTGGCGCTGTTGCATTGTACCGCCAGGGTTCGGGTGCATGTTCTCCCCGGGCTTGGTGGTTTTCATCCGGGTACTTGGACCCTGGACACATTTTGGGCCAGCAAGAGGTGTACATTGTGAAGGTGACCGAGGAGATACTAAACTGGTACCAAATTAATCTATTTGGTCAACCCCCACAATGTACACCTCTAGATATCCTAAAATATGTCTTCTTAGATTTTTTTTTTACTTTGTTATTTTGTCTTATTTGTTTGTTTTGTTTTGATATGTAAATGTTGCTACTTTGTTACATATAAATGTTGTATTTGTTACTTTGTTTTAAAGATGGTGTTTCTTATTAGTAAATAAAGTGTCACCCGCACCTTACAGTTTGTGGTGGTTGGGTTAAAAAAAAAAAAATGTAATTAAAACAACAACAACAACAACAAAATAAAAATCAAAGAAGACATATTTTAGGATATCGAGAGGTATACATTTTGATGGTGACCAAGGAGATCTCTTTGGTCACCTTCACAATGTAAACCTCTTGCTATCTGAAAATATGTATTTATTTATTTATTTATTAACTTTAATTTAATTAATAATTTTTTTCCTAACCCCACCACCAACCACTGTCGCCTTGCATCCCCAGGGTCGGTTCCAGGGCAGGTTCGATTTCCGTCTCTGTGTGCACGGAGTTTGCATGTTCTCCTTGGCTTGGTGGGTTTCCGCCGCATACTCTGGTTTCATCCCACAGTTTAAAAACATGCACTCCCCAAATTGTCTGTAGTTGACAACAACAACAACTGTAAGGTGTGTAAGGTGTGTAATGTTTATATTTAACAAAGTTGCAACCTTTGAAAAACAAACAAACAAACAAACAAACAAACGAATCATTCGTACTTGTGAATCGACTCTAGTGAAGCCTCGTTCAGAGGAGTCGGTTGATTCGCGAATCACCCGTCACCGTGTGAAACCCGTGCAACCCGACCCTGAAGTCTCACGGAAGACATGCAAATATGAGCTGAAACTTTACACACGGAGAATAGCATTTAAGCTTTAGGATCTAGTTCTTTTTTTTTTTTTCCTTTGAAGTTCAAACACTCCGCACTTCAGAGGGCAGAGAATGATCCGCGCGACGCAGCGGAATGCGCGACTTTGTGCAACTTTGTTTCCATCTGCTCAGATGTTGACACATCGACGTCGTGGTGAGGCTTAACGACTTCCTATAGAGTCGCGGTCGATTTTGTGTGTTTGTTTGTGTGTTTGTGTGTGTGTGTGTGTGAGAGAGAGAGAGAGACCCGGCTGTGAGAGGGCTATATAATAGTGAGCAGTGTGCATGCAAGAGAGTCGACTTTGCTCCGGGTTGGATCGGTTTTCTGCGTCACTCCCTCACTCACTCCCTTGTTCACTCACTCACTCACTCCCTCAGCCCTGTCACCCGAACCTGGAGACATAAACACGAGCAGACGGCAAGGCGACGTTGCGGCATTAAACAGAGTAAGTGCGCTTTCACCCAACAGCACGTCAAGCCAAAGGCTGGCCTGGTTCTGTGCCTTAAATCCATTTGCATTTACTTGTATAGGTGTGTGTATTTATTTATTTATTTATTTATTTACTTGACAAAAGTGTGCACGCATTCCTTAGAGGCCTAAGCAAGAAAGTCAACTGCAGAATTATTGCTTAAAGCCCTGCACAGGACTTTGAAGCACATGATGATTATAATATTTATATAGTCTAGTGATTATTACAAAAGTGATTGAAAAGGCTATATTATAGGCTGCATGGTTAGAAGTTCTCTCTCTCTTTCTCTCTCTCTCTCCCATATTCTCTCTTCCCCTTCCCTCTTCACTTCCTGTAATTCTTGTTGTCTTGCACTGCACCGTCCACGCCCCTGCTGCAGTTTGCTTTCTGCCACCGTTCTACGTGCTAGACTGAAAAATCAAGTTCTCCTGAAAGGAATCTCAATCCTCGCAAGACTCGTGGGGGGAAAAAAAAAATTCTGACTATGCAGGCCACTTATGTGGATTTATGCACGAGGGCTTAAAAGTTGTTGCCCTTTGAAAGTCGTTCACCAGCCAGACACATTGACCCGAGTGTTATTAGAAAAGTATTATAGTCTAGAACGCAGGTTCCCGACCTGGGTCTGTCTTGCGTACAGTGTGTTCTGCATGTTTATGTGATTTCGTAACTGATTCACCAAAACGGCTGATTCAAAATAACAGCACTTTATGGACTGTAGGGGATGTGTTCAGTACTCTAAAACGTGCAGGACATGGATAAAAAAAATAAAAAAAACAGGCCCAGGGGTTAAATCCTGTGCTGTGGGGGGGGGGGGGATTTTTAAAAACAAATAACTAAAAAGTTTAGGCTCAAATTTTACAAAACAAGCATGGTTTTGCATCCTTTCTCAGACTCATCGAAGGCTGTTCTTTTTCAGAATCTTGCCTGAGGGATGACAAACCGCTTAGCTGTTTACAGCTTAACTAGTTTGGAGAAGAGGAGAACGGCCGAGGGAGGAAGTGCAATTCAGATTCTCTTCCCTCTTCTGCGTTGCGAGTGCATACCAAGGTGCTTTGACGAAAGCAGTCAGACTCGTAGAACAGTTTTTTTTTTTTTTTTTTTCAAATTTTTATTCAGTTGGTGTGCACCGATGATCATTTCTGTACGCCCTTTGTTGATTTTGCAATCTCAATCTCAACATGAGCCTGTCTCCTCATCAGAGAGGGAACGTCAGTAATCTGGGCAAGCAGAATATCGAAGGCATCGAGCACTCGGGTGAGGTCTTTTACAACGTCGGAGGTGCGTCGTTGGAGCAAACAAACAGTGGTGCTGGAGGGAGGACGGGCCCCGATTTTGATCTCCAAAACTCAGCTATTTTTAAACATGAGAAAGGCTATCAAGTATGGGGTCATTTTCAGCAATCAGGACCAGTGAAATGGGTTTCCCAAGAGCCGGTGCATTCCTCCAATTGGTTCCCAGGCCTGCCAAATTCAACTAAATTGCCCCAGAACTTTGGTCCCACTCTAAGTGGAATGGAGGATGCACGTGGACATCAAGGTTTGTCCAAGACCAATCATGACATGGACGCCTTGCAGCAAGAGAAAATGTCTGCAAGTTCCTCTGTGTCCTACTCCGAACCAACGCAAGCTCATGCACAAGGAATGGAATGGGATGCTCATGCCATGGCAGCCATGCATCATTCCCAGTTCCCGGCTCATCAGCAGGGCCACAAACCAGCAGACCCGCAGTACCAGCCTCACGCCATGCGTCACTCCATGCCCGACTCTACTCTCCAGTCCTTTCAGGTGGCGTTTGGACCTCACAAGCAACTTCAGACCTCTGGTTTCTTTCAGCCTTTCCAAGGAAACAGCACTCAACAAAATCTGGGTTACAGCGAGCCACCAAAATCGCAGCAGCAGCAACAACAACAGCAGCAGCAGATCTTGCAGTTACAACAGCAACAAATGCAACAAATGTTGCAACAGCAGCAGCAGCAGCAGCAACACCAACAGCATCAACAACACCAACAACAACAGCGACTACTCCAAATCCAACAACAGTACCACCATCAGCAGCAGAAAATGCAGGAGCAGCTGCAGCAGCAGCTGCATCAGCAGCAGCAGCAGCAGCAGCTACAACAGCTGCAAAACATGCTGCAGCCGGAACCATGTCCCCCTCAACAACTTCAGCAAGACCAGCGACTGGCCAGGCCACCACAGCAACCGGACAACATTGAAGTCAAAGCAGGTTCTTGTTCGTTGTCGCATCAAAGACAGGATCCAAGTCCCCCGTCACCAACGAGCAAAGATCCAAGTCTTGGCCAGGTCCTTCAGGAGACCCAAGAAACCGATGGCAAACCCGAGGCTCTCCCTCGTCGCTCTAGAAGGCTCTCGAAGGACGGTGTCTCCCCTACAGGCAACGTGCCAGCAAAGGAACCGGCCCGTAACGGAGGCGTGGGTGGTGTTGTGGGACCCTCAGTAGGGGTTATCCATAGCACACAGAGAAGGAGGAGGACGTCCAAAGAGATCAACCTTGAGACTCTGGCGCAGAAGGCTTCTGAGATGGAGTTTTTGCCCGCAAAGGTGAGAAATATAAATACAAATGTCTGTTAGTGCCATAAAAAGACATTGTAAGACTTTGTCATTGGTCTGTGCATGGTCAGTCCAGACCAGACACTGATTTCATGCTGTTCTCATTAGATCTAGTATTTTTGCTAATCTGTAAACCACCTTGGGTAATGCAAAAAAATACAAAATAAGTAGCACATATTATTTTATACAACAGTTAGTTCTGACCAAGTAATCTGATTGGATGTGAGCTGTTCCACGAGTGATGATCTAGAGTATTAGAGCAGCACTAGAATGTTTAACTATATGCTTCATTTTCCATCACAGGTATTCTACAGTTGTTAATTATGCTAACTGCCAGCATGGGTGAAAGAACTGAGGAGAGAGCACTTAAGCAATATGTTATATTATATTGTATTATATTGCATTATTCAATCCATCCCGGAACCTCTGTACTCCAACTGGAGGCCAGTGGTGACCCTTGTATTTATTTCCATTTGTACAACCCTGGGTGGACGCCCAGTCAATATTGCGACCTCCAGCCAATATAATGCCAGTTAGCCTTTTCCGCAGGTCTTTGGACGGTGAGAGGAAACCGGAGAACCTGGAGGAAACCCGCCAGACCCCATGCAGGAATGGAACGCGGGATGTGCAAGGCGACCGTGCTAACCACTACGCCACTGTGCCACCACACTATCTCATTAGCATCATTTAGTTTACAAGGTTGTTTTTATATCTTGTTAGAACTTAACCCATGTAGAGAGGAACGTTATCTCATCCCATAGTGCATCAATACAGAATAGCTAGCAGCTAGCCAGATAGTTTCAATGAAGTTACATATCAAATGCTATGGTTAATCAATGAGTATGATTTTCCCAGGACTGTCCCTTTTTAAAATATCTGTCTAGGTAGGACGGTGGACGGTGTCTTAGCGGTGGTTAGCGCTCTCGCCTTGCACCTTGGTGTGCATGTTCTACCCGCGGTTGGTGGGTTTCCCCCAGGGTACTCCGGTTTCCCCCCACAGTACAAATACATGAAGATTAGGCTGCTTGGCAACTCTGTAGTGCGTGAATGAGCGTGTGTGCCCTGAGATGAATTGGCACCACGTCCCGGATGTACCCAGGGGTGTGCCCCAAGTCTCCTGGGATAGGCCTCAGGCCCCCGCGACTTTGTGTACAGGATAAAGCGATATAGATGATTAAAGAGTGGGCGATGGTTTGTGTTTTAATAAAACCCATCAAGAGACTATAGGCCTACATAAACCCCCAATTCCCATAGAATTATGTCTCTAAGCAGTGGTTAGACTTTCTTTCTGTCTTTTTTTGTCTTTTTGTCAAAGGAGGCAACCGTAACCATGAGCAATAGAAAACCTGCTGTTGGAAATAGTGAAGTGAGCCAAACTGTCATTATTTTTACTGCTGTTAGGCAGTGCTGCTCATCATTGTACTTTTTGTATAGTTTTTTCTTCTTCTTTTTTTTTGCCGATTCTACCAGGGTGATGTAGGACACCGAACTGATCTGATTGATAGCGAGAAAGAAATGTTGAAAAGTGATCCGTTCACCTGGGACAAAGTGAGACGAAGCAGGATGCTCGCTCTCTTGCTCTCTCTCACTCACTCTCTGTCTATCACTCCTTTGCTTGCTCTCAAAAAATCAATTTCCCGGATTATTGTCTATGATTTGCAGGCGGAAGGGAAGCTTCTATCAATATCTAGGAGAGTTCTGGAACTTCCAGGAGCCATGGGATGTCTGTGTTTGGTTTGAGATATCATACATGACCACCATGGACTTGCTCGTCTTGATTGCCTGCTTTATCCGGAACACGGTCTGTGAAAGAGAATGAAACCCCGTGCGTTCGTGTATCATGATCAGATATCGGTATCAGCATGACATGCATTCGTCGCGAGTAATAAAACACTCCAGGGTGTGCTGTTGTGGGAAAATAATTAAAGAAAGCGTGGTGTGATGGAGCTGCTCTTCCTCCCACCGGTGGATTATTTTTCAGTAACTGTCCTGAAGTCTTTTCATAACACAGACGTTTGCTTGGCAGAACTGTACATCCATCATACTTTATTATCTATGGATTTTCACAATTAACGTTAGTTAAAAATGTTAGTTTCTGGCGTTACTTGCATAATAACAGCTGTGGTTGAAACGCAGGTTTCTCGATAGAAGATAATTAAAATATACTTTTTCTAGTTTTAAGCATTTGTTTGAATTAGAATTTTTTTTAAATTAAATTTCTATCATTTAAAATTTAGGTTTAATTATTACATATATATTAACTTATACAAACAAAATGCATATACAGTCAGTCTCATACTGTATATTTCGCAACCAAGATACAGTACACCACCACGCTGAATTTGAAATGAAACACTCAGGTTGTGTGTGAAGGCAAGACTTTGAGCTGTTATTCAAGGGGTTTGAAAAATTTGTCATTAACCATTCAGGAATTATAAACATTTTAATACACATGCCCTTATCTGGAGGGGTCAAAAATAATGGAACAAATGTCCGACAAGCAGATGCATGGCCAGGTGTGTTGGTCTGTTCCATCGTTAATCCGTGAATAATCAAGCAAATTAAAGGCCTGGAGGTGGTTCTGAGTGTTACATCTGCATTTTGTAGCTGTTCTCTCGAACTCCTAACAGGAGATCCAATGGTTTCCAAAAAAACGTTATTCAAGTATTAACAGCAATCCTTATGTTTGTAATCATGTTATTGCGTTCGAGTAACTATGAGCCCACCAAAATGGGTGCGTGTTTATGAAAATTGCTGTAATTTCCGGATGGTTAACGCCACACTTTTGTCAAGCCCCTTGAATTAAAGCTCAAAGTCTTGACTTCGCTCTTGACTATGCATTGTGAGTGTCGCATTTCAAATTCAATGTGGTGATGTACACAGGACAAATTCTTTTTTTTTTTTTTTGGATTTTTCCCCGATTTTCTCCCCTAATTTAGTCGTGTCCAATTCCTCCCCGTCACTAGGGGGCTCCCACATTAAGGCTACTACTACCACTCAGCCGGGAGGGCCGAAGACTATCACGTGTTTCCTCCGAACCACGTGACGCCAGCCGACCGCATCTTTTCGAACTGCTCACCAGCCGACCGCATCTTTTCCAACGGTGCTCGCGCACCGTTGGGGGCGGCGTAACACAGTCGGAGGACAGCGCTATCCACTCCCTCCGTTGCGCGAGCTCACAGACGCCCCTGACTGGCTGTAGAGCCGTGATTAATGTAGGAGCACTAAGTACCTCTCGTCCCTCCCCTCTGAGAGAGCTCGGCCAATCAGCTCTCTCTAGACCTCCGGCTGTGAGAGGTTACAGCACCACCCGGGATTCGAACTAGCGATCTCCGGATGATAGGGCGAGCGCTTTAACCACTGCGCCACTCGGAGGCACACAGGACAAATTCCACAAAAAAAAAAAAAAAAAAAGTTTGTTCAAAAGTTTATGGACTTGGCTGTATTTCCATAGATTTCAGATTTTTTTTTTTTTTTTTTTTTCCCGTTTATAAAGACATCACTTTTGCAGTGTATACAAAAATAATGCTCACCTTCAGGCCAGTCAGCTTTGCGCATACAGAATTTATTAGCACTATAGTAATCAAGTGTAATAACATCTCACCAACTCTCAAAATTGACACAAAGAGAATGTTGAGAATTTTTTAATTCAATTTATTATTTCACATTTCAAAAATAGGAAGGTGAATATTTGGATTCATTTTTGTGCAGCACGTTTATCAGCAATGCAGTTTACAGAAATCCAGATGTTCATGGGATCCCTAGTGAACAATCCAGAGGTGACATTGGTGAAGAAAAGCTCCTTAAATGCTTTGTTGGTTTAAATTCTCTCAGCAAGAAGTATCAAAAGCAAAAAAATGGCAAAAAAAATGCCTGGTCTGTTAAGTGTACAGAGAGGGGGGGGGGGGGTCATTTCCGGGGTAGTCAGAGCTGGACTATCCAAAAGAGCTGGAAGCTAGTGGGGTATATTTACTTTGTTGCTGTACTTAAGTACATATTTCACACATCTCTACTTGGCTTGAGTAGATTTATTAGAGGATATGTTTTACTTTGATCCCACTACGTCCTCCAAGAAATATCTGTACTGCTGCTTAACCACATTTCCACATGGCGACAAGTCTTTGAAATGAGACGCGGTGTAAACCCGACTGTGAGCTAATGTAAACCCTGCACTTTGCATACTTAAGTAAATTTGAAGGTGACTACTTTTTTTTTTTTTTTTTACTTTTCCTCAAGTGCACATGTCAGTGGAGAACTTCTACTTTTACTTGAGTAATATTTGCCCTAGGGAATCTCTACTGAACTGTGTTTGTATAGTTTGCCCACCTCACTTTTTTCCCCTCCTAGCAGTGTACTGTGTATGTCATCTTGGGTTTTGATATTGACCATTGCTTGAGTGTTGTGCATTGTAACGGAGCTATACGGAGTTTTATATTTAGACGCAGAATATTAACATTGCCTTTTATTTTAGCATTAAGATAAAGTTTACAGTTAAAATCTCAGGCCCACAAGTATGTTCACAGTGAAGATTAAGTAGTCGTGCTGTAGAATTTTAAAGTAAATGCTCCTCAGTCTCACCGTGTCTTTCAATATATTGATGCCTGGAATTGTTTAATTGTTTTTTTTTTTTCATTAAATGCCAATTTATGGGTAGATGATCAAACCCATGTGTTTCTCATCACACTGAACCTGCATGCTGAGAGCGATCGCTGTTAATTGTAGGACTGGTGGAAAAAAACGGGCAGAATCTGTATTAGCGGGTCAGCCTTTCGACCAGGAGCATTGTAATCGGTGCACCTTTAAAAACGAATGTAAAATAAACAGAAGTACTATAGAGGTGTGGTGAGGAATTTAAACATTTCTGAACTCCTCGGCCGGCGTTACAAACACTTACAAAGTCCCCTTTGTGGTTGAAAACATCCAAGCTAACGAAATCGAGGCCCCTATTTTAAGACTTTTGGCGTTCCATATGTGCCGTGCAGCTGGTGGAGCTGCTATTAAAGTCGTTTACATCATGCACAACTGAAAACAGTGTGTGTGTGTGTGTGTGTGTGTGTGTGTGTGTGTGTGTGTGTGTGAGAGAGAGAGAGAGAGAGAGAGAGAGCGAGAGAGGCTTGTTCTAAAGAGCGCCACTGCATGTCTACACACCTACACATTCCACACATGCTCCCCAAACACACACACGCGCACACACACACACCGAGTCTGTAGCTTTAGGGAGGAGCCGATGCACCCAACCTCGCCATGTTTGCTGAGAGAGATCACGCACAACTGCTATTCATCTTTATTTATTTTTTTCTTCACTCTAACCAGTGCTAAAGATTAAGCCAATAAAAAAGTCACTTTTTTGCGATCTTAAAAGCCACAGCAGTAAAGTTTTAGGGGTCTGAGGCGTGTGCTTTCATGGTCTACTATTAAAAAAAAAAATGATTTTTTTTTTTTTGTTTGTTTAAAAGGAAGCATTTGGGTCTGACCTGGGAAACCTGTTTTGAATCGTAGTCAGAATTGTTTTATTTTATTTTTTTTCTTCTCTGAAATGAAATGAATGCGAAACATGATGAGACAGGGTTAATGATCTCTCGTCCCATATGCGCACTCTCTCCATTTGTTTGGACTGGGGTGTCATTTCTATGCTACTGATTGGGGGATGTGTTTCCTGTTTCCCGTTCCTGCGATTTATTTATTTATTTATTTTAAGGACGGGTTCCATGTTCATAGGCTTCATAGGCTTTATGTGCGATTACCATCGTAACTAGCAGATTAGGGTTTTTAATTGGTCCGAACAAGGTCACAATAAGGTCGAATGTCTGTTCAGGTCAAACAGGGACTTATGATGACATTTCTGGTGAGTGATGGTGTTAAAGAGAAGACTCCAAGCACAGCAGGGTCATGAGACTCTAAGCCGCAGTAAAACATTTGAATGGTGGAAAAGTTTTAATGCTACCGGAGTGATGATCCCGGCTGAGGTGGCTCGGAGCCCACAGCAGTGAAACGCCGAGATAAGTGCATTAGGGTAGCAAATATTGACAAAATTAGCATCTAGGGGTTTGTTTTGTGATGTTTCACATTTTGCAGAGAGCCGCAGCAACATAACATTTACCTTTGTTTAACTAACTTCTTCTTTTTTTTTTCTTTCTTTTTTACATTCCTTGTTAGTTTTTCTGGTAAACCAAACAGATGAAGTATTAGGTACAAATCTAGATGTCTGTGAAAGTCTTCTAGAAGTCTCTTTCCAATCCCATGTTTCCACTCCTGGAGTTAATCTCTGGTCCGACACTTTGTTACTTTGTACTTTGTTATTTTTATGTTTCTAGGCTCTGCTACACGTGTAGGATTTTAATAACAAGGTTCAGTTCTTTGAAATGTTCTGCCGGATCCGCATCCGGTTCACACTCGGCTAGTCGACTGCTCCCGGTTTAGAAAGTTGAGGTTTGGGGATTTTGTGTCACAGTGCCGCATTATGCTGGTTGAAAAAGTCACACAACTGCAACTAATACCAAAACATGGTATCGGTGCTAAAAAAAAAGAAAAAGGAAAAAAAAGTCTCATCTGTGTGAAAAAGTGAATTTTCAGATCTCATCATATAACACAATTTTTCATAACACTTAATGCTTCTTATCTCCCGATCCATGCTTTGATTTATTTATTTATATATATATGTATACATTTATATAATGTGTTTATTTTTATTTGTTTTTTTTTTTTTTGGTAAATATACATTACACATTTATATTTTTATCAGATAAAAAGAAACACATTTACTTAAAACAGTTTCATGGCCTTTTATGTTTTAGAATGCGGAACTTTTTAAAATTCAAATCTTTCAACGGTCGTAACTGTCATTCAGATGAAACTCGGCCGATTTAGATTTCACACGAAAAGACACAAACCTGAAAAAGTGTATTATTCTAAAATGCTAAAATTTGACATGGTTACGGACACTACAGATATTTTGGGAAAAAATCCTTAATTTTGTAGAATGCTTTATTTTACAGGTCATGTGCTTCTAGAAGCTTATACCAATTTTAGTATCAATACTCATAACGAAATATGAATAATTTGCATTTTTAATGATTATTGTTTGAAGCGAGACAGTATAACGCTGAAAAATGCCCTCTTTTCATCTCTCCAAAATGGCTGAAGTTAGCAACTTGAAATTTTTTAGGGAAGCGAGATTGGTCACTTCCATGTTGCGTAAACTTCTGAAATAGCTTCTTTGGCCAAACACTATTTTCTGTATAATATTTGTAAAATATTTAAAATACAGAACTCATCAGCAATACTGTGTTTGGGCCGTCACCCAAATAACGACTCGGAGTCTGGACATCGACTCCCCCCCCCCCCCCCCCCCCCCCCTTTTTTTTTTTCACGTTTATATACCGTATGTTTATGTACAGTATACTGAATGTCAAATTGAGTTTGATGTTCTTTCCTCTAACAGTCATCCCTATAACTCGTTCTCTCTTTCTGTCTCCGTTAATCCGTCATGTCTCGGCAGCGTGAGGAGGGCACGTCCAGCAGACAGGCGGGGATGCCTCCGCTAGTCATCCCTGTGTCCGTACCTGTTCGGAGGAAGCAGGTCTCGATGGAGCAGACGGGCGGCTGGACGCGCGAGCAGAGGCTTCCTCCAGAGATTCCGCAGCAGTCCGAGCACAAGCCGTCCGTTATCGTGACTCGCCGGCGCTCGTTAAGGGCCACTGATGCTTTCAACCAGGTATGGTGTGCTGTACATCAGGTAGAGCTGATAATATTATCAGGATTTAGAGTTTGTACACGATCATGAGGTTCAGTAACATAATGCTATAGCAACAGTATAACTGTAACAGTATAATCGATATCATTGGTAATAAATGGAAATAATTATAAATATAAGGGTCTTAGGGTAACTCTACTTTAGCGCATCATCATGTGGGTGATTACTTACTTATAATAGCTTGTTTTATTCATTACTTATCGTAAGACAGTCTAATGCACATTATTCTCCCAACACTGGATTGGCACTGGATCCAAATCTAGGAGAGAAATATCGATTATTTGCATAATACATTATAACTATGGAAAATCGATAGCTCCTTTAATAACATCGCATCCCAAAGTCTTTTAATTTCTGTTTGAAAAATGTGTGTTTATTTTAATCTATTATGTATTGTCTATCGTGCTCCAGGAGGAGGAGATGGAGGGCGGAAGATCCCCGGACAAGATAAGGCGTCGTCCGCGACCCGAGCCCCTCGTCATCCCTCCGCCCCGACCGTGCACCTTCATCGCTCCCTCCGTCTACTCCACCATCTCGCCCTTCCAGAGCCACCTGCGCTCCCCTGCACGCCTGCTGGACAACCCTATGACCCTGCCACCGTACACTCCTCCACCCATCCTGTCTCCTGTACGAGAGGGCTCGGGGCTTTACTTCTCCACGTTCCTGTCCTCGATAGCAGCAGGAAATCAGGGCTTGCCTCCACCACCAACCCCGAAAACCGCCTCCAGGAGCTTCCTGCGCTCGAGTGAGCAATCAGTTTAGCATTCAGATATCACACAGAGCTGATCACATGTGTGGGGGGTGTGGGGGAGGGGGGAGGGGATTCTGAGAAATTGTGTCAAATATTATTATTATTATTATTATTTTTTTTAGATAATAGCCAATGGTAGGTTAAAAATCTAAACACGGCAAGCACGAAAAATCACAACACATTCTGTGTGAGAATGTCTCTGTGTCTGTTTATCTCTTGTGTCTCTTTGTCTGTCTGTCTGCCTGTCTGGTTTTATGCCTGTATACCTGTCTGTCTTCCAGTCTGCCTGCCTCTTTATCACTCTACCTGTCTACCTGTCTGTATAATTATTTAACCACCTGCCCACCTGTCTGTTTGTCTGTCTCTCTGTATGTCTGTCTGTTTGACTGCATGTCTGTTTGTCTAGATGTCTGTCTCTTAATCGCTTTATCTGTCTGTCTTTCTGTTTATATATTTATTTCGCTGTTTGACTTTCTAACTGACTGTCTATCAGTCCATTGTTCTATCTGTCTATGTATTTGAGACTGTATGTGTCTGTCTGTCTGTCTGTCTGTCTGTCTGTCT
Organism: Clarias fuscus; assembly: GCA_030347435.1. NCBI lineage: Eukaryota > Metazoa > Chordata > Actinopteri > Siluriformes > Clariidae > Clarias > Clarias fuscus. Next base: position 4,748,806 of record CM059229.1, read on the forward strand.
GTCTGCCTGTCTGCCTGCTATTTCTCTATTTATGTATTCCTCTATCTGTACCTGTCTCTCTGTATGTATTGCTAATCGTTTATCGATTTATCTCACTGTCTGTCTGTGTACTTTGACAGCTCATGTATCTGACCCTTTGTCTCTATTTTTCAAATATATGGTCTGTTTTTCTGTCTGTGTTTTTTTTTGTCTCCGTCTGTCTGTCTATCATCTATCTATCCCCTTCATCCATTTTCCTACATGTTTGTCTTTCCATTCATCCATCCATCCATCTACATTTCTGTCCATCCCTCCATTCATCAACCAACATGTCTGACTGTCTGTCCATCCAACCATATTCCTACATGTCTATATTTCTGTTTATCCGTCCATGTCTCTATCCATGCATGCATCTTTCTACATATCCATCCATCCATCCATCCATCCATCCATCCATTCATTTTTCCATCCATATATTGGTCTATCCATTCATCCATCTTTTTGCATGTCTGTCCATTTACCCATCTTCCTACAAGTCTATATTTTTATCCATCCATCCATCCATCCATCCATCCATCCATCTTCCAACATGTTTGTCTATCCAACCATCCATCCATCGTCCTACATGTCTTTCTGTCCAGCCATCCAACTATCCATCTTCCTACAAGTATGTTTGTCCCTCCACATAGCCATCCAGCTATCCATCTGTCTTCATGCCATCATAAAGTCTTCAAGTCTAACCATCCATCCTTCTTTCTGCGTGTCTGTCTTTCCACATCCATCCATTCATCAATCCATCCATCTTTCAACATGTCTGTCTTTCTATTCATCCATCAATATATCTATATATCCATCTATCCATCCATCTATCCGTATGTCTGTCCATTTACCCATCTTCCTACATGTCTATATTTCTATTTATCCATCAGTCCATCTTTCTATCCATCCCACATGTCCCTTTTATCCAGCCGTCCAACCAACCGTCTTCCTACAAGTCTGTTTATCCTTCCATTCAATCACACATCCATCCGTCTTTCAACATGTCTGTCCATCCTTCCATGTCATCCTCTGTCTGTTTTCTATGAATCATTCTCTGTCTCTGTCTATATATTTGTTTGCTCTCTCAGTCTGGGTAAATTTTCCATAATATCATTTCACATTAAACATACTTCATAAATACAAATAACTCTAATCGATCTCTTTGTTATTGCATATCCTGTGTGTTTTAAAGTAACAGTACCACATTGGATTTGAAATATACTGTAAGTTCATTCAAGAAACCACAGCATGCTGTCATACAGTATCTGACCATGGTAACATTATCAAGATGATATTTACTACGCGTTATATTATATTCAAGCACATGCCTCAGATCCACACAGTGGTATGGTCTTTAAGCCGGTCTGTGATGAACAGGATTTTTATGTTGTGATCTTGCAGCGAGCTCCGATATCACTCCGCCGATGCTCCCGCTGATCGGAGAGGCCACACCCGTCAGCTTAGAACCGTGAGTGTAATATAAATGTTCCTTCTAATTTCATTATATTTCTTCCACAACATCATTATAGGTTAATGAATTTCGGGAAATGTTTGTCACATTGAGTTAAAACCACATCGCCAAGCCTTGACATTTCCTGCGAGCGTTCAGTGTCTCCGGGTTCGCTATCCTGTCTTACAGGCGAATAAACATCGGCTCTCAGTACCAGGCAGAGATCCCTGAGCTCCGGGAACAGTCGCTGGTCGAACAGGACGAGCACAAAGCTACTCTGGTGTGGCTCCCGCTGCCAAAGACCGTCTCTTCACCTTTGCAGGACGAGACAGGTGAGTCCCCATGGCTAATGAGTAGAGAGAGCGTGATCCTAATGAACCGTGAACCTGATCCCTTCTTTACACCTTCTCTCTGATGTAACTCGCACGCGCCCACTACCATCCATCGGTCACCCTATATGTGTGTCTCTGTCACGTGTCTCGTCCTGCAGTGGATAATCTGATGAACCTGTCCTGCTCAAGTGTGCTGTGTGGAGGAGGAACCAACGTAGAGCTCATGCACCACTGCCTTCATGAGAACCGGGGTGACATTATGGTAAGTTGACAGTCTCTATGAGTGGACATCTGTCTAATTGTCTCTCAGTCTGTCCATGTGTCGGTCTGTCTACCTGTCCATCCATCTGTCTGTCTGTCAATTTATCCATCAATTTGTCTACAATCCATCTGTCACTCTATATGTTTCTTTTCACCTGTCTGCTTGTCTGTTTATCTTTCGATCCATCCTCCTGTCAATCATCCATTCATCCGGCTTTCCACGTCTTTCTGTCTGTACTGTATCTTTCTGCATGTCTGTCTTATCCATCCATCCATCCATCCATCCATATTTCTACATGTATATCTTTCTATTCATGCATGCATTCATCCAGCCATCCATCATCCATACATCTGGCCTTCTATTCGTGCATCCATCCATCCACCCATCTTCCATGTCTGTCTGTCTATTCATCAGTCCATTTAACTGTACATCCATCCATCATTCTACATGTATATTTACCCATACTGCATGTCCGTATCTGCTTATCTACCCCTCATCCACCTATCCTTCCATCTGTCTGTCCGTCACTGTGCTGCTCGTTCCGTTTGTCTCTTAAATGCTGTCCAATAATATCAAAACCTTAATATTGTGATCTATTTTATACATGTTGTGTAAATGTGCAAGTATTATTTTGTTATCATAACATTTACTTGAGAATGTTTTATCTATTTTTCCAGAAAACTCTGGAAGTGTTGTTGCTGAAGAAACCGATTTTCTCCAAGGATCATCACCTTGCCAACTACCACTACGCAGGTTCAGTGTCTGTCCCATGGGATAAAAAAAAAAAAAATCTATATTCTACTTCATCCAATTGCATTTAGGAAAACTCTAGAACATTATATTTAAGGAGCTTTACACAATATAATAATTAGCATGAAACGCTAGCTGCTAGCGAGATTAACGGCGTTTCTGCACAACATAGCAATTAGCCTAAGGATAGCTAGCTTGCTTGTGCTGGCCCGAAATTATATTTCCATTAACTAGTATTTTTCATAAACCTGCCTCGCTCCTAAAGTTGCTTATGAGGTGACATTAGCATTAGTAAAGGTGTAAATACTTCGCTAAAATAAGTAAATCTGCTGCATTTATACAGCTGGCTAAGTAATTAGTTTAAGCAGGGGTGCTTAAGTATTTCACACTTTTGGTGCAATGGAAAGCTTCGTAACGCCTTGTGTTCCATCAGGGTCAGACCGCTGGACTGTGGATGAAAAGCGCTACTTCAACAAAGGGATCTCTGCTTACAGGAAGGACTTCTTTTTAGTGCAGAAAGTGGTACGGATGATTAATTCGTTTATTAGACGCATCTCTTTCCTGTTTTGTTTGTGCACCTCTTCTTCTGTGTTCTGTAAAATTGATGAGTTGCACTATATGGGCAAAAGTATTTGGCCAAACCTGCAATGACGTTTGTGTATTCAAATACATATACATCAATTTGGAGCCGGTCCCCCTGTTGCAGCTATAACAGCTTCCACTATTCTTGGAAGGCCGTCCACAAGATGTTGGAGTGTTTCTGTGGGAATTCGTGCCCATTCACTCTGTAGAGCGTTTATGAGCTCAGGCTGGCTCGCAATCTACGTTCCAGTTTATGTCAATGGTGCTCAATGGGGTTGAGGTCAGGGCTATGTGTTCGGGCCGGTCAAGTTCTTTCTCACCGAGTCCTTGCTTTGTGCACTGGGGCTCAGTCATGTTGGAATGCAAAAGGGTCTCCCCCAAACCGGAAGCATAACATTGTCCAAAATGTCTCGGAAGCATTATGACTGCCCTTTACAGGGAATAAGGGGCCTGATTGAAACACCTAATTCAATAATTAATAAGTTTGGCCAAAAGCTTTTGTTCATATAGTGGACCTGACTTTATTGTCGGCTTGGGTGGCATTATTGGCATTGCTGTTATTTTTGCCATTAATTTTTGGGTGTTTTGCTTGTGTGTGTGTGTGTAGGTGCAAAGTAAAACCCTGGCACAGTGTGTGGAATTTTATTACACCTATAAGAAACAGGCGAAGGTCGGCCGCGGCGGGATGTTCATCTACGGCCCTCCGGATCCAGAAGAGCGTGCCCCTGAGCGTGCCCCTGAGGTATCTTACACATTAGTTATCTATACATTTAGTTGGAAAGTTGAAAATTGATCAAACTAATCAAACTAATCAAATCAAATTGCATGTCTATTTAAGATATATAAAACCCAGAATATTTTTTTCATGAGCTCACAAGTTTATACCTCCTGCTGACACACTCTTCAATCGTCCCAGGGCTCTCTTCAATCACTCCAATTTTAGCGAAATGCTACGGAATTATTAGACATGTCAATCCTTTCCGTAAACTCTACACAAGAAAAACAATCATCACATTACTGTCCTCATGCTCTCCTGGCTCTGGAATACTGACTCCTTTCTTCATCTGATCACATGAAAACAGGACAGCGATGGCGAGCATGAGGAGAGTTAGCAAGAACGTCTTTTCTACACTTTGTCCCCTACTTGCAAACAAGTTCCATTCTCGGAGCACGTTCGTAAGTCGGATTGGTTCTTAAGTCCGACAAAGTGAGACTTGTACTCCAAAAAATTTTTTTTCCGAAATTAGGATTAGTCTTCTTCGGGACAGCTTTACAAGACAGACATTTTCCATCATCGTGCTCCTGGAATAATTCATTGAAAGTGGCGAGGCCGACTCATTTCTCTATATAGAAATGATATCTATCAGACTTTAGACATTTTATACATTCACTAACACACTGAAAATATTGTATATAATTGTAAATATGGTATCTGGTGGACTGCAGTGTCTATTTTTGTGCAATACAGGTGAGCTATTTCCACAATTTGTTCGCAGCTACGAAATGTTCCTAGGACAGCGGTCTGTTCGTATCTGCAGAAATTCGTAACTTGAATGTTCGTAAGTCGGGGACTACCTGTACTCCTCATTCTCGCCATCCATAGAACGACAAGATCGGCGTATGTTCCTTGTTCTCTCTGTACAATGCTAAGTAAAAAGCTGGTTAAAAAAAACAAATGGTAGCAACATATATGGACCTAAACATCTAGAACTTAAGTTTTTATCCTTCCTTAGTTATTTATTGATAAAATAGGAACATCGGCATAAAAAGGCTTTGGGTGTGCGTGATTGTATCATGTGACCACAAGGGAACACGGCTCATCACGGTTCTCAGACTCGATGAACAGGTTTATGTTTGTCACCCGAACATGTCATTTCTCTTTCACTAAAGATCGCACAGATCAAACACGAGCAGCCGGAAACAGGAGAGGAGAGCAAACAGAAGGCCGGGCACGAAGACGAAGGCGCTGATCACCTCCGAAATGTGACGAAGACTCTCCAGGTCAGTGAGAATGTAAGTAGTCTGGCTCCTGGACATGTCACAATCAGTCCAAACATCTAAAATGTCTTATAAATATGCCAGATTAAGAGAATGATGAACTTCTAAGCGCTAAAATGAACAACAACAACAAATCTGTATAACAGTGAAAAAAAACAAGGATGCAAGTGATTTTAAGTATATTCAAGTACAAAATAGCAATATGTGAACACTATCGATATGCATTAACGTGATGAGGAGTCGTTCAAGTCATACCGGGACTTTATGGTCAATGAAGGCGTAAAAGCGATGGATGTGAAACACTGGGATAAGTGCATCAATGTAGCAGGGGATTATATAGAGAAATAACGGGAAACTGTGTTTCTGCACAATGAAAAGTCCGTCTGTGACATGAACTCCCATGTGGTTTATTAATAAAAAGTTAAATTGTCATTGGTGCTTCTCAAGAACGTGAGGAAATTGTGTGCACGATGTAAAAATATGTAAAATGTAGTTGTAAGTAAATACAAATGTGTGTTATTAAAGAGTATATATTAAGAGGAACTCAAGAAACATTCTTTATGGTGGTATCACGGTGTACACCGCTAGTTCCAAAGCAGTGCTCTGTGTAAGCTGTTAAGTAGCTGTCCTTTTATATAATAATAGTAATAAAAAATCCAGACTCTAAATTGAATTATCATCATGTATAATGTCATTTTGCAGATTGCTTTATGAACCATATCCTCATCTGTTGGTTCTGGTTGAACTAACTATGAACTGCGCCTTTTTCAGGAGGGGAAAGTGCTGGTGCTGAGCAACCCGAAGGTGGTGGTGTCTTTGGACGAGGTGACCGCACTGAGGAAGCAGGAACCACAGACTGGTCATTTCTTCGCTCCTGCTCCAAAACCACGTGAGAACGCAGGGAGAAGAAGCACACCTTCTAATACCCCCAAGAGTCAGGGGGAACCAGAGGGCATATTTCCCTGCAAGAAGTGCAGCAGGTGAGGGGAGTGTGTGCATGTGCGTGTGCGTGTGCGTGTGTGTGTATTTACTGTACAGTGGAACCTTGGATTATGAGCATAATTCGTTCTGGAAGCAAGCTTATATTCCAAAACACTCTTAAGCCAAATCGAATTTTCCCATAAGAAATAATGAAAACTCTATTTATTCGTTCTACAGCCCAAAACAATAAATACATAAAAGTAATTAATACAGTATATAAAGTAAAAATAAAACAAATTAACCTGCACTTAACAAAAAAAGTCAAAATAAATCTCAACAGATAAGTGTTTCCGTGTTTCAAACACACACACAACGCAAACACTGTTTTAACGGGGGGAAAAAAGAAATCTCTCTAATGACACTCGCGTGAGCGCATACTAACGGAATCGCTGCTGTAAAGTAAAAAAAAAATTACAAATGAACCAGCACTTTACCTTTGAAAAGAATCGCGACAGGTGTGAAACCGGGGAGGGGGGTGTAAAGGCAAGAGTGTGTGCGTGTGTCGTGTCAAATTACACGCGCGCGCACACATATGACGGTGAGTAAAGGCGAGAGAGTGTGTGTGTGTGTGTGTGTGTGTGGGGCACAGTGTCAAATTATGCGCACACACTCGTATAGGAGGGAGAGGGAGATGTTGATTATACCAGTAAGAGATGATTATCCATAATTCCGCAGCACAAGAGAGAGAAAAATCATTGGCTCAGTTGTGATCACTTGACGCTCGGTGTCAAAAAAAGAGGCTCATACGTGATGCATGATACCAAGACTTTCACTCTGTTTTCAATTCAAAATGTATTAAAAATCTTTTTCTCGTCTTGCGGAACACTCGTTAACCACGTTACTCGCGAGCCGAGGTTCCACTGTATATGTGTTTGACAGAGATTTATGTGCCAAAGAGAGAAACTAACTCTTAGTATTGACATTGGATCGTTCTTGGGCTTTATTTTTCACACTCTTGGAAGAAAGGACTTTCCACCCACTTCGAAAGACTAGCATGATTGGTTAGTGTTGCTGCGTTTGAGGATTAAGAGAGAAAAGAGTAGTGCTGTCAGACGATTAAAGATTTTAATCTAGTTAATCACTCATTGGCTCATTGGCGATTTAAATCCAATTTTCTTTTTAAATCTCAGATTGACGGGGCCTCCGAGTGGCGCAGTGGTTAAAGTGCTCGCCCTATCATCCGGAGATCGCTAGTTCGAATCCCGGGTGATGCTGTAACCTCTCGCAGCCGGAGGTCTAGAGAGAGCTGATTGGCCGAGCTCTCTCAGAGGGGAGGGATGAGAGGTACTTAGTGCTCCCACATTAATCACGGCTCTACAGCCAGTCAGGGGCGTCTGTGAGCTCGCGCAACGGAGGGAGCGGATAGCGCTGTCCTCCGAGTGTGCAACGGTGCGCGAGCGAGCAGTTCGAAAAGATGCGGTCGGCTGGCGTCACGTGGTTCGGAGGAAACACGTGATAGTCTTCGGCCCTCCCGGCTGAGTGGTAGTAGTAGCCTTAATGTGGGAGCCCCCTAGTGACGGGGAGGAATTGGACACGACTAAATTAGGGAGAAAATAGGGGAAAAATCAAAAAAAAAAAAAACTCAGATTGACCTATATAATATACGTGTAATGTTGGAATAGAGAAATGCATTACAAACTGGTTAGAGGAAACGGATACACACGGATTTTACACACGTGGACAAAATTGTTGGTACCCTTCGGTCAATGAACGAAAAACTCACAATGGTCACATAAATAACTTTAATCTGACAAAAGTAATAATTTTAAAAAATTCTATGAATGTTAACCAATGAAAGTCAGACATTGCTTTTCCACCATGCTTCAACGGAATTATTAAAAAAATGAACTCATGGAACAGGCCTGGACAAAAATGATGGTACCCCTAACTTAATAGTTTGTTGCACAACCTCTTGAGGCAATCACTGCAATCAAACGATTCCTGTAACTGTCAATGAGACTTCTGCACCTCTCTGCAGGTATTTTGGCCCACTCCTCATGAGCAAGCTGGTCCAGTTGTTTCCGGTTTGAAGGGTGCCTTTTCCAGACATCATGTTTCAGCTCCTTCCAAAGATGCTCAATAGGATTGAGGTCAGGGCTCATAGAAGGCCACTTTAGAATAGTCCAATGTTTTCCTCTTAGCCATTCTTGGGTGTTTTTAGCTGTGTGTTTTGGGTCATTGTCCTGTTGCAAGACCCATGACCTGCGACTGAGACCCAGCTTTCTGACACTGGCCAGCACATTTCTCTCTAGAATCCCTTGATAGTCTTGAGATTTCATTGTACCCTGCACAGATTCAAGACACGCTGTGCCAGATGCAGCAAAGCAGCCCCAGAACATAACAGAGCCTCCTCCATGTTTCACAGTAGGGACAGTGTTCTTTTCTTGATATGCTTCATTTTTCTGTCTGTGAACATAGAGCTGATGTGCCTTGGCAAAAAGTTCCATTTTTGTCTCATCTGTCCATAGGACATTCTCCCAGAAGCTTTGTGGCTTGTCAACATGTAGTTTGGCATATTCCAGTCTGGCTTTTTTATGATTTGTTTTCAACAATGGTGTCCTCCTTGGTCGTCTCCCATGTAGTCCACTTTGGCTCAAACAACGACGGATGGTGCGATCTGACACTGATGTTCCTTGAGCATGAAGTTCACCTTGGATCTCTTTAGAAGTCTTTCTGGGCTCTTTTGTTACCATTCGGATTATCCGTCTCTTTGATTCGTCATCAATTTGTCCTCCTGCGGCCACGTCCAGGGAGGTTGGCTACAGTCCCATGGATCTTAAATTTCTGAATAATATGTGCAACTGTAGTCACAGGAACATCTAGCTGCTTGGAGATGGTCTTATAGCCTTTACCTTTAACATGCTTGTCTATAATTTTCTTTCGAATCTCCTGAGACAACTCTTTCCTTCGCTTCCTCTGGTCCATGTTGAGTGTGGTACACACCATGTCACCAAACAACACACTGACTACCTGGAGCCCTATATATAGGCCCACTGACTGATTACAAGATTGTAGACACCTGTGATGCTAATTAGTGGACACACCTTGAATTAACATGTCCCTTTGGTCACATTATTTTCAGTATTTTCTAGGGGTACCATCATTTTTGTCCAGGCCTGTTCCATAAGTTTATTATTTTTTTAAAATAGTTCTGTTGAAGCATGGTTGAAAAGCAATGTCTGACTTTCATTGGTTAACATTCATAGAATTTTTTTAAATTATTACTTTTGTCAGATTAAAGTTATTTCTGTGACCATTGTGAGTTTTTCTTTCATTGACCGAAGGGTACCAACAATTTTGTCCACGTGTGTATATCATCTCAAATTTTAGCAGTTAACAAATATTAAATTGAAATCTTCCGAATGGGACTGAAACGTGCCGTCCAGCAAACCTGGATGTTTCCTCAGTCTAGTTTCCTCATTTTATAATCCACGTTAAACATGCCGTTATCACATGCAGCCTGGTAACCCAGCTGGGATTATGGGAAGCCATTAGGGTCAAACTTGGTCATATAATGCATTACAATTTCTAGATTAATTACATGTTAACGCATAAATGTTGATAGTCATAACAAAGAGTAAAGTAAGTTATTTATTTATTAAGAATCACACATTTAAACACTTACATCCTCACTGGCAGTGGCTTTGCCAGGAAATTAATTAAGACAAGGAAGATGCAATACGCCTGAATAAAATTATAAAATTACAGCATGATTTTTTAATTTTTCAGGATTTATCATGCCATTATTTAACTCACTGTTTGCCATCAGCTAATAAGCCCCCGGAAACATCCCTGACCTTGACTGGTTAATTCTACACAAATCAGTCATCAAATTAAAAGCATAAAAATGAAAACTGTCTTGTCTTGAGGGTGGCACAAGTGGAACGTGAAAACATTACTCCATAAGACCTCTGAACGGGTACTGTGGTGTCTGGCTCCAGGACATTATCTTCAGATCCTTTAAGTGCTATAAGTTGCAAGGCGTGTCCTCCATGGAACAGACTTGTTTGTCCAGCGTGTCCTCAGGACGCTCGATCGGATTGACATCTGGGGAATTTGGAGGCCGGATCAAGGACCTTGAACCGTTTGTCTGCTCAGCCTTATACACGGCTAGCCGTTCTGATACCTTACTGTTTTTTAGCAATTTGTGCTGCATCGGCTCCCTGCAACTTCTGGCTTTTCCCAAAACTCACCTCTGAAAGGGAGGAGATTTCAGACCGTCGATGAGATTCAGGAAAATATGATGAAGCAGCTGACGGAGATTCCAACAAAGGATTTTTGCAGAATGTTTTGCTCAGTGGGATAGACACTGGGAGAAGTATTTCTTGTTTCTTTATCATCAATACATTTCTCTATTTTTTTCATATTCCATGGCTGGAATACTTTCCAGACAGGCTTCGTATATCAGCTGATACCTGTGTTTTGATTTTTAAATAGAAAAACCTCATCTTTTTCACAGTTCATATAGGGGTCAGGGGTAGCTCAGTGGTTAAGGCATTGGACTACGGTTCGGAAAGTCCCAGGTTCAAGTCCCACGACCACCAAGTTGTCCCTGTTGGGCCCTTGAGCAAGGCCCTTAACCCCAACTGCTCAGATGTATAATGAGATAAAAAATGTAAGTCGCTCTGGATAAGGGCGTCTGCCAAATGCCTAGATGTAGATGTACATATATGGAATTCCATGAAGCTGAAAATAAAAAGTGGGTGTAAAACCTGTTCCGAGGATATGAAAGAGTTTATCCAGGGCTGTTCGAGCATTTTTTTTAATCTCATAACCTGAAATGTACCACCATCAATCCTGAGCTGCGGGACGTCCATGGAAACGCATTTCCGTTTTCTCATTTTCACCTCCCTGGGGAACTCTCTGTTCAAACCATCAAAACACAGTACTGGTGCTGACCTTCTTAATGTTATACATATGATACAGAAAATGTTCCAAAGAAGCTACTTCTGAAGTTTATGCAACGTGGAAGTGACCAAAATTTCAAGTTTAAAATTGTCCATGTTTCAGGGAAATCATTTCTGGCTTTAAACAATAATCATTTAAAATGCAAATTATTTCTTTGAGTATTGATACTCAAATGGACGTAAGCTTCTAGAGGCATATGACCTGTAAAATTGTTGCTTAAGGTAAAGCATTTGATTAAAAAATTAAGCTTTTTTTTTTTTTTAAGAAGCAAAAAAATCTGTAGTGTCCGTAAGCATGTCAAACTCACATGTGCAATAATTAAAATAATACACGTTTTCTGGTTTATGAAGAAGTTTTCATGTGAGAATCTAAATCGGCCGAGTTTCATCTGAATGACAGTTAAGATCGTTGAAAGATTTGAATTCAAAAACGTTCCGAATTCTAAAACATAAAAGGGCCTGAAACTGTATTTAGCAAACGTGTTTCCTTTCATCTGATAAAATATAAATGTATATGGATGTTTACAAAAAATGAAGCATGAATCGGGAGATCAGAAGCACTGAGTATTGTGAAAAAGGCTGTTATATGATCCTATCTGAAAATTCGCTTTTTCACCGAGGGGGAGACGCTTTTTAGCGCCGATACCATGTTTTGGCTGAAATCTTATGCAGCCGTGTCGGTTTCTCCTTCACAATCCAGTTAGGATCCAGCTGTTCCTCTTCACAGAAGAGCCACTTGGTTGTGGTTTAAATCTTGTGTTATCTTGTGAATTGATTACAACTCAATCCTGGCGAATCTCCATTCAACAGAACTCGACTCACGCCCTAACCCGCTCGTCCACGTCTGATTGAATTTTTTATTTTTATTTATTTTTTTTTTTGCCTAAAGTGAAAAACCAGACCGATCCACACTCGCATATCTATAAACTTTTATCAAACCCTGCCTCTGTACTCTGTTCCCTTAGACTCGGCCCAACCCACTGTTCCTTAAAACACTGGGAAGTCATGAATCATGTCTGTTTTCTGTTCTGGCAGGCAGGAGGCGGAGTGAACGACTCCTTACTGCTGCGTGGAGGCTCACCTCTTTAGTAAACACTTTTTACAAGAATGTACCAAACCTAATCTTAAGGGTGGGAAAAAAAAAAACTAGACATACTCTAACAGAGTATACTATACACTTAGTGTTATTCGTACACCCTTGGAGAGACATTTTGATCATGGGAAGATTTCCAAATTGTACAAGCCTTGGCAGAAGACTGCTGTAGGATTATAAACACACTGTGTGTGCTGTGATGAAACGGAGCAACTGTTACCAAGGTTGTTCATTTTTCCTTTCATGGTGTTTAAATGCGTCATATTTTTATTTGTTCGACAAGTTAAGACAGGTCTCAGAGCTCCCACAGTGTGTGTGTGTGTGTGTGTGTGTGTTAATGCTCCAGCTGAAATACTCCTCGGATGATGCATAATTCAAGAAATCTTTATCCTTTTTTCCACCAGGGTCTTTTACAAAGTGAAGAGCCGTAGCGCGCACATGAAGAGCCACGCCGAGCAGGAGAAGAAAGCGGCGGCGCAGCGGCAGAGAGAGGAAGAGGAGCGGCGTGCGGCGATGGCCCGGCTCAAGGCGGCAGAGACCAGCAGGTTTGAGGGGGAGAGTGACGCTGAGGAGGAGGAGGAGTACATGAACGAGCCAGAGAATGAGAGAGATGAGGACTGGCGACGATGAGAGTTGTTGTTATTATTATTATTATTATTATTATTATTATTATTTTCCTTAGGGGTTCCATTTATTTTATATTATATTATATTATATGATATTATAAAGCCAAATTTATTCCCAGTCCAACAGATTCGGAGTGTCCTACATACAGTAATAACCAAAGGGATGACGTGAATGTAATAGCAACTCTTCATGTGTTGTGTAAGACCTGCTTAACATGAGTGATGTGAATGTTTATAATTTCCCTATAATTTAGCAAAGTTTTGTAATAACTTGGGGAATATTTTCTATGAATGTCTGATTTGTATCACTTTGCATATATATATTTTTTTTTATGTCGCGGTTTAACGTTGATTTAACTGGTTTAAAGGCAAATAAGAAATTATAATCAAGGGAATTGTATTTTGTACAATTGGATTATCAGCTCAAGGATACACTATCATTTTTTTTATTTTTTTATCATCTTTATTCTACAGAGCGAAGGGTCATTTTCAATCAATCGGATGTATTTTGTATATGAAAAGTATAAAGAGCATAAGATGTATGGACTTTCTCTATGTATTTTGTTATTGATATTTATACATGGTATCAAAAATGCGTTTTGTAGTTGAACGTTTTACTGACTTAAGAAGTGATCATGTGGCTGTTAAGTGAAACACTTCATACACTAAACGATACGGGAGCTTTAGGGACCTGATGTCGCCCGACAGATATCCATCCAGGAAGATTGTCATTCCTTTACCGTATGTACAGTGATTTGTTTTTCTGTCTTGGACTGTTTTGAAACAGAACAACCTAAGCCTTAAGTCTAGAAGAAATAAAATTAGAATAGGGAAAAAAATAAATGCATTTTTTTTTTTTAAAGAAATAAATGCATTTTTTTTTTTTTAAGAAATAAATGCATTTTTTTTTTTTTTAAGAAATAAATGCATTTTTTTTTTTTAAAAGAAATAAATGGTTATATTGTGTAATGTGACCGGTAAGTGAATAATCTGGATTCTGCCCTGTTACACATGACAAACTCTTAGTAACGTATACAACGGTACCTCGGCATACGAACGCCACGTCTCAAGAATGCTCACTTTAAGAACTGAAATATTGCAAGAAATTTGCCTCAGCATGCAAAGTACCTAAATTATTTTATTCAATTTGTTTGCATTTTGTGCAAGATTTGGTGAAGAATTAGCACTATGGATCCCAAGAAGAAAACTGAGCCGCGTTCAGTTTGGTTTTTAAAGCAGCTGATACCAAGAGGAATCATAAATTAAGGTTTAATTTCAGACATATCTTTTTTTTTTTTATATGATTATTGTGTTAAAAATTGCTAGTATTGGTCATATTTTGGGGAGAATGCATTTTGCAATAGAAAATTTCTCCATTAAGAACTCGTCGGAATGGATTAAGTTCATATGCTGAGGTACCGCTGTAGTTAAAATCCTGCAATGACCTTTAAAATGTTCCGGAAAAAGTTCCTCATTCAGCACTTGATCCTTGCCTGTATAACACGTGAAGTCCCCAAGTGGCATCTAATGAACGTCCTGGCGCAGTCATGTGACCGTCTGTGAATTTGTCCACCCGTGGTGTCATTTTCAGCACATGTGACCGAAAAATTTTAATACTGCATATTCATCTTGTTCTGACTGCATTTCATAAACAAATTGATAGAAAACAAATTAAGAAAATATTGCCAGGAAATGGGTTGAAACTTCCCCAGTACATGTGGGTTCTCCAGTTTCCTCCAGTTTCCTAAAAACATCCAGGTAGGTGGATTAGTGACCGTCTACAGTACAGTGTGCTTCCCACCTTCCGTAATAGCCTCTGGATCGAGCATCAACACTGACCAGGATGAATGAAGGTGGCGTAGTGGTTAGGACCGTTTCCTCGCACCTCCTTTGGATCTGCGCGAGTGTGTGAAGTTTGCACACACACACACAAAGTTCTTGTTGTCGGGTTTCGTCTGGGTACTCGGGTTTCCTCCCACAGTGCGAAGACGTGCGGATTAGGCTAACCGTCGTTCCTAATGTTTGTGTGTGTTTGTAACGTGCGCCCTATGACTGATTGGCACCCTGTTCAGGGCGTACGCCACCTAGTGCCTAAAGTCTCCTGGGATATGTCCAGGTCTTCTGGAACGATGTACTGGACAAGCGGTTTTGAAAATGAACACATGAATACCACTTGCTTAGGGACTGATGGTGTGATCGCGATCCCTCTAACTTTGAAAGCAACATTTTGGTGATGACGATGATGATGATTTAACCATCAGCAGAAAGTGTGAGATACGTTATGGGAATTACAGTGTAGTTGTAGTTCAAGATCTATAAATAAACTCAATTAATAGTAAAACTAAGTACCATTTTTAAAAAATGTTTTTAATTATTATAATTTTTTTATTTTTTTTGGATTTTTCCCCGATTTTCTCCCTAATTTAGTCGTGTCCAATTCCTCCCCGTCACTAGGGGGCGCTCCCACATTAAGGCTACTACTACCACTCAGCCGGGAGGGCCGAAGACTATCACGTGTTTCCTCCGAACCACGTGACGCCAGCCGACCGCATCTTTTTTTCGAACTGCTCGCTCGCGCACCGTTGGGGGCGGCGTAACACACTCGGAGGACAGCGCTATCCGCTCCCTCCGTTGCGCGAGCTCACAGACGCCCCTGACTGGCTGTAGAGCCGTGATTAATGTGGGAGCACTAAGTACCTCTCATCCCTCCCCTCTGAGAGAGCTCGGCCAATCAGCTCCCTCTAGACCTCCGGCTGCGAGAGGTTACAGCACCACCCGGGAATCGAACTAGCGATCTCCGGATGATAGGGCGAGCGCCCCAACCACTGCGCCACTCGGAGGCTCCCAATTATTATTTTTTATACATTATTATATTTTCTACAAATTGGGTTCACTCATCCAAAATGAAATGCCTGCATTGCTGCATTGTAAGGCAACTCAAACCAGACTTTATGATTCTAAGGGTATACACTACATCAGTAATGCTCTTACAAACTTCTTCATTTATATAATCAGAGCTCGAGAGGCGTACTGGAAACAGGAAATGAGGCAAGATCTCAGCAACTGCTTGTTCGGACTCACCAGGGTTTGTACTTCAAACGATTACTGGTGCTTCTGATGCTTCCTGCGTTTCCACCATCACTAAAGCGTGAGAAGGAGAAAGTGCTGGGATCCTGTGATGCCAGCAACCGACACCGCAGCTGTACTTCTGATATGCAACTTTACACCAGAGATCTGGTTTCCTCTTTCTGTACATGATCGATCTATCTATCCTATCTTCGTTCTGGCTCTTTCGTTATATTATATTATACCGTATATACTGTATATATATATATATATATACACACTGTATATTCACAGTATATATATATATATATATATATATATATATATTAGTCTTTCTCCGTCATCTTTCTGTCGTTCTGTCTCTCTCATATGTTTTTCTGTCTGTCTCAGTCTCTCTACGTCTCACCTCATTCCGTCTGTCATACCTGTCAGTCTTTCAATCCGTCTTTGTCTCGCTCTGTCTCTCATGTCTTGTTCTCTCTCATATCTTATTTTCATCATTTACACCCATCTATCTGTCTAACTCTCTATCGTCTCTCTCACATCTGTATTTATCTGTCTTTCGGTCACTTTTCGTCTTGCTCCATCTCTCTCACGGTTTTTCTCTCGCATCTTTCTCTTCGTCTCATTCTTTCTCTCGCATCTGCTTGTCTCGAAGTCTTTTATCAGTCTTTTTCTCCGCTTCACCATTCTCTAGGTCTATCTTTGTCTCATTGTCCTTTCCTTATTGTTTGTCTCTCTTGGTCTCATATCTTTTTTTTTTTTCCTTCATATAATCTCTATTAGTGTCCCTTTGTCTCATCCCGCCTGTCTGGCTTTCACATTTTTCTGCCTCTTGCAGCATCTTCTGTCTCACTTATGTTTTTCTGTCTCTCTCTCTCTCTCTCCATCTCTCTTGCCTGCTCATTGTTGAAGAATTCATTCAGATCCATTCAGTTCCTTTAAATATATATATATATATATATATATTTTTTTTTTTACATATTTATTGCATATAACATTAATAATGTATCAAAACCGTTAGATTAGAAACATTGAAATGCAATACATTAGTATTAGATGTGTTTCAGCATTTCATCTACTGTAGTTTAGTGTTTATTATTTTTTTTAATAGTTTATTACATTTTAATCTTTAGAATAACTATTAGGTCTCTGCAGATCAGAGGAGTAGCATGAGGAACATCATGAGGACTAAAAGACTGACAGATGTCTGGATTCTCCCAGCGTGTCCACCTGAAACACACACACACGGAAGAAAATCAGTCATATATACTGTACTATACATCGGCTCAAATACATTTCACTTTTAAGCGAGTTTATAGTGTTCATGTGCAATAGGCTATTATAAGATCACGGTAACGTGCAAAAATGAACATTTTATTTTTACATGGACGTGAAAGCAGAGGCATTGTAACAGACTCAGCATTTTTCACGGAGAGTCGCTTTGCTGACGTTAGCATGTACTGAGCGAAGAGACTCAGCTTTAGTGCAATCAGACCTGGCACTTTACACCAAGCCAAGAAATCACACCGTACCCGGCTCGGACGTGTCCAGCAGCATGGCTTGAGTATCGCTGAGACTGCCGTTGTGTGGAGCTGGATCTACACCCAGCAACTTGCACATCAGCGGGTAAATGCTCACGCTGTCGAACGGCTCAGCGAGGAAATTCTTCCTGAAGTCAGGTCCGAACGCTCGGAATATCGCCTTCATGTCCATTTCTTGGTTACTGAAGCCGTGGTCTCCTTTGTTCACGTAGAATATATATCTCTGCAAAATGAGAATTTTTTTTGTTTTAGGAAAATGACCTCAATGTTGCGTTTTCTGTCCTGAGAAAAAAAAAGGTTTTATTTCCACCAATGCAATAATAATAATGTTTTACTAAGTGAACATTGGCGAGTTCACTGAATAATTGTGAAATTATAGCAGATGATGTCATAAAGTTATATTTGCATGTCATACATTGAAGAACCAGAAACCAGTATCAAAAAATTCCTGTCTGTATATCTGTATGTCTGTCCAGCCGATTTTGTCACAGCATCACACAAAACTGGCTGGACAGAATTCGATGAAACTTCACCAGTCCTTCTATATACAGTATGGCGTGCTTCTGTATACTACGGTTGTTTACGGTGTACAGTATACACAGAGTATGCGGGAGACACAGAAACAACCGTAATAACCCTATTAGGCGCCCAAATCCAGACGAAACACAAACGAAAGCGTGACACGGCAAAAAAAAAAAAATAGAACGTAAACAATGAAAACTGAACCTTCAAAGAAGTATGGACAGGTCATTTTATGTTTAGTCTTCCTGTGGGATGATTAAAAACCAGTTTGTCTCATATGTTCCCGAAATCGTGGTTCTAAGAAAAAGCAGTAATGTAAAACGGCACTATGAGATCACACACGGGTCGTTAAAGGAAAACAGTTCTAGGTGAGGGCGGGTAAAATACCCGGATGGGTTTATGCGCCAAAATCGAAATGTCGAGTAAAAGTTACGTTATGACGTTATGACCAGCCATGTGTCGGACAACAAAAGAAGAACAACTTAGCGTAAACAAGGCGTAAGATACTCAGTAGAGAAACTACTATATATAGCTGCTACCTGTATATTGAGAGATTGCTGGTTAAAAATATATATATATATATATTTCAAAGGTATCTGTAAATGGATAAAAAGTATTATATCATACCAAACCACATCATCATAAGGTAATTGTTGCTGTGATATAATGGGAAATAAACCACTCTGGGATGTGCTGCGTTAATGAATGTACTGTATTTTCTCTGGATATTGTTGCTATGATGAATTTATTTAAGAGCTTACCGTGTTCAAGTTGAAACCCAAGTCTCCAATGAGAACGATATCTTGAATGCGACTGTTTTTAGCTATGTGGAAGTTCTCGGGAATCTCCTCCTTCTTGTAGACCGTCAGGTTCGGATGTGCGTTCTTCAGCGAGTCGTAAACCTCCTGGAGCTTCCCTTTCCTTGGCCTTATCATCCCGAAACCTCCGTAGTCCAGGATGTCAAAGTGAGTCAGTTTGAAAAAGTTTATGTAGTTTGACAGCTTTATTTCGTTCACCTCTGGACTTTTCTTAATGGTGGTCATGCCGTGATCAGACGTGATGATGACGTTGAGGCGATCGGATAAATTGTTCTTCTGGATCGACTCCCTGAGGTAGCCGATGAGACGGTCGATCTGTTCGATGATCCTTCTCCTCGCGTCGGTCTCTGGTCCTACCATGTGGCCCACGTTGTCCGGTTCTCCGTAGTACAGAGTAACGAAGTCGAAATTCTCTTCGGTGTACCATCCCATAACCGTATCGATCTTCTGCCGCCACTCAGTCTCGTTATCATCGACGTGGCCTTGTGCCTCAACCAGGGATCTGTCCACGGCCTGCCCGCTGTAATTCGCTCCAGCTCCGGGGTAGAAGTAAGACGCTGTCTTCAGGCCCTGTCAAACGTCCAAGTACAGATAAGTTTGTAGAGAAAAAAATATATATTTTTTAAAAAATCGAATGCATTCCAAATATAAGACATTTATACAAGGTCTTTATATTTCATTATTAAAGTAACATCCATCACATCCATCTAGGAACCTCTGTAGTACAACTACGGACAATGGAGGCCAATGGTGACCGTTGTATTTATTCCCATTTGTACGACTGCGGTAGGACCTCCAGTCAACATTCACATGCTAATTCACACATTATGGGAACGGCAATTAGCCTAACCTGCATATCATTGGAGTGCGAGAGGGAACCGGAGAACGTGGAGGAACCCCACCAAGAGCAGGAATAACATGCAAACTCCATGTACACAGACCCCAAGGCGGGAATCAAACCCAGACGATGGAGGTGCTAAGCAATAAGCTACTACGCTACCATAATTTAGCTTAGAAGATTATAATGCACTTTTCAAAAGCTTCACAAGGGATGAATTGAGGCTGGAGTCAGTGCATCAAGAGCCATCACAGGCAGACATGTTCAAGAAATGTGCTACAACTGTTGTATTCCTTATATGTATCAAATGCGCTTCTCCCATAAACACACCCCTCAACCTCGTGGAAAGCCTTCCTCGAAGAGTTGAAGCTGTTATAGCTGCAACATCATATTAAACCCTATGGATTAAGAATTGGATGCTACTCAGGTTCATATGAATGTGAAGGCAGGCGAGCGAATACTTTTGGCAATGTAGTCTATTTTACACACTGACCAGACCGTCCTTATGCGAGTCCAACTAACCGACTCAGTATTAGGATTTACACAACCAATGTGGATTTGAATAATTGCTCACCTGATTCTGAGCTGTTATCCATAAAGGCAACGCCCCGTTGTCCCACCACGTAGACCGTTTCAGCGTGCTCTTATGAGTTAATTTCAAAAGAGTCGTGGAATTAAACATCATGTTATGGACGACGCCGTGATCCTCTATCCATCTGCCTGTAAAAATAGATAAGTGTTGATTGGACTGACACTGGAGCTCACAGATAAGTGCACCAGGATGACATAACCATAAACTGATCGGGGGAAAAAACATCATCTGTTAATGCTTACTGGTTCTGTTCCAATATAAGAATCATACTGAGTGGTCCTTATTTCTTACTTAAAATATAAAATAAAATCCAAGCGCAGTTTATTTTTTGTGCTATAATACTAAACATGAACATCAGCTCATGGAGATTAGACAAAGATTACACATGAGCTTTGAATTTCTTGAAACGTTCGGGTAGCCTTCACAGCCTTAATCAGAAAGCTCATGCATGACCTTGAACACGCAGCTCTGTATCCGAAGATAAAGTGAAATCAGCATTTAACTAATCAGTTGGGTGCGCAGTTCAAGCATCTGTTCAAATCAAAAGAGACTATGAACTTTTAAATCTTATCAGGGAGTTTTAGGGGGAGGTTGATCGTGTTTTACTGACTTTAACATCTGATAACTTCGAGAGTTTGGCAAGAAAACACATACTTATACAGTACTTATGCATTCATTTAATTCTAATTTTCTACTTATCACTCACTCACTCACTCACTCACTCAATCACTCACTCATGGTCTATCCGGCGTTATCTTGTATACAGGGTCGCGGGGGGCCTGGAGCATATCCCAGGAGACTGAGGCGGGGATCACCCTGGACGGGGTGCCAATTATACACTCACACTCTCATTTACACACTCCGGGCAACTTGGGAACGGCCAATTAGCCTAACCTGCATGTTTTTGGACTGTGGGAGGAAACCGGAGTACCACCAAGAACGAGGACAACATACAAACACACACATGCTCACAGAGCCTGAGGTGGGAATCGAACCCCGACCCTGGAGGTGCAAGGCGACTTATTTTGCATAGAAACCTTCATCATCAAGGCCTGTAATTCCATATTATTGTATCATACGGTTGGTGTGTGTGATATAGAGTCCAAATCATAACCATATAAATCTAACCAGTGTTTAAGTTTAAGTCGGTAAATATTGTGCCGTGCATAAGTATTCACCCTCTTGAAATGCATTTAATTGGGATTCTATGTCAGGAATCTACAGATAATATTGAAGTATTACATAAATCAACATATTTTTCGTAAATAAACTAAATGAAAGTTATAATGCCATAAGTATTTATCCCTGTTGTTCTGAATTCTAATCTCCCTAACTAACTGATTAAAGTCATGATCGTGCCAAAAGATATTTTTCGAAATATCTGATCATACTGTCACGTTAACGATCATTTTCCAGAACTTTGTCCTAGACTTATTATTTTATTTTTTTCCTCACGTGACACTATAATTGCACGCACCTCAGCGTTATTAAACTTATTATGCAACAAGAGCTGCACTAGAACTGATTCAAAGGTTTCACAGGAAAGGGATGGGTAGAAGATGGAAAAGACTTTTTGGAAAAACAGCTTTTATATGTTTTGTTTGTTAGTTATATAAATCCTTTCCAGCAGAACCGAAATGTGGTAGCGGTCCTGCAAAGTGCCTCACCTCAGTGAAAAAGAGAATTTTAGGATCGGATCATATAACACCATTTTTCTCATCTCCTGATCCATGCTTAGTTTTTTTTTTTTTTTTTTTTTGTAAATATGCTACACATTTATATTTTTATCAGATCAAAAGAAACCCATTTGTTAAATACAGTTTCAGGCCCTTTCATGTTTTAGAATCCGGAATGTTTTTGAATTCAAATCTTTCAACGATCTTAACTGTCACTCAGATGAAACTCGGCCAGTTTAGATGTTCACATGAAAAGACACAAACCTGAAAAAGTGTTTTATTCTAAGATGCAAAACTGGTCATGTAAATTACATGGTTGCTTTTTTAAGCAACAATTTTCCACAGGTCATACGCTTCTAGAAGCTTCCACCAATTTTAGTATCAATATGAATAATTAGCTTTTTAAAGGATTCGTGTTTGAAGTGAGACAGTATAACGATGAAAATGGCCATTTTGGATCTACATATAAAATCACCTCTCCAAAACAGCCTGCAGAAGCCACTGTTCATGCCCCCCCCCCCCCCCCCACCCACACACACCCGTTTTTGTGAATTTTACAGAGAAAGATGTTTGATGTGATCATTACCTGAAGCTCTTGACTTGTTTCTGCATGATTTTATGCAGAATTGCCTGATTAGATATATAATTACAGTTGAGATATATTTATATAATATATTTTATTGCTATATTTTACTTATGTATCATTAGGTGTACAGTGCGTAATGCTACTGAAATACTGTTAGTAAAAAATACCAGTAATAGTAGTGAAGTGCGATGGAGAGGTCATGGTGATCATCGGTGGCGTGATATATTTTGCCTTCACTCCCTCCAGGACCAACTGGTCCATATTCGGTGTATGAACGTCATGATCATAGTCCCATCTGAACCCGTCGAAGGATATCAGCAGCAGCTTGTTATGCTTCCTCCTCGCCGCGTTGGACAACGGCCTGCCATCCACAAAGAGCAACACAGCAAACACCAGCAGGAGCTCCAGCTTCATACTGACTGATGGTCTTATTAAGCCTATGTGAGTCCAGGTGTGTAGGTAGTGCCTTTATAGCCGATCTATCAGGAGACAGATAAGATATTTCGCTGAGCCTTGCAGTCCGGCAAGGACATACTGTACATCAACTCTACAGATCGATTACTTTTCAGGAATCAGGTAGTGTCAGAGTTGACCACGGCATTAAGTTTACATTACAGGATCACAGGCGGAAGTTAAAACAGGTCCCTGGGGTTCAAACAATTAATAAGAGAGATGAAAAAGCTCCAAACTGAATATAATCTATTGCTCTGGCACTAGGACAAATTACAGGTTTATATTATTGTCCTATTACGTTATTGTCTCATTCACAGGGACTTGTCTCGATTGCAGACCGTAATGTAAACCTATCGGGTGCCATCATTTTTGAGGTTTTATTTCTGTCTGTCTGTCTTTCTGTCTGACTGTCTGTCTGTCTGTCTGTCTGTCTGTCTGTATGTCTGTCCAGCCAGATTATGTCACAGCATCACACAAAACTGTCTGGACAGAATTTAATGAACCTTTTGAAGTACTTAAATTAGATCTTCTGCCTGAAGTTCAACCTGCACCATAAGTGAAATCTAAATGTTGATTCGAAAAGATAAACTGAATATTTTTACTGGGATTAGTTCATATTTTCCCTTAACAGCGCTGAAGTGGTATAAGTGAATTTTAACACGCTGGAGTCGTTATCGGATCTACTTTTTCTAACGATTACCGAACAGGGAGTGTGTTTGTCTGAGAACTTAATGTAAACAAGGCGTGAGATACTCAACCTTACAGAATGCGTATTGATAAGTGAGACAGAGAGTTCTGCTGTACAGAAAGACAGACAGACGTGTACGTGGACTTCAACCTGAAATAATAATAATAATAATAATAATAATAATAAAAATATCACTGATTACATTAAAGATCAGCAGATTATTTTTAGCTTTAACCTTTTAACTCCTTTTAGAAACTCTTTTCCCGTCAACGACGCGTACTTCAGTTAGTTTTAAATGAATGAAAACAGGTTACCAGCCTTTAAAATGTTCCTTTTTTGTTTGAGTCAATATGACGTTGCAGGACCATCGTACATCACAGTGAAGATAACCAGAAAGTCCCAATAAAGATGGACGTGGTATGTAGGGACGTCAGAACAGATGTCTTTAGAGAACGGATAGGACGTTCCGAAAGATTGTTTCACTGCTGTGAATCTGTGACTTTACAGGCAGGAAAGTCAGGAAGTGTAGAATAACAGCACTGTAATTCCCCATACTGCATTGCATGTACAGTACCGTTCTGCCTATAGACTGTTTACATTTCTTTTTTTTTTTGTATTGTACAGTGGCATAAAACAGTACTATCAGCAAAGTGAAGGTAAATCAGTGTAAAAGTGATATATGTGTGTGTGTGTGTGTGTGTGTTTTTTTTTTTTTTTTTGGTGGACCAGAAATTCTAAATATAGAAAGAAAAAACAGAATGAATGAATTAAAGTTTATTACTCAACAGTTATTGCGCTCGAGTAATCTGACTTGAAGAGAGGCGTTTCATGAGTGCTGATAATAAAAGATGGTAACAGCAATGGGACCAAGCCACCACGCCGCCCCATACATATTATTATTCCATCTATCCCATCCATCTAGGAACCTCTGTAGTCCAACTAGGGACTATGGAGGCCCATGGGTGATTACTATTGTATTTATTTCCATTTTACAACTGTGGTAGGACCTCCGGTCAAAATTCACACACTATGGGCAAATTGAGAATGCCAGTAAGCCTGATCTGGATGTCTTTGGACTGCCAGAAGAAACCAGATTACCCAGAGACACCAAGCACATGGAGACCATGCAAACTGGAGGTGCAAGGTGACAGTGCTAAACACTAAGCCAATGTGCCGCCCCATATATACAATATATATTATTATCAGGACCCTCTTGTTTTTTCTAAGGATTTTTTTTCACCATTTTGGGCTTTTTGGGTGTCTTAACATGCTGAGAAAGTCATGAAAATTGGCAGACACGCTGGAATCTGATGCCATTAGGATGCATTAGAGTCGTGTGGCATGGGGCCCTCAGGGTCCTCACATACATACACACACATCCCAAATGTTGACACACACACACACACACATGCATGCACACTCATATACTGTATCCCACACATACACACACACATAACAAATGACAGACTCACACACCACACACACAAACATGCACAAACACATTTACTCGTCACACACAGATTGAGACACACACACGTCTCGCACACACTCACACACACTAACACTCACACGTCACACACATACATACATAAATACATACATTAATGCACTCAACTCATATTTAGGGCCCAAACTGACATCACCCCTATATAGTGTGTGACCTGTGCCAGTTGGCTTTTTGTAGGGCTTAACACACACAAGAGACAAACAGGTTGTGTGGTTGTCTGGGTGGCGATGGCGCAAGGTGCTTGGGCCCACTCATCGTTGCTTGCAACTATATTTATTATTATTATTATTTCTGTTTTTTTTATTATTAAATTAAACGCTCACTACTGCTACTACTACTACTACTAATAAAAATAATAGTCTATGTATTTATAAGCACGGTCCTCTCTGCCCCATGCCCCTGCGGGTTATTTTCCACACTTTCTCTCTCTCTCCAGTAACAAACACAGCGCTCCATTCTAACCCTGACCACGCCCCATTTCTTTCAGTCAAATCGGGCGGAGGCGTTTTTTTATAAAACGCACCCGCATTCATCATCTTACTCGCAATTGGCTGGAGTGGCCAACACCAACGCCTGAGAGTTAACCAATCCTAGGCCATAATCTGAACGCTTACAGCCAATGGTGTTGACCGAGGGCGGGGTTTATGAGACTGGCAGTGAGTGGGTGAGAGAGAGCGAGAGAGAGCGCTGGAGGCGGTGGGTGTCGGAGCGCTGCTGTTTACAGCGGAGGATTATTACTGTTAGGTTGAATTATTTCTCGATGTTTCTTCACAACCTGGGCACCAACATGCATTTTAAACCGAGCCGCGATAGACTTTATACAACACGGTGCTGTGGATGCTGCCATGTCCGGACGGGGACGATTATTCTCGGGACTTGGTACATGGTAGGTTTTTAGCGCTCTGCTAATTCGACTGGGGTTTGTTTGTTTGTTTGTTGCTAGCTGTCCGGCTTACTGTCATTTCGCGGCTCCGAAAATCAGACTAAACAAAAAAAAAAAAATCTTCGTTTAAGAACTATATTTAAGCTAGCCCAAATATTAATGGCGTTACCATGGTATCCAGGTCTTAGCATTGCGGCTAGTTGTGCTAGCTAACTCTACTGCGCGTGAGCCTTTAACAGAGGCCTAAGCTAGCTCAGCTAGTCTCCGACTAAACCAAACATTACTGCAAATATTTGTCTTTATTAGTGATTTTTTTTATATTTAATTTTTTTTTCCATCAACATATACATAAGCACTGTGTACTCTTATACACTCATATTATGTAAGTATAATTTAACAGGAAAACAGTGTGTGACACTAGACTCACGTCAGGCTGTCATGTTTATAAACAAAAACCTAGAAACCATTAAAAACAAGGACAAGATTAAGTAAAGAGTTCATTAGATTGGATTTGGTCACAGAGATTTCAATAAAATTCAAATATAAAATGTGAGCATTTAAACATAAGCAGGTTTTTAAAAAATGATCTATTTCCCTGTCCAAACCCATAATTTCAGTGAATATCTAATTTTACAAATGTTTGATTTTTAAGTCATTTAAAAACAAACAAAAATAAGCTTTGTTTTGTTTTTCCACATTTTCGCATGCATTCCGTTGACGTTGTGTTTTGATTTTGTGTCATCATGTATTTCCTTTTAAAACAGGAAGTCCTTGCGACAGCGCCTTACACAGGAAGTCTGCGCAACAGAAAAGTCAGTGTGACCGCGTCGTCCTAAACAAGAAGCCAGTGTGACGGCGTCCTAAACAGGAAGTCAGCGCGTATTAAACATGAAGTCGGCAGCGTCCCAAACCGGTGATGCCGGGCGCGACGGCGTCCCGAGCAAACACTTCGAAAATGATGAAGTGTTTGTTTGCTGTTGTCGTTTTCTACTAGCCTTATTATGATATCGAGCTTTTTGCTTTGATCCCAATCCCACAATGTATGATCGATACTTTCTCTCTAAGCGAGAGGAATTAACTATCAGTAGTTGAAAAAACAGTTATAGAGATAATCGTGTCATAGCAGAGATTCTAATTACTTTGTGAGATATCGTACTTGGGAAAGGTTTTGATGAGACTGACGTATCTAATTATGATCCAGGGATCGACTCCCCCGCTTATACGCGCGTTAGTGTCAGGACCCCGCGAGTGTATTAGTTCAAAACTCTGCGAGCGCAAATTAGATCTCAGTACTGAGTGCACAGAACAGCATCCCTGAGCAGAAAGGCGTTCTCGCAAGACAGCGTTTGTTCTCCCACGTGCAAGTGATTCGAGAATAATGCACGATGTGTAATGTGTTTGCGAGTTTGTAGATTCACTTTGAGACTAATGCAGCGATATGAAACTTTTGCTTTCCGCTAAGTTACGCAAACCATTAGTTGCTGTTGGCGTCGTTGTGTCTAAGGAGTCTTTTGCCAAAGGCATGCGAAGAGCATTAATCTTGACATTTTCTGTTCCACAATATATCAATAATATTAGGTGTAGTGTGATTATTGACCTCCTCACTCTCTTTTCTCTTTGTGTTTAATGGTGGATCACAAACCAAGTACATACTTGCCACCTGTTGAATGTGCCCGAGTACGGAGAGTAAAAATAAAGTGAACGCTGGCCAGGGGGAGTGTGGAGGGGAGCCCAATCTTTCCTGGTATAGGAAATGTGAAAACACCATTAGACGATTAGTTGAACAGTTTTGGGGCCCTGGACTGATGTGGATAGGATACATGTCCATGGGGTTCCTGGTGTAATTTCCTATTTTAACGGGAGCCCCAGCGAGGCTGCATTTCTGTCTGGAAAGAGTTTCTAGCAGGTTGTTTTTTTTTTTTTTTTCCCCAGACTCAACCCTATTTCCCCCCCCCCCTTTCTCTCTCTCCTCTTTTTTGTGTGTGGGGGGGTGTTAATCCTTGGAGATACGGCGTGAATCTAGTGACGTGATGACGTAAAGTCCCTTTTTTTTCCTGGCGACTTTTGAGATGCCTGAGAAACTTTGTTCTCGACTCTCTACGCATGGTCTGCACTGCTATTAGCTCCGCCCACACGTGTTCGCATAGCTTACATGATATCGTAACTAAATACAGCGCTGGTACTCAAGTACACATCATGCAGTGGAAAAAGTGAGAACAGATTAAGCATTTACAATTTTTGTCTCGACTGTGTTTGTGTGTTATTTTTTCTAGGTGTAATGTGACGTCTTATATATTTTATATATAAACCTACAATGACCTTCTGGCCAGTGCTAAGCTTTTCCACATCGGCGTTAAACGAGAGCTTTCGTCATCTAACCGCATGCTTAAATATTTAATTAGAAACCTGTTCGTCACCAGGAAAGAAAAGAGCTGATATGTAAACCATTATAGTTTGTGATTTCAAAAGCATCATCAGTCAAACGAGTTCGAGTTTGTGTACCGTTAGACATCATGTGTTTGTTGTTAAACCGTCCATTCCTGACAGCATGACTGGGCCAGCTCTTTCCACTGTATTTTCCGTAGTACATTTTCCGTAGTTTTTTTTTTTCTTTTTTTTTTTTCTTTCTTTAAGTGTGTTAATTCGATTTTTATTCCTCAGGTCGTGAACCTGTTGATGGGAATCCTGCTGACGGTGGCGGTCACCCATCCTGAGAACGTGCCCTCGGTTGACCTGCAGTACGAGGTCATCGAGCACTACTTCGCCTCAGACCGGATGTCGGGTACAGATGTTTTACAGTCGCAACCAGATGCTGTTACTTGTTTTTTTTTTTTTTGTTTTTTTTGTAAATATAGAATATGGACATGACTAATAGTTGTCTTTTTCTTTTCTGTGATTTAGAAAACGCTTGCGTGGGATTCGCCATCTCTCTCCTGATGCTCACCATCAGTGCCATGATGGTGTACGGAGCCATTACCGTAAGCATGTTTGAGCAGAATGTGTGACTTTATGATTAACGATGTTCTGTTAAAAGGTTTCGTTGTTTATATAAAGGAACCAAAAAGGCGTATTTGCATTAAACCGGTTTTTGCATAACCCACTTGTGATAACACAGGAAAAAAAAAAACCCTTAGTGTTTATCACACAATGCTGACAAGCGAGCCGCTTTGTTTCTCGCCATCATTAATTCATGAGTGGATTAATGTTAAGTTCGACTTGTGTCCTGTCCTTGCGTAACCTTTCATTGTCTTTTCATTGTCAAGTCACACAGTCTTGCATCCACAACAGGTTCGATTCACTTTAACGTTTTCTGCAATAGTTCCCTGTGTAAGGACGAGCCGCCCTTGTCTTTTAATAGTTAGTAAATGGAGTTTGTGTGTTTGTATAGCTGTAATAGATGACCCATTTGCCCTTAATTTACCTTCTAGTTTAATAACTTATTAACATTATTGCCCGGCCAAAAAAAAAAAAAGTCACCACTTCAGAAAGGTCAAATTATTAAGAGAGGAGATCTTCACCCTTCAATGAAATGTGGTCAGGAAAAAATCATGAGTGGAGATGACTTAAACATTTAGTAAAAAAACTGACAGCAGAAATCAGAGCTATGTTTAATAAAAAAAAAAAAAAAAGTAAAAACAATTTGTTTACAATCCTCCGTTTAGACAGACAGTGTTATGATCTGGAGTCGCTTCAGTCGCTCAGGTCGAGACTCAGCAACGTTATGTGGCAATAAAATGAAATCAGCTGACCACCTGAATGTACTGAATCACCATAGTGTCACATCGATGGAGTTTTTCATCCTCCCTGGTGGCACTGCGAATATTCCAGCACTAAAAGCGTGGTTCTGGGAGCACGAGGAATCATGTTCACACAGGAAAGCTAAAATGAAGTCTTGAAGTGTGTGACTTTTTTTTTTAATTTTTAAAAAAAAATTTTTAGATAAGTGTAGTACTCTGACCTAGAGTCAAATAAATCTATGCTCTGAAATACCCATGTTAAAAACTTTTAGGATGACAAGTCAATTTCTCAAGCTTTTTATTTGCTCAGTGTATTCCTGATTATACAGCTTACAAGTGATGCACTGTACACATACAAATGGAGGCGTGTTTTGCCTTTGTTTCTTTGTCTCCCGCAGCACCGTGACGGCTGGCTCATCCCGTTTTTCTGCTATCAGCTGTTTGATTTTGCTCTGAGCTGCTTGGTGGCCATCAGCTCCCTCACCTACCTGCCCAGGATCAAGGATTATCTGGATCAGCTGGTCAGTGATTTATCATTAATGTACATATCTCTGAAGTACACAGCCCTTAAGGAGACATGATAGGAGGAGGGAAAAATACAAGAAGGAAATGTATGAAGTTTAAAACTTTGGTTCAGACTGAAACCCGTCACTTACAAGAGTATCCACTATAAATTTTTTTTACTTTTTTTTCTCTCTTTTGAAAGGCATTGTGTGTGTATGGACAAGTGTGTATGATCTATGCGGCACAATCTTGTGCAGATTATTTTCATAACTTTTTGAGTTTATTAAGGCCCTGGTACTTGCTGGGGGCATTATGTAATAGAAACGTCGTTGTGATGATGTCATTGTGCTTGGGCCCTAATAACAGTAATCCTTAGAAGAACAAGAGGATCCTTCACGCACTATGATATCATTACTATCATAACGATGACATCATAGTCTTGTCGTGTCATGACATCATGTCATAGTACTTGGGCCCTAAAAATAACTTTTTGCACCGTTAGTACGCTTATATGCTTACATGTGATTGGTTAGAATTTCACTGAGAATGAAACGTGAGTCGATCCTACAGCATGAAGTTAGGACTTAAAGATTGTTTTAATGAAGTTTCTTAAACGTGTAACTATTTGCGAAGTTTAGCAAAGTTCAGCTAAAACCATCCCGTGAATTTCTATTTCTTAAGAAATCACAGTGTCAGTCCAAAACATGTTATAATGTTATTTTTAGTTTAGTTTTTTTTTTTTACTTCAGAATGTTGGTTTATTTTACAAGTCCAACAGCATAATTTCTCAAAGAAAGAATACTTTATTCTGCATCTGCAGTTAACTGTCCCTGATTATTCTGTATAAATTTCTCTCTCTCTCTCTCGTTTGCAGCCGGACTTCCCGTACAAAGACAATCTTCTCTCTCTTGACTCCAGCTGCCTTCTGCTTTTCGTGCTCATCTTTTTCGCCCTGCTCATCATCCTCAAGGTATAATAACGCCGTCTTTAATAATATACATCCCATATATTATTATATTGGAAGTTGAATAATCCTTTGACAAAATAAATAAATAGTAATAATGTAAATAATTAATCCTGTAAATGTCTATTGAGGTCTATAGTTCAAGATGCTCTGTTTGACTGTCAATTAAGTGACAATTCAATTCTTGAATAAATTTCAACTGCACTGGTTTTGTAAAGGAATAAAGATACTTGTCTATTTTACTGCAGCATTAAAGGAAAGAAAAGCAAGCAAGGAAAGACTTGGAGTTAGAGGTGATTTGTAGTTATCTCTTATTAGACACATTATGGCGCTAATGCTTAAATGTAACATCCCCTTTCTAGTTGGGGACGTACTATTAACTGTACAATGACAGTATTCAAACTTGCTTATGTAGGCTAAAAGCAACTAGTGGCACTAGAAGTAGTTGTGTGAAGCCTTATGAGCTTATTATGTCTCATGTGTTAATTCCTGCAAGTGCTTCCTATTAATTATTTAGATTAATATTTAGAAAGCACCAAATTATTCTTTCCCGGTAACTAAAAACCACACACACACCCACGGCACTAGTTTAAAACAAACAATGCACCGATGAGTCTCTGAGTCCATAGTTCAGTTCGCTTCTGCCAAAACTTCATATGAGTTGCTGACTGTGTGTACTTTACCAGAATTAAATCTCGATCAGATAAATGCGCAGGTTTGTACTGCAATTTCAACACGATTAATTGTGTAGCACTATTCCTAAAACTGAAACTGATAAAAAAAAAAATATATATATATATAATAAAAGATAATTTTCTTTTTTCTCTCAATGTTTACAATGTCCCACTTATATCATAGATAAACTACTGTGTGTAATAAGCAGCAATGATAACCGTTTGCGTCGTCTCGAGGTCACATGATCAGGCCGGACCATCATGACCAGATGTGAAGACTGTAAAATGTTTAGAAAGTTGTGCGTTACCTTTATTATCCTGGAATTTCCCGCTTTTACATTTAAGATTCAGTTATTTGTCGCATGTACCTTACAGAACAGTGAAAATTTTTTTTCCGCATGTTCCAGTTAGAAAATTGGGGTCAGATTGCAGGGTCGGGCAGGATACAGCGCCCCCTGGAGCAGATAGGGTTAAGTAAGGCCTTTGATCAGGGGCTCAACAGTGGCAGGTTGGCGGTGCTGGGCCTTGAACCCCCAACCATCTGATCAGTAACCCAGAGCCTTAACTCACTGCCCCCAATCAGGGCTTGTCTGTGGGGGGCGTTAGGCAAATTTTTAGCCGTTTCTATTGTTTTTTTTTTTTTTTTTTTTTCTTTAGCTTGTAAATGGAACATCTGTTTTTGTCGTTGTTAGCCAACTCACAGATTATACGGCAACATACGAGCGACAAGGTTTAGAACAATAATCTGGCCGGGTTAAAAATCACAATGAGAAAAGGGTAAAGATGGTAAAAATGGAAATTTATATAAATTCTTTGGTTGGAAATGATCATACATTGATTGACATGTACACTGACATACATTGATTGATTTGACGATTGTAAAAAATCTGTAATTAATGATCTACTGTGACTGAACGTCAGGGCCTTTGACACGTGCGCGGACGTCAGTTGTTGTGTATCGATGTATTGATCATCTGTTGTTTTTAATAAGGCAGAATGAACACGCTGCTGTCTTTATCTAAAATGCTCATTTGAAGTATGTTTTTGGTGTTTTTCGATGTGCATCTGAAGTACTCCTTTAATATATATATATATTTTTTGTTGTTAATCGAACAGGCTTATTTGATCAACTGCGTGTGGAACTGCTACAAATACATCAACAATAGAAACATGCCCGAGATTGCTGTTTATCCTGCCTTTGAGACTCCGCCTCAGGTATGTTTACATTTACACATGCCGTAAAGATGAGCACAAATTGTTTTAGAGGTTCCTTATATAACCCTTATATAACCATAACCACCTAACTTTCACTTTGACATTATTCTGACACACTCATAGTCTGGGTCTGTTCAAATTATTTAGCCTTTAAACATGCAGTTCAGACATTCAGCACTCTGTGTCCTGTCTTGGTGTACTCTTTTAGGGAAAGTAATCAGCAACCTGGCGGCCTAGAACAAATACAGAGGAATTAAAAGAACTTTTATTTCAGGTCCTGGTTATATTCATTACTGTGGAACGTCCGCGAAACTAGTTCCCGTTACCACTTCTGCTATAACAGCTATAAATAGAAGTTGTGCCTTCGCTTTCCCTTGAAGCTTCACCCTCCGAACGAGTGCACGTCTGCCAAACGAGCCGTTACTATAGAAACGGTAATCTTAGAAAGAGTGCTTTTAATATAAACCTGCACTACTGTCTCTCAGAGCTGCTGAGAGACAAAGATAAATATCAGGAAGGAAGACGCAGCGTTCAAAACCATGAGCCGGGTTTTTAATTTAGAAAGGTCGTGTAACTGGTGGAGCATCCTGTCTCGTCTTTCAGGAGATCACAAGTTCAGATCCCAGCGATCACTCGGCCCACAGTTGTACGTGATCAGCAGGAGGTGTGAGTGTGTGTGTGTGTGTGTGTGTGTGTGTGTTTTCCCACCCGTAATATGGGGAATATTGTGTGTTTCTCATGCATAGTCAGTAGAGGGCTCTCAGTGTAAAAGGAAAAATTATGCAGGAGCTCAGATTCAGATGCACAGTCTTCTGTTTTCTCAAGTGTAAAAAATATCTTTAAGCTGAAATGATTTCCTGCGTTTTCTTACGTTATTAGAAAGATCTCAGAACTCGTGGCTTATACTAGCACTTACCCGAGCCTTAAAGACCGAACCGCCCGTCTTAAACTCTCAAGTTTGTTTCCTGTCGGTGTCAGGAATCAGGAAAACAGCGATCACATGATAGAAATGAGAGAACGCTGAGTTTTCTGAGAGAGTTAAAGCAGAGGATAAATAGATATTAAAGTCCTCAGGGAGTTGGGGGACGATCTCAGGAAAGTGAATACGTGCAAAGAGCTGAAGATTAGTTACCGGAAACAAAAATCCAAAACGAAGCAAGACGCAGTGCTGAAAATTGCCTACGAGGTAAATGGAATAAAATTGTATTGAGTGTGTGTGTATGTGTCTGTGTAATCGCACATATGTAGTGACACATTTGTCTTAAAGTTCATATCATTCCATGTAATATTTATCAGTAAATCATTTGAAATTAGTTTTATTATTATTATTATTTAAACATTTGTGGTGGCAGAAGTGTCCAGTGTCCTCAGGATACGCGAGAGCTTTCTGGCTTTTTATTTTTATTTAATGGCTGCTATAACGAAAGCAAGAACAGGAACTTATTTATTAGTCCTGCTTCTGTGATGTATGGTGATTTCTTTTATTCTTTTAAAATCTTAGATTTTTTTTTTTTCTTTCACCACACTGACTTCAAAACATTTTTTTTTTTTTTTTTAAATAAATGATTGCATTTTAGTTTATAAACTGTTGCAGCTCCTCTATAATCCTCCAGGTGGCTGTTAATAACTATTCAAAGTTATTCCAAGCTTGTTTAGGATTGTAAGAAAATCTGAAAAAGAGAAATATTTTTTTTTTAAATCATGATAAAGAAGCGCAAAACAACTTGAATTGGCACCTGGGTATCATAATAATATCATATCGTGTGAATCTCATCTCTGTTTCAGAAACAGAAACATGTCACACAAGCACACGTTTTGCAATTTGTTCAAATAAAAATCAAATTATAATTTTATTTGTCACATAAACAGTATGATATGAAGTGAAATGCTTATACGACTGCAGATGTCTAAAAGAAAAAGAAGAGTTTTCAATAGGAATATGAAGTATTCTATATATAGAAAAACTTTTAGGTGTAAAAGAAAAAAAAATCAATTTACATTACGTACAAATAATAAAATAGAATTGAAGTGGATTATAGAAACCATGGCCAGACAAAAAAATGTGCAGAATAATGTGCAAAGTCACATAAAAAAAAAAAACCAACAACTCAGTTCAACTCATCTCTGTGTTGTGTGTTCCACAGTACATCCTCCCCACCTACGAAATGGCCATGACGATGCCGGCGAAGGAGCCTCCGCCTCCCTACATGCCCGCCTGAAAACCCCGCTCTCTGATCAAGTCACTGCAGATGCTGTCGTTGGTTTTTATTTTTCCTGTTTTTTTTTTGTTTTTTTTTGTCGTCCCCCTCCATTGATCGATCGCACTCTTCTCGAAGGGTGTCACGATTGTCCCCCAACCGATCTCACTTTTTCAAGCTCTGCATATTTCATAGACTTAACCATCGTCATCATCCGCATGACTTTCATACACACGTTGTGACAGCTCATCACAGATCTATTTTTGTAAATGAATAGAAATCCAAGACGCCGGCGATGTGGGGAGGGGGAGAGAGAGAGAGGGGAGGGTGTCTGCTCCCCGTCGAGGCGGGAGTGGGCGCGGTTTGCAGTGTTTGGAGCCTTATCGCGAGCTGGGTTGCATAGTGACTTGTGCTTCTGACGGCTTTTGTATAGTTTATTCATAGTGAACCATTCTAATGAAACCTTTCTACTTAGGTGATGTAGATCATCAGCCAGCGGGCAATGCACATGAAGCAGTGTACGCTTTTACTTTTCCTGCCTCTTGTTTTTAATGCTTTTTTTTTTTGTTGTTGTTGTTTTTTTTTGAAGAGATATGAAAGAGGTTTTTTTGTTGTTGTTGTTGATGTTGTTGTCATTTCATCGTCTGCTAACATTTCGAAGCACTACTTTCTCAGTCAGCTAACGTGAAGGAATTCTGCTTTAGTTTTAAACACCAGTCATGACAATCCAATGTGAAATTAAAAAAAAAAATACTTTATTTTTCCTTTTGTGTACATGGTGTGAAAGATTAAAATAAAATAATTTTTAAAAAAAAGTTAAAAGTTAACGCTTAAGCAAAAGAGGTTTTAGCACTTTATCATGTTTTGTATTCAAGTGTTGTACCGGCTCATACATCACTACATCCAGTCATCCATCAGATCCCACCATCTCAGCAGCCTTCATCACGCTGTGTTGTGGTAGATAGTGATCAAGCTTTCGAAACATTTCTGACAAGAGAGGAGGATGAGGATCTCCTCTCACGAGACAGTGCTTTGACTAAATTAAAGACGACTCTTTCTGCTAGTATTGTGAAAATCAGTAGATGCATGCTACTCTACTTCTTGGTCTGTTTTTTTTCTCCCTTGTACACTTTCTGGTAAGTCAGTTAATTCAGTAATAAACATTTTGAAACATCGGTTTGCTTTGCTTTATTGCAAGTGGAAGCCGTGAACGTGATCCTACATGCGTGTCTGGGTTCATGCTGGTAACGTGAAGGGAAGTGCGGCACAGGAGAGGCGATGCGATGCGATGTGAACTTCACTAGTACTGGTATTGCAAATCTGCTTATATACTCGTGTGTACAACGTTTAATGTCAACCATAGTGTCTGCATCGATCTGTCACTACGCGAGTATTAAAAGCGAACAGAAAATGCATACATTGTTCTTATACGCAGGTAAATTGTTAACAGACGTCGATACGGTTGTTATGCAGTGCTTTTATTTGAAGTAATAATATTTAAAAAATATGTATATTTTATTTATTAAGCTGGGGGAAAAACGCAATCCAAACCTAACCAGCCCTATGATATGTGAAAAAGTAATTGCCCCTAAACCTTAATAACTGGTTGTAAAGAGGCTTTCATGTCACTGTCGAGGAATTTTGGCCCTTTCTTCTTTTCAGAATTGTTTTAGTTCAGCCACATTCGAGGGGTTTCGGGCACTAACTGCCCGTTTAAGGTCGTGCCGCAGCATCTCAATAAGTGCATTAGTGTAGCAGCGGATTACATAGAGAAATAAAAGGATCTTATAACTGTGTTCTGTTATTCTGCATTGTACATTTGTTCAGTTGTCTTTAGTAAGTGTTTTTATCCTGGGAATAGTAGAGGACATTAGAGGACAAACCTACCACTCCGAATAGAGAATTGAGGTATAGAGGTCGTAAACCACGACATATTAAGAAACACTTTTATCACATGGCAAAGTCATTGCCGTTTTTATGCTAGACATTCTTAACCTTTTCAACCCTTGTGGTTATACAGGGAATTTCTCACCTCTGTGTTCACCTGGGCACGGGACGCGAAACATACTGCACTGTAATCTTTGTGGCTCTATAGTTAATGTTCAAACTGTAACTCTTCATGGGCACCGTATCATGTATCATGGCTGAAAGAATTTCTTCATTACGCTGTAATAGAAAAAGTGAAGTTACAGCAGACAGAATTCGAGCCTCTGGGGCACATGACTCGAGTGAAACCCGAGCGAGAGAGACGGTCAGTCTGAGTCTACCTTCATCCGTCACAGTGAGATTGAGCATCCTCTAACATCTGAGCTACCTGGTCTTGGCACCGAGATGAAACGAAGCAGGGCGGGTTTTAGGCTCCCGTGTGAGACATAAATGTTGGTGTTTGCTGTCAGAGTTAACACAGAGTCCTGAAATCCAGTTTGAGTGACGAGGGAGACGGTATGCAAGCAGATATCGCGCGAACCCCTTTCACCTCGCTTTTACAGACGGACACTCGAACCGGAGCAACCTGACACTACAACTGTTGTTTAAGAGTCAGCGTCTGGAAATGTTGACCTAAAGGACGTCTCACAGACGTTTCGGACTCATCTTTAGTCCGAGTGTAATGTGTGTAACATTTATCAGCTTAGATGATTTTGAAACAGATCTGTTCATTTAGATTCTTGTAGAATGTTTATTCATTATAGTCATGCTCAAATTACAGTCCAAATGACGTCTATAAATATGATGAACATGTAAAACATGCAAAAGGTCAATCACTGTAAATACCACCTGCTTAACAGAAAATGAGCTACACGGTAAAAAATGTAAATACATACATTGCGTATAATATTCTTAAAAGGAAATCGGCATTGACTCTATCACAAAAGCATTTTTCCATCATGCGAGATACAATGGGGGCAAAAGTTTGCACACCCTAAGGAATGGAAATCTAAAAGGCGTCTAATGTAAAGCGTCCTCATCACAAATATTTAAAATGCCTTTCAAGTGTAAAATTTCAAGTGTAAAATTGACTTTAAGATCAAAAATGAAAAAAGTTGATAAAGCAAACGTTTGCATCTCCCTTTCTGTTTTAAAGACTAAAATCAAATAAATGGAAGCGTGTTTTATTGCCTAGAAACCATGAGAGGCGCATAAACTTTTGCACTACGCAGTTTGTAATCACGTTTTTCTTTATAATCATTTTTATTTTGCCGTATTATCGCTTACAATCCGATGATGATAAAATAATTTTTTTTTTTTTAAAAACAACAGTAATAAGTCGATCAGCACCATGTGTGTGGGTTATGTTCCAGGTGTGTTGAGGTTCTGGAGGTTCTGGAGGTCGGTATGCTGGAGGCCAGTTTGGTCCACAAGGTTCTGTAGCTTCACTGGGATGGAAAATAGGCGTCCAGTTCACCTTAGTTAAAATGTGATGATTTGTAGACGTCTACTGCAGTCTTGAAATTGGAGAATTCTCACTTACCAAAGGAACTATCACTTGTTAGACAGCATCCTTTCCACTTGCTCGACTTTCTTAGTGATGTCTGCCAGTGTAACAGCGGTTAAGGTCCACAACAACATAAAATATCTTTAAGATTGAAATAATGGAAATGAAAGCAATGTTTAGATATCGGTTTCAGTTATGTGTTTGGACAGACTTTAGCTCTTCACTGTTCTTGTGTATTACTAGCATACTGTAAGCACGAGTCGTTGACAGGAAAAGGGTTTGAAATATTTAAAAGGTTAAAGCTAAAAATAATCTCCTGTGCCCGTATTCACAAAGCTTCTTAAGCCTAAAAGTTGCTCCTAGTGACAAAATTCTAAGAAGAATCTTATAATTAGGGCATTTTCTTAGAATTTCCCCTTACATTTAGGATTAAATCTTAGTAAAGATAAAAATGACTCACGAAACATCTCAGCCCTAAAAACAGCTCCTGAGGTAAAATTTGTTAAGAGTAGAGCGGAGGACTTTTAAGAGGCTTAAGAGTTTCTATATCAGAGGACAAATGGTGGAAGGAAGAAATATTCTCCAAACACTGAACGTAAAGCTAAAAGTAAACGCTGCCCTTCTGTCCAGTTTGGTTTTCTTGTTGTTTTACTTCCTTCCATCTCTCTTGGATTGTTGACTACAGACCATCCAAAAGTGCAGCTTAAATAAACTGTCCTGTGATCATGTACATTGTAAAAGCTGAGACATTTTGCTCCGAACAATCTAAAATGGATCACAAGTAATAAAATCAGTACGGTAAATAAATGTGAGAACTTAAATATAGTAACTACTGTGTGGAAATTGGTTGCTTCAAAAGCATTATCAACATTTAGCCTAGAAACTTTGCATAAAGTAGCCTGTACTCATGATTATACAATTTCTTCATTTTTCTCTAGGTTTTCTAGGTTTTTCTACTTTCCTTACTCAGAGTTGCTCTAAAAGGTTTCCTAAATCACTCTTAGTCTAGGACTCCCAGCTAGGACTTTTTAAGCTAAGATAGGAGCTCTCTGAGAGAATTCTAAGAAGCTTTGTGAATACGGGCATTGATCTTTAATGTAATCGGTGATATTATTATTATTATTATCATCATTATTATTATTATTTCAGGTTGAAGTCCACGTCCATGCCTGTGTGTCTCTCTGTACAGCAGAACTCTCTGTCTAACTTATTAATACACAGAAATCACATTCTGTAAGGTCGAGTATCTGACGCCTTGTTTACACTAAGTTGTACTTCTTTCGTCGTCAGACAAATACACTCCCTGTTCGGTAATCGGAGAGAGAATCACAGATGAGAAATGGAAAAAGTCGATCGGATAAAGATGAAGTTTTGTCTTAAAACGACTCCAGCGCGTTAAAATTCACTTATACCACTTCAGCGCTGTTATTTCAGCCAAAGTGCAAATATGAACTAATCCCAGTCAAAATATTCACTTTATCTTTTTTAGCATAGCCAATCCATCTGTGAGCATGTTTTAGGGAGTAAAAAGAGAATCTGGAGGAATCCCAAACTGTGGACTGGAACACTGAAACACTACCCACTGTCACTCCGGATAAGTGAGGAGAATGGCATCGGGTGCAAAATGTGCCGAATCAACGTGCGGATCATGAAAAGGATGGGTTTATGGATGTGGTGAGGCAGGACATGAAGGACGTTGGAGTGATCTAGGAAGATATATATAAGGAAGATATATGGAGACAAATGGTCCGCTGTGGCGACCGCTAGCGGGAGCAGCCGAAAGAAGAAGGAGAAGAAAAAAACGTAGGATGAATATAGGCCAATATATCAGAATTTCAGCTTTCATTTCCTGATAAATGTGTTAAACAACGTGACACCTTTTATTTCAAACGACTTTCATTTGAAAGTGGAAGAAATATAAAATATATGTGATGTGTGGCAGTTCTTTACCAGGTGTGCCCTTTAGATTGATTGTTTAAACAATTGATCTCTGAATCTCAACCTTTTTAAAAAAAAAAAACGTAATTTGTTGTAAAAAAAAAAAAAATCAATCAAACAAATAAATAAATAAATCCTACGTGAAGACCAGAGAAGGCGTACGGGAGAAAAGCAATCCAAGCTGAGGAAAGAAAACTATTTTAGAATACCCTAAAAAAAGAACAAACTTGCTGGTGTCATTAAACAGGTTGTTGAAGGACAGCAACAGTTCATGACAATCACAGAGAGAGCTGTGGAGAAAATGCTCAAAGCAATAGTCAGTGACGTCACCAAAGGGCCTACACAGGGCAGAGCTGAAGGTTTCAGAAGAGCTGAAATACAGAGGCCAAATAGTAGACCAACTGGTTGCTTCCTGCTTGGTGCTACAGCCATCCATATTGAGATGTCTCGCAAAAGGAGTTGGATAGCGCTTTCCTCCAAGTGTCCAAGTTATGGTGCGTGAGCAGCAGTTTGAAAAAGCTGCTGTCTGTGGCATAGTGTACTTCCATTCAATTCAATTTATTTATATAGCGCTTTTAGCAAGGCGCATTGTCTCAAAGTTGCTTCACAAAATGAAAAGAACATTTATGGAAGTGTGTATGAGTGAGAAAAAAATGTGCTTAGATAATAATGAGATTGTCCCTGATGAGCAAGCCAAGGGTGACGGCGACAGTGGCCAGAAAAATCTCCCTGAGATGAAAAGAGGAAGAAACCTTGAGAGGAACCAGACTCAACAGGGAACCCATCCTCATCTGGGTGATAACGGATAACAGGAATTATATAACGACATCATGTGTGTTAGGCTGCTGGAAGTTCAGATGAGTCAGCAGGGGCAGAGAGCAGAGGTGGGTTTGGATCACTGGGAGCTCGGGAGCAGCATGTGTAGATCCAAACCATCACGAAGCAGAATGCAGCTGGAGGTGGTCGTTCTCTGGATGCCTCAAGATCCTTGCAGGATTGGCCTTTGTCTACCTTGAAGGAAGCATTTGTTAGCCTGCCTCCTTTTTTTTTTTTTGGTAAGGACAGACAGCCATCTATTCCACTGGTAGAAGAACAATTCTGGAATGTTTTTAGCTGTTCCCAATGGGAGAGTGAGTCCTAATAAGACAAGCAGGAATTAGACATGAGCAAATTAGGGATAAAGTCAGGGGTGGTTGGGGAACAGACTTAAAGTGATGACCCTCAGAACTTCTGGAATCAAAATGAATATCTACCAAAGTGTGGAAAGGCATGATCTCATCAGTCAAGCATTGGTGGAAGTAGTGTCATGGCTTTGGCTCTACAGAAGGATTCTGTCTGTTAATTGTTCAGTCTGATCATTTACAGATAAATACTGTATGTCCATTCAATTTAGGAGGAGCTTTATCACGCAACAAAACACACACCACAATTCTGTGATGGGAATTCTGATTCATTTCAGTAAGTCAGATCATTTGGCCCAGTTGACCATTAAGGGTTTTTTTTTTATTCTCCTTATAGAACTAGTTTTGCTGTGTTTTGTGCCAATTCTTCATAAAACTTTGACTAAAAGTGACTTAGCTTTACAAATTCACCTGAAAGAGACGACTCGTTATGTTCTAGTGATAAGACAGCTGTTAAATTTCATCCACGCATGAGATTAAAACGAAAAGGATATGTTTGCCATTGAGGGCCTGGATGGAGTTTTGCGTCTGCCTTTGGAAAGCCAGTCTGGCCTCGCAGTGGCACGGATCCTGAACGATCTCCACCTTCATTTCTTCATCTCAAAATTTAAAATATGTTTGTTAGACAGATGTGACTTTAAAACACTATTTCAATCAATCATGATGAATATTTTTTGTTGATCCGACATTGACGAAAGTCATTTATTACAAGTAACGTAACTCAGATGTCATGTCTTCCGTCATCGTGTGTAGCACGTTAGCGTAAATGTAACACTTAGCAACAGCTAATGCAATGTTGTCAAATAGGCTTTTGCAACATTGCAAGTGTCACATGGTGTTTTGGGGCGAATCAGTGTGAACATTGATTCTGGACACCAACATAATCAAAGACAGATGAGGTCCCGCCCAATAACCAGCCTGAACCAGATCATTTTCCAAATTAATTACTTTAAGAAAATGTAAGTGTAGTCTACTGATAGTACATGAGCATGCTGATGTTTTCTATACAACTCTATTGCCAGCTGACTCTCAGATTTGATCCTACACTCTCCAGCTTGACTATTCCATATTGACTTGAAGGCGGCAATGTCTAGAAGCAGCAGTTTCTCCAAACAACAAGCCAATGATATGCACTATACCTGGTGATTAAGCATTATTTCAACATTGGCTTGTATTTTGAACGAATCTCTGTGCTAGAATTTAATTAGTAGTTCTGGTAGTTCAAATGAAGAACTCCATGAAGTACAACCATACAATCAAGAAGAAGTGGATCCCTCTTAAATACATATGTATGTACAGATTCTCTTTCCCCAAAGTACAATAAGTTATCTTTAACTAGGTTAACTAGCATGCCTGATTGAAGTGAGCGTATAAAACTTGAGCCGTCGGATAAATAGCCTGGTCTGAAAGGTCTTACGTGAACAGGTTTTCTTGTCTCCGTTTAAGGTAAAACCTCTCCAGCATTCACACCGATAGGATTCATTACTGCTGACACAAATGTGCTCACAGTCATGTCCCATCCCACACTCGTCCAGACCTGCAACAAGTCACGGTGAAGGCACTGAAGAAATCCTGACATTTGCATCTTTAAAGTGAGCTACTGAAGCATATACATGTATACATATGCTAAATCTTGGGTAACTCATTAAAAAATTTTTTTTATATATGTTAATCAAAAACAGAAGTTTAGAGCCTGTTAGGAAACTGACCTCCAGTTTATTTCTACAGTCTACGACAGGTCTATTCAATTTTGGCCAAACCAGTAGTTTCTCCAACCAAAGTACCAGTGAGCTGCACCATACCAAGTTAGACATTTTCAAAAGTCTGGCTTAAGTAAATTCATCATATTTAACCATATCGGTCAGCAAAAGACTAAGAGTTGGAAATCAGTGCTGGGAATTAATAGGTATGAATAGGTATGAATCATATTGAAGTAGGTACAGGGGTTGGACAACGAAACTGAAACACTGGCCGATTTAGTGCTGGAGGTTTCATGGCTATATTTTACCAGCCTGGTGGCCAATCTTCATGAGGTGCACCTCATCTCTTCCGCTTTCACCAAAACTGTTGGTCTGGAGTTCCACAGGGTCAGCGTACATGGCCGCGC
This sequence comes from Clarias fuscus, assembly GCA_030347435.1. Classification (NCBI taxonomy): domain Eukaryota; kingdom Metazoa; phylum Chordata; class Actinopteri; order Siluriformes; family Clariidae; genus Clarias; species Clarias fuscus. Next base: position 4,792,929 of record CM059229.1, read on the forward strand.
TGCTATAGCCAAACCTTCGGTCACTCGATCCAGTGCCAAACGTCAGTTTCAGTGGTGCCAGCAGCAAGAATATTGGGCTGTGTGAAACATGTATTGTTCTCTGACGAGTCCACCTTCACTGTCTTTCCCACATCTGGGAGAGTTACGTTGTGGAGAAGCCCCAAAGAAGCGTACCACCCAGACTGTGGCATGCCCAGAGTGAAGCATGGGGGTGGATCAGTCATGGTTTGGTCTGCAACATCATGGCATTCCCTACTGTAGGCTCAATACTTGTGCTACATGGGCACGTCACTGCCAAGGACTACAAACCATTCTGGAGGACCATGTGCATCCAATGGTTCAAACATTGTATCCTGAAGGCAGTGGCGTTTATCAGGATGATAATGCACCAATATACACAGCAAGACTGGTGACAGAGTGGTTTGATGAACATGAAAGTGAAGTTGAACATCTCCCATGGCCTGCTCAGTCACCAGATCTAAATATTATTGAGCCACTTTGGGGTGTTTTGGAGGAGCGAGTCAGGAAACATTTTCCTCCACCAGCATCACATTGTGACCTGGCCACTATTCTGCAAGACGAATGGCTCAAAATCCCTCTGGCCGCCGTGCAGGACTTGTATCTGTCATTCCCAAGATGAACTGATGCTGTATTGGCCGCAAAAGGAGGCCCCACACCAGGCGTTTCAGATTCATTGTCCAGCCTGGTTGGAGAGAACATACAGAGTTTGAGCCCTCAGATAAATAGCCTGGTCTACAAGGTCTTACGTGAACAAGTTTTCTTGTCTTCATTCAAGACAAACCCAGTCCTGCATTCACAATGATGCGATCTCTCACTGTTAATGCAAATGTGCTCACAGCCATGTCCCATCCCACACAGGTCCTGACCTGCAACAAGTCATGAGGAAGATAATGGAGATTCCAGAGCTTGTGTGATAACAGACACCTGAGAGTAAGCTTTATCATTCTCATGCACTCCATGTATACTGTGTGTATATATATATATATATATATATATATATATATATATATATATATATATGTGTGTGTGTGTGTGTGTGTGTGTGAAAAACAATCCATTTTATTACAGACTGCAAGTTTAAACAAGGACGTCTGCTTCCCATTATTATTTTCACTATCCTCATATATGTTTCACATCCTTGAAGAATTTGCAATCATGCCCAAATTCCACTTTTTTTCAGGAACCCTGGGTTTAACTAATGTGAAAAAAAAACTGACGTGATACCCTTCTCAAAACTTCAACAGAATTCACCTAACTATATTGACATTCTACAACAGGACTATTCAGTTTTGGCTGCACCGTCTACCAGTACTTTCTCCAACCAACATACCAGAGTGAAATGCACCATACCATATTATGAGGCTTGCGTTCAGATAAATGGATTTGTTTAAGAGTCTGATTGGTTGAGTATACCTCAGCTGATGAGGACAATCAAGACAAGATGATATGATGAGACTTGGAAATGACTGCTGGAATTAATAGGTATGAATCATTCTTATGTAGGTATGGTGCCTGGTTGGAGTGGATGTACGGAGCATGAGCTCGAAGGTGAATAGCCTGGTCTACAAGTTCTTACGTGAACAAGTTTTCTTGTCTTCATTCAAGACAAACCCCCTCGGACATTCGCAGTGATACGAGCCATCACTGTTGACACAAATGTGCTCGCAGTCATGTCCTATCCCACACTGGTCCAGACCTGCAACAAGTCACAAGTAAAGAATGGGAGAGATCCAGATGTGTATCCTCAATAGATACAAGTTGGATTACCTCTGGATAACCCAGAGGTGATCTCTTTTCTTCCTTTTTTTCCTTTCAAAAAGCATGCTCAACTTCTCCCTTCTTTATCGCATACCTGGGTCTAACTAATAAGGAAAAATTCTGATGATTTCTATACAGTATGATAATCCAAAACATTAAACAGTTACCCAACTTCGAGTTTCCTTGGAAATCTGACCATCAGTTTTTATTCTATAGTCTACAACAGGACTATGCAGTTTTGGTTCTTGAAGGCTGTAACCTTGATCAATAGCTTCTCCAACCAATGTCCATGGACAATCAACCAAGAAGAAGTAGACTCGATTGCTTCTAAAAATGGCTTCATGGTGGCTTCAAATTGTTACTGTGAATGACTGTGAGGAATTAATTATCTTTAACTAGGTAAGGATGTCGGGTTGGAGTCATACAAATTTTGAGCCTTCAGATGAATAGCCTGGTCTACAAGGTCTTACGTGAACAAGTTTTCTTGTCGTCATTCAAGACAAAGTCCCTCCAGCATTCACAGTGATAGGAGATATCACCGCTAACACAGATGTGCTCACAGTCATGTCCCATCCCACACTGGTCCAGACCTGCAACAAGGCAAAAGTGGAGCAGTGAAGAAATCCAGAGGTCATATTGTGACAGGACTTGATAAGGCTTATAGAACCTAAGATAAATATATATTTCTGTCAAATATGCAAGACATGAGTGACCCGGAGGCACTAGTACAGATTTTCAGCCCTCTCCCTATAAAACTTCTGAACAAGTGAATGACATACCAAGTCCATCATGTACTCAAGACATTTGTAATCATCCCCATTTTTCCTCCCCACCTATGACACTCCAGAGTTACACTAATAATGTGAAAAAAACCCTCTATAGTCCAACCATGGAGGCCATTGGTGACCATTGTATTTATTACCGTTTTCAAAACTGTGGTAAGACCTCCGGTCAAATAAGTTACTACCAAACCTTACATGTTTTACCAGCTTACAGCTTCTGGTTGAACTGAATTTCAGAGTTATTTATCTATACAACAGGTCTATTCAGTTTAGACTCATGGGCTGTAATGTCACTGCACAGTTTCTCCAACCAATGTAACAATGAAATGAACTTAACACTGTATGTATTAGCTTCAGTTTCATGCTTCTGTGTTTCTGTGTGGTTAGGAATCTTTATTAAGATTCCTCTTAATAAAGTAGCTTCATCCTCAACTAGATATGGGTGCTTGGTTGGAGTGAACATACAGAGCATGAGCCTTCAGGTGAATAGCCTAGTATACGAGGTCTTACGTGAACATGTTTTCTTGTCATCATTCAAGACAAATCCCTTGTCACATTCACAGTGAATCGAGCCATCACTACTGATACAACTGTGCTCACAGTCATGTCCCATCTCACACCGGTCCAAACCTGCAACAAGTCACGAGGAAGGCAGGATCTTGTGTTGTTACAGGAATCACAGAGTAAGCTTTCAGAACCTGATGCACTCCATATACACAGATCAGCCATAACATTAACACTATCGATTAAATACCGGTAAACCTGTGACATGATTATGGGCACCCAAGGCTTACCCATGTCTGCATGGATCAAAGGCAAAGCCCGTCCAGTCTGATCCAACAGAAAAGCCAATACATTACACAAAAATGTCAGTGCTTGCCGTGATAGAAAGGTGCCAGAATACCTAGTGTACCACACCCGCCCTCCAAACTCCCAAGATTCAATCCGATTGAGCACCCATGGGATATGCCAGACAAATAAGCCCGATCCACAGAGGACCCACCAACACTCCACCCAAAGGATCTGCTGGGAATGTCCTGGTGCCAGACATCCCTTTACCCCAGAGGTCTTGTGGAGTCATTCCCCGAGGGGCCAGAGCTGCGCCAGTGGCACAATGGGAATTTACACAATACTGCCCATAATGTTTTGTGTTGTATAATGTTATGACTGTTCGGTGTATGTGAAACCTTTTATTAAGACAACCAGCTGAAAAACTATTCATTTATTACAGGCTAAGGGTTTATCCAACCTCAAAACTTGACCATTTTCATTCCCCTGGAAAATGCTTCCTTCTACAAGCAACCTCCTTGGAGAATTTAAAATTATGCCAAACTTCCCCTCTCATTACAGAACACTGGTTTTAACAAAAATGCTGAAGTTTTCTTAAAGAAACTACCAAACCTTCAGCAATTCACCACCTTAGAGCCTCTTGGTCAACTTCTAAATTCTACAACAGGACTATTCAGTTTTGGCTGAATACCCTTATAGTTTCTCCAACCAACATACCAATGAAATGAACCATACCAAGTTATGAGGCTTTGTTTCAGTCATATTTTTTTTGTGTCTGGGAATCTGATTGGTTGTACCTACCACAGTTGGTGAATGTTACAGAAGGACATTATGTCCATTCCAATAAGAAGGCCTATCAATTCTCAAAACAATTTCAGGGTGGTGGTACTCATAGAAGATAGCAAAAGACTGAGAATTTGAAGTCAGTGCTGGGAATGTAGTAAGGGATATAAAATATGGTGCCTGGTTGGAGTGAACATACAGAGTTTGAGCCCCCAGGTGAATAGCCTGGTCTGCGAGGTCTTACGTGAGCAAGTTTTCTCGTCTTCATTCAAGACAAAACCTCTCCGGCATTTACAGTGATACGAGCCTTCAGTGTTGACACAAATGTGCTCACAGTCATGTCCGATCCCACACTGCCCCAGACCTGCAACGAGTCATGAGGAAGGTACTGGAGGAATCCTCAAATCAAATATTTACAGGACTACCAAATGCTCATAAATAGGCATGAAACAAGTCATTACCATTTATGAGACACTACACCAAATAACTCACTCACTGGCACTACCGTCATCATCAATATCATCACCACCACCAGCATTGGCTTTGAAACAGGATTTTTTGTCCTCCATTAAGACAAAGCCTGGGAGACAGGTGCAGTAATAGGAAGAGCCACTGCTCACACAAGTGTGCTGACAGTCATGACCCAGTGCACAAGCATCGATACCTGGAAGAAGTTATGATTCGGTCGTGTTATGTTCATGTTATGATATGATCGTGCCTCAACTATTATTACTGAAATCCTCAGGAGGAAATGGCATGAAAAATCATTCAATACCATTTACTCCATCACATTTTAAACTCACTGGCGCTACCTTCACCATCGTTGTCCTCATGATCATCATTACGTCCATTGCCTGCACCATCGGTGTGACCATCACGGCCACCGTCCCTGCTAACAGAGCATGTTCTCTTGTCTTCGTTTAAGACATAGCCAGGACGACACTTGCAGTAATAGGACGTGCCGTTTCCAACACAGATGTGTTGACAGCTGTGTCCCATTTTGCATGGTGGTACACCTGGAATGGACCATAAGAGAATTACCAGGAAAACAGAAGTTAGTACTGAAAAAAATAAACATGTTAGATTGCACAATGGAACGTAATGATGGTCGAGGTTTCCATCTAATTTAAATCCAGAGTTCCTAAACACATTTTTTTACCCAGAAGTAATGTAAAAAATTGGTAAAACAGGTACCTTTGCAAAAACCTTTAAATGTCACAGACCGAATGTTTTGAGAACCATACAGGGTATTTTCAATAATTATTGTGCTAGAACCAAGAGATGCTAGAATCAAGAAATGGACCCGATTTGCTGTTATTTGTAACGTTTTTTTTTTTCATGGAACCCAAATACAACAGATCGCAGCACGCAGGACACGTGTTTGTCATCTGTCTCGCTAGTCAGAGAAAGAAAGACATTATGCAGAGCTGAAAAGAACAGTAACATTAGTGCAAACCCGGAGACGACGTGGCCTGCATGAGATTGTTCACATCATGACGATGTTACAGACTTTATGCAGGACGACCATCCATCAAAATTCCACAGCGTGAGATGGATCAGGGCTGTAATCCAGCTGATTGCTCTGTTGGATTGGTTCTGTTATACACACAACACGAGATAATATGCATCGTGTCACACATCATTTTGTACAACTACGAGTCATGACGAAGGTAGATTTGGTAGTATGGCTGTAGAGAAAGGCTGTTTTTTATTATTATTATTATTATTAATTAATAAATATGTAGGTTAGTTACGGTACACTTTCAAAGGAATAAATCTTGTCATGTGGTCCAGGCAGAACTCTGACCTTCATACATCAGAGCAATTAGCATCATGTGCAGACTCTTACGTTTGCGGGAGCACGTTCTCTGGTCCGCGTTCAAAACATAGTTCTTGTGACACTTGCAGAAAAAGGAGGAGCCACTGCTGACGCAGATGTGCTCGCAGTCGTTTCCCGCGGCGCAGGGATCCATACCTGGAACAAGCTCTTGATCAGTTACTCTTGTTGGACACAAAAGCTTTGAGATGATTTTAGTCATTTGATTTGAATTTGTCCTGCCAGGATCTTAAAAGGTTTTTTTTTTTTTTTTTCCTCCATCATATATGATACATATGATTTCAGGGTTAAATAAGACCCAGGTGAAATCCAAATGGAAGTTTATGAAAATTAAAATCAAAATTTGTTTACTTTCTCTGTAATGTGGAAAAACATCTAATGAGGTAAATCATGTTAATCAATCATTAAATTTTTCAAAAGGTTTTTCAGCAGCTGTGGATACAAGAGCAGGAACCAGCCCTAGAATGGAAAAAGGTTAATACATTCATAAAACATGCATTTATATGTAAACATCAAGGACTGCCTGTATAGAAATCACAATTATTAAGAAAAAAGTTAGAAAAATACTTTCCAGGATATTAATTGTGCACCCAAACTTGCTAATACCAATGTAAATGTGTTTTAAAAAATGCTATATTTTAAGTTCAGCATTAATGATATTCTAGAGTTTGTGTTTAAACATGTGAATATTTTTATAAATATGAAAAAGATAATCCCCGCCCATAAAAAAAAAAATTTAAGCGATAAATCTAAAAATGCCTCATTAATGTTGCCAATACCCGTCATAAGATTGATATAAATGCATTCAATTAAATTCAATTAAATGTTCAATCCAAAAGAAATTCCCAATGAGTATTCCTACCACACAGAGTCTCCCTGAACTTGGACGTGAGCTTCTCGATGACGCCGTAGGTCTCCACGTAGAACACGTGGTCTTCTAGTGGGTGGCTGGCCATGAGCCTGAGCGACTGCTTGTCGGCCCGGTCCACCCCCACCGCGTAGATCTCGATCCCTGAGGCTCGGGCTGCAGCAGACACCTCTTCCACCTGATCCTGAGGACGCCCGTCCGTGACGATGATGGCCACCTTCCCGATCTTCTGCGATTTCGGCCGCGCCCCCGACTGCTCGGTGAAGGCCTCTTCCATGGCTTTCTTGATGGCCAGACCGGTCATGGTGCCCGCGGCCAGGGGCTCGATGACACTGATCGCTCGCTTCATGCTTTCTTTTTTCAGATGGTCTTTGAGGAGGAACTCGATCTTGACGGTGCTGGCGTAGTTGACCACGGCGACCCGGGTGGCATCGTCTCCGATGTCCAGAGTGTCGACCATGGCCGCAAGGAAGACCTTAACCTTCTCAAACTCACCTGGACGCACACTGCGAGAGCTGTCTATGATAAAGACGAGGTCCAGCGGGCGGCTCCTACAGTGAGAATCTGTAGCTGAGAGCAAAAATGTATTACCAGTTATTATTTTGCAGTGAAAACTGGGCATTTTGTTGATTAGTGGTTTCAGTAAGACGTTCAGGACCGACTACATCCTGATGCACAAGTGTGAGTTGAGCATGGAGCTTAGTATTATGGGGACTTAAATCTCACCCAATGCCATGGCCAAAAGTAGAAAGTAGAGAACAACTTGATGTTGGATCTAAAAAGGCGTCTTTCCCAAACGTTAAAAAAAAACAACAAAACACACACTCCCACGTCTACTCCTACTGGTCCTATCGGAATTGAGTCGAATCGTTTTATTATTTAAAATAACTTTTTTTTTTAATGCCATTGGATTGTATTTAAGTTACAGAACTTGTATTACAAGCTAAGATTGTCCTTGCATTGCTTGGGTTAGGGTTAGGGTTAGGTCATTAAAAAAAAAATCTTAAAGGTGATTCAGTAAGAGGACATCACCATATAATGTTATGTAAATCACACTCAAAACCAGACCGTGAAAGGGTAAAATAACGTGAAGACATGATCTTTATCATAACTTTATTTACTAAAGTTAAATAAATGAAAGACTTCTGGTGACTTTTTGTACCATGCAGATAACGGGTATATACAGTATTGATGTGCACGTTCTAGTATGTTATTGTTTTTCTATTACTTACAGCTGTCCTGGGATGGTTCCTATGGAAGGGCATTTATTTATATTTTTGGAAGGAGTCCTTCAGTGTCAGACTGCTCCTTTAAGTTTTACGACCTCATGACGAAGGGGATTACTAGAGATGTGGAGCAAGATCAATTCACTTATGTATCATGATTCTTTCCACTGACTCCATAATCATTCACTCTTACTCACTCATTCTCTTTACTCTTTATCCTGTACAGGGTAAAGGGAAGCCTTGAGCCCACTCCAGGGGGTACACTCGGGACGATTTGCCAGTCCATCACAGGGCACAAAAGCACACATAGTACGGGCAATTTGGGAATGCCAAAAGTCTTTATGTCCTTGGACTGTGGGAGGAAACTGGAGGAAACTCCACACACATAAACTCATGGCAGGAATCAAACCCTGGTATTGATAATAGAAATGTACCAATCAATCAGTCATTGGCCAGGATTGGCTGGTTGTCAGCTTGACCATGACTGGTGAGTGGCCCGATCTGTGCCGAGTGCATGAGCTTTCGCGGTGCAACTGAGCTGCAATTTTATGGCATTACATTGTCAAAAGTTTTGATCAATCAGCCTTTTCCTCCAAAGTCATTACACGTGCTTACACCAGCCTCAAAACAATGTGAGTGCGAATTAGCCTCGAAAGAATCTGCGCTCCCGTGTGCTCGCAACTGCTCAGCATACGCTCATTTTCAAGTTGAAATTTTGTTTAGAAATAATAATTATGTAGCTTTTTGTTTCAATTAATCTTAAGTTAAATAGGTTAAACTCTTGTATTTAAAGTGAGTTTGCATTATTTAAATGCTGCACTTGGTTTTAACTGAGGAGACTTATGCTATAAGGAACACGCTACATTTAATTTCTCATGTACAGTACTAATCTCTCAGGATATAGATTGAATCAGCACCTGGATATCATAATCATTTTGCATCCTGTGTTATACAACTTGATTTCCATCTTGGAACAGTAAGCACCTGTTCTGAAGTTCATCCGTTACACTAGATGTTCTAATTGCTTAACTGATTCATATTTCAAAAGGAACACAGATCATGGTCCATGATGCCATACAGTACACCTGAATCCACCTTTAGCACAAATAAAGCTGAGATTTGAGACTACCAGCCGATTTTCTAGTACCTGTCCTCCCTGAACTGAGTGCTGAGGCTGTGTTAGGATGCAGCAGCGGTGCCAGAGTGGACGCTGGCACGGACTGTGATGAGGTGGCTTCGCGGAATAGTTGTGGCGCCAGAGTGGACTTTGGAAGTGAGAGATTTGGCTGCGCTGCCCAGGTTACCCAGGTCCACTGGTGTACAGGTGGAGATGTGGGTTGGAAAGGTGTCACTGTTTTATCTGTTGCAATTTCTGATTGTTCTGCTGATTGTTCTGGATGTCCTGGTGACCGTTCTGGAACTACGAGAGACTGCTCTGGGTTTGTAACCGAAAGTCCTGGAAGTACAAGAGACTGCTCTGGACGTTTTTACGAGATTGCCCCTGACGTGCAAGTGACTGCTCTGGACGTTCATGTGAAGAATCTGTAAATGCAATTTCTGGACCTGGATTTGAAAGTTCTGGAACTACAGGTGGTTTTTCTGGGACTTCCCGTGATTGTCCCTCCCTGGCATGTGACCTGTCCGAATCGGCAGGGAATAATTCTGGAATTACAAGTGATCGTTCTTGAACTGTAGTTGAAAGTGCGGGAACTACTTGAAGTGTTTCTCGACCTGCAAGCGATTCTTCCTTGACCTCAACATGTCCTGTAAGAGATCCGCCAGGAGCTGGTACTTTGCGGCAAAGTACCGCTGCCCATTCACGCCTCAGCTGCTGGTTCTCCTGCAACTGAGACAGTATTTTCTGTGTTGATGATAAGTCTTTTTGCCAGTCATTAGCTTTGGCTGGTGAGAGACTCTCGCGTCCAGGACGGTTTACCACTTGAGGCAAAACCTTCGGCTGGTCTTTGTGAAGATACCGCTCTCCGTTTAACCTGTACATACTGCTGTCTACTACGGACCACCAACAGGATTTCATATTAGTGACACAAAGACAAGACACAGGTTGTTAGTTTTGAAAAGTAACATTTATGGTTTACAGTCACAACTTAAAGGAAAGTGGAATTTCAATATGCATGCATATTGAAAAACATGACTTTAAAGGAATGCTCCAATATTTTACTCCAACCTTGTCTCCATCCACCACAACAGCTAATCATTTCTATACATTTCCCTCTAAAAAGGAAAGCAATGGAAAACCTGTTTACTTGAAATGTGCTAGTTGTGGGAGTCTAAGAGCGTTTGCAATTTTGAACACCAAACATACTTTCTGTTGATTCCTCATTCAAATGGGTTTACAAAAGAAAGTCCGAAAATCCCAAGGCACTAAGATAATCAGAAAATGCATAAATAATCACAATTACTGTTCACTGGTTTGATCCAAAGTTGTGACTTTTTAGAAAACGGTCTAAAAGAACAGCTTTGCTAAGAGACATTCCTGCATTTGTATTCACCATAAATTATTCTAACATTTCCAACAACTGGTCAAAGAGGTTTCAATTCATGTCTTGTACAATAAACACAAACATACATGGTACAGATGTGATGGGAAGGGTTTAGTTTGAAAAACACTGGAGAAATCCTTTAATTTTTACATATATGTTTTCAACATTTGGTTTTGGGTATTATTATGATGTTCGACTTTGGAATAAGTAGAAGATACACATAAGTGTGTTTAGTAGGAAGGTGGAGAAGTTGTATATGTGTGTGGTTTTTTTTTAAAATTGCAGTGCATCAAGAATAAAACTAATGAAACTGTAAGTATGTTCCATCTGAGGATGCACGCTGAGACAAAAATGCAAACATGAGCAGTTTTTTTTTACACAGATTAAGCCGTGTTTTTATAAAATATAAATGTCATTCCAAAATACGAATTCATGAACATTAAACAGCCATACGCTGATGTTAATTCAAATTCGGATAATCATAGGTGAGATTAATTTAAGCAAAATCAAACTGTACCTGTTGGACGAAGCGTCCTTAGTGGTGGACTGGCGTTGGCTGGATTCGCGTGATTTCTTCTCTGTGCGTGACTCTGGGCTAAAATCTGTGATGGATAAATAACATTATAGCAGTCGGAGAAACCCACCAGCAGAAATGAAAGGCAAGAGAGTAAAACTCCGATGAAGGACTTCATTGTGCTGGATGCTCTCGACACTTCTTGTGAAACGTCTTCCTCTGTTCCTCCAGTCGACTGACACCGAAGTGCTTGTGGCCATGTTCTATTTGAAGAGCTCAAATGAAAAAGTGTCAAATTCCAGTCCAATCCAAATATTACGTGGGCGAATACGAAGTGACACACGAGCCGTTCCTGCCACCAGAAAGGTTTTATACCCCTGTAAAAGTCATGCTGAAATTTCCTTTCATCACCCCTGTATAAATACTGATCATTTTCTGACTGTATCACTTTGAGAATCACGTCTGATATATTGTTAGAATAAAAAGACTATTTAATTATGGTACCTGATTGAATGATACTGTATTTGTCTATTAAGGAACCTGAAATCAGAATCTTCCATGATGTGGCAGGACTAACCGCTCCGAAGCCTGAGTGTCCACCTCTGCATAGAAAATACACACGTGGACAAAATTGCTGGTACCCTTTGGTCAATGAAAGAAAAACTCACAATGGTCAGATAAATAACTTTAATCTGACAAAAGTAATAATTTAAAAAAATTCTATGAATGTTAACCAATGAAAGTCAGACAATGCTTTTCAACCATGCTTCAACAGAATTATTTAAAAAAATAAACTCATGGAACAGGCCTGGACAAAAATGATGGTACCCTTAGAAAATACTGAAAATAATGTGACCAAAGGGACATGTTAATTCAAGGTGTGTCCACTAATTAGCATCACAGGTGTCTACAATCTTGTAATCAGTCAGTGGGCCTATATATAGGGCTCCAGGTAGTCACTGTGTTGTTTGGTGACATGGTATGTACCACACTCAACATGGACCAGAGGAAGCAAAGGAAAGAGTTGTCTCAGGAGATTCGAAAGAAAATTATAGACAGGCATGTTAAAGGTAAAGGCTATAAGACCATTTCCAAGCAGCTAGATGTTCCTGTGACTACAGTTGCACATATTATTCAGAAATTTAAGATCCATGGGACTGTAGCCAACCTCCCTGGACGTGGCCGCAGGAGGAAAATTGATGACGAATCAAAGAGACGGATAATCCGAATGGTAACAAAAGAGCCCAGAAAGACTTCTAAAGAGATCCAAGGTGAACTTCATGCTCAAGGAACATCAGTGTCGGATCGCACCATCCGTCATTGTTTGAGCCAAAGTGGACTACATGGGAGACGACCAAGGAGGACACCATTGTTGAAAACAAATAATAAAAAAGCCAGACTGGAATATGCCAAACTACATGTTGACAAGCTACAAAGCTTCTGGGAGAATGTCCTATGGACAGATGAGACAAAAATGGAACTTTTTGCCAAGGCACATCAGCTCTATGTTCACAGATGGAAAAATGAAGCATATCAAGAAAAGAACACTGTCCCTACTGTGAAACATGGAGGAGGCTCTGTTATGTTCTGGGGCTGCTTTGCTGCATCTGGCACAGGGTGTCTTGAATCTGTGCAGCGTACAATGAAATCTCAAGACTATCAAGGGATTCTAGAGAGAAATGTGCTGGCCAGTGTCAGAAAGCTGGGTCTCAGTCGCAGGTCATGGGTCTTGCAACAGGACAATGACCCAAAACACACAGCTAAAAACACCCAAGAATGGCTAAGAGGAAAACATTGGACTATTCTAAAGTGGCCTTCTATGAGCCCTGACCTCAATCCTATTGAGCATCTTTGGAAGGAGCTGAAACATGCTGTCTGGAAAAGGCACCCTTCAAACCTGAAACAGCTGGAGCAGTTGATTGAGTTGAGGACTGGGCCAAAATACCTGCAGAGAGGTGCAGAAGTCTCATTGACAGTTACAGGAATCGTTTGATTGCAGTGATTGCCTCAAAAGGTTGTGCAACAAACTATTAAGTTAGGGGTACCATCATTTTTGTCCAGGCCTGTTCCATGAGTTAATTTTTTTTTATAATTCCGTTGAAGCATGGTTGAAAAGCAATGTCTGACTTTCATTGGTTAACATTCATAGAATTCTTATTTATTATTACTTTTGTCAGATTAAAGTTATTTCTGTGACCATTGTGAGTTTTTCTTTCATTGACCGAAGGGTACCAACAATTTTGTCCACGTGTGTAACTAAAACTACAGAACCCTCAAGTGAAATGTGAACTTCTGTGGCAAACTTCTGTACATGATCCTCAGGAAGCAATCAAGCAGGCATGGATTGTACGAGTGGCACCAGAGTACAGCAAGCGTCATTTTGACTCTTTGGCCAGCCGGATCTGGCCGGTTTTGATAAATAAAGGACTTTTTATGAATTACTGATTAATGTATATTGTGTCATTGCATAAATGAACAAATTATTCTTATTATCTTGATTGTCATTATTTAATAAAAAAAAATGAGAATGCCATTAAAACATTGAATTTCACTATTGTCTCAATACTTTTGGCCACCATTGTACTATGTTTAATGTTTCTTTTATTGAATTAATTTATAACATCAAGATAATGTTATTGTTATTGCTTGCTTATATTTATATTTTGCAAATATATTTATATACTGATAATATAATATAATATAATATAATATATAATACAATATTGTACCAACATTGAAAAAATATATATTTATATTTATTTATTGTGTTTTATATGTATTATAATTAATATTTATGTGCATTCATGTTTTGCATTCTCGTCATGTACATTTATTTATTTGGTTTTTTTCATATTGTTATTTTCAAATATATAAATAATAATTTTATTAACTATTCATTGAGCATAGTTTTTATTTACTTTTTAAGGAATATGCTCACTTTCAATTGAAACATTTTTTTTTTTTTTTGCAAAATGATATTGCATCATATCTGCACGTACTTACCTCCACAAAAAAAGTATTTTTTTTACTCTCTCTAAATAAACTGTTCATAGTGTTCTTCTTATTTAAATACATTTCTTTGGATTTTTTGTGATTGACATTCACCTTTGTAATGTAAATTTGTAAGTGCTGCTATTCTATAGCTGGAGTTTTGTATAATCCTTTTTTCAGTAACAAAAAAAAAAAATCCATGTTTCTGACAACACGAACTAGTTAAATGATAACAGCACTACTGTACATAGTACTAGACGGATTGCAGTGATTAGTATTAGCTCACATTCCCACTGTCTGGTAAAGTTCCTTTAAAGTTGTTAGGATAATGATTTAAAGTCATGCTAAATTTCACTTTACGACTATAATAAAATGTACTCTCTCACTCATTCTCTATACTGCTTATCCTGTGAAACCTATCCCAGCGGAGTCCGAGTACACCCTGCATGCACACACTCACTCACTCACTCACTCACTCATACATTACGGGCAATTTGGGTGTATTGGTGGGTTTCTCTCTACCCATGTGTAGGGCCCAGGTTCAATTAGAGCATTGGGTGGGAATTGAACCTGTGCCAAGTTGTGCGCGGGTCTCTTTGTGTACAGGATCACTGTACGAAGCAACCACTATGGCACCAATACGCCTGACTGTAAAACTGTGTGATCGAGAGAAGTACATGATTATAAAGAAATGTAGAGGAAGATGGTATGAGAACGTATGGTATTTTTCTTTAGTGAGACAATGAATAAGGTCTTAGTTGGAAGTAAAGATTAAGAAGTGAAAGTGTACTTCACATATTGAATTCTTATACACATTGTACAAAAACTGATGATATTCTTTGATTAGATTAGACATTTTTAAAGGGTGTGATGTCTTAATGTGCCATCGTGGTGGCGTAGTTTGTATCCTCAAAACTCAAGGATCCAGGTTCGAGTCCTCCCTCGGGTCTGCATGAAGTTTGCGTGTTCTCCCTGTGCGTGGTGGGTTCCCCCAGGTACTCCGGTTTCCTCCCACAGTCCGAAGACATGCAGATTAGGCAGATTAATTGGCGCTGCTAAATTGCCCATAGTCCTACCACAGGAGAAGGATGAGGAAGTCGTATAACCCTTAACAGCTCATATAAGAGTTATGTATAAGGGTAATGAGGTAAAAGTTACTGAAACTCGCTCTGGAGAAAGGGGGGGGGGGGGGGGGTCTGCCAAATGCTGTACTGTACTGTAATGTAATGTAATGATGTGTTTATGGGACACTTTTAGAAGAAGATGATGCGCAACTGTAGCTGACAATTTGCGCTTTAAATCACTTCACTGTTTTTTACACAGTTACACCTCAGCTTTTAAACTTCAACTCTGAATGAAAGTACAGTAAAAGCTCTGTGGTATTTGTATTACAATATCTCTATTACACTTTCCCGTTCCCTTCGTCTCCTGGTCACTAGGGGGCGCTGACAAGACGAGCACAGTAAGGCACACAGACACGAAGAAATCGGTGCCGTCGCGATATTGATAGTCGTTGCTGTTGTTTTTGTTGGTCGAGAGGCAGAGACATGATGGGGGACCAGAGAGACAGAGGAAACGTCCTGAAGGAAGCTAATGACGAGTTTAACAGCGAACACTACAAACGCGCGGAGGATTTATACACAGAGTTTATCAACATCTGCACGGCATCTGGGTGATTAATGCTGGAGAAATGTATCAATAACTCCGAATGGAACGAATGAACTAATACCATTTGTGTGTGTGTGTGTGTGTGTGTGTATTCGGCTAAAACTTCCTGTTTACCTTTGTCTATCATACTTATCCTGTTGTTGTTTACGTTCCAGAGACTGTGACAGTCACGACCTCGCTGTAGCTTACAATAACCGCGGGCAGGTCAAGTACTTTCGGGTTGATTTCTATGAAGCCATGGATGATTACAGCTCAGCTATTAAAGCACACAGGCAGTATGAAGTGCCCTATTATAACCGAGGGTTAATCCGGTACAGACTGGGTAATGCATTATTATTATTATTATTATTATAATCTCTGACCTTTCTGTTCTCTTTATCTGACTGTCTGTGCCATTATTTCTTTTTAGTAAACTCAATCTAGTGTCCTCCAGTTGATCAAGTTCACAGCAGTACCTCTCATGGCGAGATTTCATATTGTGAAACGCATTGTCCCATAGGAAATGATGTAAACTCTGTAATCAACTCTATAATCATATTTTTGCATGTAAAAATCACTCAGAAAACATTCAGAAAAGACAACATTCAGTAAATGACGTCAAATATGAAATAAATAGACATTAAACCTCACTTAACCTCAGTTTATGATTCCTCTCGGCACCGGCTGCTTTAAAAACCAAACTGAAAGCGGCTCCCTTTTCTTCTTGCTACCGTCCTTGCTAACATTCTTGGGACCCGTGGTGCTGCGTCTTCACCAAATCTTGCACAAAATGCCAAAAATAAATAAATAAAAACACACACACACACAAAAGAAATTGTAAACTTGCTTCACTCGGCTTTCCACTGACGCAAACGAGTTTTGAACGGCTCCCAGACAAACGTGCAACTTGATCTCACTCCATGCCATTTCCACACATTTGGAAAAGCCATTATTGGAGTTCCTGGGAGGCCAGTGTTTCAGACGTGAAGCAGGCAGTCCCATCATGACTCTGGCCTGCTGAGAAAACTTCAACCCTGATGGTACCCAAGCACTAGTGAAACCCTGGGATAAGTGTGAAATAAAGTGATAACTGTGTTATTCTGAGCAATCAAAAGTCCTGGTTTGACTTGAACGCCCTTCGCGCATAACTAAAACTAATAATTTGTGTATTAGTCTGTGTTATAGCGTTATGGTTGCTCTGGCTGTAATTCGGTTGATGGGTTTATATGAAATTTTTCTATGAAAGTTTCTATAGTAACAATTCATTTACAGGGAATTTCTACGGTGCAAAGTCTGAGGCTAATAACACGAATAAAGAAGCGTGTTGTTAATTTTGTTTTCTTTGAACATGTTTTTTTTTTTTTTTTTTTGACAAGGTCGTTAATGTCGATTGCTAAAAGTGTAATACAAATAAAACTGAATTTAATTGGATTTAGATTATGGAAGAAGTCTCCAGTGTGAGTGCTTTTAAACAGTAATGTTGCACCATGGGAAAGTTTATTCTACTGTAATTTCCACTTTTACAGTAACATGACAAGCTGTTTTTGTTTCTTTTAATGCAAATTTAATTCTGAATGATTTCGAGAACAAGATAAAAAAAAAAAAGAGAGGTCAGCGATATAATAAAAAGGAACAGGGACTTGTAAATTTTTTCCTCGACTCTTTTTGTGACTATAAACAGATAATGTACTTTACCAATATAAGAAACAAAACTCTTTACTAAGTCGGAGTCAGATCTCATCAGGCAACCTCGCACCCCGTCGTCATGGATTATTTTCAACATGGTAAACTAGTGTTTTTTTTTTATTTTATTATTATTATTCCTTACATGAGGTTGGTCTTGTTTTTCTTCCCTGCAGGTTTCTTTCAAGATGCTGAGAGTGATTTTAAGAAAGCGCTGGAAATAAATTCCAGCTTTGAAGACGCCAGACTGAGTTTACGTCAGACGATTTTGGACTGTGAAGGAAAAACAAGAAGAGGATATTGAGGGCAGATTTTCACCTCAAATCAATGTATTCCTAAGAGTGTGCTGTAAATGGCTTCGAGGTGCTTTAAAGCAGATTTATTTTTCCAGATATAATCTTTTTGTAATTTTAGCATAAAATTGCCGGGGAAAGAATTGAATTGTCTGTTTTGAACAGCTGTCATTCAGTCAAATGAAATGCACAAGATATTGTAAATTGTAATAAAAAACATTTTACCCCCTTTTTTTTTTTACCTGGTGTAAAAGAGGAGATTTTTTTCTGACGGATTTGCTCAGAATAGAAATGAACAACTTCACTAAAAAGGTGTATTTCCCTGAAGCCTGGCCATCAGGACATGTCCAAAGTTTGACCCCAGTTGACCAACAGGAAAGGGCCGCATTGGAGCCTCTGGTGTTTAATCCCCTGCATAAAAACTTCACCACGTGTACACAATAAAAGTACAGGTTATGCCATGACTGTTTGAACCCTTTATAAAATCATACAAACGAAACACGCATGCAGCAGCGTTTATTTTAGCTTGAACATATGAAGACATTTTTGGCAAGACACTGGTTTTAAAATGAATCATAATATCTTCCTTTCATGATATGAAGAACTATCCGGACTCTTTAGAAAGTCTTGAAACGCTTCTCGAAGATCATGAGCGCTTCCATATTTTTCAAGCTCTTATAGAGTACGCGTTATACAGTCCTGTTCAAGTAAAACCGGGACTTTTGATTGTACAGAATAGCAACACAGTTATGAGCGTAAAACCTTCCTTTATGTCTCTCTATAATCCGCTGCTGCACTAATGCACTTATCCCAGTGTCTCACTTGGGCTTGGACACCATCAAGGAAGAACGTTTTCTCAGTGCGCCGGAGCCGTGATTGGACGGCCTGCTTCACGTCTGGAGCGTTGGCCTCCCAGGAACTCCTTTAATCATTCAACAATGCGGAAATGTCCTGGAGCGAGGTCACTAATCTGGGAAGTGTTCTTTTAGCTGTGATAAGTGTGTGATTGTCTGTTATGGTTGTACTGGTGTCCTATCCAGAGTGCATTCCTGATGCAATTTGATCTTCATCCATTATTCCTGGGGGACGATCCTGAATCGAAGCACCTTCGACCGGGATAATGCTCACATTGTTAATAAAAGTTAACAAATTAATAAAGCCCGATTCGATCTGATTAATGTGGTAGAATTACAAGTTCACACTACTCAATGTAAGATGTGCACCGCCTGGAGAGACCATGGACAGCAGAGTAATATGTTCTTGTTCATATGTCCATTAAAGAATGAACTCTAGCTTTTGATCATGTCTTGATTTTTGACCTTTGTCCAACATGACTGCTCTGCATCTTAATCAATCTTAACGAGCATCAGTGTCATTAGGATCAGCTGTGTGGGAGTGGCTTTACTCTGCTGGAGAGGACCCTCCTGCACACCAAATCCGAGTTTGGTTTCTTCCTCTTTTGTGGTGATTTCCTTAAATCCTGGCCTCTGGAAACCTGACAGACCCATCTTACAAAGCATAATAAACCCCAAAACCTTCAGCAGGTGGTTAGGAGACCTGGGTAGGCCTGTAGGTGTTTTCCTCAACATCCACCACCTTTGAGCTTGTTTAAGGTGCAGGATTGACACGAACACAAAGACTTTCCTTTTACTATCATGGCTGCTTTCTATGAATGTTGGTAAGTTCTTTACAGTAAAGTTAATTAATGGAATGAAAAAGAAAAGAAAAAAACAAAAACAAGGTGTTGTAACTGAACTTTTTGTTTGCATTAGTGTGTTCTGGCTTTTGGTGATGGCTGTTGAGGGCGAGGCTTTCAGTCAGCGTAAGTAATGAAGACTGTAGATTTATTTATTTATTTATTTATTTATTTATTTTTAAAGATCTACCCTTGATTAGTGCATTGTGGTGATTTCGAATCTGTTTGCTTTTTGCAGGACGTGGCTTGACGTTGGAGTGTGTTGGAAATGTCATGAAGCTGACCTTGGACAGTGCTCTGTCTTTTAGACGTCAACTTGAAATTGAAGCCATCAGTAAGGATCGTAAAACTCAGCCCAAGCCTTGATCATAATGATCTATGTTACAGGCTGTGAATCCTACGAAACCATTTTGCATTTTGCATTTTCAGATGGTTCGCGAGCTGTGCCTCTGTCGCCAGCCCTGGCGGCCCAGTGTGGCTACAGTGTCCAGTCTGACCCCTGGGGAAATATAAGAATCTATACATCACTGCTTAGCTGCTTTGCCTATAACCATGTACTGATCACAAGAGAGAAAAATAAATAATAATAAAAAAAAGAATATAACATGCAGTGATATTATGGAAATGTGTGTTTCCTCTTGCTCTCAGGGTGATGCAGTGTTCGATATTGGCCTGCGCCTGCAGCTGTATGGCAACAGGATGTCTGATGATGTAATCGAGGTGGAGAAGACGTGCGAGTACAATCGGTGGGCTTCACGAGAGATTCTCTGCGAACGAAACTTCATGGAGGTAACTTCCTCACCGCAGCGCTGACGAGACTGTAACGCAACAGGAGTAGCATTTTGTGCGTGAAACATGAAAGGCATGTATTTCCTGACCAAATGTTTTCTAAATTATAGTCCCTGAAATGCTTGAGTATGGATTCAACTGAGGGAAGTCGTACATTATTCAACCTGCGTAATCAGATAATTTTGCCATTGAAATTGTCAAAACTAAATAAACGAAATCTGGTCGAAACAATATGTTTATTATAAATATCAACATATTCATGTGTCGAATCGACGTGAATTATCACCAACCAAAATATGGTATTGGTGCTAAAAAAATGATAGAATCATATAACACCATTTTTCATAATACTTAATGCTTCTTATCTCCCGATCCATGCTTCGTTTTTTTTTTTTTGTAAATATGCTACATTATACAATATGCTTTATCAGATAAAAAGAAACACGTTTGCTAAATACAGTTTCATTCCCTTTTATGTTTTAAGTGTCCGGAACTTTTTTGAATTCAAATCTTTCAACGATCTTAACTGTCATTCAGATGAAACTTGACACATGAAAGAGACAAACCTGAAGGTGTATCATTCTAAAATGATAAAAATTTGGATATTGAGACATGAATTTGACACTACAGATTTTTTTTTTTTTTTTTTTTTTTTTTTAATCCTTAATTTAGCATGGAATGCTTTTAATTTAAACAATTTTTATAGGTCATATGCTTCTAGAAGCTTACAACAATTTTACTATCGGTACTCCATAAAGAAATATGAATAGCAACTTACATTTTTTTAAGGAAGCGAGATTGACCATTTTCATGTTGTATAAACGTCAGACGTAACTTCACTGGCACATACATTTTCTATATTATGTGTATAACACAAATATCAAATAAGCACCCATACTCTGCTATGGCTGTAAGTATTTGTCTCAGTCACTGCAAGTCAGTTTTTTTTTTTTTTTTTTTTTTTTTTTAAGTTTATTTAAATCTGTTGTAATCCAGATCTGTTTTTCAAGGTCTCTGTTCACAGAGGACATCCTAATACGAATATGCAAAAGCAGACAATACATCCAGTTACAGGAACCGTAGGATTCTTGGATGATGAACAGGTAAGTGAAGTCAGGTAATGTGGGACAGGAATCGAGTTTTATATAAATCACATGTTTTGTTATGTTGAATGAATTAGTTTAAATGTATTTTACATCCCTGTAATGTTTTGTTTTTTTGCTGTCAAACCGTCTGGAGGCAAGAGTGGAATCTGTCGAGTATGTTGTAGGAATGATGAGAACTCCTTAAGAAGTAGGCAGGGTTGGACACAATTACTGGAATTCTGTAGGGGGTTGGTTTGCATGGATTTCCATAAAGGATGGGATGGGAATTCCTAAAAGGGTGAATGCGGGTCTATCTGGAATTCCTTAGTGGTTGCGTGGGGCTTGCATGGAAATCCTTAAGTTCAAATCCAGTTCTGAAGGGCCAGTGTCCAGCACATGTTGGTGATTTTTCTGCCCAAACACAGCTGATTTAACTAAGGTTCATCTGTCAGTGTTGGTGAATTATCAACTGTGCTGGATACCAGCCTTCCAGAAATGGATTAAAAAAAAAAAAAAAAAAACAATGCATGCCTTAGTGCATGGGCAGGATTGCCTAAAATTTCTTAAGGGTCTGGCCAGGATTGCCTGGAATTCCTCCAGGATTGCTCAAGTGCATCATGGATATCATTTTTTGACAAGAAAATAAGGATTTTTTTTTTTTTTTGGTATGATTTTAAGTTCACAAAATTCAGTTAAAGTCCTTAAACCGCCAAATATCCATCTTTCTTCAGCGCTCCATCGCCCCCAGCGATATTTGGAGGATGGTCTTTTACACGCCCGACGAAAAACCAATGACGCTGGAGGAGGTTCAGAAAGCGGGATATGGCGTGTCGGTGACTCCTACACGACTGGTCCTGCGAAGCCCGAAAAGCAAGCCTGAAACTTATGTTGATGACGTAATTGATGATTTTACACAGCTGTACTCCATGTTACTGACTAATTTTCACTATTGCTAATACTGATTGATTTTTTTTTTTTTTTTTTTTCCCCACCTTCATCCAGGTGAATGGGGTGCAAATGGAGTTCCTTAGAGTAAGCACCTACTTCAAGCAGGCTTGGTCTGTAACGATAATTGACAGCATTGCCGTTTGTCCGACTGGTACGCAATTATAGATGGGTTGTGATTTTGGATGAAGGCCTACTACTGTGCCTCTAACCTCAAATTATTTTACAGGTGGGCTCCATTTTACCAACCAAGTCATCAGATGGTACATGCCCCAGTACATCATGCCTCTAATAATGAATCCTCAGCATCAGATCCTTGAAATGTACATGGGGATTAATGGAAAGAGGCTCAGTCCAACTGAAATGAAAGCTAGAGGCTATACCATGATGATAAATGAGCCTCAGATTATAATGTCCTTGCCTGTCGGTGGACCAGATGGCTATTATAAGGTTGGTCAGTTCTGCTCAGGTTGCTGCGGATCACTTTTGTGTAATCCGTGACATTATTGGGAAAAAGATTATGAAGCCGCTTTTAGGTTCTAAAATCTGATTGGCTAAGCCAAATCCTAAAGGGTTACAATTTGGGTTAAGTGTAAGCCATTGTTCTGTCCATAGAGTAGCTTCATCTTGAACTATCTCGTTGCTTAGCAACCATAGCTTACTGTAAGCATAACATAAAGCTTATTGGTAACAATTTGTTTGAACAACTGTTTATTGCAAATATTAGTTCTATATTTTACTTGAACACTAAATACAGTCAATTTCATGTTGCTGCTATTTTACTGACACTGGAGACTCCTTCCCTAATCCTTTTGTAGAGCAATGTGTTGGATTATACATACCACGCTACTTACAGTATTGAACCGATGCTTGAAATACTATGGCTGGAAGGAAAATCTGAAGTCACCAGATACAAAGTTCATTATCCCATCACCACACCACCTGAGCCTCGGCTGCCCTTCATCACGGACAGTGAGTGACCAGCGTTATTGAAACCAGTCATGTAAAAAATAAATAAATGGCTAAAGCGCAGTAAGAAGTTAATTTCTTTCTCGTTACAGATACTGCTGCAGACTCGGAAGTGTTTAAATTAATGCTGGGTTTCTTCCTCCCTGACGTCGAGCTGTTGAACATCACTTTACCAACCGGAGTGCTGAGCGTGGAGGAGGCCAATGAAAAAGGATATAATGTACAGGAACACTTGTTTGCTAATGGCTCCAAGGCTTTCAGCCTCGAGATCTCCTTTTTTGATCCTGCTGTCCTGAGAACTGTAAGTCTCGATTGCTTAGAGTTTGCTTTTTTGTTCTTTACACCTCTGCGATCCTGTCAAGGCTAGCTAAAATGTTTGTGTTGCGCTTGAAACATTTATATTGTCTAAGGAATAAAACTCTTGGGGGCGCTCCTTCTTTCGCTGCTCCCGTTAGGGGTCACCACAACGCACCATTTTGTCTCCATCTTCCCTTGTCACTCCAACCTACCGCATGTCCTCCTTCACCACATCCATAAACCACCTCCTTCTCCTCCCGATATACCCCTCATCTCTCCTCTGATCCCTCTAACTTTGTCCCCAAACAGTCCAACCTGCACTGTACCTCTAATATACTCGATCCTTTCCATTCTTGTCACTCCAAAATCCCAGCATCTTTAGCTCTGCCACCTCCAGCTCTTCTTCCTGTATTTTTGTCAGCGGCAACGTCTCCAAACCGTACATCACTTGTCTCCCTACTGTCCTGTAAACCTTACCTTTCATTGTGTGCCATTAAAGGGAATTGATCAGAGACGAGGTACTGTGATGCAGCCCAATGCGAAACAGTTAAGAAGGGGTGCTCCGTTCAAACCAGGACTTCTGATGATATTTCTGGTGAATGATGATAGAGATTGGCATTTACAGAAGACTTCAACCACAGTACAGTGATGAGACTCGGCCGCAGTAAAACATTCGAACTGTGGCAATTTTCTAAAGTTTGTACGTCCGTGAATGACGATCCCAGCCGAGGTGGCTCAAGGCCCACAGTCATTCCCGCGAAAATTTAGCGAATGGATCCCATGAACCTTGACGGTTATGGTAACTTCTCGCCAACTTGTAGAGTTGTAAGTAGTGAGAGACGCAGCTGTCTGTTGGAACTGTACCTACAGTGATTCACCACCACCACTTACTGCCACGTTCCCCGTACAGTCCTGACCTCGCTCCAAGGCACTTCCACATGTATGTACCAAATCCTAATGGAATTCCTTGGAGGCCAGCATTTCAGACAAAAAGGAAGATTTTACTCAAGTGTTGGTCTGTAAAATTAAAAGTCCTGGTTTTGACTTAATTTATACGATTGTGTATAGTTTTAAGATTCAATCGTTTTGTCACGTGGATACAGCGCCCCCTGGAACAGATAGGATTAACCTTCACATCAGTAACCGAGAACCGTTTGAGCCGCCATTACCGTAATAGAAAATATGAGGAAGTTGCTGTGGTGTGCTGTTACGAGAACATGATCACTTTCAGGATGGTAACAGTGACTCTGCTTCGTCACACATCAGATTGCTGTTGTTGGTTTATCGAGTTAATGTGTGGAAAAGATTGTATTATAGTTGAAGTGATGTAGATCAGTGAAAGGTGTTTAACATGCATGTTGCCCTTAACCCATTAAGACCCCAAAAACATGTTTGCTTATTTCTATCCAATGTGTCATCTTTAACCGGTTTTTTTTTTTTTTGCTTGTGTAGTTATTGCACTGACCGTTTGTTCAGTGTACACACTAACGTCCCATAAGATGTATTCCGCCTGGTTGTACACTCTGCAGCCTAAAACGCTGGTACTCACATGGGCAACAGTGCCACCCATTGGCAGCACACTCTCCCTGATAACACGTATCTCTTCCGAAAGAGGTCCTCATGGTCACACACACAGGTGGTGACCTCAAGTTCTGCTGGTTGAGCCACACTACTTCCTCACCCTGGGGTCACAAGTTCCTACACCAAGCTCCCCAGCTACTTTTTGTAATGGCTCTTGTACTTGGTTGGGAAGATTGTTCCTCCGGGACATTTTAACATAATGTGTGCATTGCGGGATCTGATGACCAAGAAGATGACAACGCTCCGTCGAACAAAATAAATAATTTGCCATTATGCATGAATAAAGTGCGGTGCAGTTACTCACATGACCCAACTAAAGAAAACTCCCTTCAGGTATACAGGACACATTCGTCTGTTGCATCTGGTCTAAATGCTCCAAATTAGACCCACATCTTGTTATTTGGCCAAAACTATAGTTTACTTAGTTAAAATTGATTTTTGTAATCTGCCCAATAATTATTGTTAACATTTTCAGGATAGCATTAATATTCCAAAACGCCCTCAATGCTTTGCATATGAGATGGTTTTTGGTAAAAGCTTTTTTTTTTTTTTTTTAAAGTTTTAAAAAAGGCAAAAAAATCTGTGTCCATAGCCATCTTAACAATTTTGTCTTTTATGTGAAATCTAAATTGGCCAGGTTTCATCTGAATGACAGTTAAAATCGTTGAGAGATTTGAATTCAAAAAAGTTCCGGATTCTAAAACATCAAAGGGTATTAAACTGTATTTAACAAATGTGTTTCTTTTTATCTGATTGCAATATAAATGTGTAGCATATTTACAAAAAAAACAAAGCATGGATTTGGAGATGAGAAGCATCTAGTATTAGGAAAAAATGCTGTTATGATCCTATCTGAAAATTCACTTTTTCACCTGGGTGAGACACTGTTTGTTTAGCACCGATGCCATGCCTTGGCTGATCTCATCACATCCATTTACAGACACACTGTTGTAAGTAATTCGGTCATGATGCATCGATTTGCTTATTCTGACTGGATGCTGCACTTTATTACAGAAAGTCGACCCGGTGAACGTCGTCTACAGTCTCTTCCTCACCTTTGGTTTGTTCGTCGTTCCTGAATACACTCCCTTTTCTCACACCGCCTTAGTGGAAGTTACTCGCAAGGACATGAGTAAGTGTGATGGTATGAGCAAAAACCAGTCTATGGATGGATGGATTTAGGCTGATTTTCTTGTTTTTCTGTACAGTCATGTTTACTATGAATGGAATCTGCGATGAAAAGAACTTCTATGTTGAAATTGGACACGGGAACCAGGGCATGAACTTTCAAATAAGTGTTGGCAGACGTAACCTGACGGCTGACCTCTATACGGAGTACAGCGTTAAGGAAAACAGCACGCATGTAAAAATGACCGTGCCTTTTCTGGCACAAGACATCGTTTTTGAGGTAAAATGCGTAATTCGGTTTTTTTTTTTTTTTCCCCCTTCATGCTGCAATTTGTGAAGATTTTTTTAAATACATTTGTGTTCTTTCTGTCTTGCAGGAGTCCAGTCAGTCATCACTGAGGGCCCGTATTGATCTAGTAATATCTCACCATAACTGGCAATTTAAAAAATTCTCCTTGGCGTGCTCCTTTCCCTTCATCATGACTGGTATATGCAGGCCCCCCCCCCCCCCCCCCCCCCCCAACTGTTTCCTCCCCACGTTACTTTTTACACTTTTTATTACTTCAAGTGCCATCTGATGCCATGTTTCATGACTTAAATGTTTTATTTTTTTTGATCAGTGTATAATGTAGGGTAAAACTAATTTCCAATATTTCGTATGAGGTCTTTATGTTTAAAAAAAAAAAAAAAAACTCTTCTTTTTCAATACACATCTGTCAGCAGGTTTTCATATACCCTCATTAAAAAAAAGTTTTATGCTGAGCTGCGAGCCACAAATGCACGTTTTTGCATGTAGTCGACTGTGAGGACGTGCCCTCGGGTATCAGTCCTCTGCATTTTATCCGGTGTTTAGCCTTCGGCTCTTCAATAAGCGTCTCGCTGTAACGAGCACTGTCGATTGTTGAACCTTTTTACTGGATGTTCCAATACTTCTGGCCCTGGAGAATCCCAGAAAACTGTAAGCGTTGATGAACGTTCCTGCTGATGGTCGACTTTTGAGCTTTTTTCTCGGTCGGCGATTGAGGATGTTTTCCGTTCCATGCTCTGCCGTTTACCCTCAGGCTCGTAGTGATGAATCGGCGTCTCGTCACTAATAACGACTTTTCAAGGAACTTTCACCTTTCTCAGAGAATCGCTCCAAATTTTGTTTGCTGATATGCAAACGCTTTTGTTTACGCTCAAATCATGAGTCGCTGCACACTGCTCGTCTTCGTTCAAATCACACATGGGGCGTCCATTTTTTTTGGACGTGACGGGAGCCTTGACCAGAAAGCGCTGATGAGTTTTAATATAATTGGAGTGCGGATCATTTTTGCCTCGCTCTCTTGGATCAGAGGGTTAAATGTTGTGCCACACTGAAAAAGAATTGGCATATGGTTCCATATATTTATTGATCAATTTAATAAATAAACCTCCAGTTTGAGCAGCAGCCATCACTTTAAATATAAATTTTTTTTTTTTAATTTCAGCAGAATGACCTTTTTGTTTCCAAACTCTCTAACTTGTGTGAAATCTTCTCCAGAATGCTTTGCGAATGGAACCATAACCGTGCTCGCAGTCAAAGCCGAAGCGGCCACCCGGATGATCCCGAGCCAGTTAACGCTGAGAGATCCCACGTGTAAACCCATCTTCAGCAACAACCGTTTTGCATACTTCTCCTTTAATGCAAACAGTTGTCAAACCACCAGAACGGTACGTTTTATTTCTCCATCTTTATTTTTATTTTTTTTATTTTTGGTAAAAATTTTCAACATTTATTCCTCTTGCATGTCTTTCCTCCAGTTCCACGATGACATCATGACCTATCGAAATGAAATCTCCATGGGCAACTTGACCGCTGCTGGACAGCCGTCGCAAAATGCCACGAAATCGGGTCGAGAATATCGGTACTATACAGTACTTGCATTTGTTCAGACTTTTTTTTTTTTTTTTTTTTTTTTTTTTTTTGTCCCCTTATTTTCCTGCTTATTAAGATGTTTCATTTTGCTGAATATCAGTATGGCAGTGGTCTGCAGTTACCAGCTAACCAAAACGCTGGCCTTGATGTTCTCCCCTGGGCCGCAAGCAAGCGCACTTCATGCAGATCCCGGGTTCGGAGAGCTGCATGTCAGGATGAGGCTTGCTACCGGTAGGCTTCTGTGTCTGCTTCAGTGTGAGGTGTTCGAGACCAAACAAAACATTTCATGTGGTTCATGATGTCACTTCTATGGTTTTCATTTGCACAGAACTTAATAGTAGACTGCATGCATACTTTTTCAACAACATACGGTTTCTCAATTTAAAAATGCACCACTTGTACTACATGAGCTTATAATATCCAACCAAAGTTTTCACCATGCATTTTTACTTTTATTCCTTTCTTTCAGTTAGTCTCCAATATTCATCTGGACATGATGATAAACTCTGGCCACAGTTGCACTGGATTTGATTAAAGACCGAGATGGAGAATGCTGGTGAAGCTTAGAAAGAAAGGAGTAGCTCAGTGGTTAAAGTGTTGGACTACTGATCAGAAGATTGCAGGTTCAAACCTCATCGAACGTCAGATGTATAATGAGATTCAGGGCAAAAGAAAAAGTCACTCTGGATAAGAGCATCTGGCAAATGCTGTGAATGTATGGAAGAAAGCGGTTTAGATATGTGAACAGGCTCATAAACGTCTTCTCGTTGAGCTGACCAAGAGTCGACTTGCTCTAGCTATAAACGTGTCCTTCGTCTCATTACATCAACAATAAGGTTTCTAGTTCTAAACTGATGTGTAAAAACTTTGAGAGAGTGACACGTTGTACGTACATCTCTCTAGGAGCTGGTTAAAGAATTAAGATGATGGCTGACAGTTGACAGTGCTGGGATTTAATCTCACAACCTTCTGATTTAACCAATCGGTTTACATTTGACCAGATCTTTTTAGTGAAGTTTAGTGCAAAAAACAAACTCCAGCTTGGGATCATTTTTGAGATCTTTTGAAAAAATACAGCAAGTCCTCAACATACAAACAGGTTCTGTTCCGAGAGTTCGTTTGTAAGTTCCAATTTGTTTGTAAGTCCAGCAAACATTGTCTATGGACTAAGAAACTAACGATTCTATCTATACACGGTATATTACAGTACAGCGGTCTTTAGAATCGTACCGAACAAGTCGTGCTAAAAGAACGAGCATCATCTGCCATCTTTCCCCTCGCTCCATTCTCTCAATTATTTTCACTTTTCTCTCCCTCGTTATTGCTTGGTGCTTCTTCGCAATACCACGCTTGCTTCCCGGGCTTGTACTGCACTTTCAGACGGTGCACGCACAAGACCATGACCGCCAGATATGCGATTTAATGTCTGCAATCGAACATGCACGAACGCACTTGCTGTATTTCAGTAATACCATGACAGACTTTCATACTGGACTCTCAAACCACTGACTGATTTGAAGCAATCTTTCAATGTGAGCTGTGTAGAAGACACAAATCAAGCAGGAATATCCTCAATGCTTTAGGCTCACTTTGAATTTTTTTTTTTTAGCACTTTAGATTGTGAAATTATTTTGTCTTCTCCACGAACATCATATTTGAAGCTATTTTGCATAAGACTATACTTTATAGTCTGTCTGGTAGGTTTTAGACAATTGTCAGAGTTCGTACACACTCTATACTTGAGATGACGAATCAATCAAATGTAATTCTCTCTCGTTTGAAAGATTACAATGCAACTTAACCTTGATGTCCGTCTGCCTTCTCTCGTTCCAGACGCCTCTTTCGATTCCTTCTACACGGACGAGGACTATCCAGTGGTACAGTATCTAAAGCACCCTCTATACTTCCAGGTAGAGCTGGTGCAGTCCATCGACCCACAAATAGAGCTGGTCTTGGAGAACTGCTGGGCTTCGGCCAATCACAGAGGCTCCAAGTTGACCTGGGATCTGATCGTGAACGGGTAAATCTCGCACGTCTGAAGGAAATGCAAGTGTTTTATATATTGCATGTGGTGTTTTAAGATAATGTAACCCGTTGCTTTGCAATTAGCTGTCCGAATCTGGCCGACAATTACCAAATCACCTTCTATCCCGTCACGTCTGACGAGCGGGTTCGCTACCCGAGCCACGTGAGGCGCTTCAAAATCGACATGTTCACTTTCGTCAAAGACAACCTGCCTCTTCATGATCAGGTGACTTGTTCCCCAAAAGCCTAAAACGATTAGCCTGTATGAAGCACAATTTTTATTTATTTATTTGTTTCCTTTTGTCCTTTTCAGATCCGTGTCCATTGTGAAACTATACTGTGTGACGTCCAACATGCGGACGGCGTCTGTAACACCTACTGTCCGTTGTCTAAAGATGAAACCGTTAAAAGAGGTGCGTACTGAATTTCTCCCGTGCCATAAGGAATATATCTACATCACTGACCCGACTCTCGTCTGTCCTACAGGACGCAGAACCATGGGACACGAACAGCACAGGATGTGGGTCTCGTCTGGAAAAATTTCCCTCTCCACCTCGTAGTTGAGATCTGAATAAAGTGTTGACTTAAAGCTGCCTCTTTCCTGTTTGTCAAAAAAAAAAAGAAGAGCAAAGCGTGTCTCGGCTCTACTTTGTTCAGGAGGTCTTTTGATTCTTTCAAACGTGTTACATCCAGGTGAACTGTCCTTCAACCAGGCAGTCACGTCTGCTCACACCTGGGAGGTTTGAATAACAATTCATTCACACCCTTAAAAAAAAAAAAAAAAAAAAACCTTAGTGAACATTCTTCAAGGATTTATTCCAACCTGATCAACATCTAAAAACCAAGGGAATTTCAACGTAGCATTTCCAAACATATAGCAGGTCACATGTAGATTGAGGTCTGAAGATCTAGATGGATATTTTTGTATGTTTAGTCTGGTCTGTCTAGGTGTTTATAAACATTTCCAGTGCAAGGACGTCCACAGGTTTTTAAAAGGAAAGTAAGGTGAAATAGAGTAAAAACTAAGCAGGTAAAATGGCTTATTAAAAAAATATATATAATATGTCACTTTTCTGAATCGGTGTGAAAAGGCTTTCTTGGTGAACTGATGTAGGGCATGCGTGGAAAGACCAGTTTAAAAAAAGACCACAACAAAAATACTAAGCTCTCTCAGCATGCGTCTTGTCTCAACATTTATTTTCCAGGAGCGCTTTCAAAGTAGAGGAAAAAACATTCAATCTGAAATCTATATTTAAATGAAAAAAAATATATATATCGAATTACTCGAGAGCAAGAGCAACCTTTTTAGGCCTTTTATTTAATATAATGACCTATAATCTTCTCTGATGGTGTCAAATGTTGTGCTCAATCCTTCATTACAGAGAAGAACCAAGAGGAAGGAAGGAAGGAATAAAGGAGAAATGAAAGAGTGAAAGGAAAGGGAGAATGGCCGGAGAGGAATGAAGGAAAAAAAGAATGAATCAAAAAAAAAGAAGGAAGGGGAGAAAGGATGGAAAGAGAAAATGAAAGATTGAAAGGGGAGAAAGGAAAAGAAAAAAGGAAAGAAATAAGAGTGAATGAAAAAGAAGGAAGGGAGAAAGGAGAAAAAGAGGGAGAAAGGAGGGAAAGGAAAGAGCTAAAAGAAGGAAATAGTAAATGGAAGGAAAGAAGGGGAAAGGGAGAGGAAGGAAGGAAAGAAAGAATAAAAAACAGAAAATTAAGGAGGTAAAAAAAGTAAAGAAAGTGAGAAAAGGGAGGAATGAAAGTGAAAAAAAGGTATGAAAATCTTTTTTTGATTAATTAGCCATACAATGTTTACGTGTCCGTGATTTTGGTCCTAAACAGAAGATTTGATATTAGACCATAATGAATATCCTGTTTTATTTTTACTAAACGAATCATGTGATAACGGCGTCATTAAAGCAATTTTTGACCAAGACAACTTTCCTTGATATTAGAAAGGGCTATAAAGATGATCACCACAGTCCATCTTACATGAGATTTGAAAGGTGTTCATTTTCTAGTTAAGTGTCCTACAGTGGATATCCATCAGTCAACTTGTTGCTTGAAAGGTGAAAAGGTCGGCCTGTAAAGAGAAGATGCTTACTAGCTGCTGTAAGCCGAGTGTTGATGGCTGTCTGAAATCATGAGCTTTTATCCATGCAGCTTACTGACTCGTCTGAAAACGTTCCGTCTCGCGTGTTTTCATTGGTATGGAAATGTCTGCTCTGTCTGGACACATTCGATCTTCTTGCTGAACATTTGTTTTCACATTTTCAATGCAACATCTTGGGCTGTAAAGAAAATCCAAAAACGCAGATTACTGGAGCACTATTCAAAGTAATGTAATTTTTTATCATTTTTATAAATTTATAATCTATTCGTTTATCACGAGTTTATGTTGTGCTTTTATGCTGTGTCTGGGCCCAATATGTGAAATCCCAAAAAAACTTTTCCACAATACTTCTAATAATGCTATCAATAAATAAATAAATAAATAAAACAAATTTTGTTTGTTTATTTATTTATTTATTTATTTATCCAGGTTGGAATGCAGACTACGGATTTTTGAGGCGCGTGGCATGATTTTCCTATAGCAGTGTTTTAATATATGGATATTTTATAAAGTGTGCTTTCATCTTCTAGAGCTCAAACAACCTCCTTAATGTCTGACCTCCATCCAAATCATTTCCGACTCTGGCATCTTGCACCCAGTGCAATGTCTTTCAGCTAATCCCTCTGTCTGAGGACTTATTCGGAAGGTGTGAAAGCCGCGTCTGTGAAGGCCGCCAGCCACACCGTTAATGGCTCGTCATTATCTACTCCGACTGGTTTTATCAAAAGACTCTGCGTTTGATGTTTGAAGGCTCATTTTGTTGGACCTGTTTGCTGCAGATGTGATCAAAGTAAAAAGGTTTTTTTTTTTTTTTTTTTTTTTTTTAAATCAAATTGCAGCCTAGAGATCAACAATGAATTGAAATAATCAAGAGAGGGAAAAAAAATGCCACAAAGGTTCATAAAATTCTTAAAGTATGTTTATAACCTGGAGCTCAGACCCATGTTTGCAGGTCATGAAGTATTTCACTTTTTTTTTCTTTTTATAACAGCATTAGTCTAATAATGATCAATTATTTTTGGAATGTCAGGAATTGTCACTGTAGACATTTAAGCAGAGCCTCATGCTCAGGCGTCTGTGAAATTTATTAAAAGTGCTAAAATCATTGAGAACCCCGGTGGGTCCAGACTGGCAAACAACAACAAAAATCCTTATTGATTAGTGTAAGCTCATTTTAACTCCAGGACCTTTCTGGTTGAAATACACACATTAAGGTTTAATACAGACACATCCAAACCCGAGTAATGCTTTTTTGAGTGTTTTAATACTGAAGGTGTAAAAGCTTCTGCTGCTATTGCTGAATGAATGCTTGACTCCATAGACATGCTTTATATTAAATACATTTATTAACATTAAAGCAGGATTTTAACGCTTTACACTCTACAACAGTGATGTAACTTTGAGAGATAGATAGATGAAGGTGGTTATAGGAATAGTGCTGTTGTAATAGTGGAGCACAGTTAAAAAACAAACTCATCAGGTGTGTCTGGGTGAGTGATGAACCATCAAGATCAGCCCTGTTGTGTATTGAAGGATGGATCGCAGGTGAAGTAAGACAACATGCGGAACAGCTCTATAAATCAACACTGTCTCAGGACAGAAGTAAAGAATAAATATATACATGCATGGCTCATCATAGCTATTTTAAATATGTGTATTTTACCCGGAAATGGAGACTACGTGAACATGGTCATGGGGAACAAGGGCTACTAGAATATTCCTTTTCTTATCCCTGGGGTGGTATTCTCAACCATACACCATTTTAAAAAATTTTAATGTCCTTTACCTGATTATAAATGCTAATTACACTTCAATGAGGACAGGACTTTAAGCCCAGTGTTGGTCTGACTTTGGATTAATCCCTCTATATAGCAAGACAATTAACTATCCTGACCTTTACATCCTTAATCTCTGGATGCTGACTGTGGCTGCTTCGGAAATCCTTTAGACAGACAATTGCATCTCAATTGCAGATCTGTGCCGGTCAATAATGCACAGGTCAATAATGATATATATATATATATATTTTTTTTTTTTTGTATTGAAAGAAAAAAAAAGGAATAATGGAATGATATTGGAAAAATGTAGAACTCCTGGAACCTATTGCAGGAAGTGGAGTACACTCTAGACGGGGTGCCAATCTATCACAGAAAATGAGCCTATTATTATTATTATTATTATTATTATTATTATTTATTTATTTATTTATTTATTTATTTATTTTAAAAAACAAATTTGGTCATAGAAACAACCGAAAACAACCAGAAAAACATGTGATCTATTCTATTTCTTTGCCTGTCTGCCAATTATTTATTTTTTAGTCATTTATTTTAGCTTAGTTGATTCAAATGAAATAAAATTCAGTTCATCATATTGCCTAGGTTGTGCTAAAAAAAAAGAAAAGAAAAGGGGAACGTTACTCTACACTGCACAATCATGTGCCCTATATACATTTATAAAAAAAAAAAAACAGCAGAACCAGAAGATCAAAAGATTAATATGCTCTGAGCTTTAAAGGCTTAAAAACTGTGTTTAGTGTTCCAACGTGAAATAGGATACGCTGATGATGGATAGACGCATACATACTTTATTATCAACATTTAGTAGCAAAGATAGTAACGAAAGACAACAAACGTAGTTGCAATTACAGATAATCAATCATGTATAGTTAAAAAAAATGGAAGACGAGCATATTGCAACTGAAAAGATAAAGAGTATATCTATCTATCTATCTATCTATCTATCTATCTATCTATCTATCTATACTCTTTATTTGTTTATCTTAGTAATTTCAGTTGTAATATATCTACCCTTTTTATCTTTTATATTTATAAATGTATACACACTTCAGGAATAAAAAGACTTTTTTTTAAATACTAAATGTATTGCTATATGTTTTATATATTATTATTATATTTATGATAGTAATATAATGTGCATCATACTATTTCTTGTATTGTTTCTATACCTAAAATATATATTCTACTCATTATATATAGATCTGTTATACTTCATTTAAAAAAAAAAAAAAAAAAAAAACATTTTGTTTTTTGTGGGGTGGTAAAAGGGGGTAAACAGGGTAGTTGTATTAGGAATAGGATCTCGCTGTGTGTTGTATGTTATTATTTTATTCTTTCACTATGTATATGCTGGTGGGAAATAGAAACGACTGTAACGGCATTGAATACAAACACTTCATTAAAAATGAGAGAAACAATTCATATATATATATATATATATGTGTGTGTGTGTGTGTGTGTGTGTGTGTGTGTGTGTGTATAAATAATATATACATATATAAATTTAAATATATAAATGTATATTTCTATATAAATTTCTCTCTCTCTCTCTCTCTCTCTCTCTATATATATATATATATATATATATTATTTTTTTTTTTTAAGGTATATTTTTGTCCAGGTGAGACAGGTCCTGCGTGTTAAAGTGTTGTAAGAGAGAAGACTCGGAGCAGTTCCATCACACACACACACACACACACTATCATGGTTCTCTGAGTGTTTTCTGCGGCCTGTGTACAGGATGTACTCGCTCGCGTCAAAAAGAAAAAAAAAAAGAAAAAAAAAGCCGCCAGTGTTTTTTCAGCTGATGTGTATTCGCGGGCGGAGAGTCCATTAAGCGCGCGCGAAACGCGTTGGGTGGATTCACGCGTTCACACACCCGCATTCACACGCGCGGCGGCCCCCATCAGCGCGCGCGCGCGCACACACACACAGAAGAAAGTGGACGGGGGTGACCCCGGGTGCCATCAGCCGCCCCTCGCCCTCGCGCTTCCGGCGCGCTTTGATCAGCCGCGGGGCCTTTCAGGGGTGTATATATACATCACACACACACACACACTCACACACACACACACACAGTCACTCACACCTGAGCACGGATACAAGCAGGACGACATGGCGACTCTCCACGGACATCTCGTGAGCACGCAATACCCGCAACATCCCGCGTTTCCACCCAGCAACCTGGCCAGGAGCGGCACCGTGCAGCCTGCAGGTAAGAGCACAGACATGGGCCGTCTCTCTCTCTCTCTCTCTCTCTCTGTCTCCAGTTCCTTAATATGTCTTGTGAATAAATGTTTATCAAAAGTTCGTTGAACTCACGAGACCGCACTCTTCCTCGGGGCTGGTGTGCACCCTTTGTACCCTTCGCGCGTTCCTTTGTGACCAGCACTTAACTTAAGATGCCTGTAGTGCTTTAGTGATTAGCACCTCCAGGGTTGAGGGATTCGATTCCTGCCTCTGATCTCTGTGTGTGTGTGTGTTTGGTGTTTGCATGTTCTCCGCTGGGTTTCCTCCGGGTACTCCAGTTTCCTCCCAGAGACACGCAGGTCAGCCTAGTGAGTGTCTAACGTCCCCTCCTTTGTGCTTCCAGACTACAGCATGTACGAGACGGCGGCTCTGGTGAGGAACGGCAGGCCCGTGACGGACAGCGCGGCTCTCCTAACACACCGCAGAAAGAGGACCAACTTCACCCAGCAGCAGATCGAGGTGCTGGAGAAAGTCTATTCGGACACCAAGTACCCGGATATTTACCTGCGGGAGAGGCTGGAGGCGCTGACGGGCTTACCCGAATCTAGGATCCAGGTAGGAATTTAAAAACAAAAATCGAAATGCTTGAATGTCGTGGATACTTATCATTTTTTGAAAGCCTAAGAGAGAACATCAGAGCACTGTGAAGGAGCGCAAACAAACAAACAAACAAAAAAATACCATAGTGGGTACATTTAGGAATACCCATAATGCACTAGGAGGAGTTCTCCCTCCTTTCTTTAAACCATTTTGCCCTCCAAACTCATTTGAAAATTTGAAATCATAATTAATCATTCTCATGGCATGTTAAGAGCCTGTCTGCGTTCTGAGCAGTGTAGGAGTATTAAGCTTCAAAAGTTTTTGCACCCCATTTAGCAAAACCGTGCAGCAAAACTTTAAGAGTGCAGTTAAGTGTTAATTCATCTCAACATTTTAATTTGCTGTGTTTTATTTTCCAAAAATGAAGTCCTTAAAAACGTAATCACTTAAAAAAAAAAAAAAAAAACACCTCGGATTATGTTAATACAGTGGCACAGAATAAGCAAATATGAATAACTCGATTTTGACCAAAAAACAGTCCGAGGGGACGTGATGTCAATTGATAAAAGTATTAGATTTTATATTCGCTTGGTTTAAAATACAGATTTTATTATATTCCTACCTGGATACTGTATATACAGTATATTCTATACATTGTGTATTTCTTGTAAAAATAATTTCCCGAAACGTTTCTTTTAGGTATGGTTTCAGAACCGACGTGCCAAATCGCGTCGTCAGGTTGGAGCTCCCGTTCTCCCGAAGACCAAAGCAAGCGTTCCCGTCGTCCCAAACAGACCACCGGCTTCTTACCCCCTTCAACACGAGCAGCTGGGGCAGGAGCTCAAGAGCACCTTCACTCAACCAGGCCAGGAGCTGAGAGGCATCTTGCCTCAACCGCACCGAGGCTACGCCTCCCAGTCCGCGTCCTGCTTGTTCGGTCAGGCTGGCGACGAGCGGATCAGAGTGGAACAGGCGAAGAGAGACGAGCTCCATCAGTACCACAGGTCAAACGGATCCCTCTCAGCTCAGGGCAAACCTGAACCCTCAGTCAAGCCCATGCTAGTAGACTACGACAACTTCCCTCCTAACAGAACCATCGGCCCCGACATGCGCGTGGTCATCCCTCCAGTCCCGACACAGGGCAACTTCATCCCGAACCGGTCGCCGCCGACGCAGATCGGCTGCCCTCTGCAGAGCGCGCAAGTCAGAGTGCCACACGACAGCATGGGTCATTTCTCACCCATCGGCAGCAGCGACAACGGAGAGTTCTCCGATTCTGACTCGGACTGGGAGAAAGAAGCCCTGGCTGGATTTAACGCTTTTATATAATTTCATTTGTTCTCTATTTACCCAATGTTTTTTTTTTTTAATAGAATGAAAGAAAGACAGATTTTCAATCAATTATTTATTTTATAAATAGTTTCACTATATTACTGCTGGAAAAAAAACAAAAAACAAAAAACAGAAAACAATGTACATGAAGCGTGTCCGAGTTACTACAAAATCCAGGAAAATCATCTTCTGTGTTTTAAGTTTTAATTAGAAATTAACAAACTGTATATACATTTTCACGTACCAGTTAAATAATAAAAAATTATAATAAAACAACTGGTGGTGGAAATCATTTTAAATGTCTACATCCAAAAAAGAATTACGCAAGATAACACAACGGTAACGCGTAACAAAACGGCATTGGTGAAGTTTAAACGATGGGGGAAGAGAATTTCATCTGACCGTTACACCATTTACACGTCTGTCTACGTCTGGATCAAGTTTGTCTCTTTACAAAAATACTTAAAAGTATTTACAAAATGCATACATACAATACATCAACAAACCGAACGATTATCTACAATATACATAGTGAAAAAAAAAAAATTCTCCTTCTCAGACACTTGAAATTGTAGTTCCCTTTTTTTTTTTTTACAGAGGGATGCATAAAAAATAAAAATAAAAAAGCAAGAGGGGGGAAAAAAATAAAAATAAATAAGAACCGAAACTTGAACAAGACTCTACAGGAAACAGACTTAACATGAAGGGAAACTTGATAGGATCGAGACAGGCGGATGCGGTGATCGTCCTGTCAGTCCTACAGTGTGCACGGCAAACAGACAGACGCACGGATTTCACACTGAAGAAATGACGCGCTACTACCGGCTCTGCTGTTTGCTGATCTAGTGTCTGCATGCTTGTCGCACTTGTTTAAGACATCGTGGGATTTGATGAGATGGCTCCTGGGTCGAAGTCCGTTTTTGCTCGCGTTTCATTCGAGTCCGTGTTTAAGACGGGATGGGGAGGGAGGGACGTTTCTGTATCAGTCACGTTCTGTTGGTGTTGTTGACGGAGAAAGCGTGCAGGTTCCCCAGCTGACTCAGGCCGCTCTGGATGTGCGCTACATGGATCTCTACGTTGTCTTGGAAACAGCTGCGGTAGAAAGAAAGGGCGGAAGGACAAGACAGAATCTGAGAAAGGCAGCAGGCGAATTCCAGCACGGCCATCATGTACACTGTAACTCACTCAAAATCGCACATTTCTATCGCATCAACTATACTAGGATGAGTTATTGAATACTGACAAAAAAAAAAGTTGCAGTAAATTACAAAAACAAAAAAATCTGTGAAAAGAAAATCCCAGTCTACAACTGTGATCAAATGTTTTGAGAAAGCACACAAATAAGTTTTTACAAAGTCTACTTATTGTCAGATGTTACTATGGTACAGATTCGAGTTAGGAATTTCAGCAGATACGAACGGACCGTGATTCTACGATGCGAACAAATCACGGAAGTAGCTCATGTGTATTGTACAAAAAAATTAGACACTGCAGTGCACCATATAATTGGAATATTTACAATTATACACAAACATTTTCAGTGTGTAAGTGAATGTATAAAATGTCTAAAGTCAGATATATTGTACGTGTTTGCGTCATCCGGGAGCACGATGATAGAAAATGTCTGTCCTGTAAAACTGTCCTGATGGTGAATAATCCTGATTTCAGAAAATCCTCAGCATAACAAGAGTTCACAGTTCGATACAGTGGACAACAGCTCCGAGACAAAAATGGTGTCCGGGATTCCCCCCGCGATTTAAAGGCGAAGAAACAACACTGTTACATTTGTGAGAGATAAAATTTCCTTAGGCGTGGATACGGTGTTTGGCGGCGTGGGGGAAAGGGGACAGAGATTTAGTCAAGCAAATTGGTATACTTTACATTGTATATTCGTGTAAAAGGTGTACATCACTCGCTTTGTCGGACTTAAGAACAAATCCGACTTACGAATGTGCTCCCGTAACGGAACTCGTTCATAAATCAGGGACTTGTATATTGAAGTATAATTACAAGCGCTTCATAAGTGTCGAAGAATTTTAGGACATAAAGAAGGTGAGTATGTGAACATGGATGCTCTAGTTGTTGCCTTTCTCGGCATACCAAAAAAAACAAAACAAAACAAACAACCAATGACTGGGTTTAAAGACTGGTGAAAGCCTGTCATACCTGAGGTTGGAGTTGTCTATTGAGTTTTTTATGTCGTTCAGGGAGTCGGTCAATGATTTGAATTCAAAAGAATTCAGGTCACCACCTTCTGCCAAGCACTGAATGAAAGAAAAATCCCAAAAAGTAACAAGTCAGTAATGAGTTCATGACCTTGGTGAGTACAAGTGTGAAGGAGTGCTCCAGTGCCTCACCCTGATCTGCAGCAGGAGAGCGGTGAGGCGGGAAATGAGCTGCGTGAGTCCAGGGTTACTGACTCTCTGTTCTCCGTCGGGCAGGACGTTGGACAGCCGCACCACGTCCTGGGCTTCGTCCTCGCAGCGTCTCCTCAGCTCGCTGGGTTGATCCGCCGGCTGCATGCCTTGCTCCGGGGCGAGCTGTTCCGCAAAAAGCGAGAACGTTACATAATGACAGCTGATGTGCACCGTCATAGAGATGTCTGTCAACGCTGGAAGAAAACACCATCAGATTTATATTACAAGCATTACAACACGCATTGGAGCAAAAGTTTCTCACGTCAAAACAGAACTGCTGGACTTCGTGCAGAACTTTGTTCAGGTCTTTGTTAAGCTGCTCCAGGTCCAGTACGGTGGTCGCGTACCTCCTCTGGAAGTCCAGTCCGATCGGCATGGAATAGGATTTCTGCACACCGACAGGGATTAGGACATTAAACATCCATAGTCAGATGTTTTTTAAGGTAAAACAAGTCACACACACACACACAAAAGACATAATAAATAAATATACAGTATATATAAATATAAAGAATGACACATTGTATGTTTAATCTAATATATAATAGATATATAGTATTAATATCTTACAATACAGTTACAATATAAAATCTGTGTCAAATCAAACACCCTTTTAAACTGTGCAGTATTATCCTAGTCCAATTTGTTTGACTGCAACTATTGGATTGTTTTTCTTTTTTCTTTTTATACACTGTACTTTCCATACATTTTATTTGCACATTTTTCTTGGCTGCTGTAATAAACAGATTTCCCCACTGTGGGGCGAAGAAAGGCATCTCTCATCTTATCTACACTGCCTGGTGAAAATACCCTAAGATTTCATCCAGTCACTTCGATTACGGCCCTCAACATGGGGTCCAGTCCGTGTGTGAAAATGATTCCTTCTGCTCCCAGAATCACTCCTGCCTGAAAAACTCTATAGATGTGACAACCTGGTGATTCAGGACTTTCAGGTGGTCAGCTGACTTCATTTTATTGCCACATAACGTTGCTGAGTCTCGACATGAGCGACTGAAGAAACCCCAGATCATAACACTGTCTCCAGAGGCTTGATCGGCAAGATCGCTCCATGTGCTTCCCTTCTCACCCTGACACGCCCATCACTCTGGAATAGACTCAGTCTGGACTCATTTTCCATCGCTCTACAGTCCAAACTTTATTCTCTCTAGAAAGTCTAAGCCCTTTTTCGTGATGAGTCTCACTAACAGGTATTTTTTATTTTTTTTAATGGACACAGATGTTAATCCCAATCCTGCAAGTTCTCATCACACCGTATGCATGTTTATGGAAATGCTTTTACTTATGCTTTAACTACTAAACATCAGCTTTGGTTTTTACTGATGATTTTTTTTTTGTACTATGCAACTTCACAAAGTGATCTCCATTCATCATTTTTTTGAAGGTTAAAAGCTCAGCACTATCCTTAAAGTTCTGATAATGTGTTGAAAGGTTCTTAACCAAATTTCAGTCATTTAAAAAAACTTCTTAGTTGTTTTCTTTGCTTGATGCAGCGACTGCTTTATAATGATCTAAAGCATAACTTCTAAAATGGCTTTGTAGTTGTACTGCGTGTTGTCAGACGTCCATGAAACAAATCGATTCGTGTTATCGAAGCCGTCTTTCGCCTTCCTGAACTTAATATGGAAAACGTGAAAAGCATAATTTGTCCCGATGATATGGGGAAAAATTACCGCTTTACCGTAGATATTCGTGACCCCTTCCATAAATGTTAAACA
Organism: Clarias fuscus; assembly: GCA_030347435.1. Classification (NCBI taxonomy): domain Eukaryota; kingdom Metazoa; phylum Chordata; class Actinopteri; order Siluriformes; family Clariidae; genus Clarias; species Clarias fuscus. The sequence continues at coordinate 4,835,224 of CM059229.1, forward strand.
TCCTCCTCACGTTTGTGCAAGTACACCCTTTATCTTTTCATGTACTGTATATAGTCCAGCTTACAAGTGCCTGTAAATGAGCTGTTTAAATCAAGTGCACTAATATAAACCTGCTGCACTAGTGTCAGAGCTGCTTCTATTGAAAACAAACACTTTGCGACCAATCAGAATGAAGAATTTAACAGGAATGTGGTAATCATTTTGTCCTTGTCTTATTTAAAAATATGACATGCTTATCATCAACAACACTTAACCGTGTGATCCATTTAATCCTAAAAATGCTTTATAAAGTTAAGGGCGACTTTAATAATAGTTCCTATTACACGAGTTATCGTGTCCTTTTGCCATGAATACTGGGTCGTGACTTAAAACGGATCAGGAAAGGAAAATTAATGAAATGAATTACTCAAAATATAATAAGCTCTTTTCACATAAAAAGGATGTGAATATTTAAAAACATACATCTTTGTAAATATGTATATATATACCAGTTTTTCAGCTTCGGTGTTCATCTCCTTTAAATGCTTGATGTGCTCCTTTTTAATCATGAGTATTTTGGACAATCGCGTCTGAAAAAGAAAACAAAGAAAAGAAAGACATGAATCAAAGTATTTTATGAAAACGCACACAAATCTGGTTTGTTTGCCTCGTCGCACTCACGACTTGTACGAGAAATTTGACGGGAAACCCTCCGAGCGTCTCTCCGTCACTTCCGGTCAGTTTGTTCTTCCAGGGCGACTGACTAAACAGAGGATCGCTGTCCTGTAGGCGCACAGAGTGAGAGAGTTCATATTTACAGTTCAGGTTTATACTCATTCAAACGAGTTATTATTGTTTTGTTTTTAATCATCCCTGCTGATTACCATTAAGATGGGCTGGGTCGAGCTAGGGTACGTCCCCCGTGGTGGAGTCATGTAGTTCGGGAAGCGGGACGGGCGCTGTTTCTGAGCGAATGCAGATATGGGCATCGTCTCAGGAGGCTCGTTACTCTGGAAAGAGTTTTTTTTTTAAATATATTAAACAATGATTGTGATTTCATCCTTGTTGGTGTCATGGTCAGAAATATCCGACAATTTTGACCAATACAGTCTGGTCCTCATAATGAAAACTGCTAATTTCATATCTCATATACTTTATACAGTTTACTCTTTTTACATTTTTTATATTCTTCTATTTTATACTTTAACTCCATGATCATTCCTGATCTTTATTTCTTTCTACCCTGTAAAGCGATGCTGAAGGCGTTTATTCAAAACACACAATCTCCTTTGAACAGTTAATATTGAGATGTCTCTGCTACTGTACGTATGCTCTGAAAATTCTTCAAAAACGGCGCTAATCTGAGGTGCTGCTTGAGGTTAATTGGCGATTTCTGAGGCTGGTAACTCTTGGTCTTGCTTTCCTGGGGAGGTCTTCATGAGAGACAGTTTCATCATGGTGCTTGATGGGTTTTGCAAACGCACTTTGACACAATACTGTTCTTCTTGCAAAAACTGTTAGAACAACTGACTGTTGCTGTTAAATAATTACCAGATTACTTATTTTACTTACTTATTTAATAGTTTTGAAATCCCCAGTATTCTTAACTGAAAATAAATCACTAACCAAAAGCAAAGAAATCTGCAAGTCATCTCTATTTGATACTTTGTTTTATCATAACAAAACATCACTGCACATCATACTGTGCATGGTTGTGGATGTGATGAATAAAAACCTGAATCTGATTAAGATTAAAGTATTTGCCACCTTACAGCATGGTGAAAGGAATTTTTTTTCTTCTGTATATCACCAGCTGGGGTCAAAACTCAAGGTCAGATAGAACACAGCGCCCCCTGGAGCAGACAGGATTAAGCGCCTTGCTCGAGGGTTCAACGGAGGCAGTTTGGCGGTGCTTGGGCTTGACCTTACGATAACAGTAATCCGGAGCCTTAACCGTTTGAGCCAGCACTGCCCCTGTTAGTCATTATTCATTCAAGGATAGAAAGCATGTGTGTGGTAATCCAATGTACAGCCAAACATACTTGCAATAACAATAACGCACATTTTTGTGCAATAACACCATTTTGAAAGGTGCAATATTACTTGTTGAAAGTGTAACTACTGTATTTGTTTCTTTTATTTTGTATTTCTACACTGTACTGTATATATTTGTCTTTACTTCATATTTGCACATTTTTCTTTGGCACTAAAATCTCCCCACTGTGGAACGAATAAAAGTATTTTATGCTTATCTTATTTTTAAGTAAAAGTTCGAATTAGATTTACGTGCGTTACAATGTCCTGCTCTTTGCTTCAAGCTTAATATGAAATTATAAATATTTACACAATAGTTAGAGGAGTATAAAGTGTGTGAGGTGTTAAAGTGCAGCTGAAGTAAAGACATTAAATGACTGAATTCATAAACCGAACACGTACAAGCACTTCATAATCTGGCACCGTGTGAGTACCGAGTCCACTTCGGTCGAAGGTGACACGATAGGTCGCTGCGCTCGTGTCCACGGCGTCGATCTGTCCGGTGAACAGGCCGTCCTGGACGCCCCTGAGTCGAGCTACGATAAACACACATGACATTTTAATAACGTGTACCAACATACGATGCTCACAAAAGCACCATGAGGTAACACTTAGTACTACTAGAGTGATTTATTCCTCTTATGACAGGAAGCCTGCACACACCACACCATACCTTTATAGCTTAATAGTTACTTTTAATGTTGTGGAACATTTATAGATAAATCAAGTTTCTGTTGTTCAATATCACTTATGCTGACCCTTGGTCTCAAATTCAATTAAAACTAAAACACAGCCTCCTTTGTGCCAAAGTGTAAATATAACACTGGAGACTCCTTCTAGAAATGGTAAACAAATATATGTCCTTAATGGAAAATCTAAGTTTAACTTAAAAGAATTTCCATACCGTGGGAATAACTCTAACAAGCTGTGTGTTAAACATTATACCTCCAGGTCAAGTCTTTTTTTTTTTTTTTTTCTTTACTCACCGGTGACTTTAGTGCCGATGACTAACGGCAGAGGGATTTCCTCGGGCAGATCTTTGCAAAGCGTTATGTCTGTGATTTTTCTCTGCTGCAACAGACGCATCTTCTGCCTCTTCTGCTTCAGCGCCGTTCGCTCCTCGGCAAAGAACGCAGAAGAGCACCTGCCGAAACACTCATCTTCAGTACAGCTCTCTCTCTCTTTACAAACACCTCTTATACATTAATGAACTATATTATGCCGGTTGTGATGCCATCACCGGACCTCCTGGGTTTGCCCATTAGTCGTCTGATAGTTCCCCATTCCACTCTGGTCAACTTCCTGGTTTTTAGATTAGGGAAAGACTCCTTCAGGCATAAACAGAAGTCATTATCGCCCTCAAATAAAGGTCTGGGGGGGGCAGAAGAGAAATGAGTTAAGGCACATGATACAAATCATTCAAATGCATGTTGTACCAAAGCTTGTTTCTGATTGGTCAGAAGGTGATGATTAATGTTCCGTGACAGGAACATTATAGGACACCTATTATATTTATAATATTACACAGTATATTAATAATATATCATATTTATAATACTATGTATTATATTTTTTTTTACATATGTATATTTTTGGAAAATTTCTGGACAATCACACAAATCCCTTGTGTGTAAAAAAAAAACCTATATTATAATATGTTTTACTCAAAGCTTTTTGCTTTAACAAACTATTTCCATTTATCATCATTCCATCATTTTATTTATGTTATTTCATATTGTATTTGCACTGATCTTTGTTTGTTTTGTTTTTACAACTATACATGCCTTAAATTGCCCCATGGGAATAAATATATATATATATATATATATTTTTTTTTTTAAATTAAATTGAATATATACACTAAAATGTAAACGACAGGCATTTGAGAATATTTGGGAAGAAGTATGTAAAAGACTTAGATTTAAGAAATTAGTTGTGTTTCATTTTATTTATTTGTTTTTTTTTTAAACCAATATACAGTAAATATTTAGTTTTATTTTCTATAGATTATTGTTACTGAAAACAAGGGGAGCACTAACTGTACTTAGTTTTATTATTATATTCATTGAAATGGTAAAAAATGTTTATGGTGTCTAAAACACAAAGAATAATTTTTATTTTATAAAAACTGCACCACTGTAATGTAAATGCATGCCGTTACAGGTAGACACCACTATCCTGTCAGTGATTATTTTCCTATCCCGGCACAACACAGAGTGCTTACCTGTCTATATTAGAATAGAACCACTCGTAGATGCACCACTTGTGTGCTTTGGGGAGCTTGAGCAGATTTCGCAACCTCAGTCCAATCTTCTGTGAGGTTTTTTTATCTGGCGTTGCGACACTTGCGAGTTTCTGCACAAAAGAGAAAATCCGATAATGAATTTTAGACATTTTTTTTCGAACAATGTTTTTTTGCTGTGTACACAACAACCCTGATCGACTAACCTGAGGAAGGGTGGTGACTCTCTGGCTCCTCCTGGGGGATCTGGAGCTGACGGACCGCTCCTCGTCTTCAGAGGAAAAACGACTTCTCTTTGAGCTTCTCGTTGGCTTTGATGTCAAAAGAGAGGGGGGAAAACAAACATATATATATATATATATAGGAAATTATTGTAATGTTAATTTTCACATTATTTAACACTAACTCTGAATAGAGAGTCTCACAAAAAACTCCACACAGAACAGAAGCATTTACAACACTATCAATGCTACTGAAGTCACTCGATACGACTTGACGTGTTTCTCACCGTCTCCATGGTCGCGTAGCTGCTCCGTCCTCTGGTGTTCTGCGATTTCGACAGGATGTTCTTCTCATTTAAGGTGTTCGATAAACTTCCCTCTTCAAACAAACACAAGTCATGGTGTGATAAATATTTGTCGAGTCTTAATGTTTGATCTGCTTTTATATTTATTCTAGGAATTTTAACACGGCTCTTTTCTTACCTCTTAGGCTGACAAGAGCCTTAGCTGAAGAGCCTGAAATAATAATAAAAAAAATAAAAACAAAAGTGGAAAACATTAGACACACACACCACAGTGTCACATTCTGGATTCTAATCTGGCAGTATTTCCGAATACAAGGCAAACCACCAGTTTTAAAAAAAAATATTTTTTATTAATATATAATACTTTATTGTTTCTATAGCAACAAGTATTTCAAAGAGATGTGTATATCAATCTAATTGTATTCTCTAACACTATTAATAAATATACTGGGAAAAAATGTTGTTTAGAAAAAAATTGTTTTTTAGAAAAAGAAAAATGTCAAATTGTTGCTGTGGTGAACATTTTATGGAAAAAGTCTCCAGTTTCAGCTTTTCCTAACAGTTTTTTTTATTTTAATTATTTATTGTTTTGCTTTTTGTCTCTAAATTTAGAGAGGTAAATAAAGTTAGAGTTACTTAATAAAATTATAACTATAACAAGATATTAAATTCTAACATTCAAGTGTCCAATGAAAAAAAAATGATGTAGTATAAGGAATAAAAGACTTCGGGGTGACTTCTTGTCACTGGAGATGGTTAAGCAATGTCAAGATTGTAACTGCAACATGCATCAAAAACATTTGTATTTCAAGTATTATGAAAATTTGCGAAAGGGTGATCAAATTTACTGGATTTCAAAGCGTTGTGCTATTGCGCAGTTTCTTCGACACTAGGTTCGGCAAGCGATTTTAAATTAACATGGTAACATCAGAGCTAGGCATTGCACAGCACTACTTTACCTTTAAATACTGTACAGACTGTATCGACAAAAAACAAAACAAAACAAGGGTTTTTTTTCTCTCTAGCTTGAGTGGACTTAGTCGGGTCATTAGGCATAGCTAGGGCTGCACCATTTGTTCAAAAAAATCAGATTGCAATTATTTTGACAAGCAATGTGATTGCAATTTTTAACAACATTAACTATTAATATTTCCGTTCTGTACTTATTTAAGCAGACAAAAAATATTGGACAAATGATCTCATTAAGAGAATGTTTGCCAATACTTAATCACATAATTAATCAATCAATCAATCAATAAAGGTAGAGATCTCTTTTCTCTCATCTTTCTTCCAAATCAGAAAACAACAAGCTGGTGTGAGTTGATCAGAGCTCTGAGCATCAGTCGATTCCCAACACTCAGAGGAACAACACGACCTTGACCTCTGTAAGCTTTGAACAGTAAATGTGTGATGGACTCAAAAATTTAAGTTACTGTTTAAACATATGTCCAAAATGTTTCTTGTTCCATGACTTGGCTAATGAAATAATCTCCATCTCTACTTAATAATTACTACCACTACACATTACCAGAAATGATTCTTGTTCTACAGTCTGTCTTTGTGTGTGTGTGTTGTTGTCTATAATCTTTTGAAATGCACTGTTTTTGAAGTGTTAGAACTCCGGATAACGACAAAGAATTATTTTAAATGGCAAGATTTTAGATTTGTGCCATGTCACTTAAGCTTTTAATGGAAAAATTGAAAGCTTCACCAAGTCAAACAAAGACTTGGAGCTCTCACCATTAGTTTTACACAAACTAAAATCTCTAACATGAACCGTTTTGTCATACACTGCACAAGAAGCGCATCATACAGTACATGCCCAGAGCATTAACATGGATTCCTGTAGTGATAATAATCCGTCACAAACGCTCTCTCTGACTATTAAAAAGAAAACTAATCGAGGTAGAGATCGTGATTGTTTAAGTGCGCCGATTCAACATTTCACCGCACTGACTCCAAGACTATTTTTCTTGTTTTATTTACATATGCTAACACTGATCATTATCATACTATTTTAATACTAAATGTTTCATTAATACTGCTGCTGTCATACCCACACAACATATTTTTACACTTCCATATTCTTACACTTTTATACCTCAGTTTCTTCCAGTCTGTAAATCCTGCATAATTTGTACAAGTCTATTTTAAATCTATTTTATTTTTAGTAAAAATTCGAAATATTGTACATTTAAACCCTAAATGTTCTCTTTATATTATTTTATTGAAACATTACATTTTTTAATGAATTAAAATAAATTATTTAATCATAGAGAAATCTTTCTATTTTAGGTCACGAGCAGTCGTATAAGCATTTCACTACGTATCGTACTGTGTATGGTTGTGTACGTTCATTCATTCAACCTCTAAACCGCTAATCCTGTACAGGGTCGCGTGGGCCTGGAGCCTCTCCCAGAAAACTTAGGGCATGAGACAGGGTACACCTTGAACAGGGTATCAATCACACACACACACACAAACACACCCACCAAGCAATTTGGGAACGCTGAATAACCTACGTTTTTTTTTTTTTTTTTTTTTTAGGAATTCTGAGTACCTCAGAGGAAAAACCACTCAGCTCCGTGAGGTTATGTATCTGACAAATAAAGTTTTAACTGTCTGTGTCATACTGACGGTAAACTTTACAGATTATCAGGTATAGCAGCTTTCTATGTAATAAAAGCAAATAATTTGCTAAATGGGTTTGGAATTATAATAAAATCTGAAGAGAGAGAGAGAAAAGTAATATTGAATTAGGATATTTATAAAACCGGGATACTTACAGAATCGCATCAAATACAGATCGAATGGACACATGGGTATCGTGATAATAGCGTATCGAGACGCCCCGATTTACATCACTAATGAGTAATATTATCATTATTCTTGTGATTAATGCAACAACAAAAGGACTGTTCAAGTGAATTATTCTGAATTTAGCACAGCCTTAAGAGTCAACCAACAATGTATTCACATTTCAGGAAAAGAAAAATAGCATATACTGTTTGTTTTGATTGAATGTCTTCACCTTCTTTGATCTATCTTCACCTTTACTATTAAAGCCAAGTATGAGTATAAGCCAAGACAAAAGAAAGTGTTGAATAAATGTGTTAGTGTATACATTATTGCCAGAGAAAAGGGTAATTACAGAAGATCATCAAGAAAATATTGAAAGATTTAGGACGTGCATGAGACAAAGCACCAAGCAGACTTAATACATTGAAGTGCATGTGAAAATATTAGAACATTTTAATAAAAACATGGCACATCTAAAGACAGAAGGCCCTGTGCCTGTGACAGAGGCTGGCTCATAAGAAGAATACCTCAGCAGCTGTCACCGACACGGACCACTGATATGTGGGGGAAAGTGTCAACTCGTAAACCTTTCTAAATTAAACCTGTGGCCTCTCTTATTTCATATATAACCCGGTTAATAATCCAAACCAACACTACAACCATAACCACCACCAAACCTCTGGAAAGTTCCCCTAAACAACACTGTTTATATTAGCAAGTTAGCTTAAAACGCAAAATCTCCCTACCTATAATACATCAAATCCCGCCTCCTAAACGCACAAAAACCCCAACCTCAGTTCATGATTGGATAATAAAACCCAAAGCTGAACTCTCAACCAATCACAGAACAACCCAAAATTTCTCTCAACCAATCCTTGACAAGAAGGCGGGACTCTGTGAAAGCTAACACCTAGCTAATAGTAGTAGGTAGCAGTTAGCTTCCTGGCTAACAGGTTTAGTTTTGCGCCAGAGAAAAACAATTTTAAAACCATTTCTTTACACATTCGCGTGTGTAAATGTTTTTAAACGAACGCGATAACATTTTAGCCGTTTGCTAGTAAAGCTGAGTTGGCTTTATTATTTTTATTTTATTTTTTTAAACACTCACTCTCGTCCAACAGCTGCTCGTGCTCCGCCATCTTGAATTAGCCGCGCCGGTTTTTCAAAGACGGGGCTGCCGCAAGGCATTGTGGGAAGGAGACGAGCTGAGAGGGCTGTTTGAAAACAAGACGTCGAAGGAAAATACTCGAAGCATTTAGTTTAACTTTAACACCACAGAAGTATGAATTAAACTTAAATATTGACTTCTACGATCATACATACAACACATACACACTAATAAATTATATATATATATATATATATATAAAACCCACAAAAAAATCATAAAAACCCACACTTTAAAATGTGAAATCAATAAAAATTGATCAATATGTTTGAGCCATTTTTGTTCCTCACGCATGCAGGAAAATAGATGAGGTGGTATCGAAAAGTTTTGTAACACGCCAACAGCTGGCAGCGCACACAGTCACAGGAGGCACAGACTTTCGTAAGTCAGCGTGCCAAAAGACATCGTATTGTGTACACTGGGATCCGAGCAACTGATTACTTGCGTTACCACGTCTGCCATTTCAAAATAAAGAGCAAACGTGATGTTCTGAGACAAACTGGGCAAATCAGTTTCAGTCACAGAGATGTTTGACATCTTTGAATTTTATGACGATGCCGAGTTGTTTTGAGTTGTATGTGCGCTTCAAGATCACCGGAAGATGACGAGAGATCAGGAACGAGCTAAGCCCGTTCGACAACTTGTGCATGATGACCGTCTGAGAACCATCTTCAACATCGCTGCAATGGTCTGTGTCGTACAGAACGGTTCAGTTCCTCACGTATGGTTTGAACATGTGCCATGTTGCTGCCAAATTCATCCCCAGGCTGCTGACCCAGGAGCGCCGAAGTCTGCCAAGAACTCCTTAACATGCCGTGGATGACCCGTCCTTCAAAGACATCAAAGATCATTACCGGTGACAACACTTTGGCATATGGGTACAACCCTGAGACGAAGCAACAGTCTTCACAGTGGAAGAGTGGAAATGGCGGGGCAGGTCCGCAGCTCGACCGTGTGCATGCTCGTCGTCTTTTTGGACATTCACGACATTGCATCGATAATTCGTCCTCAGGGGCCAGACCGGCAATAGCGAATTCTACTGAACTAAGGCTTCTGAGGGAAAACGTGCAACGACTGTGGCCGGATCCGAAGAATGCGAATCTCGAAAAACATTTTATACCCCCTTGTAAATGAGGTCCAAACAAAAGTGTCGGGGCAAAGTACTGTTTTTATTCACATTTCCAAATTATAAGGAACAAAAACACAAATGAAGATTTTAAACATCTTACAATCACATAAATGGCAAAACGTTGCTTTTACAAAGAAAACACGTTCACACTTCAACATCTTTTGCGAAAATTTACCGATTTCACCGTTTACACCTTAATATAAACCGGGAAGAAAAAAAAAAATCTGTGAGGTACACAGAAAGCAAGCAAACATTTTTTTTATGTCGTTTCTAAAAGCCCTAATACTAGGAACCCTAGTAAAAGTACCACTTATCCAATCAACCGTGTAAATGTACAAGATAAGCATTCGTTACTAAAACTGTACAGTATGTTGGTCTTTCTTCGCAAAAGAAAACGGATCAGACTTTTCAATGAAAAAAAAAAAAAAAAGATTTTTACATAAATGTGCCCAAACAAAAAAAAAAAAGGGGGGGGGGGGGGCTTAGAAAACTAATGGAAGACTGTTCTACCTAATACTGTTGGTAGGATCCACAAAAACGTTTGAAACACCTCCTCAACCAGATCAAGTCCCACTTTAACTTTAGTATCAAATCACATACAGTAGATAGACGATATATGGTGGAAGAGAACTTGTCTATTCTTTATCTCCCCTCCATCCATCTAGGAACCATTGTATTTATTCCCATTTTTACAAGACATTCACACACTATGGACAGTTAGCCTATTGCCAGTTAGCTTAATCTGCATGTTTTTGGATTGTGGGAGGAAACCCGAGTTCCCGGAGGAAATCTCGCTTGAGACTAAAGCAGAGCGAAAATGAATAAATGTCAGGAACTCTTTGTGGCTTGTATTTAGCTGACGGTGCAGTTGGGATCAGGGCTTCATCGGGACGCGAAGGTGAAGTCTGTGGAGATCAGGGTAGAAGGGACGCGTCTCTCACCAGAGGGACGTCTGATAATTGAAGCGAAGTTTCAGAAGATATTTCAGATTCACCTGAGAGATATCGTACACGATATACCTGGAGGAACGGAAGTCAAGGAGAATGACGGTAAAGTGTAGCGCAGATTCAAAACTCAACTCTTGCTCTTCTTCAACCTTACATTTGAAAGGAATGTATTATTTTATAACACTTGTTGTAAAATGTTCAATATAATAAGGCAAAAATTTTATATTAAACTGCAAGTCTAAATAAGTGAAATTCATCCTTGAATACTGTAGTGGTGTTCAAGTCAAAGCGGGACTTTTGATTGTGCAGAACAACAGAACACGTTTCTGAGGGTCTCTATATAATCCGCTGCTACACTAATGCACTTATCCCAGTGTTTCACTAGAGCTTGGACACCATCAAGGTAGAAAGTTTTCTCAGTACGCCGGGGCCATGATTGGGCTGCCTGTCTGATTCATGCCTGAAACCCCGGCCTTCCAGGAACTCCTTTAATCAACCAAACATGTGGAAATGTTTTCCATTCCTTTAAAATTTTTGCATCATTCAAAATATTTTACTGTTTTATGAGTCTCATCACCGTACTGTACTTAAAGTCTTCTGTAAACAGCAGTCACTTTTACCAGAAAATTGATCACAAATCCCGGTTTGACTTGAACGAAAATACTATACATCTGTATGTGTGCAAGGCTACACTGACTGACTGTTTTAAAGTGCTCCATGATGCTGCACTAAAACGGTTTCCCTACAGAAAAACATACTTTATACAGTGATTCTGATCTGTGCCAGCACGCTCTCTTTAAGTGAATGAAATAATGAATGAACACGGTGGGAAGGATACTCGTTGTAAAGCAGACTCGTGTCGTCGATGTTCGTGTTGACGCCTTTGCCCAGCGGCACGTCCACTCCGTTAAGAGAGACCGTCGCACTGGGCTCCGGAGCGGTCTTTCCCAGGCCTATAAGAAAGCAAAATCAGATGCGTTTCATTTTATGAATTCTATATAAAAAGAAAAGAAAAAAAAAAGTATTTAAACAACTAACACTTGGGAGCTCTTACCCTTCACGCTGTGCTTCCCTTTCGGTAGTTTCGTGATGTGTGAAGCCTTTTTAAGCTCGTGCCTTTAATGAGAAAAACACAACGCATTCTTGTTATACAACCTGACTAACACGATCACACACGGCACACATCGAGATCTAAAGGAAACAAAAACGACTTACATGTTGCCGAGAGCGACTTCTCCTAACAGGATGAGGCCTACAGGATCAGCCTGGGACGTGTGGCAGTAGTTTGCACTCTTAGACACCATGTCAGCAAAGTATATACCTTTACCAAACATGTAACCTGTCTGTAGATCACATGGGGGGGGGGGGGGGGGGGGGGGGTGGGGGGGGGGGGGGGTTGTTGAAGCAATACAGAAGATGAGTTCAAGGGTACTATTAAAATCAATCAATCAATAAACCAAAACATGTATGTGATCGTATAAACGTTGGCGTGCAAAGTTCATTCATTTAACTAAAGAGGTACATTTTCTAAAATAAATACTCAGGCCACAAATGAGCCCAGCCCCACGTCTCCATGACGACAGGATCCGCAGTTAGGTTCAGTTTCAATGTTCCTATGAAAGTCATCATAGCAGGGAATGCAACTGTGAGCACTTCCTGTTTCAGTGGACCATTATATGTCAAGGGGGCAAATTTGGGCACGTCATGCACCTCAGGGGTACACCTTATAACCTCCTGCGGGGTATCCTCTGACACAGATTGCAAGCCTCTTCAAATGTGGTAAATTTGATATTTCTACAAAATTCTTGCTCAAAAATCCGTCAAAGTTGGTGGGATTTTTTGGGCCCACCATTTTTAGAAAAGTAATTCCCGAATACCCCATTCCCGAATACGCCACACGATTTGACACCTCTTTCGTGGGTCTACAACAAATGGAATGGGAATAGTTACGTGCCAAAATTTGTAAAGGGAAAAAAATGGATAATAAACTTGAGATAATACACCCTTTCCTTTGTATGCACCACTAATTAAATTAACTGAGTTCTTAAATCTCGTATTGTGAAACGCATTTTCCCATAGGAAATAATGTAAACGCAGATAATGCGTTCCAGCCACCCAAAATATTACCAATATCCATCACTATAATCATTTTTTTTTTAATCTAAAAACAAACAAAACATTTATGAAGGACATGGTAAATAAACTAAAATATGCAATAAATAGACATTAAACCTCACTTAAGCTTAATTTATGATTCCTCTTGGGCATTGTTGTCCTTTTTTAAAAATTCTCTCCACGGATACGTCGATAGCTACAGCACCCTCATCATCACTAACTTTATTTTGATTCCTTCTGCATCAGTGTTAATAAAGCTAACACTCAGATCAAACTAAGATGAGTTTCTTACCAATTACAAGCTACCAAGTGTGAAAGCAGTTTAAAATCTGAGCTACTTTTTCATTCATTCATTCGCCTTCTATACAACTTCGCGCACTACGGCCAATTTGGAAACACAGACCTGCCTGAGGAAACCCGTAAAGCATGGGGAGAACAAGCAAACTCCATGCACGCAAACCAGACGCAGGAAACGAACCCTTGACCCTGGAGGTGCTAACCATCACACCACTGTGCCGCCTTGGGTTTACATTGAAGCATTGAACTTCCGTGTAGTGTATGCGAGAAAGTAGCTTTAACACAGGCGCATTGCTGCAGATCCAGTGGGCAAAGCCGGACCCGATCTAACAAGGACAAACACAATTATGAACACAACGTCGTCTCCATTTGCTAAACTTATTGCAACCCCGAGTAGGAGGAGCCTGATCAGGTCCGACTCCACCCCCTGAGCTCTCGTCACTTATCCTTTTCTCAGCATGAGGAAATGTTTGTCTCACGTGCGCACGAATGATGCACTTCTTCGATACGTACCACAGGAGCCTCGGGCGGGGCGATGCGCAGACCCTGAGACAGGATGCCGGCGTAGTTGGTTGCGCGAGAGCCGTGCCACAGGAGCTGGCGGTTGGGTAACTCTTTGAAGGGGCGGTAACGCTGGTACTCGCCGTCTCTCTCGATCTTAAAGATCTGAACGGAGCCACAAGATCACATGTTTCGCACAAATACCGCCGTCTGAAAACGCTCACGCTAAACACGTACGTATAACTCCTCGTACCTCTTCCACCTCGAGGGTGTAGGTGTTGTGCGTGGCGGCGTGCGTGTTCGCCACGTACTGTCGAATAATCCGGGCTTCCTCCGATGATTTATCCACCACCTGCACACAGACACCGCCGTCAGTACACACTCAGGACGCCGCGTTAGCGTGAAGGGATTATTTAAAAAATAATAATAATTTTTTACACAATAAGAAGCAAACCTCGATCTTCGTTTTGAGTTTCTCGTAGTTGATGTCGATCGGGTCCTTCTCGTTGTCCTCGGTTCCGCCGCGCAGGAGGCTGTACGCCACCTCGATGTCCAGCAGGTTGTCCAGCATCTGCACTTTGGCCTGAGAGACAGGGGAAACCGTCACGTTTTTCCTTCCTCGCTTGTTAACGTTACACAAAAAATATAAGGCATCTTATTAATGATGTAGTCTACGTAATTAAGGATCCCGACTCATTTCCCACGGCCCACCTGAATGTAGTCCAGGTTACTCAGCAGCGGGGGTTTCTTCATGCCGAAGTCGTGCGGGATCAGAGTGTAGAAGCGATTGGACAGGTCCAGGATCACGGCCTCAGGAGCGCTATCGGACACGGCCTGACACGCAGACAGACAAAATCAAACGATCCAGGAGATCGTCAACAACATCATCACTCTCTGCTTACGCAAACAGAATTCCTGTAACATCACAGCGACAGTGACGTCGTCTGATCCGCCAGAAGGCGTGTCGAACGTTTAACACTGACCTGCTGGACCTCGGTGAGGAGAGAGTATGCACTCTGGATCTGTCTCTTACTCAGTTTCCCCAAAGGCATCTTCTGCAGGTCGATCTGTGTTGGGAGAGATTTACATCAACAAAGAGCCGAGATAAAGCTGATACGGTTAATGCAAAACGCACAGAGAGAGAGAGAGAGAGAAGGAGAGAGAGCGCGAGAAGAAAATATAATGTATAAGAGAATCAGATGTAAAAAGCCAAAGAAAGAAAAGACAGCGAGAGAGAGAAATAGAGGAAGAGAAAACAGACAAGGAGAAAAAGAGAATCAGATGTAGAAAGCCAAACAAAGAAAGAAGAAAAAAGGAGAGAGAGAGAGAAAGTAAGAAAATAGAGAGAAAAAGAAAGGGAGAGACAGATGGAGAAAAGAAAGAAAAGGCGGCCACGGAGAACATGAAACAGAGGAGAAAAGGTGTGTGTAAGAGAGAGAGCATCAAAAGAAGTCAGTAAGAGAGGCAGACAGTGGAAAAAGAGAAATGGCCAGACAGAGGGGAAAAAAGAAAGATAGAGCAAGGAGGAGAGAGAGAAAGAGTCAGGGGTAGAAACAAAAACTAAGAAGGAAGGAAAAGACAGAAAAAAAAGAGAGAAATGGAGGAAGAGAAAAAGATAGGGAGGGAAACAGATGGGAAAACAGACAGGGGTGAGAGTGAGACAGAGGAAAACAGCGAGAGAGACAAAGAGAATAAAAAAGGGAGGAAAGCCAGTGAGGGAGACAGACAAAGGGGGAGAAAGTGTGTATGTGTGAAAGAGAGAGAGAGAGAAGGAGAAAGCCAGTGAGGGAAGAAAAATAGACAGAAACAGAAAAGAAAAAAAGATGGAGAGAGAGCAAGAGAAAAGGAGAGGAAGCAGTACAGACAGAAAAAGAAAGAAAGGAAAAAACAGCAAGACAGAGAGAGAGAGAGAGAGAGAGACAGATAGTGATAAAGAGACAGGAAGGAAAAAAGACGAAGACAGAGAGACAGTGAAACACATACACACACCTGCCACCAAGTGAGGGGCAGTGAGCGACCACACACACACACACACACAGATCACTGTTATTATTATTATGTACATATATGTTTTGTTTAATAATGTACACAAGAGTCACTTCATCTTTAACTAAATATCTGTACTCTTTTATTTTATATACATTTATTTATTACTTTTACTATAATATTGTCAGGTTTTTTTTTCTTGTGCCTTATTTCTAAGCCTCCGCAAAATGAATGTAAATATTTGTTATGCCAATAAAGAATCTTTGCATCTTGAATCCAAGACAGAGAAAAGCAAGAGAGGCAAAGAGATGTAAGGGGGGGGGGGGAGACAAAAACAAAGACAGCAAAGAGAGAGGCTAAGAAACAGACAGAGAGACATAATGTGAGACAAAGACAGATGTAGAGAGACCTAAAGAGCAGCAAGAAAAGACCAAAAGTGACAGACAATGAAAGAGAGAGACCTTACAGACACATGGAGAAAGAAACGGAGAGACAGCTGGTGAAAGTGAGCGAGAGTGGGAGAAAGGGACAGAGAGTGAAAGGTGGAGACGTTTCCCCCCCCAGTCATTTAATAAGACGTTATCAAGTTTTCGATCTCTCAGTCGAGCCGCACACCTCAAACTCCACCATGGCCTTCTTCATGCTCTCCACGTCGAAGATCATGCGGATCAGCTCCTGGACCGGTTTGGCGAGTCGGGACTTGGTGCCGCTGCTGGCGGTCAGCTTCTTCACCGCTTCCTCGTCCTGCAGAGGGAATCACAAAGATCGGACTTTAACGCGAGGTTGTACACTTCAGCACATGGACCAAACTCACGCCACACGATGAGGCCAAAGTGCTATAAAGAGCCCAAGAAAAGCGAACACGCGCGCACACACGTACCTGCCCGTAGTCAATCTCCAGAGGATAAAACTTATTAGGGTATTTGGTGAAGCTACTCGAGGTCCAGCAGTTGCCCGTCTTTTCCTCGTAGACGCTGCGGAAGTTGTCCATGGCCGAGCTCTTGTCATAAAACTTCTCCAGTTTGTTTCCTCCGATCGCGGTTCCTACTCGACCCCAGGACCTGAACACCCAGTACCTGAGAGCAACACGGCACGATAAAATACACTCGTTTCCCCCCCCCCCCCCAACACTGAACAGACGGTACGGGTTTGCTCAGGTGGATTACCCAGAATCCACCACGTTATGTCTCTTTTCTTTAATTTTCCTTAAGTACATGTGCTGAATAAAGTAAACCTTATAACAAATGTATAATCAATCAAACACCGCAGTTTTTCATTATTTATTCATCATTGGCAGTGTTTTCCCGCTTTTCTCAATCTTAGAAGAAAACTATTGGCACACCCGGTGCCGTCCCCTCACCGTTTCTGTACGTCGTCCTCCAGGAGCTGGAGTTTGTAGTAGGAGTTTGTTCCGCGGACGATGTCCACCAGGCCCAGCGTAGCGCTGTAGATCTTCCCGTTCTGGTCCAGCACGTGAGCGCAGTCCTCCAGACCTGAGACATAACAACGCATCGTTTAAACAACAACAAGAATAACGGAAACGACCGGAATAAGAAGAGTGAGAGAAATGTGTGGGAACCTGAGTCCGGATCTACGGCCGCTCCGCCTTTAACCGTCAGCTTCATCTTCTTCGACTTGCTGCCGCCTGAGAAACCGTGAGAGAATATACAAGTCATGTTTAGCTATCACAACCAATTAGATGTACACGATAATCAAAATACATACACGAGGAGCGTTCAAGTCAAACCAGGACTCGTGATTAAATTTTTAGTGTTTAGATGTAGATGAGATTAATATTTAAGGAAGACTTTGTGTAAGCTGACGAGATTCTTAGCTGCAGTAAAACACGTGAATGCTGCAAATGTTTGGGACATTAATACGGTTTCGCACGGTGGTTGCAAGTACGGTTCATTGCGTTTTTGCAGTTTTGGCGTAGTGATAACGTTTCCATCACGATGGTACCACGGATTCGTACGGTTTCATGCGGAAGTGGTCGCGAAAGAAGAGAAATTGGGGTATTTGGGGAGGAGCCAGCACGGTGTCCTCGGTGTCGTTGCAGTTAACTGCTGTTTTTGCGGTTAAGTTTCGGTTACATTTCGGGAGCACTAAAAATCGCGGACTGGTCCACCGCGTGAAAATGTCCAATATAAAAGATCTCTCCTCTGCATCTTTTCATTCATTCAGTACATTCCTATAGACAAGATGCTTTTGCTCGAGGAACAAACACGACTCGCCCCATCATGTATTATGAATCTCTCTTGCAGAGGTTTTCCCTCATCAGAAGAGGAAGAAGAAAAGCGAGTCGGAAAGACAACAAATTGCTGCAGGAAAAAGGAGAATGAGAAGACAGAAGAGATACTGGGTGAGACGGTGGCTGCAGAGAAGGACATTGTGTGGACAGTATGAGAAATTAAATTCAATTTTATTTATATAGAGCTTTTAACAATGTTCATTGTCTCAAAGCAGCTTAACAAGAATGAAAAAAACATTTTTTTTTAAAGAAAATTTATGGAAATGTGTATGTGTGAGAAAAAATGTGTCTAGATAATAATGAGATGAATGAGTGAATGATGAATAAAATGTCTCTGATGAGCAAGCCAAGGGTGACGGCGACAGTGGCAAGGAAAAACTCCCCGAGATGGCAGTAGGAAGAAACCTTGAGAGGAACCAGACTCAATCAGGGAACCCATCCTCATTTGGGTGATAATGGATAGTAGGAATTATATAACAGCGTGTGTGTTATGCAGCTAAAAGTTCAATATAACAGAAGTTCTTTAAATTAACATGAAGTCCAGTTCAGCACAGGGATGAGTCAGCAGGTGCAGAGGGCAGAAACCGATGGCTGAACTTACTATAGAGGATCAATCAAGCTTCAGAAACTTTCTCAGGATGGAGCCAGATGTCTTCAGAGAACTCGCACAACGTGTGGGACCCAGGATCCAAAAGCAAGACAATTTTCTTCAGGAAATCCTTGGAACCAGGACTGAAGCTTGCAGTGACACCAAGATATTTGGCTACTGGGAATAGTTACAAGTCCCTTCAATACTCCCTCAGCGTTGCAACCAATTCAGCCAATGGTTTGATGAATACTCAGCGGAGGTCATGGCTTGCCCCATCACACCTGAAGCCTGGAAAGAAGTTGCTGAAGGTTTTCAAGACAAGGTGGAACTTCCCTCAGTATGTAGGAGCTACTGATGGCAAACACATAGCTATCAAGAAACCAAGTCAAAGTGGATCTCACTACTACAACTACAAAGGTTTCTTTTCCATAGTTCTGCTTGCAGGAGTTGATGCAAACTACAAGTTCCTTTATGTCGACGTAGGAGCTAATGGAGCTGGTTAAGATGCAGGGATCCTCAATGACACCGACTTAAAAGAAGCACTGGAAAATGGAACAATTGGATTACCACCACCTGATCCCCTACCAAATGACGATGAGCCCATTGGTTACTTCCTTGTTGGTGACGATGCTTTTGCCCTGAAGACCTGGCTGATGTAGCCACTGCCCTTCAGGAACATGGCCGTCAAGCAAAGAATATTGAATTACAGACCGTCCAGAGCCAGGAGGGTTGTTGAGAACACCTTTGGCATTTTGGCTTCACGATTCAGATGTCACGATTCTAACTACAATGCCACAGCAACCAGAAAGGGGGGTTTAGAACCATCGCCTCGGCTTGTTGTGTCCTGCACAATTCGCTTAGATTGCGGAATCCTCATGGAGAACTTCCAGTAGACCAGGAAAATCCAGAAACAGATGATGTCATACCAGGAAGTTGGAGAGAGACTGTTAATCTTCCTGACAGGGCAGAAGTCTACAGAGGAAACACCAACAGGGCAGCAAAGATGCAAAGACAATACCTCAAAGTATGTGAGATCAGAAGCCAGAAGTGTTCCTTGGCAGCAAGATAAAATTTAATCTCTCCTCCAACAACAACCAAAGAGCTCACCACATTTTCCAAAAAGAGCAAACCAATATTGGTAGTCACGAAAAAAATGAAAGCTGGTTGGTATTGTATTCCAAATGTCATTAAACTAAACTAACCAAACTTGTACTCTTAATTTAAAACTTTTTCATTTCATTTTCATCTTGCCATATAGCCTTCTTCATTGCAGTGTATATAACCCTTTCTGTTTAGTTACATATGCATACAGCATACATATGCAACCTTCTGTATTGATTATATATACAGTAGAACCTCAGATTGTGAGTAACGCGGTTTACGAGTGTTCTGCAAGACAAGCAAAGACTTTTAATAAATTTTAAGTCTTGTATCATGCATCACGCATGCGCTCTTGTTTTGACACAGAGCATCACGTGATCACAACTGAGCCACTGATTTTTCTCTCTCTTGCGCTGCAGAATTGTCTGTAATCGTCTCACTGGAATGGCAAATCACTCAGTCGCATTTGATCGATTATGATCACCTTTGATCACTTGGGGCAAAAGTATTCACTTATCTAAAACTGTTATTATAGCAGCAGGCCTTTCTTTGTAAACTCCTACAGATTAATCACAACACTTAAAGTTCGCAAATATCATTTATTATGTGTAACAATCCAAGAGATATGGTTAAAACACAAAACAACATATCGGAACAGTTAATATCATGAAGCATAAGAACGTATGTTGATGGTACAAAAGTTATTCGTCATCACCAGAATCCTCATCACTCCCAAGTGCTCGAATCAACTGTATTATCATCAGATGTACTGGGAGTGCTTGCCTGGACAGGTGTGATGGACTCCTGACCGATGAGAAATGGCACAGCATCACATGACGTTGGTCCTGGGGTGGAGAGCTGCCTGGGCGATGAAGCAGTTTGGCACTGCTGGACTGCAGGTGATTGCAACGACGAAGAAGGCACTGCAACAAGTTGGAAGGACAGAGGAGGGCCTGCACCTGGCTGGAAGGTCGTGGAAGCAGCTGGCTGGTATGTCCACGGAGTTCCAAGGGTCGGCTGGTACGACCAAGGAGCATGTGGAGGTCCAAGCTGTCTCTGGCGACTGACCGTCTTGAAGTGCATCAACGTCTGAAATAGAGCTGCTTGGCATTCCTGCCACGTATCGGCATCCATTTGCCTGGTCTCGTGGTACATCATCTCTGCCATCGCCCTCCTTGATCCCATCTCATCATTATGTGGTTGTGCTGTCTTCTTAAAAACATCGTGCACCTCAGCTGCCTTCTTGAGAACCTGAAAAAATAAATCTGCATTAGCATTCAGCTACGCAAGTACTAAAGGGCTAAAGAATTCTGCTGCCTAGTGTTAAACAATCGTCACCAAGTGCCCTAGGGAGAAGAGTCATGAAGTGAAAGGAGCATTATTATTTATTTTGTTCATTTATACAGTGGAGCCTTGGATTACAAGCATAATTCGTTCTGGACTCGTATTGCAAAACACTTGTAAACTAAATCGAATTTTCCCATAAGAAATAATGAAAAGTCAAATTATTCATTCTACAGCCCAAAACAATAAATACATAAAAATTATATAGTAATATAGTAATGTATAAAGTAAAAATAAAACAAATTAACCTGAACTCAACATTTAAAAAAGGTAAAAATAAATCCAGACACATAAGTGTTTCTGTTTGTGTGCCATGTATTTGTGTGTGTGTGTGTGTGTGTGTGTGGAATTGGCCCCTTCCCTCGCCTCGTCTTAAACAGTAAAACTCCTCCTCCCTCCTCGCTTTTTAAGTTACACAACAAACACACACAACGGAAACACTGTTTTAACAAGGGGAAAAAAGAAATCTCTCTAATGACACTCGCGTGAGCGCATACTAACGGAATCACTGCTGTAAAGTAAAAAAAACAAATGAACCAGCATTTAGAGCAGAGTTTTCTGTGTAAAGAAAGCGTGTGTGTGAAGCCGGGGAGGTGGGGGAGGGGTGTAAAGGTGAGTGAGTGTGTGTGGGTGTCGGTGTAAAATTACGCCCGCACACACACAGGACACACGATAGAGAGAGAGTGTGTGTGTGTTTGTGTGTGTGTGTGTGTGTGTGGGGCACAGTGTCAAATTACGCACGCACACACATAGGAGGGAGGGGGAGATGATTAAGTAAGAGACGAGCACTAAGTCCCAGCAGGAGAGACGATTACCCACAATTCCGCAGTGGGAGAGTAAAAATCATTGGCTCAGTTGGGATCACTTGCCGCTCGGTGTCAAAATAAGAGGCGCATGTGTGATACATGATACTCGGAGCTCGTAAACTAGATCCCCGTTTTCGCTAGACCAATCTAGACCAAGATTTTCGCTCGGTTAAAAATTTATTCAAAATCTTTGCTCATCTTGCGGAACACTCATAAACCGCGTTACTCGCAATCCGAGGTTCCACTGTACATTAATTATTATGTGGTTTGTAATGGTTTAGGAGATGCCCCAATAATAATAAGTAATAAAAAGACGCACTTACTTCACGAAGAGCAGCTGCAGTGGGCGATGATGAACGCTGGACAGTGGCTGCCTTCTTCTTAGGTTGAGTGGACCTTTTTGAGACTGTGCTAGACCCAGCTTCTGAATCTCCATCCTTCTTGTCACTGTCATCATCAGCAGATGAACTCGCTGCAACATGAGCAGACCGAGTACTAGCCGTACTGGTCAGGTTCTGTGACAGTTCACCTCCCTTTTTTCTTTTTCCCTCTGCCACCCTCTTCATGAAGTTCTGGATATAGCCAAAATTCTCCAGGATCCACTTCTCTCGGTCTGTCATCGGCTGTGCTCCTGACCCAGACGGCTGCTTCTTGGTAAGTTTCCCAGCCCTATCTCTCATGGACTTCACCCAGGTAGTCAACTGGTCAACTGGGATGCCCAACTGCTGTGCCTTCTCTGAAACCACTCTGCTTCTCTGTTCTCTATTTTTGAATGCAGCCTTTTTAAAATTGTAAAAAAAGTCATTTTCCCTGTACCAGTCAGCTACTTCCTGTTCCTGTTCAGGGTGTAATACAAGTGCAGGAGCCCTGACCTTCTTGATTGCTTCTGGAACATGTGCGCCTGAAGCTGGTTCTGAAGCCTTCTTGGTTGCTTCGGGAGCAGGTGTGTCTGAAGCTGGTTCGTCATCAGTAGTTTCACCTTCTTCTTCTGAGACAACAGGAGCGGTAAATGACAGTGGTGACTGAGAACAGCGTTTCTTGAATTTCCCTCGTCCCTTCCCTTTGGGTGGCATGATGATGTGAGGATAAGAAATGACGAGGAGATAGGTTTTTATGAACGGGATGCAAACATCGTAATAACTGCAGAACAACGCGGACTCCGTAATAAAAACGCCGACACCGTAATCCATACGTGGGCACCATAACGTCAACACGGACAATCCGCCATTGTTCCGTCAACAATGTAGTGATTGCGTAAAGCGACCGTAATGAGGTCGCGAAGCTGCCGTCATCTGAGGTTGGCAGAAATCTGCGTTTTCCTGACGGAAGGCTGCATTGTCACTGTGGTCTCATTACGCCGTGTAAGGTGCTTTGCGGTGTCGTTACGTTTCCGATGTTTCAATTTTCACGCGGAAAGATGTTTAATTTTTTTTGCGGTCCTTACGGAAGCTCGCGGACCCTACGGAACCTCACAGAACTGTGGACGGTTACTCGCGATGGCTCGCGGTGCCTAACAACGCGTCTCACTGCGAGTCAAACCGCATAGGTGAGATAGGGGTAAAAGTAGTTTCTGGGAGGCCGTGGTTTCAAGACATGAATCAGACAGGCAGTCCAATAACGGCTCTGGTGTACTGAGAAAACTTTATACCTCGATTATACCAAGCACTAGTGAAACACTGGGATAAGTGCATTAGTGTAGCAGGAGATTTTATCAAAAGTCCCACTTTGACTTAAACGCTGTTTGTAAATAAATAATAAGATTAAGACGTTTGCATAATGATTTGGGATCTGTACGGTTCTCCCCCTATGGTTCGGCATGCATGTGAAATGTGGATTAATTGCAAAACCACCCAATCTGGCAACGAAAGAACGCGAAAAAGATCGAGTTTGATTCGCCGTTTCTTTTTTCCAGAACAGTTAACGTAAGCTACAGAGTATTATTATGCAAAACAAACATTATCGGTTATTACATTTTTAACACTTAAACCACTTCTCGTACCTTCGTCCTCTTTGCTTCTTCCTGAGCTTTTGGTGGCTCCGCTGGACTTCGCGGCCGCCGATGAAGCCGGGGCCTCGAGTTTGACCTCGGCGCCCCAGGGCGAGATGCCGTGCAGGGAGATGAGCTCTCGGAGCGCCTTGCCCGAGGACTTGATATCGGTCAGGAAGTCCTCGGCGACGACGCGAATGCCGGCGTCCCTCACCTCCTCCATCTTCTTACTCATCTTCTCAACTTCCTCTGTAATACGACACGACACACACATGCTTGCTGAGACAGCACACACTCCTTTACAGATCATTCACTCTCAGTTTAAATGAGAAATGCGCTGAGCTGTTATGGGAAAATAATCAGTGATGGAGGGATGTGATGAATCGGAGCTTGTTACGATACTGAGAGAGACGAAAATAAATAAAGACAATAAAACATTACAACTTTATATCTGACTGGTACAAAACTCCTTCTATAGGTGTGTGTGTGTGTGTGTGTGTGTGTATATATACAGTAAACCAAAAATATCACTTGTTATATGAGCATAAGGATGTGGTCCCTATTACGGAAAGTAACTAATTAAGTAATTAATTTCCATCCAATCAGAATAAAGAATTGAACAGTGCTTAATTTAAATGAAGATTTATTCATTCATTTATAATTTTTTTTTCTTGATGGCAAGTTAGATTTTTTTTTTGACACACACACTACACATACATACAGTCAACCCTTGGATTGCGAGCATAATTTATTCCGGAAATGTGCTCGTATAGCAAAACACTCTTACATCAAAGCAAATTTCCCCCCATAATAAAAAGCAAAAACGGCAACGATTCTTTCCACAAGCCAAAAATATAAAATAAAATGCAAAATATAAAGTAAATATGAAGAGTTGAGGAGGGAGGGGGGCTACTGTGTAGGACGACTTCCACACAGACACACGCACCCCAGCTTGCCAACAAAAACCAACACACACGCACACAAAAACAAAATCAAAACATCCTTTACGCACACACACATGGTCACAGTGTTATAGTGAACAGTACACACGCGCACGGTCATGTTGACTACACGAGTGACGCACACGCACTGCGACCGAGCATAGTAGACGATTACTCACAATACTGCTCGTATTTCAAGATCTCGCTCGTTTACCAAGTTAAACATTTTTTGCTCATCTTGCAACAAACTCGCAGCAACCCAAAGTTCCACTGTACACACAAACACTCACTCGTGGAGCTGAGGCAGAAGGTGGCTTTATTAACAGTGCCGGTGATTTTTCCTCCCAGCTCCTCCACTACGGCTTTCAACTCGTCCTTGTTCTTGCTCAGCTTCCCCAGAGTCAGCACCTTCAGCCCGGTCAGAGGCTTATCTGCAGAGAGCGGAAATTATATTCAGCCACACAAACACAGCTCTGGACATCTTCCAGATTCACTGAACGCAGATTGTTGCATCATGGTTAGTGTTGGAATTTTGCAAAAATAAATAAATAAATAAAAATTTAAAAACTCAAAAGCTGTCTGTTAGAGGTGACTCTCTGACCTGCGTTCACTTCTGTAGGGAGCTCGGTGGGAAGACTGGAACTGGAGGCGCTGGAAGCAGCCGAGCCGTGAGCCGAGGCAGCCGCGCACGAGGCAGGAGCGGTCGCCGTAGCCGCGGGAGGCTCTTTGGGAAACAAACGGTCCTGGCGCTTGAACTTGAACTTCTTCAGGAAGGGAATTTCATAGAACTCCTAAAATAATAATAATAAAAAAAAAAAAGAAACCAGAGCAATGTAACAGCAAACCCAGATTCACAGCCACACCTGCATGGACGTTCACCCGGTCACATGGTTTCACGGCATCCTCTGCGCTCTGGACGGGAACTGACCTTCGGCGTGACCCAGTCTTTGCGGTTGGGCGTCTGAGTCTTGAACACGCACTTGGTCCAGGCGGAGATGTCTCCCGTGCAGTAGTAGGCGTCGCTCTTGAACACGAGCTGACCCTGACACGTCTCGCACGGCTTCAACACGCCGAAAGCCATGCAGTCTGACAGACGGTCCAGGATCTAGGCACAAATAAGCACGATCTTAACGTGGCTCATGCAATAATTATTCAAGTGTCGTCTAAACTGAACCTTACAATATCTCAGACTGTTAAGATTCAATCAAAAACACTTAATACGACAGTCTTCCTTACACCTGAGCGCTGTTGAATTCTTGATTCTGATTGGCCGAACGGTGTTAATTCTGGATATTGTTCATCTTAAAAAAATAAAATAAAAATAAAGTTCTAACCTACTTGGTAAACAGGATGATACCGTCTTTGTGAGTGTTTATTTCATTAAACGTTAGTGCTGTCAATTGATTAAAGATTTTTTAAGTTTTTTTTTAAAATATGTATATCAAAAACCTAGAGCCTTAGCCACCTGAGCCACCGCTCCCACATCTTTCATTTAATGTATTCTTGTAAAACAAATAGTTTCATCTTGAAGGTGTCTCGAGCACACGACTTTGGTTTTATCCAAACTTCCATCAAGAAGCTTTTTATAATGAAACTTGGTGATGTTCCCTCAATCGTCTTATTATCCGCGTTAAACGTGCCGTTATCACACACAGCCGGGTAACCGCGCTGCGATTGTGGAAAGCCATTAAGGTCAAACTTGTTCATATGATTAATTTGCGAAAAAAATTTTTTTTTACATTTTTTTTAATTAATCAATCAGATGCATTAACACGCTAATATTGACAGGCCTAGTTTTATTATTTAATAAAAAACAAATAAAATCTAACTGATGTGGCACAAAAGGAATGAACGTGAAAATGTTACAAATAATGAACATCAAATTGGTAAAAGTGGTGATGCATCACCCCACAGTACAGTTCTTGATTAGTTTTCTATGGCAAGGCATGACAGAGTGGTTTATATTCCTTATTTACACGTGTAATAAAAAACACTGACTGACTAATAGCTCATGAATGCATGACTTAAAGGCCACATCACTGAAACCTATTATTAAAATTAACTGTCATTTTCCGACATTTAAGGATCTCCAAATCCCCGCTTTTCGTCTTTTCTCCATTTTCATATTGGCCTGGATTTAAACAAGCCCACGAGATTTTCACCAGATTGTGACATCATATAAGAAGAGCCCCTCCCCCAAGCTTGTTGCTCAGCTCTGCTGTTTTATGCCTGGGGGCGTGGCTCAGCAGTAGCTTATTTACAGAGACACTAAAATGTTGTGTTCGGAAAAGTAGTGAGGGAAAAAAAAAAAAAAACATTTTGGGAGCGCTCTGAGATCTGTGTTAACTTAGTCTCAAATGCGGGACCTTTAAACACAGGTAAATATATTAGACGAATGAGTCGGATAGATTGACTTTTCTTTTTCCTTTCAGGTCTTACGTTGGTTTCTCCTGAGGGAACGTCCTGCCCGTTGGCGATCAGAAGCTCCTTCATGTCGTTGGTCGAGCAGTACTTCTTCAGCTTGTCTTTAATCCCCCACATCAACTGGCTCTGCTCCTGCAATCAAACAAGCAGTAGAGACGTTAATAATAAAATTTATGAGATTTATGGAACAAACCAGACGTTTATTCAAAAGCATTTCTTTATTCATGTCCTTTTTTAACACCATATCAGCTTCTACGGCTATATTCTTGGCAAACTTTGAATAAAGTTTTATTTATTCAAAATTGAAACTTGACAAGATGTTTGAGAATTTTTTTTATAAGAAATGATGCCGACACTGATCTCAGGGTTCAGACCTTCAGCCTCATCTCCAACTGTTTTTTCTCCTCTTCCTCCTCTTTCTTCTGCTTCTTAGAAACACCATCGACGGAGTCGGCTTTCCTTTTCCTGGAAGGAAAGAAAGAAATATAAGATTCAGTCTCAAGACACATCAATAATCCAGGACGAGCAAATCAAAGGGCTATTTGTGTATTATTTATTTCATAGCGGATTCAAATTGATCAGGTAGATGTTGTTGTGTATATATAGGGATCATTGGCATTTTTCAGGAAAAAAAAATAATAAAAAATTCATAAATTTTTTTTAAAAATTTAAAATCGATAAACATTTAACAATGAGAAACATTTAAAATACACACAGTAATAATTTTTTTACCACAACATCCATAACATCATGTCATGATATCGAATTTCCTGACCCTCGTCAGTGGAGCTCATTAGGAGTTCGCCGCTCACGCCTCGACACGCTCTCCTGACCCGCGGGGGGCGCCCTGATGGACATTACTGACTAATTAAATCACCTTTCTGTACAGGGAGCCACCTATGGGACGCGCAATTCCATCAACCCCCCCCTAATTATCCATCAGACGGGTCGCTAATGACCCCACGGATCCACAGAGGACCACGCACAACCCCACGGTGGAAAAACAGCACAAACACACGACAGATATATAAAGGCCTAAACGTACACTTGGAGTTAAAGGGTGAAAGACCAAGATATAGAAGCGATATCCGTCTCTATAATGGAGTTTAGAAATGATTTGTTGTTTTCTAACCGGCGTAGAGAAACGCTGCAGTGACGCGGCGGCTCTTCGGTGACTCTGCGACAGCAGCCGCGTGAGTACGTATGTCACTCTGGAGTGAATGAGTTTAACACTGGAGCGCGCCTACGGAAAATATACAGAGTGTGATCGTATACAGAGCTGTTAATGCAGATCGGATTGTTTTTTTTTCCCACCGTGAGACCGCGCACTGTTTCTGGAGTGAACGAGAAAGGATTTAAAATAATAATAAAAATTTAAAAACTGCAGATGTTTAACAAAATAACCCGAACCAACTCCTGTACAGCTTACCTGCAGGAACTGAGGAGCTGGCTGAACTCATACATTATGATGTGGAATGTCTTATTTTGGCATCAAGTATTAATATTTTATGTCATAGATTTTCACTATGAAACTAATAAATTCACAATAATAAATAATAAATTCAGGTTTGGTAAAATGACAATGTAATAACGATATAGTGAATTATGATGAATGCAGTATATTTTTCCAGGACGCCTTTAATACAGATTGTATTTTTAAAACATTAAAAGCTTTTGTCTAAAAGTTTCATAATTTTTCCCCAACCTGCTTTTTCAGCATTAATTCCTAATATTTCATTGGCATTTAACGAAACCATGACTGATCCCCCTTTTTTTCCCCCTTTTTCTTTTTTTTTTACAAAACAGATTTTATACATTTATATTTATCAATATTACCAGACAGAGCTGTGCATGAACACACTGCTCATGGAACACACTCGCTTTTCTGTAAACGGTGAACCAGGCGAATGATTTATATCATCACTAATATTCTGTGAACTGAAGATGGAAGGGAGGGTGCTCTCTCTCTCTCTCTCTCTCTCTCTCTCTCTCTGGTCAGATAAGACAAAGATGAAACAAATCACAAATGTGTGAACTTTGGTTTAGCTGTCGTGGAGTGTTTAAGAGACAACTTCGAGTCGCGGTAAATGGGCTTTGTATTTTCTTTTTTTAAAGTGAAAAAATTTGAGTGGTTACCGAAATAAAAAATTAAAGAGTGAAAACAAAAAAGTTAAAGCAACCTGATTTAAACAGGTTTCAGCTCTTTTTCCCCTGTTATGAAACCGATATTAGCCGCCTTTAAAAAAATGTCAATCCGTCTTACACCTTCATTCACCATCAAAAGTCCCGGTTTGACTCGAACACTCCTTATATAATATTTAAGGTTTGAAATGTGCCATGCTTTACTACAGTACATTCCGCCAATTGGTATATTTGCAGCTGTGGATTTTTACCGTTTTTTTATTTATTTATGTTTGTTTGTTTGTTTGTTTAAAGCTGAAGACATCTTGTTAACTTTTCTATAGTTTGTTACTATTTTAAAGCTTCTGTATCTCGAACTAAAGCAGACGGTCAGTCGACCTGGTCAGTCTCATGAATGATTCCGCAGTTTCATAATCTTACAAAATTGGTATCGATCGGAAAAACAAAAAATCTAATATATTTAAAATCACGGGTTTTCGAATACAACAAAATATTGTGATGAATTAAAAATAAAAAATAAATCATAATTACGCCTTCACAAGAGTTTTATCAATTTTTTCCGCCCATCTTTTCAGTATTAATTCCTAATATTTCATTATTTTTTATTTATTACTCAGGCATTAAATAAAACTGACTGAACTGATATTCATCGCAGGAATATGCTCAGAGCGACACACACACACACACACACACACACACACACACACACACACACACACACACACACACACTCCCTCGGCATGTAACCAATACCAAATCCACAGTTTAAACCATTTACTTTTATGAGATATTGCACGACTACAGAAACAACCCGAATAAATACACAAATGCAAATAATAGTCCTGAAACGAACACACACTGCTAGAACTAAATGTGATATTATTTGGATAAATATTCAAATGATCTCCGGGCTTTTCTGTACTGTACATGGACATGCTTTCTTTCTGCTCCTTCACCTTATTTCCTTTTAGCTGAACGTTTGCATCTCGACTGATTTTCATGAACGATAGGTCATTATTAATGCGTATCCAAACAGGGCTTTCCCCGAGGCGACAAAACGACCAAACTTCTTTGACATTTTAATGTCCGCTAACGAATACTCATTCAACATCCACAAGACGATCTGGAAATTCATTAAATGATACGAGAAATAACCAATAAACCATTAAATTAGCATGAAAATGAAGGAAATAGAGAAATAGTAGGTCATTTGCATTGATCCGTATTATTTACGTGTGTTTGCTCTACAGATCTCTGCCCCAGTAGCTGCATGGCCATCACCTGGGCTCGTCAAACAACAAACCAGTCTGTAAGTTTGCTGCGTTTACTCAGGTCAATTTCTCGTCTTTAATCCGAGTTTCTGAATTTTATTTTTTCACTTTGCAGTGAATAAAGGCTAAGACATCTTCCTAATCTAATACACTACACTTAAACGTCGATCTTCTGTTTCCAGGCGGAAATCTTTGTGCGCCTCTCTCCTGAGTGTATAAGGCGTTTTCACATCTAAATGAGAAACCTGGTCTTGTTTCCATAAAAATCACTCGAACCTACAGTAGTAACGTTAGCGGATCGTATTCAGCACGGAACGAGTCTGAACTGTACGCAGTCGCTCTTACAGACAAATATACGCAAGATCAGGTTGTGCTGATGTAGGACGCTGTGACGTCTAATGGGAGAAACAATCAGTCTATCAGTGTCTAAGAAGTGACCCTTAAAAGGTTATCATCTTTATCACCGACTATTTATCAGAAACTGTCTTAACGGGCCTCCGAGTGGCGCAGTGGTAAAAGCGCTCGCCCCATCAACCGGAGATTGCTAGTTCGAATCCCGGGTGGTGCTGTAACCTCTCGCAGCCGGAGGTCTAGAGAGAGCTGATTGGCCGAGCTCTGTCAGAGGGGAGGGATGAGAGGTACTTAGTGCTCCCACATTAATCACGGCTCTACAGCCAATCAGGGGCGTCTGTGAGCTCGCGCAACGGAGGGAGTGGATAACGCTGTCCTCCGTGTGTGTTACGCCGCCCCCAACGGTGCGCGAGGGAGCAGATCGAAAAGATGCGGTCGGCTGGCGTCACGTGGTTCGGAGGAAACACGTGATAGTCTTCGGCCCTCCCGGCTGAGTGGTAGTAGTAGCCTTAATGTGGGAGCCCCCTAGTGACGGGGAGGAATTGGACACGACTAAATTAGGGAGAAAATCAGGGAAAATTAAAAAAAAAAAAATTTTTTACTCGAGTATTTCCACAGGAGGTTTTTTTAATAGACATTTGATAAACAGTCTATTTTTTTTTTATAAACAACGGTGACTTTTTATAAACAAGTTTTCAGCACTGCCTATGCGGGATTTTGCAGTGTGATCTGGCAACCCTGGCATGCTGCTTAATCCCAGGCATTCTTCAGAATCTATTTATTTATTAAAGACTCCAATAAATAATTACAGGCAGAACACACGCCAGGACATAACCTCTCATTTGTTGTAGATTCTCACAAAAATAGCAACTATCGTTATTATATCGTTGCTGTAATTTACCTTCAGGATTAATCTTTAACAACAATAAACTAAAATCTTTATGAAAACAAAAACTCCCTTCTACATTTCTAGGTGTTTTTTTCTGGAAGCCGATATCTTGCTAATTATTACTGTGTATAAATCTCAGCTGACTCTGGAATATCACTTTCACTTCTTTACAGCGTGTGATGACCGACTCGGGCACCAACGCCACCCTGGCACCGGCTCTGCTTTATTTAAACTCCACCATCCTGAACGTCAGCTCTTATCTAAACAGCAGCCTTCTGCTCGTCACCAATGCCACGGCATCAGCTATGTCGGCCGCCACTCAGCCACGCCCACAGACTAACGCCACAGCCACGGCTCTCACGTCTCTGACGACTTTAACCATGACTGCCGCGGGAACGCCGGCGTCCATTAACGTGCCCTACATGGTGGCGGAGCTGGTCATCGCCTTCCTGTCCACTGTGGGGAACCTGCTGGTGTGTGTCGCCGTGGGGTTTAACCGGAAGCTGCACACGGTCACTAATTACTTCCTGGTGTCGCTGGCGGTGGCAGACGTGTGCGTGGGGGCGCTGGCTATCCCCTGCGCCATCATGACCGACCTGGGCATCCCACGCCACAACCTGTACCTGTGCCTGCTCATGCTGTCGGTGCTCATCATGCTGACTCAGAGCTCCATCTTCAGCCTGCTAGCCGTGGCCGTCGAGCGCTACGTGGCCATCTTCATGCCCTTCCGCTACCACAGCACCATGACGCCACGCAACGCGCTGCTCGTCATCCTGATCACGTGGGTTCTGGCTTTCCTCATCGGCCTGGTTCCGCTCATGGGCTGGTACAAGATTCCGCCCCCTGGCAACGACTTCTGCTTCTTCGTTGGCGTGGTAGACATGACCTACATGGTGTACTTCAACTTTTTCGCCTGCGTGCTGACGCCGCTCATCGTCATGTTCCTGATCTACGCACAGATCTTCCTCACGGTCAAGCGGCAGATGCGCAGGATTGCGACGGACCGCGGAGGTCAGGCCAGCGGCGAGGGAGCCGCCAACATCAAGAAGGAGATGAAAACGGCCACGTCGCTCTTCCTCGTGCTCTTCCTCTTCACCGCCTGCTGGATCCCTCTTCACATCATCAACTGCTTCCTGCTGCTGTGCCCCTCGTGCTCCGTGCCCCTGCCTCTGCTTCTCACCGCCATCATCTTGTCTCACGCCAACTCGGCGGTCAACCCTTTCCTCTACGCCTATAAGATGAGGTCGTTCAGGGAGGCCTTTAAAGGTATTTTCCTGGGCTGCAGAGGCGGCGCCGAGGGACAGGATCGCCATGACGATGGACGTGTAGCTACCGTACACAAATCCTGACCTCGCGCTTTTATCATGCAATCCCATTTAGCGCATGATGACTGAGCTCAGGATCGTCTACTTCAACTGTATCACCGACTTTAAAAAAAGTCACGTCCAGTTTTCTAATCATGGATATTGCTTGAGATCAATGTATAAAAATGTGTGGCGTTCCACTGACGAGATAAACTGTTTCTATTTTTATTAACTTTTTCATTTTCATTTATATCAGTAAATTCTGTATGTTTCATTAGAGGAGACAAGCAAGCTTGCGGAGAAGCATCACGTTACGTCCTCGTAGGAACGCGCAAAGAAACGGAAAGCAATACGTCTTAATAAATAAACAAATTGCCTTTTCATTACATTCAGACGTTTTGATCTTAAAATATTTAATATTTAAACATTAATATTCATTGTCTTAATGCGACACAGAACAAAAAATGGCAGAGAAGGGCATGTCACGATTTTAGAAAATGATGTATTAGAAATTTTGGCGAGTGGCGCAGTGGTAAAGCGCTCGCCTTATCGTCCGGAGATCGCGAGTTCGATTCCCAGGTGATGCTGTAACCGCTTGCAGCCGGAGGTCTAGAGAGAGCTGCTTGGCCGAGCTCTCTCAGAGGGGAGGGACGAGAGGTACTTAGTGCTCCCACATTAATCACGGCTGTACAGCCAATCAGGGGCGTCTGTGAGCTCGCGCAAGCAAAAGGAGCGGATAGCGCCGTCCTCCGAGTGTGTTACTCCGCCCCCAACAGTGCGTGAGCGAACAGTTCGGAAAGATGCGGTCGCCTGGCGTCACGTGGTTCGGAGGAAACACATGATAGTCTTCGGCCCCATATGACTGAGTGGTAGTAGTAGCCTTAATGTGGGAGCCCCCTAGTGACGGGAAGGAATTGGACACGACTAAATTAGGGAAAAAATGGCGGAAAAAAACAACACATTTTTGTGTTTTTCATTTTCAGTTTTCATTTCTTCGACAACACGCGACCGGCTTCAGATAAATCAATGAAAAAGCAGTAAAATATTTTGAGAAATGTATGTTTTTAAACAATAAAACTATTGTTTAAATGCTGCGCTCGGTTTTTCAGCGAGAAAACTAATGTTATAAGGAACGGGCTGCATTTAATTACTCATTAAACTTTTTAAAATATTTAAAATTGTAACAAAATTGGGTGAAATTGTAGTATCGAATCGCGATATTTATGAAATCGCGACACTTCTAGAAGCTTAATCGAATCAATTAGTTCGATTCGATTATTAAGTATATAATATTGAAATGCACAATTGAATTTTAAATTGAACATTTTACTCCAGCCCAAATCTGTGTGTGTGTTCACGTTCCCTACTCTCACTCACTACAAAGGGTAAAACACTGATACTGGATATACTGTGTAGTGCACTCACACTTCTATATATATATATATATAAATTTATATACTACATATACACTATTTATAAATAATTAATATACACATATACATATATATTAAATGTATTTAATTATTTCAAATCTTTACCAAAAGATTAATTCTTTTTTTTTTTTTTTTTAATTTACGCACAATGACGCAGCCAAAAAAAAAAAAGGTAAAAAAAGAAGTCAGTAAGCGGGTGTTATGGAGGCGTTGGTGACTCACCCCTCAGCCTTGACGACAGGGAGTCTCTTCTTCAGCTCGGCCTGGTCCTCGGCACGCAGAGCGGCGAAGCCTTTGAGCTGAGACGCGCTGTACTCGGGTTTGAACACGAGCTCCTCGCGCCGGCTCGCGAAGCAGCCCGTGTGGTACCAGCGGTCGATCAGACCCAGCTGAGGCTTCTCCGGGTCCACCGATTTCTTCGAGATGCGGATCTGGTCCTGGAATTACAGGAAGGCGAGAAAGACACTCAGGAGTAGAGCTGTGAATCGTAGGTGGACTGACGATTCGATTCGATCTCTGGGCAACGATTCCGTTTGATGCAATACAGAGCAACTCAGTAAAAATGTAGTACAGTATTAAAACTCTTAAAAAAAAAAAAAGTGCTAAGTTAGACATTTCCTACTGTGTAGCTGAAGGGGCGGAGCCAGTAACATTGCGAGCAACATTCGCTGAAGGGCTTAATACACCGAGCGACAATGCTGCTCGTATGATTATTTGTATATTAAAATATATATGTTTATTTATTTTCTTAAATGTTTTTAAAAATATTTCATATTTAATTTAAAGTATTTATTATATTATGGGATTTTCGATTGTGACGAGGTTACCAAAAGAACTCTTTATATTCTCCAGCACACTCAGTAAAACCTAACAGCTGTTTTATTTAGAATACTGCACACATCTGTACCGAACACTGCCGCTTATGTTCAAGCAAAGAGTTTCCACACGAGATATTGACTGTTTATTGTTTATGTTATTACTTAGTGCTTTTTATAGAAGTTTCTTTTAAATGTAGAAACGTTTTCTAAAGCATCATTCCATACGGCTTTTGTTTGGATGTTCCCAAGACGTTTGCACAGTACTGTAAATAAAACAGCTGTTAGGTTTTACTGAGCGTGCTGGAGAATATGAGTTCTTTTGGTAACTTCATCACACTCGCTCCTTTCTATTTTCATGCAAAAACCAGGAGTCGACATTAGTTTTTTAAAAATTTTTTCCCATCTGAAAACTGGTCTGTCATGCAATATGTCGCTTTCTTTACAGGCATGCACATATTCTTCTGTAATGTTATTTATTCATTAACTGTAGTGAATCTTCATAGGGAATGGTTTTGTACATAATAATGCAGACAAACTTGTATAACTAAATTTATACTACAGATAATATGGCGCCTAAGACTTTTGCACAGACTTTTGTATAAAAACTCCCATAATATATAATAACTAGAGATTTATAATTCAGCGCACTCATTGCTGAGTTTTCAGACTTTAGAGGCTTCAATTTTTTTATTTACCAAGTTTGTTTATAAATGAAAATGACTGATTTACTCAACGTACAAAAAATTTACAAGAACTGCACTGGGCAGAGATATGCGCTGCTCGGGTACTGTAAATGTTAAATCCTTGTATTTGAAGTTAGTTTGTATTGGTTAAATGCTGTGCTTGGCTTTTCAGCAAGAAAACTAATGTTATAAGAAACGGGATACATTTAATTGCTCATTAAACTTTTAAAAATATTTAAAACTGGAACAAAGTCGGGTGAAAATGTAATATTGAATCGAAAATTGTGATACTTCTATCAGATGACTGGTGATTCCCATCCCTAAATGCAATTATGTAATCGCAATCCTCTGCCATTTAAAAAAAAAAAAAAAAAAAACCTTTCATATTTAAAAAATTTCTCTTACTTAATGTGACCGTTTGTGTCATCCTTTTCTGTTAGTCTACATAATTACTGTTGAATCCATTTAGCAGATGAACTTAAGTATATACATTTAGTATTTATATCGCAGTTTAAATCACAAATGCAATACAGCGAAAATCAAAAGAATTGCAATGTAAATTTTTTAATCAAACGGTGAAGCCCTACACCAACTATTAAACTCACAGCATAATAAGTCTCGACACTGTGACTGTTTTACCCGCCTTGTGGGTCAGAACTTTGGCAGGAACATCCAGATCTTTACACTGACTCGACAGTCAGAGCAACCAGAAAACCTGTGTGTTTGTTTCGCAATAACAACTGTATCTTATTTATGCCATTATTTTTGCATTATCACTCCATTCCTGCTTTACATCTCTCCCTTTCTCTCCGTTCGTCTAGATATCAGGTCGCTCTTGCAGACATATATACAACATATTTCTAAACGGAAATCTTGCCGAGATGGCTGCCGAGAGCTCAGATGTCTCCTGGAAGGATTCACGCAGTATTTTTGTCATTTTCTTGTGCTACGAAAAACTTGCATTCAACTTGCGATCACTCAAGTGCACCATTTAAGACACAGGCGGCGTTTCTGGTCCACAAACCTGCAAGGAATCTCTAACATTAGTGCAAGAAATCAGTACAACATCACTTTATTTACTGCCTTATCTTTAGTCTAAATTATATTACTACAGTGGAACCTCGGATTGCGAGTAACATGGTTTACGAGTGTTCCGCAAACCGAGCAAAGATTTTAAATAATTTTTTATTCGGAAACCGAGCAAGTATTAGTTTACGAGCGCCGAGTATCATGCTTCACACATGCGACTCTTATTTTGACACCGAGCGTCACTCTCTCACCTCCCCCCCCTTCACCCTCCCACCCTCCCCCTACGGCTTCGCAAACACAGAAACTCTGCTCGTGCGCGCACAATTTGACACTGAAACACACACACGCACAGACTCTCTCTCCCCTTTTCACCCCTCCCGACTTCACAAAGACACAGAAACTCTGCTCTGTCGCGATTCTTTTCAAAGTTAAGGTGCTGGTTCATTTGTCTTTTGTTTTTTTTACTTTACAGCAGTGATTCCCTTAGTATGCGCTCACGCCTGGTCAGAGAGATTTCATTTTTTTCCCTGTTAAAACGGTGTTTCCGTGTTTGTGTGTGTGTCCGTTTGTTGTGAAACTTAAGTGATTCCTTTAGTATGCGCTCGTGCCAGTCTCGCTTTTTTTCCGTTAAACCGGTGTTTCCGCTGTGTTTATGCGCTTGTTGTAAAACTTAAAAAGTCTGTTAATATACGCTCATGTCACTCTCAGAGAGATTTCTTTTTTTCCTGTTAAAACGGTGTTTCCGCTGCGTGTGTGTGTGCGTGCGTGTGTTTGTTGTGAAACTGTTGTGAAAAAGCGAGGTGGGGAGAGGGAGGAGGAATGTTACTGCGTAAAACGAGGCAAGGGAAGGGGCTAATTCCACACACACACACACACACACACACACACATGGCGCGTGCGCGCACCAATGGAAACACTTATCTGTCAGGATTTATTTGTACTTTTTTTTAAAGGTAAAGTGCAGATTAATTTGTTTTATTTTCATTTTATAGATTGTATTAATTATTTTTATGTATTTATTTTTGGGGGTTGTGGAACAAATAATTTGAGTTTTCATTATTTCTTATGGGAAATGATGATTTGGTTTAAGAGTGTTTTGGAATACGAGCCCACTTCCGGAACGAATTATGCTCGTAATCCAAGGTTCCACTGTATATAAAGGCAACTCTTGTTTTTGTACCTTTTCTATTTTCTGCTCACAACCTTTGCAGGTGCTTCTGTTTGATTTTGCGTACTCCACTGCAAAGTCAGTCAGAGACTTCTCTCCTTTACCTGCTCCTTTACCCCCAGCTTTACCTAACACAACAGATGACATCATAACATACAGAAAAGAAGAAGAGAAAAAAAAACATTCATTTCATTTAGATTAACCTGAATCACAAAACGTTTACTTTAAAAAAAAAAAAAGAAAATATTTGCAGAGGTTAATGTTTTTTCCTCTCCGATTTGCCACAGCTCATCAACTAAAGCTCCCAAAACAAGCATGTTACACAATAAATGTGAACAATTTTCAAAGTTGAATAATTTGTCAACTAGAAAGATAAATGGTTAAAAAATATATACATACATAAATAAATAAAATTGTGCCATATTGCAAAAATATAAAATAAACAAATCTGAGTAAGTTGTAAATCTCGTAAAGTAAAAAACAAAATAGTACTGTACTGCATACCGCTAGCCCATGGAATAATTTTAATTTAAAAAAATAGTTAAAGTTCAACAAAATGATACCATACTGAACATCAGGGAAATTATCAAAGTCAAAAATTTTATAAAGTTGAAAAACTGATACAGTAAAAAAACAAAACAATTGTATCATACTGCACATAGCTAGCCCAAGAAAAGATCTAAACTAAAAACTAAAAGGTGGAAGTCAAAAAGTAAAAGAATAAAATACCATACTGCATATTGCTAGGCCTGGGAAAGTTGTAAAACTAGTAAAGTCAAAAAATGTGTACTGTACTGTACATCGCTAACCCAAGGATAGTTTTAAAATAATAATAAATAAAATAATTGGTAAAGTTGGACAATTGGTACCGTACCGAATATTGCTAGACCAAAGAAAGAAAAAAAACTTATGTACTTGTACTGCAAATCTAAAGTAAAAAATTTGGTAAGAATAAAAATTTTAGTTAAGTTGAAAAACTGGTAAGTCAAAAAAAAAATGTGTATTGTCTTTTATCGCTAACACAAGTAAATAATTTAAAGTAAAAACATTTAAATCTTACTTATTTAGGTTAAGTAAAAAAAATGACAGGTAATAAATTCTTAAGTCAAGTAGAGTCTGTAATTGAAGGAGTCTGTAATATATGAAACATACGTAGCTTTAATAGGGAACAGAACATTGAATTTTAGTGCATAAGCTAGTACCCGTCATTTAGAAATTCATTCATCTATTTATCATCCAATCATCAGCCTTTGCTTAATATCAGTCTAAAAGCTTTCCAAAAATACAGAAATAAAACCCTCACCAGTGACAGACCCTCCTCCTTCCATGGCCTTCTTCACTTTCTCCTGGTCCTCCCAGCGCAGGTCGGCGAAGCCCGAGATGTCTGACGTGGACTGCACAGACGCGCGGAGCCAGAAGCAGGAGAAATGATGCCAGTGGGGAACTTTACCATCAAACATGGGCGACTGTGAGGGAACAAGCGAAAAGTGAAAAACCAAAGTGACTTTTAATGTAATCTGCATGAAAAAGACAGGCATGCTTTAATTCTTCAAATAAGTTCCTAAACACATGTTTTGAGAATTATAAGTACCTAAAGTACTATTTTGCTGACCTAAAATGCAAATCTTATTAATTAAAGACAGTAAAAGTGTTGTCGACATGATGCACGCGTGATCCGTACTACCCTACACACAGTGTTATGTCACTAGATATAACAGGCATGCAATAAGGGCCATGTCATGATGAAAAAAGGGTGCTGCAAAAAAATTTGTTTTTATATCATAAATACTATCAAATATCATAAATTCTAGCTGAAAAGCTATTTTAAGTAGTCTTAGATTGAAAAAACATGCAGTAAAAAAAAAAAAAAATGAAAGATATATAATACGTTTTTATACCATGGATGCAAATAACAATTGATCGGCAATAGCATGCGATTTTAAAAGTTTGTGCACCCCTGTTATAAAAACAATATGTTTTTTTCTTTTCGATCATAGATGTGCATTGTAAACTGTAAAAAGGCTGTAAAACTAGATGAAAAACCTATACTTATGTTGCCTTAGACTGCAAAAAAAAAAAAAAATAATAATAATTGCAATTAAGAAAAAAAAAAAAAAAAAAGGTTGTGCACCCCAGTTAGAATTGATGTACATCATGGAAGTGTGTAACGTGTGTTGCAAGGTAAACACACTGTCTATTGTAAACAAAGACAGTGATGAGCAGTAGCATGCAATTGTAAAAGTTTGTGCACCCCAGTTAGAAACTGAAATAAAAAAAATAAAAAAAGACCTCTTTTTATATACCAGATGTGTGTATTGCAAACTAAAAACAAGGCAGCAAAACCGCTATTATGTGTAGCCTTAGAGCGCAAATAACACCAAGGATGGGAAGTAGCATGCAATTTAACAAAGGACAAAGTTTGTGTTGTGTTGTTTTGAGCACGATGCTAGCTGGGTAGCTAAGCGACCGCAGTGATGGTGCTATAGGCCTTTTTCATTCGGACATAATCAGCGCAGGAGTGAAATCTGCACAGGAAACGTGAGAGTTATATGCAGGATTATCCCGCGCGCCCGAGGTGTACACGTGTGCACATGAGCACGCCGCGCTCACGCCGCGCTCGCGCCGCCCGGCCGGCCGCGGTACCTGCACCATGATGGCCATCCTGAGCGAATCCTTCGCGATGTTGTCTTTACACTTCTTACAGGAAGCGCGCCCGCTTTTCGCGTACTCGGCCTTGTACAGCTTGTCGTCCTGTGAATCCGCCATTGTTCCCGTAAACACACCACAGACACAGAGCCAGAGACAGAGAGATATTCCGCCGAGACGCGACGCGGATATTAAACTGCGCAGAGAAACAATCACACGCGCGCTCCCAGCCCGCGTGCACAGGCGGCAGAATACCAGACCGGACTAATCGAGCCGGAGCTCTAGCGGCGCCTCATGCAATAATAATAATCGAGACCAGAACAATAGATTTGGCGCGAAGTTGTACTCAAAAGGCCAAGCAGGCTTTTAGTGTCATTTCAACCATATTAAACAGGACATTTTCAATAAACAAACCACCAACACGTCTACGTACACAAATCCTGGCTACAGTTCCAGTCGTTAAAATATTACAAAGCAGCTAAGGACATATTATAAACAGAATGAGCAGCTCGCCATCATGTCTTCTACTCCGACTCGTTCATTCTTTTTTAATCTATTGCAATTCATCGCGCGTATAGGAGTCACGTGGCAAAAGAACGAACGTCTCGGACTTGGAAGATTCGTTGAGAACCGTTCAATTCTGTTTCCTGTACGTAACCTACGGAGGTTTTGCGATGATTTGCGCATGCGCGGCCAGTAGAAAAGGTCGTCACTCTCCGAGACGACTCGTTCTTCTGAGACACGTTAAAGACTCGTTCAAAAAGAACGAATCGTTCATGAACGACCCATCGCTAATATCCAGTTCAGTACACAGTGAAATTGTGATGGGAAGTTTGGATCATCTTAGTGACTCGGTCCTTTGAATCTCGTTCATCAAAACGAACAGATTTTTTTAAAGGCATTTAGTCCATTTCGTTCTTTTGATCAGAATTTTTTTTTTTTTAATGTTACATTTTAAATAACCAGACCTCCAACACGTCTACATACACAAATCTTGGCTATAGTTCCAGTAATTAAAATATTACAACGCAGCTAAGGACATATTAAAAACAGAATCAGCAGTTCACCTCTCACATATTCTTCTCCGAGTCGTTCGTTCTTTTGAATCTATTGCACTTCATAGCGTCTATAGGAGTGACGTGACAAAAGAACGAACGATCTTTTCGCCTCGGTCCAATCGCTCAATTCTTTTCACTTCTGTGATCACTCCACATCAGCACTGCTTTTCCTCTTGCTTCCGGACATCCTGGGCACTGATTGAGTGATTGACTGTATGACTGTACACTATCGCACTGTACAGTAAGCACACAGCAGCACAACTGTGACAATGTCCGGCAGACATCTGAGCTACTTCCGCAATTTTTTTCATTCGCATCTACGAATGTTCATAATGCAAGATTCGTACGTATCTGTGAAAGTTTGAGACTTGAATGGTCGTAAATCTAGGACATAGTCTATGTATAAAAATGTATTTCTGTTTGTTTGGTAGGCGGGCAGTGGGCGGTGGGCAGTGTTTGCGATTATCAGCTTTAATGTCACATCGCCGACAGTCAGCCATAACACTAGAGCAAAACGTTCAGCAAAAGTCAAAAAACTGAATGGAATGTAAACCTGGGCAATCAGGAAAATCAGTCTATAATAACTGACATATACACTCTGATTATTTTTACCACAAAACTTTAGATAATCCAAATGAGTAGCAAATCATGTTTACTATTTTATTTATAGTAACATATACAAGCCCAAACGGCCATTCAAATCAAACCGGGTGAAATTTCTTGTGAATGGAGGCATAAAATCTATTGTGTAACTCCCCCAACCAAAAAAAAGAAAGAGCACCTCCGCCCCATGCTCCATTCACCCCGTGCCTAATTTCCGTTTCAGAGAGTTCAGAGCAACCTTACTCCTGAATGAACTCTTCCTCTGATAAGTTACATTAGCCACGTCCTGTTTCTGTTAGTCAAGTTCTACATGTGGACTGCTCATTTTCCACATAGATAAAGACAAACTGCACTCTCAGAGTTTAGACTTCCTTTCCGTACATGCATCATTTATAAACTTCTATTGCAATTCTATTTTATTTTCATACCTTTTCTAAATATTGTACATTTTTCAGCTTAAATATTTTGATGAAACCTTTATATTCTAATACAATTTATTTTATCACAGTTGTGTAGTGTGCAGTTGTGTAAGCATTTCACTGCGTACTGTACTGTGTATGGCTGTGCCTGTGACAAATTAAATTCAAATCCGAGTTAAAACCAGTTCTTGCTCTTAAACATTTTTTAAAATTTTTTATTCTGTATTATTACTAAATTTCTTTCCTAAATTATAGTTGACTTCTGATTTGGCATTATTTAACTTCCGATCTTGAGTTATCCAAGATTTGTTAATGTCTTAACCAGACTAAGCTACAATTAATCCTGAATTAAACAATCCTCTGGCTTGGCCAAGTTCTGCTAGTACATTATGCAATTTCTGCTATTGAGGCAGGTAAGTTCTGCTCATTAAACAGTGTAAAGAAATTAAAGTCATGTAATTCGGGGTTTCTTATCAGCTCGTCCTGAAACCTTTGGAGATCGGTGGAGTCCAGCTTTCATTGGTGCATGAGCCAGGAGCATGTCTGGTCAGCATCTTACTCACTCTTTGTTGAAGGATTTTTGCTGAATTGAAAAGGTTGGAACAAAAGTCTCGCCAAATGTTCCATAATTAAATCGAAAG
Source organism: Clarias fuscus (assembly GCA_030347435.1). NCBI lineage: Eukaryota > Metazoa > Chordata > Actinopteri > Siluriformes > Clariidae > Clarias > Clarias fuscus. The sequence continues at coordinate 4,878,845 of CM059229.1, forward strand.
CTTCTCATAGAAGTCGAAAATCTGGACAAAGAAGTAGATAAATTAGAGGTTTTAACTGATTAATCAGACTCAGACGCATGAGTTGTTAAATGGACTACTGCAGATTTCTAAACTATTTGAATGCTTATATCTCAAGGTGGTTTGTAGTTAAAGTACCGTTGCAGTGCTTCCTCAGAGCTATCCTGAATCACATGTGTGAATTAGCTGAGAGCTGAGAATCCCATTAGTGACAAACTAGCATGGCTAAATCCAAATCCTTTCTGATCAGGGATATCAAAGACGAGTAGCACAGGACACAAAGCAGTGCAATGCTTTTTCTGGTTTATAATGCCTTATCGGCCATGGCTGATGATTATTCAGCTCCATGAAATCGGTAAGGGAAAGGTGTGCAATGTTCAAACATATTTGCGATACACTTTTGTACATTTATTTTTCTCCAAACACACACTGTAATGTTTTCTTAATGAATTTCTGATTCTCCTCTGTACAGTAGGGTCGCATGGCCTATTCAAAAGTGCTTTGTCCATATCGATGATAGATAGATAGATAGATAGATAGATAGATAGATAGATAGAGTTGCAACAAGATGTAGAAGAGCATTAAGGGTCGGTTAAAATTAAAAAGTAAAGTTATTTTATGTATATTAAATGTATACAGTATATACAGTATGCAGTAGAACACTTTGTACCGTTACAGGACCAGTGATGCAATAAAAACTCACAAACACAAACGCTTTTGTTTCCATCTGTTCATTTCATATCTAAGGCTTGGGTTTAGGATTAGTGTGATACCTTAAATGATAACGTCTGACGAATTTACATATACAGTCTATATACAGTATATACGTAATCTGACAAATTATTAAATATAAAGACACCCAAAGTTTTCTATAACTGAACAATTTATCAAATTGCAATATATCCATGTTTTATATTAACATTAAGCTCACGTGTTTTGTTTGTGTTTTTAATGCAGCAGTATACATCTGATATTTGGAGAATGTCCAAGATTTTTAAGAGCCTGTTGGTGTCACTGTAGTTTCCCCAGCAACCATGGACATCTATGATTAGGTTCTGTCATGGACTGCCGAAGTGGTAAAAGCGCTGAAAAGCTTTGTGTGCATCAATAATTAGCTTGATCTAGTTTGCTGCTTTTATGTATAACACACTACAGAAACACTGTATAAGGATGAGTTTGCAATATATATGTTTTTTCATCAAAACTCCATCACCGTAGTATTTATATATACTGTACTGAATTGCATATGTACATTGCCACAAACACAACTGCAAGCTGATTTTTTAATTTTGACAAAACTATCAAAACTGGATTTATAGCAATTCGCAAAATAAGGCAAGATTTAGACTCATATCTGGGCAGTGATCTGGGCATTTGTGTTAATGCATAAGATGTTATGTTTATTTTTTTATAAAAATAATAATAAATAAAATAATAATTAAAGCTGCAAGCAGCGATGATCGGGCCCTCGCACGCGGTGCAGTCCACGCGGGCTGTACACTGACCTCCTGCATGTTGTCTCTGATGTAGTCCTTGAATTTGAGCAGAAGCACGGTCATAATAAGGTAGAAACCAATAATTTCCTCATACCAGTTGGTGGCGCTATGACCGAGTTATCATGTTGGCATGTCAATGAGTATAAACTGTGAATCTCAATGATGCTGTCAAGTTTTGTCCAGATCGGACGAAGCGTGTGGGAGAAAGAGGGAAAAATACATCCATTTCCTGTGCGGCGGGGGAGGGTCAAATTCGTCAGGGCGCCACAGGCAGACCATGTGACCGAGACGAAAGCTTTTGATAACTTTTTGTCCTTGATCCCTTCCGAGCGATCTGAGAAATTTTGACCTCGATCGGGCAATCCCCCTAGGAGGAGTTTGTTAAAATACGACGTGTGCGAAACGCGATATGTTGCAAATTTTCCAAAATGGCGGACTTCCTGTTCATCGTAGAGAGTACCTCCAAGAGACTTTTTTTCCTGTGGTGAGGAGATACATCAGTCTACCGAATTTGATGGCCGTAGGTCTTACAGGGACTCAGATCACAATCTAGGGGGCGCTGCAGAGACATTTGGCCACGCCCACTCATGGCGACAGCGGCATGACGAACGGTGTGCATGGGGTGATGTAAATCTAGAGTATGAGCTGGTTTGGAGAAGGATTGTAAGAAATACAGGAAATGTGTCTATACTGTCGACGTATCTAATTTGCGGCCCCGCCCTGGCCAGACCGGCGAACTTTCAAAAAAGCTTTTGATAACTTTTAGTCACCAATGTCTTCAGGACCATGGGGCAAAATTCGGTACTTCTGGCATTCTTTCCCTAGGAGGAGTTCGTTAAAATACGCCATGTGGAAAGGGGAAAATCAGGCAAAAGACATAAGGTCCTGCCAGTAGGTGGCGTTATACGGATATGGTCAAATTGGCATATCAATCTGTTCAGACTCGAACGAGTCTGATGACTGTAAAGTTTAGTGAACATTGGAAGATGTGTGTGGGAGAAATTGGCAAAAAAGCATCCACTTCCTGGGCGTCGGGGGAGGGTAGAATTCGTGGGGCCGCCACAGGTAGACCATGTGACCCAGATGCAAGCTTTTGATAACTTTTGGTCCTTGACCCCTTAAGAGCATCCTGAGCAATTTTGAACTCGATAGGGCAATTCCCCTAGGAGGAGTTCGTCAAAGTACGACATGTGCGAAACGCAAGATCTCGCAGTTTTTCCAAAATGGCCGACTTCCTGTTCACTTTAGAGGATACCCCTAAGAGACTTTTTTTCTTGTGCCGGGAAGATACATCAGTCTACCAAATTTCATGTCCGTAGGTCTTACAGGGAGCCACATCTCATTCCAGGGGGCGCTGCAGAGCCATTTGGCCACGCCTACTCACGGCGACAGTTTCAGATCGCGATTTTCGCCGGGGGACAATTTTGTGGAAAGTTTGGTGAGTTTTCGTGCATGTTAAGGCACCCAAATTAGCAGTTATTTAGGCACGGCGAGGAATACAGAATAATAATAATAATAATAATTAAAGCTGCAAGCAGCGATGATCGGGCCCTCGCACACGGTGCAGTCCACGCGGGCTGTACACCGACCTCCTGCATGTTGTCTCTGATGTAGTCCTTGAATTTGAGCAGAAGCACGGTCATAATAAGGTAGAAACCAATAATTTCCTCCTACCAGTTGGTGGCGCTATGACCGACTTATCATGTTGGCATGTCAATGAGTAGAAAGTGTGAATCTCAATGATCGTGTCAAGTTTTGTCCAGATTGGACGAAGCGTGTGGGAGAAAGAGGGCAAAATACATCCATTTCCTGTGCGGCGGGGGAGGGTCAAATTCGTCAGGGCGCCACAGGCAGACCATGTGGCTGAGACGAAAGCTTTTGATAACTTTTTGTCCTTGATGCCTTACGAGCGATCTGAGAAATGTTGACCTCCATCGGGCAAACCCCCTAGGAGGAGTTCGTTAAAATACGACGTGTGCGAAACGCGATATCTTGCAAATGTTCCAAAATGGCGGACTTCCTGTTCATCGTAGAGAGTACCTCCAAGAGACTTTTTTTCCTGTGGTGAGGAGATACATCAGCCTACCGAATTTGATGCGTGTAGGTCTTACTGGGACACAGATCACAATCCAGGGGGCGCTGCAGAGACATTTGGCCACGCCCACTCATGACGACAGTGGCATGAGGAAAGGTGTGGATGGCCTGATGTAAATCTAGAGTATGAGCTTGATTGGAGGATGATTGTAAGAGATACAGCAAAATTCTCAATACTGCCGAAGCATCTAATTTGCGGCCCCGCCCCGGCCAGACCGTAGAACTTGGCTAAAAGCTTTTGATAACTTTTACTCACCAATGTCTTCCGGACCATGGGGCAAAATTCGGTACTTCTTGCATTCTTTCCCTAGGAGGAGTTTGTTAAAATACGCCATGTGGAAAGGGGAAAATCAGGCAAAAGACATAAGCTCCTGCCAGTAGGTGGCGTTATACGGATATGGTCAAATTGGCATATCAATCTGTTCAGACTGGAACGAGTATCGTGACTGTAAAGTTTAGTCCACATTGGAAGATGTGTGTGGGAGAAATTGGCAAAAAAGCATCCACTTCCTGGGCGTCGGGAGAGGGTAGAATTCGTGGGGGCGCCAGAGCTAGACCATGTGACCCAGATGCAAGCTTTTGATAACTTTTGGTCCTTGACCCCTTAAGAGCATCCTGAGCAATTTTGAAGTCGATAGGGCAATTCCCCTAGGAGGAGTTCGTCAAAGTACGACATGTGCGAAACGCAAGATCTCGCAGTTTTTCCAAAATGGCCGACTTCCTGTTCACTTTAGAGGATACCCCTAAGAGACTTTTTTTCTTGTGCCGGGAAGATACATCAGTCTACCAAATTTCATGTCCGTAGGTCTTACAGGGAGCCACATCTCATTCCAGGGGGCGCTGCAGAGCCATTTGGCCACGCCTACTCACGGCGACAGTTTCAGATCGCGATTTTCGCCGGGGGACAATTTTGTGGAAAGTTTGGGGAGTTTTCGTGCATGTTAAGGCACCCAAATTAGCAGTTATTTAGGCACGGCAAAGAATACAGAATAATAATAATAATAATTAAAGCTGCAAGCAGCGATGATCGGGCCCTCGCACACGGTGCAGTCCACGCGGGCTGTACACCGACCTCCTGCATGTTGCCTCTGATGTAGTCCTTGAATTTGAGCAGAAGCACGGTCATAATAAGGTAGAAAGCAATAATTTCCTCCTACCAGTTGGTGGCGCTATGACCGACTTATCATGTTGGCATGTCAATGAGTAGAAAGTGTGAATCTCAATGATCGTGTCAAGTTTTGTCCAGATTGGACGAAGCGTGTGGGAGAAAGAGGGAAAAATACATCCATTTCCTGTGCGGCGGGGGAGGGTCAAATTCGTCAGGGCGCCACAGGCAGACCATGTGGCTGAGACGAAAGCTTTTGATAACTTTTTGTCCTTGATGCCTTACGAGCGATCTGAGAAATTTTGACCTCCATCGGGCAAACCCCTTAGGAGGAGTTCGTTAAAATACGACGTGTGCGAAACGCGATATCTTGCAAATGTTCCAAAATGGCGGACTTCCTGTTCATCGTAGAGAGTACGTCCAAGAGACTTTTTTTCCTGTGGTGAGGAGATACTTCAGCCTACCGAATTTGATGCCTGTAGGTCATACAGGGACTCAGATCACAATCCAGGGGGCGCTGCAGAGACATTTGGCCACGCCCACTCATGACGACAGTGGCCTGAGGAAAGGTGTGGATGGCCTGATGTAAATCTAGAGTATGAGCTTGATTGGAGGAAGAGTGTAAGAGATACAGCAAAATCCTCAATACTGCCGAAGCATCAAATTTGTGGCCCCGCCCTGGCCAGACCGTAGAACTTAGATAAAAGCTTTTGATAACTTTTACTCACCAATGTCTTCAGGACCATGGGGCAAAATTCGGTACTTCTGGCATTCTTTCCCTAGGAGGAGTTCGTTAAAAGACGCCATGTGGAAAGGGGAAAATCAGGCAAAAGACATAAGCTCCTGCCAGTAGGTGGCGTTATACGGATATGGTCAAATTGGCATATCAATCTGTTCAGACTCGAACGAGTATGATGACTGTAAAGTTTAGTGAAGATTGGAAAATGTGTGTGGGAGAAATTGGCAAAAAAGCATCCACTTCCTGGGCGTCGGGGGAGGGTAGAATTCGTGGGGCCGCCACAGGTAGACCATGTGACCCAGATGCAAGCTTTTGATAACTTTTGGTCCTTGACCCCTTAAGAGCATCCTGAGCAATTTTGAAGTCGATAGGGCAATTCCCCTAGGAGGAGTTCGTCAAAGTACGACATGTGCGAAACGCAAGATCTCGCAGTTTTTCCAAAATGGCCGACTTCCTGTTCACTTTAGAGTATACCCCTAAGAGACTTTTTTTCTTGTGCCGGGAAGATACATCAGTCTACCAAATTTCATGTCCGTAGGTCTTACAGGGAGCCACATCTCATTCCAGGGGGCGCTGCAGAGCCATTTGGCCACGCCTACTCACGGCGACAGTTTCAGATCGCGATTTTCGCCGGGGGACAATTTTGTGGAAAGTTTGGGGAGTTTTCGTGCATGTTAAGGCACCCAAATTAGCAGTTATTTAGGCACGGCAAAGAATACAGAATAATAATAATAATAATAATTCCTTCGGTTACAATAGGGCTTCGCACCATCGGTGCTCGGGCCCTAATAATTCCTTCGGTTACAATAGGGCTTCGCACCATCGGTGCTCGGGCCCTAATTAAAGCTGCAAGCAGCGATGATCGGGCCCTCGCACACGGTGCAGTCCACGCGGGCTGTACACCGACCTCCTGCATGTAGTCTCTCATGTAGTGCTTGAATTTGAGCAGAAGCACGGTCATAATAAGGTAGAAACCAATAATTTCCTCATACCAGTTGGTGGCGCTATGACCGAGTTATCATGTTGGCATGTCAATGAGTAGAAACTGTGAATCTCAATGATGCTGTCAAGTTTTGTCCAGATCGGACGAAGCGTGTGGGAGAAAGAGGGAAAAATACATCCATTTCCTGTGCGGCGGGGGAGGGTCAAATTCGTCAGGGCGCCACAGGCAGACCATGTGAGCGAGACGAAAGCTTTTGATAAGTTTTCGTCCTTGATCCCTTCCGAGCGATCTGAGAAATTTTGACCTCCATCGGGCAAACCCCCTAGGAGGAGTTCGTTAAAATACGACGTGTGCGAAACGCGATATGTTGCAAATTTTCCAAAATGGCGGACTTCCTGTTCATCGTAGAGAGTACCTCGAAGAGACTTTTTTTCCTGTGGTGAGGAGATACATCAGTCTACCGAATTTGATGCCCGTAGGTCTTACAGGGACTCAGATCACAATCTAGGGGGCGCTGCAGAGACATTTGGCCACGCCCACTCATGGCGACAGCGGCATGACGAACGGTGTGCATGGCGTGATGTAAATCTAGAGTATGAGCTGGTTTGGAGAAGGATTGTAAGAAATACAGGAAATTTGTCTATACTGTCGACGTATCTAATTTGCGGCCCCGCCCTGGCCAGACCGGCGAACTTTCAAAAAAGCTTTTGATAACTTTTAGTCACCAATGTCTTCAGGACCATGGGGCAAAATTCGGTACTTCTGGCATTCTTTCCCTAGGAGGAGTTCGTTAAAATACGCCATGTGGAAAGGGGAAAATCAGGCAAAAGACATAAGCTCCTGCCAGTAGGTGGCGTTATAGGGATATGGTCAAATTGGCATATCAATCTGTTCAGAATCGAACGAGTATCATGACTGTAAAGTTTAGTGAACATTGGAAGATGTGTGTGGGAGAAATTGGCAAAAAAGCATCCACTTCCTGGGCGTCGGGGGAGGGTAGAATTCGTGGGGGCGCCACAGCTAGAGCATGTGACCCAGATGCAAGCTTTTGATAACTTTTGGTCCTTGACCCCTTAAGAGCATCTTGCCAAGTTTTGAAGTCGATAGGGCAATTCCCCTAGGAGGAGTTCGTTAAAGTACGACATGTGCGAAACGCAACATCTCGCAGTTTTTCCAAAATGGCCGACTTCCTGTTCACTTTAGAGGATACCCCTAAGAGACTTTTTTTCTCGTGCCGGGAAGATACATCAGTCTACCAAATTTCATGTCCGTAGGTCTTACAGGGAGCCACATCTCATTCCAGGGGGCGCTGCAGAGCCATTTGGCCACGCCTACTCACGGCGACAGTTTCAGATCGCGATTTTCGCCGGGGGACAATTTTGTGGAAAGTTTGGTGAGTTTTCGTGCATGTTAAGGCACCCAAATTAGCCGTTATTTAGGCACGGCAAAGAATACAGAATAATAATAATAATAATTAAAGCTGCAAGCAGCGATGATCGGGCCCTCGCACACGGTGCAGTCCACGCGGGCTGTACACTGACCTCCTGCATGTTGTCTCTCATGTAGTCTTTGAATGTCAGCAGAAGTACGGTGAAAAATAGGTAGAAACCAATAATTTCCTCATACCAGTTGGTGGCGCTATGACCGAGTTATCATGTTGGCATGTCAATGAGTAGAAACTGTGAATCTCAATGATGCTGTCAAGTTTTGTCCAGATCGGACGAAGCGTGTGGGAGAAAGAGGGAAAAATACATCCATTTCCTGTGCGGCGGGGGAGGGTCAAATTCGTCAGGGCGCCACAGGCAGACCATGTGACCGAGACGAAAGCTTTTGATAACTTTTTGTCCTTGATCCCTTCCGAGCGATCTGAGAAATTTTGACCTCGATCGGGCAATCCCCCTAGGAGGAGTTCGTTAAAATACGACGTGTGCGAAACACGATATGTTGCAAATGTTCCAAAATGGCGGACTTCCTGTTCATCGTAGAGAGTACCTCCAAGAGACTTTTTTTCCTGTGGTGAGGAGATACATCAGTCTACCGAATTTGATGGCCGTAGGTCTTACAGGAACTCAGATCACAATCTAGGGGGCGCTGCAGAGACATTTGGCCACGCCCACCCATGGCGACAGTGGCATGACGAAAGGTGTGGATGGGCTGATGTAAATCTAGAGTATGAGCTTGATTGGAGGAAGATTGTAAGAGATACAGCAAATTTCTCAATACTGCCGAAGCATCTAATTTGCGGCCCCGCCCCGGCCAGACCGTAGAACTTGGCTAAAAGCTTTTGATAACTTTTAGTCACCAATGTCTTCCGGACCATGGGGCAAAATTTGGTACTTCTTGCATTCTTTCCCTAGGAGGAGTTTGTTAAAATATGCCATGTGGAAAGGGGAAAATCAGGCAAAAGACATAAGCTCCTGCCAGTAGGTGGCGTTATAGGGATATGGTCAAATTGGCATATCAATCTGTTCAGACTCGAACGAATATCATGACTGTAAAGTTTAGTGAACATTGGAAGATGTGTGTGGGAGAAATTGGCAAAAAAGCATCCACTTCCTGGGCGTCGGGGGAGGGTAGAATTCGTGGGGGCGCCACAGCTAGACCATGTGACCCAGATGCAAGCTTTTGATAACTTTTGGTGCTTGACCCCTTAAGAGCATCTTGCCAAGTTTTGAAGTCGATAGGGCAATTCCCCTAGGAGGAGTTCGTCAAAGTACGACATGTGCGAAACGCAAGATCTCGCACTTTTTCCAAAATGGCCGACTTCCTGTTCACTTTAGAGGATACCTCCAAGAGACTTTTTTTCTCGTGCCGGGAAGATACATCAGTCTACCAAATTTCATGTCCGTAGGTCTTACAGGGAGCCACATCTCATTCCAGGGGGCGCTGCAGAGCCATTTGGCGACGCCTACTCACGGCGACAGTTTCAGATCGCGATTTTCGCCGGGGGACAATTTTGTGGAAAGTTTGGGGAGTTTTCGTGCATGTTCAGGCACCCAAATTAGCAGTTATTTAGGCACGGCAAAGAATACAGAATAATAATAATAATAATTAAAGCTGCAAGCAGCGATGATCGGGCCCTCGCACACGGTGCAGTCCACGCGGGCTGTACACCGACCTCCTGCATGTTGTCTCTGATGTAGTCCTTGAATTTGAGCAGAAGCACGGTCATAATAAGGTAGAAACCAATAATTTCCTCCTACCAGTTGGTGGCGCTATGACCGACTTATCATGTTGGCATGTCAATGAGTAGAAAGTGTGAATCTCAATGATCGTGTCAAGTTTTGTCCAGATTGGACGAAGCGTGTGGGAGAAAGAGGGAAAAATACATCCATTTCCTGTGCGGCGGGGGAGGGTCAAATTCGTCAGGGCGCCACAGGCAGACCATGTGGCTGAGACGAAAGCTTTTGATAAGTTTTTGTCCTTGATGCCTTACGAGCGATCTGAGAAATGTTGACCTCCATCGGGCAAACCCCCTAGGAGGAGTTCGTTAAAATACGACGTGTGCGAAACGCGATATCTTGCAAATGTTCCAAAATGGCGGACTTCCTGTTCATCGTAGAGAGTACCTCCAAGAGACTTTTTTTCCTGTGGTGAGGAGATACATCAGCCTACCGAATTTGATGCGTGTAGGTCTTACTGGGACACAGATCACAATCCAGGGGGCGCTGCAGAGACATTTGGCCACGCCCACTCATGACGACAGTGGCATGAGGAAAGGTGTGGATGGCCTGATGTAAATCTAGAGTATGAGCTTGATTGGAGGATGATTGTAAGAGATACAGCAAAATTCTCAATACTGCCGAAGCATCTAATTTGCGGCCCCGCCCCGGCCAGACCGTAGAACTTGGCTAAAAGCTTTTGATAACTTTTACTCACCAATGTCTTCCGGACCATGGGGCAAAATTCGGTACTTCTTGCATTCTTTCCCTAGGAGGAGTTTGTTAAAATACGCCATGTGGAAAGGGGAAAATCAGGCAAAAGACATAAGCTCCTGCCAGTAGGTGGCGTTATACGGATATGGTCAAATTGGCATATCAATCTGTTCAGACTGGAACGAGTATCGTGACTGTAAAGTTTAGTCCACATTGGAAGATGTGTGTGGGAGAAATTGGCAAAAAAGCATCCACTTCCTGGGCGTCGGGAGAGGGTAGAATTCGTGGGGGCGCCAGAGCTAGACCATGTGACCCAGATGCAAGCTTTTGATAAGTTTTGGTCCTTGACCCCTTAAGAGCATCCTGAGCAATTTTGAAGTCGATAGGGCAATTCCCCTAGGAGGAGTTCGTCAAAGTACGACATGTGCGAAACGCAAGATCTCGCAGTTTTTCCAAAATGGCCGACTTCCTGTTCACTTTAGAGGATACCCCTAAGAGACTTTTTTTCTTGTGCCGGGAAGATACATCAGTCTACCAAATTTCATGTCCGTAGGTGTTACAGGGAGCCACATCTCATTCCAGGGGGCGCTGCAGAGCCATTTGGCCACGCCTACTCACGGCGACAGTTTCAGATCGCGATTTTCGCCGGGGGACAATTTTGTGGAAAGTTTGGGGAGTTTTCGTGCATGTTAAGGCACCCAAATTAGCAGTTATTTAGGCACGGCAAAGAATACAGAATAATAATAATAATAATAATTCCTTCGGTTACAATAGGGCTTCGCACCATCGGTGCTCGGGCCCTAATAATTAAAGCTGCAAGCAGCGATGATCGGGCCCTCGCACACGGTGCAGTCCACGCGGGCTGCACAGTGACCTCCTGCATGCTGTCTCTGATGTAGTCCTTGAATTTGAGCAGAACTACGGTCAAAAATAGGTAGAAACCAATAATTTCCTCATACCAATTGGTGGCGCTATGACCGAGTTATCATGTTGGCATGTCAATGAGTAGAAACTGTGAATGTCAATGATGCTGTCAAGTTTTGTCCATATTGGACGAAGCGTGTGGGAGAAAGAGGGAAAAAAGCATCAATTTCCTGTGCGGCGGGGGAGGGTCAAATTCGTCAGGGCGCCACAGGCAGACCATGTGACCGAGACGAAAGCTTTTGATAACTTTTTGTCCTTGATCCGTTACGAGCGATCTGAGAAATTTTGACCTCCATCGGGCAATCCCTCTAGGAGGAGTTCGTTAAAATACGACGTGTGCGAAACGCGATATCTTGCAAATTTTCCAAAATGGCGGACTTCCTGTTCATCGTAGAGAGTACCTCCAAGAGACTTTTTTTCCTGTGGTGAGGAGATACATCAGTCTACCGAATTTGATGCCTGTAGGTCATAGAGGGACTCAGATCACAATCCAGGGGGTGCTGCAGAGACATTTGGCCACGCCCCCTCATGACGACAGTGGCATGAGGAAAGGTGTGGATGGGCTGATGTAAATCTAGAGTATGAGCTTGATTGGAGAATGATTGTAAGAGATACAGCAAAATTCTCAATACTGCCGAAGCATCTAATTTGCGACCCCGCCCCGGCCAGACCGTAGAACTTGGCTAAAAGCTTTTGATAACTTTTACTCACCAATGTCTTCCGGACCATGGGGCAAAATTCGGTACTTCTTGCATTCTTTCCCTAGGAGGAGTTTGTTAAAATACGCCATGTGGAAAGGGGAAAATCAGGCAAAAGACATAAGCTCCTGCCAGTAGGTGGCGTTATACGGATATGGTCAAATTGGCATATCAATCTGTTCATACTCGAACGAGTATGATGACTGTAAAGTTTAGTGAACATTGGAAGATGTGTGTGGGAGAAATTGGCAAAAAAGCATCCACTTCCTGGGCGTCGGGGGAGGGTAGAATTCGTGGGGGCGCCACAGCTAGACCATGTGACCCAGATGCAAGCTTTTGATAACTTTTGGTGCTTGACCCCTTAAGAGCATCTTGCCAAGTTTTGAAGTCGATAGGGCAATTCCCCTAGGAGGAGTTCGTTAAAGTACGACACGTGCGAAACGCAACATCTCGCAGTTTTTCCAAAATGGCCGACTTCCTGTTCACTTTAGAGGATACCCCTAAGAGACTTTTTTTCTTGTACCGGGAAGATACATCAGTGTACCAAATTTCATGTCCGTAGGTCTTACAGGGAGCCACATCTCATTCCAGGGGGCGCTGCAGAGCCATTTGGCCACGCCTACTCACGGCGACAGTTTCAGATCGCGATTTTCGCCGGGGGACAATTTTGTGGAAAGTTTGGGGAGTTTTCGAGCATGTTCAGGCACCCAAATTAGCATTTATTTAGGCACGGCAAAGAATACAGAATAATAATAATAATAAAAATAATAATAATAATAATAATAATTCCTTCGGTTTCAATATTTAGGCACGGCAAAGAATACAGAATAATAATAATAATAAAAATAATAATAATAATAATAATTAAAGCTGCAAGCAGCGATGATCGGGCCCTCGCACACGGTGCAGTCCACGCGGGCTGCACAGTGACCTCCTGCATGTTGTCTCTGATGTAGTCCTTGAATTTGAGCAGAACTACGGTCAAAAATAGGTAGAAACCAATAATTTCCTCATACCAGTTGGTGGCGCTATGACCGACTTATCATGTTGGCATGTCAATGAGTAGAAAGTGTGAATCTCAATGATCCAGTCAAGTTTTGTCCAGATTGGACGAAGCGTGTGGGAGAAAGAGGGAAAAATACATCCATTTCCTGTGCGGCGGGGGAGCGTCAAATTCGTCAGGGCGCCACAGGCAGACCATGTGGCCGAGACGAAAGCTTTTGATAACTTTTTGTCCTTGATGCCTTACGAGCGATCTGAGAAATTTTGACCTCCATCGGGCAAACCCCCTAGGAGGAGTTCGTTAAAATACGACGTGTGCGAAAGGCGATATCTTGCAAATGTTCCAAAATGGCGGACTTCCTGTTCATCGTAGAGAGTACCTCCAAGAGACTTTTTTTCCTGTGGTGAGGAGATACATCAGCCTACCGAATTTGATGCCTGTAGGTCATACAGGGACTCAGATCACAATCCAGGGGGCGCTGCAGAGACATTTGGCCACGCCCACTCATGACGACAGTGGCATGAGGAAAGGTGTGGATGGCCTGATGTAAATCTAGAGTATGAGCTTGATTGGAGGAAGAGTGTAAGAGATACAGCCAAATCCTCAATACTGCCGAAGCATCAAATTTGTGGCCCCGCCCTGGCCAGACCGTAGAACTTAGATAAAAGCTTTTGATAACTTTTAGTCACCAATGTCTTCAGGACCATGGGGCAAAATTTATTTTGACCTCCATCGGGCAAACCCCCTAGGAGGAGTTCGTTAAAATACGACGTGTGCGAAAGGCGATATCTTGCAAATGTTCCAAAATGGCGGACTTCCTGTTCATCGTAGAGAGTACCTCCAAGAGACTTTTTTTCCTGTGGTGAGGAGATACATCAGCCTACCGAATTTGATGCCTGTAGGTCATACAGGGACTCAGATCACAATCCAGGGGGCGCTGCAGAGACATTTGGCCACGCCCACTCATGACGACAGTGGCATGAGGAAAGGTGTGGATGGCCTGATGTAAATCTAGAGTATGAGCTTGATTGGAGGAAGAGTGTAAGAGATACAGCCAAATCCTCAATACTGCCGAAGCATCAAATTTGTGGCCCCGCCCTGGCCAGACCGTAGAACTTAGATAAAAGCTTTTGATAACTTTTAGTCACCAATGTCTTCAGGACCATGGGGCAAAATTCGGTACTTCTGGCATTCTTTCCCTAGGAGGAGTTCGTTAAAATACGCCATGTGGAAAGGGGAAAATCAGGCAAAAGACATAAGCTCCTGCCAGTAGGTGGCGTTATACGGATATGGTCAAATTGGCATATCAATCTGTTCAGACTCGAACGAGTATGATGACTGTAAAGTTTAGTGAACATTGGAAGATGTGTGTGGGAGAAATTGGCAAAAAAGCATCCACTTCCTGGGCGTCGGGGGAGGGTAGAATTCGTGGGGCCGCCACAGGTAGACCATGTGACCCAGATGCAAGCTTTTGATAACTTTTGGTCCTTGACCCCTTAAGAGCATCCTGAGCAATTTTGAACTCGATAGGGCAATTCCCCTAGGAGGAGTTCGTCAAAGTACGACATGTGCGAAACGCAAGATCTCGCAGTTTTTCCAAAATGGCCGACTTCCTGTTCACTTTAGAGGATACCCCTAAGAGACTTTTTTTCTTGTGCCGGGAAGATACATCAGTCTACCAAATTTCATGTCCGTAGGTCTTACAGGGAGCCACATCTCATTCCAGGGGGCGCTGCAGAGCCATTTGCCCACGCCTACTCACGGCGACAGTTTCAGATCGCGATTTTCGCCGGGGGACAATTTTGTGGAAAGTTTGGGGAGTTTTCGTGCATGTTAAGGCACCCAAATTAGCATTTATTTAGGCACGGCAAAGAATACAGAATAATAATAATAATAAAATAATAATAATAATAATAATAATTCCTTCGGTTACAATAGGGCTTCGCACCACCGGTGCTCGGGCCCTAATAATTCCTTCGGTTACAATAGGGCTTCGCACCATCGGTGCTCGGGCCCTAATAATTCCTTCGGTTTCAATAGGGCTTCGCACCGTTCGGTGCTCGGGCCCTAATAATAATAATAACGTAATTCTTTGTGATCTTCATCAATAACGTCAAAAGTGCAATTTCCACATTTGTAATTCTCTTTACTGACATATCAATCACGAAACCGGTCGACCTGCCTCACAGCTGAGTACGTAATCCTATTTGTGTCTATCTACTCGCCTTCTGTCGGCTCCACTCCCTCAACACCTGCTGCTCACCAGACCCGCAGATCATTTCCTTCCTGATCACATGATGTTTTTTTTCTTGTACTTATAATTTCTGAATTTAACATGATATTTCACATCATGCTTCAGCTAAAAACAACATGGTGGATTACAGCTGAAGATGTAGGATATTAGGGCAAAAAATCCTTTATGGAAAAGAGCAAATGGATTTACAGCAGGAAAGTGGTGAGTAGTTTTATAATTGAATTGTTTGCCTGATGTGCAGTGAAACCCACCTGAACTCACACACACATGCAGCCTTTCTATTGTGAAATTTCTTAGTGAGATTTTCTGAAAAAAAAATTTGATAAAAGTGATAATTGTTTTAATGTTATAGGTGTCACATGTTACAATGTTGCTGTTTATATAAAACTCCACATAACATTAACATTGATTATGCAGTGTTTTATATATAAGACTCCACCCATCACCCAAAGGATCCACTGCCACATCCCCCATAGAGGGGTCATAGAGGGGTGGGAAGTACCCCGATGGCACAAGGGGAACCGTTGTATTTTTATACACTGTGAGTGATCACTGAAGACTTTTCTGATGCAACCATTTCCAGAAGTTCATTTGCTAAGTTGACTTGGCCAAGGAGTAGGTTCTGCGTGCCTTAATGATATTCTGTCTTAATGATCTCAGTCCCAAATGTGGCAACCTGTTTCAGATAATCTGATGACAACTAACTCCATTCTGTCCCCAGACGAGTTCAACTTCTTTGACCAACTTCTTTGGTCTTTAGACTGCTATCCCTTTGGGCCTGGATAATTCACATAATTGGATGTTGTTATGGACTATTAGTGTTACAGATAATCAGTGCACCCGACAAAGCCTTTCCTCTGGTCTTAAACATGATTAGCCACCTGATGACTTCTGTAGGTCTGCGTGAATGCGGTGCTAACATATGCAAAAATTGTATGAATACGGACTACGTAGAATTTCAAGGTAGACTCCAATTCCACTGTGATGCTCTTTTTTTTATTTTTTTTTTAAAGAATGAATTTCCCAGATGAAGGTAAAGATGATTTTTGTCTTTTGCAGGACTATCTATCAATTTTACCTGAAAGACAGACAGGATCATTAAACATGTCATAATGTTGGGAGGGAACTGCTTCAACGAGTCGCACACCATGCAGAAGATGCATGTCCCGTCCCATCCCGGCCCGTCCGTGTCTCCGGGCCTGCGACGCAAGCAGCTGATGTGGAAGAACGCCGTCAAGCACATCATCAGCCACCATGAGCTAAAGGAGCAGTATGGAGCCGAGCCAGCACGCAAGATTTACGTCACCGACGTTTACATTGAGGAAATCAACCGACAGATACGCAGCAAGATGTCACGCGGTTGCACCAAACGCCGTTCCTCGGTTGTCCGTGTTCATCCGGCCTTCTTCAGAGAGCAGAACTGTTCCAGCAGCACGCAGGCTGGTGTAACTGCTGAGTTTGCCAGTGATGCGGATTTTTTCGTGCGCTGGGGACATACGTTACGTGGTGTCTACGTCCCGACTCTGAGACACACCTTCAAATCTCGTGACCTGGAGAAGCTCTACCAGACGCACGTGTCACACACCAGACGTACCTCGCTGGTGTTCACAAACATTATAGATGTTGCTGCAAAGCTGCACCTGCTAGTCCTGTACCTGGTCCTAGCCCCAGATGGAACAGATCCATTGCATGCCTGGATTACTAGCTTTTTCATGGTATTCGCAGTATTGCTTTGTGTTCTAGTGTTCACCTGCAAGCGTTCCGATTTTCCAGATTGGTTGCATTATGCCGGTGTGGCCAGCTGGCTCTCACAGACTGCCCAGGTGCTGGTTAGGCTTGGGTACGGGCTGGAAAACGACCCATCCTGGTATGTACTGTTCACCCTGTTTGCCACGTACACACTAATGCCGTTACCGCTGCTGTGGGCCATGGGCGCTGGCTCACTAACGTCAACACTGCATCTTATTGTGGAGACAGTGCAGCAGTTCAATGAAGTCGGACTGCTGAGAAAGGTGATGATGGAAAGATCCTAGGAATGGAGAGATAGTTCTCTTCCATAGAGAGGGTTTCACCGATACCATTTTGAGTAACTTACTTAGTATTAATCATTCATGGCCACGGGTGCCGCTGGAGATTCTGGGCATCTTGAAAACCTAATATACTGGGCCCCAACCATGACAAAACCAACCATTCTCATTTGCTATAACTCAGGGGCCTTTGGAATCATACTTACTTATCCCTGCATTTACAGCAACCCTGCTCATAGAAAAGTGTGTTTATGTCTTCTTAGACCATAAAGTGCTATTCTGAATGTTTGTGCACTTCTGCTATCGTAGCTACTCACTCACCTTCTATACTGCTTTATCCTGTATTCAAGGTCGCGGGGGGTCTGGAGCCTATTCCAGGAGGCTAAGGGCACAAGGCAGGATACATCCTTGAAAGGGTGCCAATCCATCCCAGGGCACACTATGGGCGATTTGGGAATGCCAATTAGCCTAATCTGCATGTCTTTGGACTGTGGGAGGAAACCGGAGTACCCGGAGGAAACCCACCAAGCACGGGCAGAACATGCAAACTCCATGCACACAGAGGCGGGAATCGAGCCTGGCCGGAAATTGAACCCAGACCATGGAGGTGCAAGGCGACAGTACTAACCACTACACCACTGTGCCGCCTATCGTACTGTAGCTACTTAATTTTAAAATAAAGTTTATTAGCCAGACTTGAGCAAAGTAGAGATTCCATAGAAGAAAAATATGATTCAAGTGGAAGTAGTCATCCACTTGCATGTGTACTTGAGTAAAAGTACAAAAGTACTTCCATCCATCCATCCAGGAACCTCTGTAGTCCAACTAGGGACTTTCCATCTCGAGCATGGAGGTCAGTGGTGGCCATTGTATTTATTCACATTTGCACAACCATGGTAGAACCTGTGGTCAACATTCACGCGTGCATTCACGCACAACAGGCAATTTGGAAACGCCAATTAGTCTATTCTGCATGTCTTCGGACTGTAGGGTGACAAACGTACTTACCTCCAAATTTACTTAAGCATCAGAAGTACAGAGCTTGTATTAGCTCACAGGAGGCTTTTTCTTAGTATAAACTCTCTCTCTCTGCTTCCTGATTGTGAACATATTGTTTTCCTTGCTGTTTCAAACACACTGTCACATTGCATTGTCTCAAAATCACTTTATTACACTTCGTAGTCGGCAGGTGGCGAAATTTTCTCTTTAAATACTACACAACCCTGTGTTATATAATGCAACACCATGCACAAATGTAGTTAAGTAGAAGTACAGATATTTGCTATATGATGTAGTGGAGTAAACATAAAAAGTATCTTTTAATAAAACTAGTCAAGCAAAGTAAAGATATGTGAAATATGTACTTAAGAACAGTATATGGAGTGTTATTTACATTAATTAGCCTGGAACAAGTAGGGTTGCAGAGGAAAAGCAATGACATCGTTTTGTGTTTTCTGTTTAAGATGCTTTACTGCACTATTTATATTGTACTAAGATCCTGTAGGGTGGCACGGTGGTGTAGTGGTTAGCACTGTCGCCTTGCACCTCCGGGGTCCGTGCTCGATTCCTGGCCAGGTTCGATTCCCGTCTCTGTGTGCATGGAGTTTGCAGTTC
Source organism: Clarias fuscus (assembly GCA_030347435.1). Lineage (NCBI taxonomy): Eukaryota > Metazoa > Chordata > Actinopteri > Siluriformes > Clariidae > Clarias > Clarias fuscus. The sequence continues at coordinate 4,897,635 of CM059229.1, forward strand.
TCCCCATGCTTGGTAGGTTTCCTCCGGGTACTCCGGTTTCCTCCCACAGTCCAAAGACATGTAGGTTAGGTTAGTTGCCGTTCCCAAATTGGCTGTAGTGTATGAATAAGTGTGTGTATGTATGTGTGTGTGCCCTGCAATCGATTGGCACCCTGTCCAGGGTGTACCCCACCTTGTGCCCTAAGTCTCCTTGGATAGGCTCCAGACCCCCCGTGACCCAGAATACAGGATTAAGCGGTATAGATGATGAGTGAGTGAGTGAGTGAGTGAGTAAGATCCTGTAGTTCCTCCTCTTGAGGGCTGCTACATGGGAACAGATGTTGATATCTATCAGAACGTTTTAATATGCAAGAGTAATTTAACCCAGTATCAGACTGATATGATTATTGGTATTGATGTCCTCCTACCATGGCGTATATAGGACAAGCTTGTGATAATCTCTTTGCACTTCTCCCACTGCAGATTCTTGCTAAGGCCTTGCTTTATGTGAGTATGAACATAGCAGGACTGTTCATCCATTATCTTATAGACCGGGCTCAGAGACAGGCTTTCCTCGAGACTCGGCGCTGCATTGAAGGCCACATGAAGCTGGAGATGGAAAACAAAAGACAGGCAAGGAACCTCGTGTAGTATCAGTGAAGACATACACCATGCCGATTAAACACTGACTACAGAATAGGGTTTAAAGTGTATGTTTTTGAACAGGAGCGCTTGGTGTTGTCTATACTGCCCCGTTTCGTTGCGCTAGAGATGATTGCGGATATGACCTCCATGGATGATGAACTGGTGCCTCAGCAGGTTCATAAGGTCTACATCCATCAGTACACTGACGTCAGGTAGGAAGATCATCCCCCTTCTCTGGCTGTATGATCTCCTAAGGTAGTAAGGTAGAGGATTAAATATAATCTCATTTAATGCCACTCTTATCATATATTAATCAAATATATGGACCGTTTATAAGTTTTGAGTTAAAAAGTTCTTTTAAATTATTAACAGATTTTTTTTTATGTCTTGGTGATGATTCCCTGAGGAGATGTTTAGTTAGCATTTACTGTATGGAAGGAGTCTCCAGTGTCAGTGCTTTGTAATGGCCAGAAATACGAGTTTATGTTTTCTGATGTGAGAGCGTTTTAGGGCTTTACAGTTACATTTTACATGGTAATTTATTTATTTTTTTGTCTGGAAGAGAAAAAAGTGGCTGCTGATTGGTTATTAATGTTGTTCATTTTCCTGTAATATCTGTAAGTAATTTTTTCATTACTCATGACACAAAATATAGTATAATAGTACTGTATACTAGCTGGTTTACTCTCTGAATGCATCTGCTGTTATTAGATAGATAGATAGATAGATAGATAGATAGATAGATAGATAGATAGATAGATAGATGGATAGATGGAAATCCATTTCCTTTTCCATTGTCTCTGAACCGTTTTTATTGTTTTATGCCTAAGCTGAGCTACAAAGTTAACTAGTTCCTAACACAAGGCTGAATCCCAAATTCAATTCAATTCAATTTTATTTTATTTGTATAGCACTTTTAACAATTGACATTGTCGCAAAGCAGCTTTACACAATCAAAAGAATTATATAAGTTTGTATGCAATGTGAATGTGTATGAATCAAAATGATAAGATTGTCCCTGATGAGCGAGCAGATGATGATGATGACAATGGCAAGGAAAAACTCCCTGAGATGGTAATAGGAAGAAACCTTGAGAGGAACCAGACTCAGCAGGGAACCCATCCTCATCTGAGTAAAACGGATAGCAGGGATTGATCTGCATCATACTGTGTGAGATTGGAAGTTCAGTATAACAGGAGAGTTTAAGTTAAGTTAAATTAAAATTGAGTCGAGTTCGTTATTGGAGCCTCAGCTAGACTTTAGGAAACTCCAGTTCTGAACTATCGAGCGACTGATGTCACAAGTCCTCAGAGAACAGCTGTCTGCATCAGCTGAGGACAGGACTGTATTCGTGGAAAAGTGGAACCTTCCCCAGTCACGCCACGCATCCCAGGCAGACCACACGGGGAATCCATGCGATGAGATCTCCAACCAGACGCAGGACACCAGGACGAGTCAGACAGCTCCAGGGGGCAGAGGGGGTCAGGATCACTGGCAGCTCAGGAGAGACATGTGTAGCTCGACAGAGAGACAGGTAGAGGGAAAGAGAGAGAGGAAAAGAGAGCAGAAGAGAAAGAGAGATGGCAGTTATGTATGGTCACAGTCAACATGTATAAGGTGAATGTATATTTAGTGCAGAATGCAAGCAGGGACTCCGGCAGGACTAACTATAACAGCATAACTAAAAGGGATAGCCAGAAGGAAACACAGACATGAGGGCTCCCTGTGATGTAAAGCAACCAATCACCTCACCGTCAACAAACCTGAGTGAACAATGAGAGTGGGGAGGACAGCATCTAAACATACCAGTTCACCAGAATACTCTACGTCCATGAGTCCCCCAGATCTGCTCCTTTATCTGAGGCAAATCTATTTACAAAAATGCTTGGCTAAATAAATAGGATTTTAGCCTAGACTTAAACACTGAGACTGTGTCTGAGTCTTGAACATTATTTGGAAGACTATTCCATAACTTTGGGGCTTTGTAAGAAAAAGCTCTGCCCCCTGCTGTAGTTTTCATAATACGTGGTACTGACAAGCAGCCTGCATCCTTTGATCGAAGTAGGCGTGGCGGATCGTAAGACACTAACAGTTCACTCAAATACTGTGGCGCGAGACCATTTAGTGCTTTAAATGTCAAAAGTAATATCTTAAAATCGATGCGAAATTTCACAGGGAGCCAATGCAGTGTAGATAAGATAGGGGTGATGTGCTTGTATCTTCTGGTTTTAGTGAGGACTCTCGCTGCTGCATTCTGGACTAACTGAAACCAGACAGTAAGGCGTTACAATAGTCCAACCTAGAGGTGATAAAAGCATGAACTAGTTTTTCTGCATCGTTATATTTCTTATCTTAGAAATATTTCTAAGGTGAAAGAATGCTATCCTGGTAATATTATCTACATGTGCTTCAAATGCAAGGCTGGAATCTATAATCACACTGAGGTCTTTCACTGTTGCACTTGATAGACAGAAAGGCCATTTAATGTTACAGAAAGCTTACTTCTAACTGCTCGTGGTCCTATGACTAGAACTTCTGTCTTATCAGGTTTAAGCATAAGGAAGTTAATTAAGATCCAATCTCTTATGTCCTGCACACATTGCTTAACTTTAGTAGGCTGTTTTTTCTCACCTGGTTTGGCTGAGACGTACAACTGTGTGTCATCAGCATAATAATGAAAACTAATACCATGCTTACGAATTATGTTGCCCAGAGGAAGCATGTAAAGAGAAAAAAGCAGTGGGCCTAAAACTGAACCCTGTGGAACACCAAACTCCACTTTAGAACAAGCAGAGTGGACACAATTTAAATCTACAAACTGATAACTATCAGGCAAACAGGATCTGAGCCAGGAGAGGGCCGTTCCCTTAATTCCTACTACATTTTCTAATCTGTGAAGGAGAATACTATGATCAATAGTGTCAAAAGCTGCACTGAGGTCGAGTAACACAAGCATAGTGACGCAACCCAGATCAGAGACCAATAGGAGGTCATTTACTACTTTAACAAGTGCTGTCTCTGTGCTGTGATGAGGCCTAAATCCTGACTGATACAATTTGTTTATGCCATTCCTATGTTGATATGAACATAGTTGCTGTGCTACTATCTTTTCCAGAATCATAGAGATAAAGGGGAGGTTTGATATCAGCCTGTAATTGGACAGCTGACAAGGGTCAAGGTCAGGTTCCTTAATTAGTGGTTTAATAACAGCTAATTTAAAGGATTTGGGAACATACCCACTGCTGAGTGAAAAGTTCATTATTTTCAACAGGGGTTCTGTTATTGCTGGTAACAGCTGGTACCAAATCATTCTCTAACCCCTGATTAAGGGCACTACACTTGGTGTGTGGAACAAGGGATTGTACATCATGCATAGTGCACTAGCCTTCCATTTAACATTAACATTTCCATTTTTGCATTCAAACCTGGAACCCAGAGAATTTGTGAGATTTACAGGAAATCAGAATGAATCAAAATGATAAGATTGTCCCTGATGAGCAAGCCGAGGACACCCGGCCACAATGGCAAGGAAAAACTCCCTGAGATGGCAGTAGGAAGAAACCTTGAGAGGAACCAGACTCAACAGGGAACCCATCCTCATTTGGGTGAAAAAAAAAAATTGTATGTGCATCTTGTGTTTCTCCTCTGTTGCCAGCATCCTCTTTGCCGACATCAAGGGATTCACGCTGTTGTCCATGAACATGTCTGCACACGAGTTGGTACGCACCCTGAATGAGCTTTTTTGCCGTTTTGATCGTCTGGCTGAGGTGAGAGTACTCAGTTAAATAAAGATTGTTGCATGTTATTATATCTCAGCTTGTGTGAGTGAATAATTTGTCTGTGTCTATATTCATAGGAACACCACTGCATGAGAATAAAGATCCTGGGCGACTGTTACTACTGTGTATCCGGAGTCCCTGAGCCGCAGAGAGCTCATGCTCGGTGCTGCGTAGAAATGGGTCTAGCTATGATCATTACCATACGGTACACGATTAGACCTCTGGATCACACTGATCACACTATGTTTTTTTGGCTTTAGACAAACTCGTTACTTACATTTAACATGCATACGCTTGCAACTTTGGTCTTTGCATTTAGAAATGTGCGAAAGCAGCTGAACCACGGCATGGACATGCGGATCGGGATCCATTCTGGCTCGGTTCTGTGTGGGGTTCTGGGCTTGCAGAAGTGGCAGTTCGATGTGTGGTCCTGGGACGTTGGAGTAGCTAACATGCTCGAAGCAGGCGGTATCCCCGGGTAAGCGAAGAAAGAAGGAAAACAGATTACCCTGACCAAGATGTTAGATGATAAGAGATTGACCTAGCTACATTGTCTGATTTGGGATTTCTGTCGTCTGTGGTTAGCCGTATCCACATCTCTCGCGCCACACTGGACTGCCTGGAGGGGAGCTATGAAACCGAGGACGGACGAGGTTTCGAGCGCAACGAGTTTCTGCGCAAGCACAACATTGACACTTTCCTCATCTGCTCCAAGGAAGAAGAAAACACTGTAGAGGCGGAAACTTCCAAAATACGCATGACCATTCGTACCTCCAACGCAGACAATTTATATGGCAGCGTCGGTAATATGAGCTGTGTAAGCATCTCTTGATGACATCAGTGATAATGATCCGTGTTGAAGTGTTAAAGGTTTTAATGATCAACTCTGATCTTCCCAGATCTTGGCCTCATTCACAATGGTGCAGCTGCCCAATTCGAGGAACAGGTACTCCAGCGGCAAAGAGATTAATAAACGGATAGAGCATGCAATCGACCTGCGCAGCACTGAGCGCATGCAACAGGAACACATCACGAGTTCCACGCTGGTCTTCAAGGATGCACATATTGAGAAGAAGGTGTAGAGAAAGTGGTCGAGGTCTCTGGTCGGTTCTCATTAAGACTTCCAAGTAAGAGTTACTGTGTTACTGTATTTCTTGTGTTCTAGTTCTCCCAGATGAGGGATGAAACATTTAAGACAAACCTGGTCTGCTCCTTCATCATGCTCCTCTTCCTGATGGCAGTCCAGGCCCTTATCCCTGCACCCAGGTAAACAGCAATCATTTGCTAGCTTTTATACACTGATCAAGCAACAATATACACTTCAGTACAATTCTAGTCTTCATATATCACAGTCTGTTAGGAAGTTAGGGTCAGATATGGCAACCCCTGGAGCGGATACGGTTAAGGGCCTTGCTCAAGAACCCAACAGTGGTAGTATGGCAGTGCTTGGGTTTGATCGATGTTAACCTAGAGCCATTAACCAATAAGTCACTGTGTGGAAAACCTGGTAATGTTTATTCTTTGACTCTAATTATTGCGCCAAGTCTGCATTTTTATCTCAGACCCCTGATTTGCTTCTGTAGATTCCAGTATTTGTACCATATTGGGTTAATTAGATCACAGCACAGACTTTGACATTGATCACGGTTTAGATTCTTGTATCAGAGCCAAAGGATTAGCGATTAAATGGTTTACCGTGTTTTTTCTTATCTGCCACAACTGTTACCTGGGGGATCCCACAAGCCCACACATTTTCTTCTTCTTCTTCTTCTACTTTTTTTTAAACATATGGTGAGATTGCCGAAGGAAGACCCACAAACACCTACACCAAAAAATATCACTCCCAGCACGTACATTCCTAATTCATCTGACTAGCAAAACATGGAGTTAATGACACACACACACACAGAGTATATACAGAAAATTCAAATATATATTCAAATTTGTCATAAACTGTATGATATGCAGTGAAATGCTTATTTGGCTATCCATGACCTAGAATGGAAAGATTACACTGCAATGAAAAACTGCTGAGTACAATTAAATATAGAATTTTTTAATGAAAATAAAATGAAAATTATTCTTTTTTTCTTCTTTTAATTCCTGTTAAATTAAATATAAATTCTATCTCTGTGTCCTGGAAATGCTGGAAAACCCTGCAGCGTCAGGGCAGCGCGAGAATTCTGGTTCTGACCGTTCCTGAACCTCAGCTACATCACTCCAGTTAAAAGTTAAACTTAACGAGGGATATAGACCGGTTAAAGATGGTTTTTAAATCTTGTTTGTGTGATTATTATTTCCATTTGCATATGCTTGTATTATCTTGTACCCTTAATGATTTTGCATTAACTTAACATAAACATACCAATTTATTTTTGTTAAACTTTTTTTGCAAAACCACCTCAACCCTGACCAGGCAATTAATATGGATGAATAATTGAATACAGTTATTTATTTGTTTCACTATTAATGGTAATAAAAGTTGTCTTTTTTAAAAAATTGTCTGCTTGCACTTGTATAAATAAAAGTCAAAAAATTCTCCCTTGTCCACGTCTTTCTGTTGCATCCCACAGTATCCTGATGCACGCCTCAAGTCTCAAGCAGATGCCCCTCTAAATGTTTCTGATAACTTCCTCAATAGTGTGTCTTCTTGTCATTGAGTCATTACTGTATGCACAACAATGCATAAGCTTCACTTCACTGGCTCATTGGTCTCCTGTTAGAATCCAGTACCAAACTGTACAGTTTACAAACAATCGTTTTTTCCCCACTGTAGACCATATCCTGTTGTGGTACAGTTCTGTGTGGTGCTGCTGGGATATCTGCTCTTGTTGGTTCTGGCTCTGGCTGAGGAGTTTAAACATTTCCCTTCTGCACTTCAACGATTCTGCTGCTGGATTCACGAGCACAACTTGATGCGCTCTCTGCTCACCGTCACCGCCATAGCCTTGAACTTCGGCATGGCTTCTGCTGACATGGTGAGTCCTGTAACCACCAGTCAGAACCTACAGTGTCTCCATTTGCTCTCTAGTAGTAAAAAAATAACAACCAATCAAGTCAACAAGCACCCGACATCCTGATTATACATTAAACATTCCTGAAATAACATCCTGATGACATCTGAATGCTTCCCCTGCTTATGGTTTTCCATATCATAAAAACCCAGTGATGCCTCAGCTGAATGCATCAGGGAGTTAAAGACAATCTAATTAGCCTTGCCCAGTGTCTTCCCAGGTAAGAACAGTCCAGTTCCCTTTCCCTCTGATGACTTGTGTAATGCTATCAGGGATTGAGTCAAGAGCTTAGCAGGACTGTCAATCCAAGCGTAACTTTTTTTTTTTTTTTCTGGTACAGCATTTGGCAAACACTCTTATCCAGAGCGGCTTACATTATACATCTGAGCAGTTGAGGGTTAAGGTCCTCCCTCAACAGTGGCAAATTGGTGGGGGTGAGGTTTAAACCCAGGACCTTCCAGTCAGTAATCGACTCAGAATGATATGTAATGCTTGGAAATGATTTGATTTAGTAGATAATATAAAGAAAAAGAGGTCCTAAAATGGAGCCCTGATGAACCCCCCGACCCATAGCAGGAGCAGAGGTAGCTCTGTGGTAACCACAAAGCTATCCCTGCCCCTGCTATGTGTCAGGGTTCAACAGGGGTCCATTTTAGGACCGGTTCTTTTTTTATATTATCTGCTAAGTCAAATTTACAAGCATTACATATCATTCTGTCAAGATGTGGCTTTACGATTTTTACATGTAGCTTCCTAACCAGGACTGTAGTTCATGTAAACAACAACCAAAATACAAGTTCACATTTTAAATCCTAAAGTTACAGATTTATGCTTGACTATTACAAAGTAATTACAATGGAGCTTCCTTCCTAAATGCTAAATAAAGATATCCAGACAAATAAAACATTTTATTATGCTCAGGTCTTACACAAGCCCTTGTTTAGTTTGTACCTACAGAACTGATGAGTAGTACAGGCTAAACCTCAATGCGGGACTTTTTTGTTGTGGTTTCAACACTAAGAAATGTGTATCACACATGAGATGCAGACACTGTGTGTGGGAAGCTGTTGTGTTCACCACGATCTCCGATCACCGTTCTCATCCAGCATTAGGGTTCCTGCTGAGCTGCAAATTGGAAATCAAAATAACAAAGGCTATGTAAGATTTATTTCAGTATTAGTTCTGGCTGCTTAGGTGTGGTGTAACTTCATGCACGAGGATTTGGACAGCACTATCGAGACCAGCCAACGCCCTCTGTCTGTCTGTACTTATCCTGAGGTGAGGCTTTTATTCCTTAATATAAACAATATAACAATGTTTATGTATTCGAATTCTAAGTTTTTTTATGTCTTCCGCTTCCTGTGTATAGTTTTTCGTTCTGAGTGGAGTCGTCTCCATGGTAACCTGTGCAGTCTTTATAAGACTCAGCTCCCTTCTGAAGCTCACAGTCCTGTTACTAGTGGCGACCGTATTTGCATACTTTGTGGAAGTGGCATTTCATACTCTTTATGTCAGTGAACAGGATCAGGAGCAGCTCTCCAGGTACACGTCTACAGTAGAAGGTGTTATGCGTTACTGATTAGTTCCATCAGTTTAATCTTATGTGTGTCGTCTTCAGATCTCACTACCTGAGAAGGAAAGGCATCTCAGTTCTGTTAATGGTAATGTTTGTGATAGCTGTGTTCTACAACGGGCGACAGGTACGTTCCTGTACACCACTCATATTTTTACCTCAACTAATTTTACTTTAATTTTAATTCATGCTGCAAATGACAAACAGCCCCTTGAATCCACTTAGCGTATTATTATTTGGTATTTACATTGTCCCCTGTCAGTGGGAGGCCACAGCTAGACTGGACTTCCTGTGGCGTCTGCAGGCCCAACAGGAAGTGGAGGACATGCGAGAGCTGAGAGAGCACAACGAGTGTCTGCTACACAACATCCTGCCTGCACACGTCGCTCGGCATTTTCTGGACAGGAATAAAAATGATGAGGTAACTCATGAAGTCATCATCAAATCATCAAGGCACTGGATGATGGCGTCTATATTAATTGCTGCTTCTGTAGTTACAGCTAATTCATAGGAAATTGTACAGTATATCAGATACGTCACGTACAATGCTATGGAAAAGCACTATTGCATTTTTGCTTTTTTTCCCTTAATTAATGAAATCATAATTAAAAAACATATTGAGTTTTGTATTTACACAGGTTATCTTTGTGTAATATTGAAATTTGTTTCATATGCCAGTCATTTAAGTCTGACAAATATGTAAAAAGAAACAGGAAGGGGCCAATACTTTCTCATAGCACTGACAATTTTTGTACATTTTTTAAATTAGGTTACGTGAAGTATCTGTCGTGAAAATCAGGAAGGCCAATACTTTTTCACTGCACTGTACATTTTTTAATCGGTTTATGTCAGGAAGGGCCAATACTTTTTCATAGCACTGTAGGCTTTTTGATCAGTTTACCTGAATTACCACTGGTAAAAATCAGGAAGGGGCCAATACTTTTTCACAGTACTGTACATTTTTTGATCGGTTTACGTGAAGTATCTGTGGTAAAATTCAGGAAGGGGCCAATACTTTTTCACAGCACTGTATGTTATTTGATCAGTTTACATGAAGTATCTGTGGTAAAATTCAGGAAGGGGCCATTACTTTTTCACAGCACTGTGCGTTTTTTAATCGGTTTATGTCAGGAAGGGGCCAATACTTTTTCACAGCACTGTATGTTATTTGATCAGTTTACATGAAGTATCTGTGGTAAAATTCAGGAAGGGGCCAATACTTTTTCACAGCACTGTGCGTTTTTTAATCGGTTTATGTCAGGAAGGGGCCAATACTTTTTCACAGCACTGTATGTTATTTGATCAGTTTACATGAAGTATCTGAGGTAAAATTCAGGAAGGGGCCAATACTTTTTCACAGCACTGTGCGTTTTTTAATCGGTTTATGTCAGGAAGGGGCCAATACTTTTTCACAGCACTGTATGTTATTTGATCAGTTTACATGAAGTATCTGGTAAAATTCAGGAAGGGGCCAATACTTTTTCACAGCACTGTGCGTTTTTTAATCGGTTTATGTCAGGAAGGGGCCAATACTTTTTCACAGCACTGTATGTTATTTGATCAGTTAATATGAAGTATCTGTGGTAAAATTCAGGAAGGGGCCAATACTTTTTCACAGCACTGTGCGTTTTTTAATCGGTTTATGTCAGGAAGGGGCCAATACTTTTTCACAGCACTGTATGTTATTTGATCAGTTTACATGAAGTATCTGTGGTAAAATTCAGGAAGGGGCCAATACTTTTTCACAGCACTGTGCGTTTTTTAATCGGTTTATGTCAGGAAGGGGTCAATACTTTTTCAGAACTCTTTACGCTTTTTAATCAGTTTACATGAATTACCAGTGGTAAAAATCAGGAAGGGACCAATACTTTTTCACAGCACTGTACATTTTTTTGATCAGTTTACGTGAAGTACAGTATCTCTGGTAAAAAATCAGGAAGGGGCCAATACTTTTTCACAGCACCGTATGTAATTGTTGATTTGGTGAGGTTTTTATAGGAAGTGATATTAGGTAGTCACTAGAGAGTATCTCTCTTCTTCTTTATTGTCTCTTCCGTTTCTGTTCAGGAGCTGTACGCGCAGTCGTACGACGAGGTCGGCGTGATGTTTGCTACCATTGCCGGCTTTAACGAGTTCTACGAGCAGAAAGAGATTAGACACGAGGGGGTGGAGTGTCTCAGACTCCTCAACGAGATCATTGCCGACTTTGATGAGGTGACTGATCTTCATCTTGTCTCGTACATTAATATTTTATTATTTAAGGTTTCGGAGACTAAATGCATTCTCTTTCTTCCTCTCACTTGCGGGACAGTTGTTAGACGAGACATACTTTTTGGATATTGAGAAAATCAAAACGATCGGGAGTTGCTACATGGCGGCATCTGGTTTATCACCTGATAAACAGGTTGGTCATGATATGAAATTGTTTCTTGGTTAGCAGGAGATGATTAATAAACTTGATTTCCTTTATATACAGTAATGCATTAGAAGAATATGTAGTATAATTGACTAACCTACGTATCGGCCAAAATATGATATCGGTTCTAAAAAGTGTCTCACCTACTGTAGGTCAAAGAGCGAATTTTCGGATAGGATTATATAACACTTTTTCATAAAATGTAATGCTTCTCATCACATGTAAACATGCATACACATTTATATTTTTATCAGATAAAAAGAAACACGTTTGCAAAATCCAATTTAATGCCCTTTTATGTCGTGTCCGTTTTTTTGTATTTAAATCTTTCAGTGATCTTAACTGTTATTCAAATTAAACTCGGCCAATTTAGATTTCACATGAAAAGAAGCTGAAAAATTTTATTATTCTAAAATGCAAAATTGTTAAGATATTGTAACATGAATTTGGCATGGTTACGGACACTACAGATATTTTACTTGAAAAAATCCTTGCACAGAAGTTAGCAACTTGACATTTTTAGGGACGTGAGATTGGTCACTTTCTGAAATGAGATGTTTAACAGTTATGAATGGAGTTATGAATGTTATGTGTTATGTTATGTGAACAGTTATGAATGGAGTCTACAAAGTTAGTGAGAAGTTGTAACCACTAGGTTGCAGACATTTCTCAACATTTCTGTAACCGTACATGGGTATCTACAGATATGAAAGTTTAAGAAGAACTTTTTTTTTTCACTCTCTGGCACTTCAGACCCGTGGTGGCAGCGACTGGCACCACCTGAGCGAACTGGTGCTTTTTGCGCTGGCTATGGAAGAGACCTTGAGAGCGATCAACAAACACACCTCCAACAACTTCCAGCTCCGTGTCGGTAAAGTCACAAATCTTGCTTGTAGCTTTGAATATTAATGTAACGTAAGCAGGCATGAAATATCTCTATGTCAAGAATTGTGTGTCACATGTACAAGTGCCATTCAAGTCAAGCCAGGACCTGTGATGAAATGGGACCCGGTGAATGAAGGCGTGATAGCGATGGACATTTACAGAAGACTTCAAGCACAGAATGGTGATGAGACTCTGAGCCGCAGTAAAACATTTGAACCATACAAACGTTTTAAAAAAGACTGAATGTCTGTGAATGTATTTCCTGGATGAGGTGGTGCGGAGCCCACTGCCGTCGTTCCTGTGAATATGCAGCACCTGATTGTTGAAAATTGATAGATAACTTGTCGCCAACTTGAGAAGTGCATGAACTGTACACATGATCATTCACCAACACCACTTGCACATTACAGGAAATCGACTGGGAGTTATTGCCACATATCCAATACAGTCTTGACCTCTCTGCAAGCCATTTTCATATTTGGGTCATTAATGGAGATTCTGGGAGGCCATGGTTTCAGGTGTGTAGCCTCAATTTGATCATGGCTCCAGTGTACTGAGAAAACTTTCTACCCAAGCACTAGTGAAACGGTGGGATAAGTTCATTAGTGTAGCAGGGGATTATATAGAGATATAAAGAGAGTAACAGTTTTCTGGTATTCTGCACAATCAAAAGTCTGAATTGAACACCCCCCTGTACATTAAAGCACATTGAAATAATTTCTTCAAACTTTGTAGCTGGGCACAGAGGTGAAACAGCACCCTGGACCAAAAATGGCATCTTGGCAGAATTAGGGGCATGAACCGTCAACCGTACTGATCAATAACCCGGAGCCTAGTACCTAGTACCTTTTTTTTTCCCCCACGATTTTCTTCCTAATTTAGTCGTGTCCAATTCCTCCCCATCACTAGGGGGCTCCCACATTAAGGCTACTACTACCACTCAGCCGGAAGGGCTGAAGACTATCAAATCGAAGACGTCACTCGACCATATCTTTTCGAACTGCTCGCTCACGCACCGTTGGGGGCGGCGTAACACTCTCGGAGGACAGCGCTATCCGCCCCTTCCGCTTGCGTGAGCTCACAGACACCGCTTATTGGCTATAGAGCTGTGATTAATGTGGGAGCACTAAGTACCTCTCATCCCTCCCCTCTGAGAGAGCTCGGCCAATCGGCTCTCTCTAGACCTCCGGCTGCGAGAGGATACAGCATCACCCGGGAATCGAACTTGCGATCTCCGGATGATAGGGCGATCGCTTTACCACTACGCCACTCGGAGGCCGTACCTAGTACCTTTAACTGACATTAAAAATGTTTTGGGCTCTACTGTATAATTTGCACTTTTTCAGACAGAAGACCAACTACACTGTATTTATCTGCTTCATCACCCAGGAATCGCTCACGGGCCGGTCGTTGCCGGGGTGATCGGTGCTGCTAAACCGCAGTACGACATCTGGGGAATGACGGTAAACTTGGCGAGCCGCATGGACAGCACGGGCATCAGCGGGAGGATCCAGGTCCCCGAGCCCACCAAGAGGATTCTGTCAGACTGGGGTTTTGTGCTGGAGCTGCGTGGAGAGATCTTCATTAAGGGCGTGAGTGAGCGCCAGGGACGCTTACGAACCTACTATATCAACAACGGCAGGGCGTACCGGACTGTCAACATAGCCACGAAAGAAGGAAGGACATCCGCACGCAGCGCAGGGAGGAACACGCTGGCTTCGGTGGTGTTTAATCTCCTTCGGGCCATCCAAAAGGAGAAGCAGAGCGGCACCGCTGGACGATTCTCTCTGTCTACCAACAGCATGCAGTGTTAAAGTTAACTGAAATATTAAACCTGACATGACTTATGAAATGAGTGGTACTATGCCTATTGCCTTCATTTTTCTGACACATTTCATGTTCTGTCAAACAACACAATTCCCGATTCAGTTTAATCACAAAATACATTTTTCGTTTACATGCCACATCAGAGATTACTAAACATAATTTCACAAAAAATATTTTTATTCATGATGAATTTATTGTCCACAGTCCAAAGACATTCAGATTAGGCTAATGGGCACTCCCAAATCGCCCCTAGTGTGTATCTGAGTGTGTGTGCGCCCTTTGATGGATTATCACAACGTCCAGGGTGCACCCTAGCTCATGCTTAAAGTCTTGAAGCCGTGACCCTAAACACAGGATAAAGAGGTATAGACGATGACTGAGAAAGTACTTAGTGACCCAAGCAAAATAGAATGAATTTAAGAGCAGGGCGTGGCTCATTAGGGATGAGCAGAGTTTGATGAATTCAGGTGCAGTACTTAGATTATTAAGAAGAAGAACTTACCCGCCTCAGGAGCAAACTGAATGCAGGAGCAGAACTTGGCCAAGCCAACCCTTTAATCCTTCGCTAGGTCATGATCAAAACCTCGCTAACCCCAAGAGCAGAACTCTAACGCAGAACTAGCTTAGTCAGGAGAACAGAACCTGGTTAAATCTTGAATAACTCAAGATCGGAATTTGGATAATTCAGAATAAAAAATTATCTGGAAAAGAATTTGAATTTCAGGAAAGTAAATCTGTGATAATAAAGAATTTACCCAAACTTTTAAAAGCAGAAACTGGTCGGTCCCTGTGCAAAACTTGGCTAACACAAGGGCAGGACATGGTTCATTTAGGAATAGAGCTTGGCTAAAGCTTGGTTGATTCAGGAACAGAACTTGTGTAATTCAGGAATAATTCTTGGCTGAGTCAGAAGTATAAGGTCGCTAAACCAGGAGCAGAACTCCGAAGTAGAACTAGCATGCGTTAGCAGCAGGACCATCAGAATTTGGATTGGATTTGAATTAGGATTTTGTTGATGACGTTAATTAAAAGTTAATTAAAACACAAACAATGGTTTTATAAAGTGCAAGCAATATCCATGATTCGAAAACTAGATGTAACTTTATTAAAGTGATACAGTGGATGTAGACGACCATGAGCTCAGTCATCATGCGCTAAACGGATTACATGACAAAAGCGCGAGGTCAGGATTCGTGTATGGTAGCTACACGTCCATTGTCATGGCGATCCTGTCCCCTGGCGCCACCTCTGCAGCCCAGGAAAATACCTTTAAAGGCCTCCCTGAATGACCTCATCCTATAGGCGTAGAGGAAAGGGTTGACCGCCGAGTTGACGTGAGACAAGATGATGGCGGTGAGAAGGAGAGGCGGGGGCACGAAGCACGAGGGGCACAGCAGCAGGAAGCAGTTGATGATGTGAAGAGGGATCCAGCAGACGGTGAAGAGGAAGAGCACGAGGAAGAGCGACATGGCCGTTTTCATCTCCTTCTTGATGTTGGCGGCTCCCTCGCCGCTGGCCTGGCCTCCGCGGTCCGTTGCGATCCTACGCATCTGCCGCTTGACCGTGAGGAAGATCTGCGCGTAGATCAGGAACATGACAATGAGCGGCGTTAGTACGCAGGCGAAGAAGTTGAAGTACACCATGTAGTTCATGTCCACCACTCTGACGAACAAGCAGAAGCCGTTGCTGCGGTACAAAGTCTCATGCCAGCCCATGAGCGGAACCAGGCCGATGAGGAAAGCCAGAACCCACGTGATCAGGATGAAAAGCAGCGCGTTGCGTGGCGTCACGGTGCTGTGGTAGCGGAAGGGCATGAAGATGGCCACGTAGCGCTCGACGGCCACGGCTAGCAGGCTGAAGATGGAGCTCTGAGTCAGCATGATGAGCACCGACAGCATGAGCAGGCACAGGTACAGGTTGTGGCGCGGGATGCCCAGGTCGGTGATGATGGCGCAGGGGATAGCCAGCGCCCCCACGCACACGTCTGCCACCGCCAGCGACACCAGGAAGTAATTAGTGACCGTGTGCAGCTTCCGGTTAAACCTCACGGCGACGCACACCAGCAGGTTCCCCACAATGGACAGGAAGGCGATAACCAGCTCCGCCACCATGTAGGGCACGTCAATGGAAGCCGGCGTTCCCGCGGCAGTTGTGGTTAAAGTCGTCAGAGACGTGTCGTTAGTCTGTGAGCGTGGCTGACTGAAGGCCGACGTAGCTGACGCCGTGGCATTGGTGAAGAGCGGAAAGCTGCTGTTTAGATAAGAGCTGACGTTCAGGATGGTGGATTTCAAATAAAGCAGAGCCGGTGCCAGGGTGGCGTTGGTGCCCGAGTCGGTCATCACACGCTGTAAAGAAGTGAAAGTGTTATTCCAAATTGAGCTGAGATTTATACACCGTAATAATTAGCAAAGTATCGGCTTCCAGAAAAAAACACCTAGAAATTTAAAAGGAAGTTTTTGTTTTTGGAAAGATTTGAGTTTACTGTTGTTAAAGATTAATAATAATGTTAATCATTCACGTCTCAATTTTTCAAATTTGAAGGCCTATTTACGTCAAACTTGAACACAGTTACACAAAAACACTGTTAGGAATAAGAACCTTCTTAAGCCCTTTTCAGACGTGGGATGCGTAACATTGCCGCCAGCTTCAATCCCGTAACATTAAACTTACCTACAGTATGTCTAAACACCAGCGAGTCACTGCTTTACTACTTTAATGTTCATGCCTTCATTCAGACATTTCCACCACTGTGGCGGAGAGAAGCACACGATATTTGCTATTTTCCTGACATTCTACAGCACACACACAGTGAGATATAATTTATTAGTTTCAGATGTGTTTATGTTTGTTTTTTGTCATGCTGGCGTGCCTGTAAATATTAATTGCAGTCTCAATAAATAACTTAAGAATAATGTCTGTAGCCAGGGTTGCCAGATCACACTGCTTAATCCCGCCTAGGCAGTGTTAAAAACTCGTTTATTATACGTCAGAGGTGCTGTTGCTTATTATATGTCTGTAAAAACCTCTTTTGGACAAACTCAATCAATTTTATTTCCCCCAAAACATGCTTTTTTTCAGATAAAGATGATAAAATTTTTTAATCATCACTTCTTAGATGCTTAATACGATCCGTTAACGTTGCTAGGTTTGAAAGACCAGGTTTCTCATTCAGACGTGAAAACACCTGAACAGGCAGAAGAGAGGCGCGCGAAGATCACGAACTGGTCACGTGATCCGTCTGGAAACAGAAGATCGATGTTGAAGTTTAGTGTATTCGACTACAGAGATGTCTGACCCTTTAATCTAGCCTTATTCACTGAAAACAAAAAATTAACAGGGAACAGATTAAAAAAATCGGATTAAAGACGAGAAAGAGACGCGAGTAAACGCAGCAAACTTACAGACTGGTTTGTCAGAGCGACGAGCCCAGGTGATGGCCATGCAGCTACTGAGGCAGAGATCTATAGAACACTCACGCACATACACACACACACACACACACACACACACACACACACACACACACACACACATAACAATGACTGTGTGTGTGTGTGTGTAATCACGTCAGCATAAATAATAACTTATAAATGCAAATGACCTACTGTTTCTGTCTAGTGTTTATTAGTGACCTATTGTTCATGAGAATCCATAAAGCGATAAAAGTTTCAGTTTGTCTTGTAGTTGGCTCCTGTTGTGCAATATAATTTATAATTTGTCATTGGGACGTACCAACGGCCAAAACGTGGTATCGGTGGTAAAAAAAAAAAAAAAAAAACCTTGGTGGAAAAAGTGAATTCAGATATGATAATATAACATATTTTTTCATAATACTTGATGCTTCTTATCTCCGGATCCATGCTTCATTTGTTATAATTAAAAAATATGCTACACATTTATATTTTTATCAGATTAAAAAAACACATTTGCTAAATACAATTTCATGCCCGTAGTGTCCGTAAATGTTTCAATAATCTTAACTGCCATTCAGATGAAACACGGGCAATTTCGATTTCATATTAAAAGACGTACACGTGAAAAAGTGTATTATTCTAAAATTGTTAAGAAATTGCAACATGAATTTGACATGGTTACGGACACTACGGACTTTTTGCAGAAATCTGCACAGAACGCTTTAACTTAAGCAACACATTCAACTCCACCGTCTCGCACCTCGTCTCTACAGTACGTTTAGGACTGTATATATCTGTTGTGTGTTTGTGCTATTTTTTTTTTTTTTACCGTGGGGTCATGCGTGGTCCTCTGTGTGTCTGTGGGCTAATCAGAAGAGGGGGATGTTGGAATTACGCATCCCATAGGTGTCCATAGGTTTGCTGCCTGCACTTACTGTACATCTGACTGTCTGCGTTTCTTGAAAAAATGTTTGATCTTTATATGTTCACTCTCACTCACTCATCGTACTCATGTACTTTTTCAAAAAATATATAAGTATATTAAAGTATATTACAAAGTGTATAAGAAAAATCCAGGATAACATTTTGCCCTGGCTGAATTTTCATACATGTTCATAGATATACAGTACGTCTTCATATGGATTATACATAATTAAGGTTTAAAGAATTATAGAAGAGACCAACAATGCTTATCTCGTGTGGTCTAGGTTTACTGCACAATAAAAAGACATGCTGTTATAAAACAGTGCTAAGCGTATATATAATCCTGTTAAATTATTTGGGATTATTATTTATCTTTTGTACAACAGGTATGATGTGTTATCCTGAATTTTTACATAGAGAGAATTAATCTTTATTCTAGGAATGTATTAAAAGAGATTACTTCTTATGCAGTGATATGATACTGCCATCATGTGGAGAGCTGCAACACTTTCAGGTGATCAAGATGAAAAGATAGTAAAGTACATTTATTACATTTTGGTCAGGCAACATACTTAAGTCATTTCTATCAATAATGTCAATAAATCTGGAGACTTATATCACACTTATACAAACATTTTTGCACAACATTTTATTTGAATGCATTTTATTGATATGAGTTAAATTGCTGTCTATATTGTATACTATACTGTTTACCGTAGTTTGGACTTCGGTTAGCAAAAGGCAGCAGAAACTACAAACGAATATCTGAATAATATTTTGAATGTTTTTTAAAAAACACTCTTTACAAAAATTTAAGGGGATTTCTTTTAAACGTTTGCTGACATTGTACAGGGTTTTGTGTATTATTATTATTATTATTTTTTTTTTACGAGGTAAGAGGTTCCTGAAAAGTTTTAGCCCCCTTGCGTATAATTCTTGCATGTCTGTGTCTCTATCATGAATGCATTGTTGCTCCTATGAACTTCACTTTCATTTACAATTTTTTTTTTATTATATACAGTATTTAGTAACTATATACAGTCATAATAAATCCAAATCTAAATATGACAATGAATGATTTTTTTTATATGCAAATATTTTTCAATATTTTCAAAAGCCCCCCTTTTATTTTTGTAAGATCAGCATCAGTAGGGTAGGGAGGTCATATCTACCTTTATAACAAATAAACACAGTCGTGGCCGAAATTATTGAAACAAAAGTGAAATTCAATGTTTTAATGACATTGTCAATTTTTCTACGTATAATAACAATCAAGATAATAAGAATAACTTGTCATTTTATGCAATTGAATTCTTACACGATAATCAACATTTAGCATGACATTTAAATTTCAGCATTCAGCTGACCTCTTATCCAGAGCAACTTCCATTTGTATTTCATTATGCATGTGAGCAGTTGAGGACTACTGTAAGTGGCAACTTGGTAGTGGGGTTTGAACCTGGCGCCCCATGACATCCTTCATTCTTCAAAACCTGCTGGATCTGGCTGGGCGTGGAGTCAAAAAGACGTCTGCAGTACTCTGGTGTCACTCGTTCAAGCCATTCCTGAAGATCATTCGTCACGAAAGTTCTTGGAAATTTTCGAGTTTTAGCCGTTTATGAGCAGAGGTGGACATCCTGGCTTCACAAAGTAAAAATCTGATACATATTTGTTCCATTCATTAACTTCACCCAGATAGGCGAACTAATTAATAAGAGATCTCTGCTGAACAATATGAGCATGGCTAACCTCTGAATGCCATTTCCATTTTTTTTTTGTCCCTACACTAATGCATTCTTTCTTATCCCTAATTGTTCCTGCTATTTCATTCATTTATAATCTAAATGATCCTACACCCTTTGTCAGGGCTGTTTCTTATTAGGATCACACCAGTGAAGCCTATTTGAACTGAACTGAACTGAACTGAACTGAGCTGAGGGAGCGACAGAACTCTAACCTGACTAGCCAGTTTACCTTGATTTTTCTTCTTAAAATAGCCCAGAAGATTAGATTAGTCTTTATAAATGGAGCCTTTCTTGACGTCTGGATGCCTAATTCCTCCCAACTCCTCTCCCTCGGACGCTGAGTGCAGGTAAGGTACCTCTGTGTACATCTGTCTGATGCTTTGCTACTGTGCAAAAACACCTCTATCTCAAGAGCTTAAAATATTCGCTATAGTGGTAAGTGACTGTTTAGAACGAAGACTTCTGTTTCTGGATGCCATCCATTCATGAAATTCATTTCCTTAAAATGTTAGACACCTAAAAAGTACAAGAAGTGTTCAAGTCAAACCAGGACATGTGATTAAATTTCTGGTCAAGACGTCCAGCACGGTACAGTGGTGTACAGTAAAACGTGAATGGCGCAAATTAAGGCCATAAGTCCGTAAAACGACGATCCTGTAAACCTTTGGAGAGTAGAACGCCTGATCCTTGAAAATTGAACTCGTAACCAACTTGTGTAAAAAAGGAGTTCCTGGGAGGCCGGGGTTTCAGATATAAATCATACAGGCAGTCCGGTGACCTGAGAAAACTTCTTGATGGTATCCGAACACTAGTGAAACGCTGGGATAAGTGCATTAGTGTAACAAGAGGTTATATAGAGAAATAAAGAGATATTGAAAAAAATCATAATAATAATTCAAACGTCCCGGCTTGACTTGAACACCCCTGGTACGTTTCCATTCACTCTCTTATGTCCATGCTGTTTCATTAATTTAAAAGAAAAAGATCTAAATTTGACTGTTGATATACTGTTGTGATTCACATCCTTCCTTTAGGAGTCTTAAATTAAAAACTTTTTATAAAATTAAAAACTTATTATGTTTTTAATATGAATGTGAATGGGAGTCTGAGGAAACAAGCTGTATTAAGTTGGGCTGTGTCTAAGGGGAGCAAGGGGTCTCTGTCTCGGGTGGTTCATTTTTTTTATCACGTTAGTCATTAAGGCTGGTTTTTAAGATTAAGATTTAAGTGTTTTAAATTTCTTAAATTGTTGTCAATTGTATAAGATTACGGTTTGCATGCAGATAAATACAAATTACTGACCAAACCAAAGCACAGTCCTAACCAGGCTAGTCAGCTGGCATGCTAGGCTAGGATAGCGCGTATATATATATATATATATATATTCATGAAATTCATTTCCTTAAAATGCTTAAAATATATGCTTTATTTCGGTTCATTTACTGTTTTTGTTTATTTTAGTTTTATGGGTATTTAAAATACCAGATTAAACGGAAAACTTTGCATAGCTAAGTAGCTTGCTAACTCGTAGAACAGCACCTAGCATAATAACTAGCTTGCCTTGTTTGTTTATTGTCGCTACCTAACTAAAACATTTGTAAATTAAACATATTTTGGTACAATAACATATTATAGTTGTTCCAAATCATGTCTGCTTGGTGTGACTTGGATGCAGGGCGAGGAAAGTTATTTTTCGCACTTTTTTTATCGTAGGCCTGGATGTCATCCTGGGACTTTCCTGCTGTGAATGAACCGAAAGGAAGCGCTCAAAGGGCGGGAGGAGCAGCGTATACAAGCACGGGGAGCAGACTGACAGCTTCGGATTAGTAAAGCACTGGAAACGCTGCTGGGAAAGTAAAGATGGCAGGTAAGTTTACACATTAAACAGTGTTTATTATTATTTTTTATTATAATTCCAGGTATATATTTGTGGTTTTAAAGGTTTAACAGATTCTGAGTTGTCTGTGGTTAATGGAAACGGTGTATAACTGTTTTTGAGTCTTGGAGCACTTGGACAGTTTAGTATGTTTTAGTGTAAATCATGCTGTAATTTACACTTTTCTGCAGTTTAAGTGTAAAATAAATCCAAAACATGTATTTCACAAACACAAGCAATTATTCAAATGCTTTCAGAAAGGGTTTATTATCATGATTTATTGGGAGGTGTGGAGCCTTTTATTCCTCTATCTTTATTTGAAGGTTGAACATATTGTGCGCAGTGTTTTGTGACTAATTTGTTCATAGACTTTGGAGAAAAGGGCTGATGGGAGGCTTTTAACGTGTGCAATGTTTAATAATGTAACGCCATAAAAATGTGCTTCTGTGCTCGGATCCCTGTTCACAGCCAGTCAAACTGAAAACCAGCCAATTCTGCTCACTGGCCGATCGTCCGGTTCATCTCTATTATGCATGTAAAAAAAAAAGATTTTGAAGTCGTGCGAGGTACGTGAATCACCTCACAAAAGAATCGCGATTCATAGCCGAATAGATTTATGTATGTAATAAAATAGAAGTATGTTTCCTGCGATTGCGGTTCATTGCACGCTGTCGTTGTCACTGTAAGTCTCTGTAGCTGATTGCAGTATATCATACGTCGTACCATGGTTAACCCTGAGCACCGTAGCGCTGCCTAAACCTTGCTGTAGGTATCTGTGTTTTTCTGCTGCAACTGACTGTGTCTGACTTTGTGGAACGCCACGATTAACCAGGAGCAGCCCTTCCGAAACATACGGTGGACCTCTGGCAGACTGAACGTCCAGACTTTTTTTGGCCAAGCCAGTGCTTGGATTCTTCCAGATGACATCATGGGCTTGTTTGTGTATCCATTGGATTGTCACAATCGTTTGCATATCAAAGAAAGACACAAAGAAGGGTTTATCAGAATAGAAATCAGTAAGGAATAATACTTGTGGGCGGAGTCAGGAAGCAGAGTTATGTAACAATGTTACAGTTAATTATTTTCCCGCACCAGCATGTTCTAAAGTGTTTTGTACCTCACAAATAAGAGTTGTTTGAAATGAAACAATTTTATTAATTCTCACTTGCATTTGGGAAAATGGAAAACATAAGCTCTGGTGTCTTGTTTTGGAGAATGTATTGACTGCTAAAGTGCTGAAACTGAAGACTCCTTCTATAAATTCAGTCGTTGTTATGGAAACGGTGACGTATTATGATAATGAACGAGTGCGCTTATATGCTGTAAAATCTGTGATTAGAAGCTACACCACAGTCAGAGCATATAGTGGCTTGTCCAAAAAAACACAACGACAAAAAATGCTGAAATATTAATGACAAAGGAAAGAAAAAGAAGAAAGATAACTTACCTGAGAGTTTGTTTCTTCATAAAACCAGCTCTGACTGAACCTGAGAAAGATCACAGTCTTGTGGGACTTTAATTTGTAGCAGCTTCTCATCGCTGTAGCGCAGCTCAGTGTTCTCTCTCTCTCTCTCTCTCTCTCTCTCTCTCTCTCTCTCTCTGTCTGTCTGTCTCTCTCTTTCTCTCGCCTAATTAACAAACATGTCACTGACACAATGCCATTCACTGTGGCACCTCACACATTGTCCTCTTCGGCACTGGGAAAAACTGAAAGGGGACGACGAGAAGAGGCGAGTGATGTTTAAAGCCCCTGTGTGAGATGCAGAGCTGGAGTCGTCGCTCAGGACAAGCTGAAAAGTTTAAACCGTCTGATTTTAAACTCCGCTTGTCTTTTTGCATTTTGTAAAAGTTTTGATCCGTCCGTGTACGCGTCTCGGATTTCCATCGGACTCTTTACAAACCTAGTGCTAGACATTTTATATATATATTTTTTTTGTAAAAAAATATTTACACACCTGGATGTTGTTGTATTAGTTATTTAAAAGTAAGTTTAAGTTTTAAAAAGTCAGGATGCTTGCGCCGACGCCCACTCTCGAGCCCCACACCACACACAGGCTGACACTGGACTGCCGGAGCTGGCTGGATCATCGCCAGGCCCGGGGTAAGCGCTCCTTTATCTGACTTCACACTTTGTTCACACACGCACACACGCGCACGCGTGTTTGTCTTCCTATCATTGCTACCCTTGTGAGTACTTTGTCAGCGCTACACACAAAATAAATCTAAACCCGATCATAACCTCAGGAAAATATCTGATCCACCGTCTCCACAGGGTTAGAACGCCCTTTTTCATCACATACACAGAGCAAGGCTGATATTAGAATAGGATATTAGGCTGATATTAGACATGTATATGATAACTTTTTATACTACTTATAATTTTTTATTTCCCCAATATCGAAATCTTGAGTATTATCTGATTCCTATCTCATAAATAAAAATTATTAAAGCTAAAACATGTAAAAAGTCCATGCATTGAAAGCACTGAAAAATATATAGATAGGTGGTTAAAAATCGATTCAGTCGATTGTCATGATTGTCAGTGATTTATTTATTTTTTTGCTAAATTAATTTTTAATTACAAATTAAATATAAACATTTGTATTTGAGGTGATAAATTTCTGCAGTTCCTCTTTAATCCTTAATCCTAAACTATTCACACATTTGCAGGCAACGCAATATCCCGTGTGGTATAAGTGAATTATTTTCCGAATTTCTTTAGAATTGTTAAAAATATATTATTTATTTATTTAGAATTATTTATCAAATTAGAATGAGAATTTTAAAATTATGATACTAACAGAATCCCAATACAAATCGAATCATAATAATAAATAATAATAAAAATAATAATAAAAAGTATAAAATACTTTTTTGGGGGGCAAAAAAAGTCACTATAGCGAAAAATAAAATAGAATGTAAAAATTCTAAAGAAATCTTTATTTATTTATTTATTTTTGCTATTGTGATTATTTTTTTTCTCCCCCCAAAATCTTTTATTTTAATTTGTGTTGCAAATCAAAGTCAGTGAAATTACCATATATGGTTCCTCATCTGTTTAGAGTAGTGTTTATGTATGTATGTATGTGTATATAAAGCAATATATAGACATAGATAACGTTAAAGGCACATTTATTTAAATATGAAAATGTGAAAAATAGAAAAATACTTATTTTCTGCACTTTTCTTCTCAAGGTACTGATACTGGCACTTAAAAAAAATGAAGTAAACAATATTAATAAAAATAATAAGACTTAACCTTTAATCGAGGGATTAAATAACATTTGATAAATTTTATGTTAAAATGTCACAATATTTCAGCAAAAAATATAGATATACAGTATATTGTGATGTGATTAGGATTGATTTAATTTAATTTAATAAAAAAAAAATGTAACAATAAAATAAATAAATAAAATCACCTTGGTTATTTTGACATGCACTGTAATTGTGATTTAAACTGTGATAATTGATTATTAAATGCACTATTTTGTATTTAATGTATTTATCTAGGCTAACACCAAATAACGGCACAAATAAAACATTAAGAGGACGTTCCCCAATATTTATCATGACATCAAACATATAAAAAAAAAAAAAAAACAGTAACGATTGTGAGGGTAAAGTCGAGTGAGATCTTTCGTCTCCGTCCGCACGTCCGTTTGCTTCGACTCCACCCAGGCAGGAGGAGCCTGATCGGGTTCGTCTCGACCCCGCGGAGCTTTTTTTTTTTTTTTTTTTTTGCTGTGCAGCGACGGGTACGCCAAAATTTCAGTCCTAGTCTCTCTGTCCTGCTCGGAGCAGGTTGTCTCAGGTACTGCGCTGTGTTTGTATCTGAGGCGTGCTGTCTTCACGGCTCTCTTCACTTCACACCCCAGTGTTTGGTGTTTGATTGTGAGGACTGTTCCCTCGTCTCCGCCCGGCCTCGGGCGATGTGTGTAGTGCAGCGCGAGGTGAGATTGAGGATGAGCCGCCTGCTTTATAGAAAGTTAAATCCAGGATACTGCGGTTTACAGGAGCTTGGTCGGTGTCCACATATTTATGGACCTCACAGGACATGAAGTCTGTGTTTTTTTTTTTTGTTTTTTTATGAATAAATTTTTTACATTTAAATTTTAATATAAAACCATCCGTCTGTATATGTTTGTTTATATCCTGGTCAGGGCTTAGACATCCCTGTGAAATAGGAATATGTGACTTTTCAGCTGGTCCTCATGAGGACAAACTGTGTGTGTGAGAGAGCGAGAGAGAGACTGTGTGTATTTGAGATGAGGATGAGGGATGACGGATGATAACTGACGATGCTTCCCGAGAGAGAGAAAACACAGATGGAGCACGGGTATAACTCTTAAAAATGGGTGGAGCTTCTGCTTCCCCATCACATGACCACGCCCCCTTTCCCTCCCCCTCCCCCTGAGAGCCGATTGGTGTAGAGGTGGTGTGTGTGGATAATCAGCGTTTATTTTTTTTTCAACAATTGGGAGCGCAGTCAGGGAAAAGCCAAGGTCATCATGCCTCAGTCGTTTTTTTTCCCTTAGCACGCATCTGAGGTGCGCGTGAGGCTGTTTTTCCCTTAGTGCATGTGTGTGTGGAAAGAAAAGAGAGTCGTGTGTGTGTGTGAGAGCATTGCTGTAGCTGCATCAGAGAAGCTGCAGGCTAGGACAGGGGAAACAGCATCTTTACGGTCTTCTCTGTCCATGTACGGTAAGGACTGCAGTTCTCTTTATTCATGTACGTGTTTGTTTGTGATTAAAATCCTGTCTGCTATTTGCACAAGGTCATGTCTGGCCGAATACTTTTTTTTTTTTTGTCCTTGATGAGGAAGCTGCAGTGTGCCGGTGATGATGCGCAGCTCTGAGACGGAGCGTCTCTCTCTCTCGTTCCATCATCTCAGACGAGATCTGTTCACACACTCGAGGAACTTTGCTCGCTCTGGACGATGCAATTGGTCACGCGTCAGGCTGACGTACAGCGCCGCACGAGGCTCGGGATCGATCAGCCCGAGCCGAGGTTCAGAGCTTCGACTGACTCAGCAGGCTCGTCTCGTACCGAGTCACGATGACGGACGCAGACGCGTCCCGATCGTCCGTCCCCTCGATACACTCCTGTCAGGGGTGAGAGTGAAGAGTCAAGTGGCTTTCACTCGCCACTCATCCACCAGATACGTCGTTATATAAATTAAATATAAACTACGTTTTAAATATTAAATATACTGTATGTTGCAGATATGCAATTAACATAAAAACAATTATAAAAAAATAAAAATTTGAACTGGTCTTTTTTTTGGCAGATTAAAAAAATCTAGTCTTTCTTTTTTTTTTTTTATTTATTTCTAAAATATATAATTATTAGTCGTGTTCATGCAGCATGTACATATCTTACAGTATTTGTATCATATCGCACAGCCACCTCTAAACGCTGGAGTAATTTTTATTTATTTAGTTAGTTACTTAAAATCATTGTTGTATGCTACGTGTAGTCGTTAGAAAGGCGATAACGAAGAAACAATGTAAGACGGATATAGAGGTGTGGTACAATGTTATCTATGACGTCTTTGTTTTGGAAAAACTTCACCTAGAAATATTTGGAGAAACTTGGGATTAATTGGAAAAAATATCTATATATACAGGTAGTTTCCGACTTACGAACATTCAAGTTATGAATTTCCGCAGATACGAACATCCGTAGATGGGAACAAATCACTGACGTAGCTAATGTGTATTGTGCAAAAACATAGACACTGAATTGCAACAGAGAGCAATATTGACAATTATATACAATGTTTTCAGTGTGTAATGGAATGTATAAAATGTCCGGTATATTGTATGCGTCTGCGTCATCCGTGAGCACGATAATAAAAAAAAAAATGTCTGTAGAACTGTCCCGATGGTGAATAATCCTGAATGAGACAGAGTTCACAGTCCAATACAGTGGAAAACAGCTGTGAGACAAAATTGCATCCAGGATTTCCCTCGCGATTTCAAGGCGCAGAGACAACGTTGTTACATTTCACACATGTGACATTCATTCACGTAGGCGTGGTTATGGTTTTTGGCCACATGATGGCAGTGTGGGGAAAGGGGACAGCAAATTAGTCAAGTGGATCAATGCGCTCTACATTGTACATTAGTGCCTAAGACGTACAATGTTAAGTCACTTAACTTTAGACTTAAGAACAAATCCGACTTACGAACGTGCTCCTGGAACAGAACTTGGGGACGACCTGTATCTCATCAAAACGCCTTTATTTTACATAATTGCCTCCTTAATTGTCTTAATTAAGTACTAATTTACTTAATAAATGACATTCTAGGTTTGCATGGTTTATTAATAAAGAGAGAAAGAGAGAGGGGGGTGTACAAATATGCTTTATGTAAAGATGTACATCTAAGTACAACCAATTAAATAACAGATGTGATCCCTAGTACACTTTAAATTAATACACAAAACGGGGAGTTGAAAGTATTTCTTTGTAACTCATGATCAGAATCTGTTTGTTTTTTGTTTTTTTTTGTATCGACAACAAAAACGCGATTAATATAATCATGTTTGATTACTTACGGACCTTAAAGAACAGTTAAAGCGAGGAACTTTTATCCATAAAAATAACTCCCGACACACAAAATAACTAAAGTTTAAATCTTAAAAGTCTTAAAATGAATCAAAAAGATTATAAGATTGTCACAGACCATATATGGTTCTCAACATCTATATCTCGTATATAAGACTGTGTGTGTTAAAATGACGAGAAAAAGTAATAAAGTCATGATGGCAAACACAATGTGTTTTATAAACACTGAACACGGACGAGGCTGACCCTGTGTACACGCCCATCTTTGGCGGGCGCTCATGAATATTAATGAGTGTGCAAATGCATCGGTCATGTGACAAAGTGTCAAAACAAACGATGGCAGAAATCCAAACGAGTGAAGGATTGTTCTTGGCATTTTGCATAAATAAAATTTTTTATTTTATTTTTTTTAAACAAGTTGGCTCTGTGTCCGCCATGATGGTCATGGAAGGGAGGTTGGGCCTAATTAGCATACTAAAAGTACAGGCTGCACAAAACAGTTTTTCAAAAATTATTTTAATAGCTAGATGTGCAAGGCCAAGACGATAATGGTATCACTCGTTATTTGTATGGATATTCTTCTTATTTATTGTGTACTTGTAGAGTCTGAATCAACCATTAAAGTGAAAAAATCAAGCATGTTGATGAATGAATTATTTACCTGTTTGTTTGTTTTTGTAAAGCAATTATTTTTAATCGGAAACACGCAAGTCTGTATTTTGTGTTAAAAAAATTGTGTTAATCTGACTTAATCGATTAAAATCTGACTTTAAAATAAATGTAAACTTGTTAATCGTACGAAATTGAACTAGCACACCCGGATGACGCGGTTGGAGGTCGAGCGTCTCCTTCCACGTGTAACTCGGTTGGACGCACAAGAAAGAAATTCCACCAAGAAATCCCCCCCCCCCCCAAAAAAAAAGCCTTTCCGCAGTCTATAGATCGACTCCCCCGCAGGACAAGGACAAGGTTTCACTTTAAATAATCATGACGTGTTCGTGATTTCGCGGAGTTGCAGGAGAAGCCAGCTGCAGCTCGTCCTCACTTTCATGTAAGAATAGCAGAAAGTGGGCTCAGGATATCTCTTACGTAACCGCACCGAAGGGCACCATGTAATCTCTCTCTCTTTCTCTCTCTCTCTCTCTCTCTCACACCATGTGACCCAATCACACTAATGTGTCTGAACTGCAGATTCCCTCCTCACATCCGCTTGCTTATTTATAGGGGGAAATAAAAGACGATGAAATTCTCTACGTAGAGTGTCTGTGAGAACGACATCCGTGTGTGTGATCATTGTAATCTCCGATGAGGTGGGATTTGGAATAAGTGAAGAAGTGTCGATATAGGACAGCAGACGAGCGAGTGGGAGGATATTAAAAAAAAAAAAAAAAAAGAAGAAGAAGAAAAAGAAAACCGCTTAGTTTCGCAGAATAATCAAGTCTCGACACTCCATAATCACGCTTCTGTTTCAGACTGTAATTTTCGGTCGTCTCAGGAATTAATTATCCGAAGAGGTTCGAGCGCCTCGAAAGCCTCGTTCACGCTGAAGTGCGCTGGAGCGTAGCGTCAAACCGTTCTTATACAAATAAAAAAATAATAATAATTGAAAAAAGTGTTTCAGCGTAGAGATGATGCGGAGTAGCGCACGGTTTCCCGAAACCTCCGTTACGCCTGAACGCATGTCGAAGGCAGCTTGTCGGACCTGAGACCAGCCAGACGCCTCAGAAAGGGTGGAGTTTTCAGAACCTCTCCGTGCAGACGGTGATGAAAACATTGTTCTGAACCAGAACGGCTCAGTTGTAGACTGTTGATTTTAAAGGTCCCATGTTTTCTTTAACAAGGTAAAAAAAAAAAAAGTGTCTTAATGTTCCAGTTGAAATGCCTCAAATATTATACAGTTTTACTCCTCCTCCAGACGTGCCATTTCAGTATCTATTCAAAAGAGCAACATGCCCGGGGGGCGGGGCCGCTCTTGTATGAGGTCACAACATAGGAGGGGGAAATCTAATCGGCTTGTTTAAGTCTCAGCCCGTAGCAAAATGTAAAAATCCATACGTGACCTCTGACGATATCACAGACGATCGGATAGAGTCACTTTGATTGACAAAGGAGTGAGAGTAAGCCCCTCCCACTCAGAGCACAGGCAATTTCGCATTAAAAGGTTTTTGTTTGCCGGTCCAAATCTCAGCCGATCGATCAATCACGATCGGCATGACATGATTAAAGCGGAGTCTTCTTCACATCACGTTCGTCGTGATAAATTTTCACCGAGAGAAACGCTGACCCGCGAGAACGTCTCGGCTCGTGCCGAGTCAGGAATGAGGCAGCGAGTCGGGTTTGCCTCGGCAGCAGTTCACTTCAATTAAATTAAACTCGCTTTTTATGACCCTCCTCATCTCCTCTCTGATTTTTCTCTCCCGCGTACGCTCATCTCCTGTTCGCGTCTTTAACGAGCGGAGATCGAAGGAGAGGAAAGATGAGTTTGCTTGTTTACTGTTGCGTCTTTTGCGCCCTGCATCTCAGCTGGATAGTGCCGACGTTCCAGGTTAAACGTTATAAAAACCAGCGCCGGATTGAACCGAGACTGAAACGCAAAACCCCCCGAACTGGACCGAAGCTGGAGACGAAAGACGGCATCAGGACGATGCACACGATCGCACGTCTGCGGTCAGACGCCTAAAAGCATAATCAGTGGTGTTCTGATCATACAGAGAGTCCAGAAATCACTTCTGATTCCACCGAGAGATGGATGGACAGATGTCAGGATTTATATCGTTTAGGTCACATGACCAAACGTGCGTGTGTGAGACAAATCCAGTTTCTGGCGAATTGCAAGCCTTCTGTCCTGTGGTAAACTCGACAGCTTCCCGCCTCATGAGCGCTCGTGCTTCCCCTCTTCACTTCTGTTTGTCTTTAATTTCGGTCCCTGTTTACAGAACGTGCGCGAGTGATAAATCCTGAAGTGAATCCTTCATGTCCTTGCAAAAGTCTTGGCACCCACGTCTCCTTCACTGTCACTGCCGAATGAAGACACACTTCATTCGTTCCAAAGACTCAACATTTCTAGTATGGCTGTACAATTTGTTACACGGTCTGAGAATTTCTTTCTCACTCTGTGTGTGTGTGTGTGTGTGTGTGTGTGTGTGTGTGTGTGTCAGTTTAGTTCCTCTCACATCAGGCAGTTTTCTCTCTGCAGGTGGTTCGGTGTGGCGCTACACCCACAGATACACTGGCATCTCGAATCCGTCCTCGTTATCAGCCAGACTGGAGAAGAACTCGCAGCGCAAACACGCCTGCATTAGTCATAGGACACCCCTGTGCCCGGCGATTCAACACACACACACACACACACTCTCACACACTCCCGCGCACACGGTTGAGTGCACCGTTTCTCACGATCTCACTGGCTGTCTCGGTCCATCATCTCGTCTCGTATCTCTGAAAGTGATCGGTAGAGCAGCAGCAGAAGAAAATGTATTCTACGTTTTAGTTTCGATTAAAATCTGTTAAGATCGTCTTCGGTGCAGTTCAGGTTCAGTAAATACTCTGGAGTAATTTTTAAGCAGTTAATAGGACGCTCGCTCGCTCGCTCACTCATCCATTCACTCATTAACTGACTCATTAATTTATCTACCCATCCATTCACCCCCTTTACCCGTCTATCCATCCATCAATTCATGTATGCTTATCCATCCACTCACTTATTCATCTTTCAATGCATCATACATCTACCCACTCATTCACTTATCCACCCATCAACTGATATCCATTTGCTCACTCATCCATCCATCTTCATGCCATACATTTATTCTTCATCCATCCATTTGCTCAATCATTAACTAATTTATCCATTCATCATGCATCCATTCATCCCGTCTGCCCATCCATTCACGCACCGATCATTGTTATCCATCCGCTCACTCATCCATCTCCTAATACATCATGCATCCATTCCTCTCATCCATCCATCTGTCCACCTACTCACTCACTAATTCTTTTATCCATCCATCCATCCATGTCCATTCATTCAGTCTGATCATTTATCCATCCACTCATTCACTCATCCATTCATCTTCTTTCCATACATCCGTCCTTTCACTCACTCACTGACTCATTAATTTCCACCCATCCATCTGTTCGTTCATTCCTTCATTCCTTCATTCACTCTCACTCATTCATCATGCATCCATCCCTCTCTTCATCCATCCATTCGGTCCTGTACCCGTCCATCCATCCATTTTTATCCATCCATCCCTCTCTCTATCCATCCATTCATCTCTTCACCCAACTATCCCTCCATTCATGCACTGATCATTTATCCATCCACTCACTCACTCACTCACTCACTCATCCATTCATCTGTTCACACACTGATCATTTTTCAATTATCCACTCACTCATCCATCTTTCATTACATCATGCATCCATCCATCTGTCCATCTACTCAAGACCTAATACCTTTTGTCCATCCATCCATCCATCCATCCCTCCCTCCACGTACATTTAATTCTCTTCAATTTAATTTTATTTGTATAGAGGTTTTAACATTGGTTACTGTCACAAATAAACTTTACAGAATTATGAAAATGAAAATTATATACAGTATACAGTATATATATATCCATCCACTTACTCATTCATCCATCATTCATCCATACAGCCGCTCTCGGTTCGTTCTCACGACGTCGCGTCTCTCCTCATCATGATACACTCACACCCGGGCCATTTTTATACGCTGGCTGTCACTGCTAGTTTACCATCTGGCGCCAGGTCGCCATTATTAGCCTGGAAGACATCCCACACGGCGCTGCAGACATCCCACGCACCGCTGGACTTTGGAGCTATAAGTAGACGTCCGTGTTGATGGACATGAGCCTCCAGTCAGAATTTATTTACAGAACCGCTACTGTACTGTACATAGTCAAATCAGATCAACTGTGTGTGTGTGTGTGTGTGTGTGTGTGTGTGTGTGTGTGTGGATTAAATAAGGACTGAGGATGGAAAAAACAGTTGATGGACACAAACGTGTATAGCAGTTTGTTAACTACGGGAATAGACGACTAGCTGGGTAAATTTTTTTTAAAAACCAGGTGAGGATGTTTTTAAATGACGATGCGAGACGGAGCTCGGAGACGAAGATCAGTTCTGATGCAAAGCGGCGAACGAACCGAACGGAAATCTTTATAATCTCAGAGTAAAGGTTTCTGTGATCCCCCTCCGTCTGCCCCAGCTGCTCCGCCAACTTCTTTCATCCCTCGTTGGCAAGTTTTAATTAAGTTGGTGGCAGGAGGGAGTCGAGGCGGGGACGTAGAGATTTTAATAAGAGACCATAAATATGACGACGGTTCCTGGAAGTAATACAACATAAGATATTTCTCAATGATATTTTAGCCATGAATATCTGAGTGGATTTCACTCGGTTAGATCCCACAGGAGCGAAGATGAGCTGGAAAAGTTAGGGTAAGGAGAGGAAGGTTTTGTTCTCGCTATTAAAATAGAACAGCAGACGATGGGCTCGATGGTGGCGTCTGCTGAAAGACAGCGTCCCCCAGGGGTCCCTTTAATGACGTAGCTCAGAGAGAGAGGAGCCCGAACTCCAGGCAGTGCGCTCGCGCGCTCTCTGTCTCTCTCTCTCTGTTTTTGCGTAAACATTTCAGCATAGAGATGTTGTGATGTCCGAGCGGACGAAGCTGACTCATCTCTGCTGAGGAGCGTCGGCCAATCCAAAGTCAAATCATTTGTTTATTTTTTTTTTTCGTTTCCTGCACATCAGCAGGGATTCGAGCAGAAGACGACGATCATAACGTTTCATAACTTCTCCGCTCAAGGTCATGTTTAGGGGGTGAGAGTAGTTTTGGATTTTGGGTTTCTCACATCTTTTTACCCTTTATATACACTCTAAAAAATTTTGTTTTTAACCCAGCTGCTGGATAAATATTGGACCAACTACATGCTGGGTTAATTTAACCCAGCAAAATGGGTTATTTATTTAACCCAGCAAGATGGGTCAAATATTCAATCCAAATTCTAGGTCATATTTAACTATAATGCTGAGTTAATTCTACCTCACAAATAGGTTATTATTATTTTTATGTTTTACATGTCTATGGGTAAAACAGTTTAAACAGTTTAATTACTTTGATATACTGGTCTATTACAAAAGAAAACACTAAGTTTTGCAAACCATACATATATGCAATAAACAACACCCAATTAATTGTACAAAACATAGAAAAATATTTATTTCTCAAAAGCACAAGATCAGATAATACAAAACACGTTCAAGAGCGACATCATTACGATACTATTACTGAGAAGCACTAATGCCTGAGAGCAGTGCTGGTCATTATCTCCCAACATCAGGATGTAGGTGTACGGCCTCGACACTTCAGCCTGCTGGAGATATTCTACAGTGTCGGTTCCAACCTTAGAAAGAAAGAAATTAAAGAAAGTAAAAGTTTATGGAAAAATCGAGAGGGTTGGCTAGTATGCATATTTGTAAGAAGATTAGTGTTTTGTAACACCTCAGCTATTTTATATGTGTTTGCTAACGCTAGCAACCTAGCTAAATGCTAGCGTCATGCTGGCACTACAGTTAACAGTTTAGCTTTCATTCATCACTTCACCACCTTCATACACCCTGCAAGCATTCTACAAAGAAGGCTAAAAAGCTCAGAGATTTTTGCAGTTTCTTTCATATACATGTGGGGTTCTTTGGTTTGGCTAGTTAGCAGCTATTGTCAGATAAACTAGCATGCTATAGCACAGACCAGGCTGAAAGTCTGAGTGTAACACGGTAACAGTAATAAATGTTACATACAGTGAACTGATTTGGGATTCAGCCTTGTGTTAGAAGCTAGTTAGCTTTGCTGCTCACATTAATGAAAGATTTAGAGGCGATTTGGAATGACTTGGAAGGAAATGACATAACATTAACGTGTTTTGCTGAAAGTGACTGGTTGTGAATGTGGGTTTTGACAGGCCGCTGCTCAGTAGTCTCTCCTCAGTACTGCGGACCGTACAGACCTACTTTCACCCGACCGTTAGTGTAATTAACCACTGTAGAACATCTGGGATACCGAGTGATGCATCTAGTTAAACGTCCCAGTGCCGTAACCATCTATTATCACTACTCGTCGGAACACCATCGTCAAATCAGATCACTCGGTTGGAGCTAACTGTCGTAGAAATATTTTTAGGTTTATGTTTAGGACATCACATGACCCGTAGGAAAGGATGTTTAATGTTTATTATGCAACATTTACAAAATTCTTCTTTGTTTGGATGAAGATAGTTGATTGATCGCAGGTTGCTAGGTAACGGCAGCGGCCTCCAAGTTGTTTTGAATCGCTAACAATAATTGAACAAATACCGGAAGAATTTAAGTTTGAGGAAACTTGAAAAACAAGAGTAAATAAAATTTTTTTTAAAAGTCTGATAATTACTGTAAGCGAGCATAATGTACCGATTAATGTTTCGTACTAAGGAACGTCTCGGGGCTGTAACACAACCCTCGTGTTAAGGTTCGAATCCTGAACGTTCTCCAGACGTTTAAAAGCTGTACAGTGAAACCGGAGCGTCACCAGCGCACCAAGCATAGATGATGAAGGTCTGAGCAAAAGCATTTCAGCTGAGAGTAAATCAGTGTAAGTGATTAATATCGATCAGATTCTTCCGAGTTTCATTTCCACCCTGTGTCCCAAAGCTAAGTCAAAACAAAGCACCGTCACTGAAGTGTTTATTTTAAAATCGTGATGGTTTTTATTTTTTAAGCCTCTTACGCTCTAGAGATTTATTTATTTATTTATTTATTTTCCCCCTGGGGATTGATGATCGCCTAGTGTTTTTCCATCCTAATCTCTCTCTCTCTCTCTCTCTCTCTCTCTCTCTCTCTCTCTCTCTCTCTCAGGGGTGTGTGGTTGTTGCTGTGGGGCTTTCAGGCCCCGCTACAAGAGGCTTGTTGACAACATATTTCCAGAAGATCCCGAGGTGAGAGACGACCGACCCTGCTTCCTGTTCAGCACGATCTCCTGATCGGCAGAGAAAATCCTCTTTTCTTTTTTTTTTATCATTATTTCATTAAGGATCAAATAGACCATGGAGAAGTTTTTATGCGTCATAATGTAATACGAGGTCAAAAATGATACAACAAAACTTGCGACGGCCCTTCTGTCTTATCAGCGCTTTCCGTTCAAGACTTGGAAATGGACGCCTCACTTGTGATCTGCACAAAAGAAGAGCATAAGAAAGGACGCAATAAGCATGGAAGAAAAGAGCGTGAACAAGCCAGGTGAAAGTTTCTTAAAGAGAATCATTACCGGTGACGAGACACAAGTCTGAGAGTAAACAGCTGGAACGGAAACGTCCTCAATACTTAATCGACTGAGAAAAAGCTCAAAAGTCGACCATCAGCTGGAAAGTTCATCTTACAGTATTCTGAGATTCCCGAGGGCCAGGAGTATTGGAACATCATCGGGAAAAAGATTCAGCAATCATCAGTCCTCGTTGAAGAGCTGAAGACTAAACGCAGAGGACACTCTGAGGTCTTAAAGCGTCCTCCCTATAGTCCTGATTTCACTCCATCAGACGTGTACCTGTTCGGTCCCCTGAGAGCAGAACTACGAGGACGAAGATTCTCTCTTCGTGGCTGGCAGCTCAGCCTGAAACATTTTTTTAATGACCGTGAGTCTTTGATTCAAAAGATGTAGGACAAAAAAAAAATAAATCATGCTAAATCTGACCCAGGACCATGAGGTGACTGCGTTAGGATTTATTATTATTATAGAACTGTCCGGGCAGCGAGGGCAGAATTCTTCAGGCGTCATGATTTAAAACATTTATAATCTCCTTCTGACTGAACTAATGTAACTAGAACTACAGGATTATCAGGACGGCTGAGACATTTGGGGGGCCGAATCATCGGCTTTACAACTTTAAGCCGCTGCCGCGTTAGGATGGTGGACTTTCCTACTTTCGTGGCTGTCCTACTTTCAGGTGCTTTGATGCAGAGCGAGTGTGATGTGTGCTTTCGAAATGTCTTGCTCTTTGACAGCTCTGACTGTAAAGTAGCATGAAATTAACGCAGACGTTCGAGTCAAAGCGGGACTTTTACAATCGTGCAGAATAACAGAACTCCGTTCTGAGAGTAAAAACGTCCTTCATTCCTCTATATAATCCCCAGCTGCACTAATGCACTCATCCCAGTGTTTCACTATAGCTTAAACACCATCCAGGTAGAAAGGTGACACATGATCAGACTCGCCCGTGAAACGCCGGCCTCCCAGAACTCCTTTAATGGCCCAAACATCTGGAAATGTCTTGGCTTTTGCGTATGCATTCACCAGAAAAGTCCCGAACGCCTCTCGTGGATTCCAGGACTCGTTATGTAGCCGTCAGAAACTTCAAAAGCAGTTTAGAAAGAACTTGAATCTTTAACGTGCATCTCTTATTTGCTTAAAGTGTGTTTTATTCACCCTAATCGTTATCGTTCTTAAAATTAAAAGCCCTGCTTTCCCCTCTCATCATTTCCCGTGTGTGATTGCGTGTAGGACGGGTTGGTGAAGGCCAACATGGAGAAGCTGACGTTCTACGCCCTGTCTGCTCCAGAGAAGCTGGACCGAATAGGAGCCTATCTGTCTGAGAGACTGTGCCGCGATGTCGCCAGACACAGATACGGGTACAATAAACGAATTTTAAACTTTATTTATTTATATATTTATTTATAATCGTTTTGCTTCCTGTATACTGAAACGCACCACTTCTTCATCGCTCTCTCTCTCTCTCTCTCTCTCTCGCTCTCTGTCTCCGTCTGTGTGGGCTACGTCAGGTACGTGTGTATCGCGATGGAGGCCCTGGATCAGCTCCTGATGGCGTGCCACTGTCAGAGCATCAACCTCTTCGTGGAGAGTTTCCTAAAGATGGTGCGCAAACTTCTGGAAGCCGACAAGCCCAACCTGCAGATACTGGGAACCAACTCGGTGAATATTCTTCATCCTGCCTATATTTGATTATTTATATATTTATTATATATATTTTTTTATAATATTATTTTTGTTTCTTCTAAATTCTAATTATTTCAAAATTATTGACACCCCCATAAATGTATAAAAGCAGCACAGCTTGTGAATTTGTAGTCAACTTCTTTTTTTTTTTATTTTTTTTTTTTTATTCAAGAACAAGTTTTGAACAGGGTTCGAATCCTGATCCTTTAATTTAAGATTTAATTTTAGATTTAATTTAATTTAATTTTACTGTATTTTCCTGGAGATTTGTCAGATCTACTGTCATTATCAGCTAAAAGATGTGAAGATGGGATTCCGGGATAAACGCTTGCCTGTGTGAAGTTCAGGAACCTTCAGACGATCTCGTCGTTATGGGACACGATCATCTCTTCCTTTCAAACAAGAAAGGAGATTTTCTGGTTTCAATTTTCAATCTCTGAAACCTCGTGGAAAACCGTTCCAGAAGAGTTTCAGCCGTTCTCGCTGCAGAGGCGGAGCCAGCATCGTGTTATAAACCCTGTAGATTAAGAATGGGTTGTCACTCAAGTTCATATACATGTGAAGGCAGGCGAGCCAATACTTTTGGCAGTATGGTGTTTGATTAGAATATGCATTTTTTTGTGTGTTTTTTTTGGTTGCATATTGGTCAAGTGGTTCTTCTGGCAGTGAAGCGTTTTAATCTGCTGGTAATATGTTCTCTCCGGCCACTTTATTAGGTACACTTTACTTGGCTTAATTCTTCATGGCAGAGATTTAACGAGGTGCTGGAAACATTCCTCAGAGATTTTGCTCCGTATCGATCTCAGATAACATCACGCTGTCGCTGCAGAATTATCAGCCGCGCGCAAATCTCCCGTTCCGCCGCGTCCCAAAGCTACTCCGCCGAACAAGATATCTGGTGACGCTGAGGTCACTGTACTCAAACGACCTCCAGAGTTCATGTTCACAAACCAAGAAAATCTGCCCCACACCATGACAACAACCTGACACAAGGCACAATGGAATATTTATTTATTATTATTATTATTATTATTATTATTTTTTTTAATTACAGCAAATTCTGACCCAACCATCCGAATGCTGCTGCGGAAAACATTTTTTCCCAATCATCTTTTTCCTATAAATCCCGCCTTCTGTGTGATGATTGGTCACATGGATCATCAATATGCTCATCTGTGATTTGATTAGACGCTTTATTGCTTATGAAAAGTTCCAGGATCATTACCTCGTAAAGAATCGTCTCAGCCTTACGTCAGGAACTCGAGGGTTTGTGAAATGTAATGAAAGAGGATACTCGTTTGTTTTTGAGCTTGTCTTAGGTTGTCTGAATTAGTGCTACAAGACAGTAATAATACAGAAGGGGGTTAAATCTCATGTGGAGTAATGTAAAGAATCCCTGTTTATTGTTTATACAGTGTTCCTCACTATTTATGTGGGTTTTTTTTTCTTTTTATCTGTCTTTTTCTTTCAAGATCAGTTATTACAACATCAGTCGTTTCTCCGTTTTGCCTTCAGGGGAAACTCTCTATTAGGTTTAATTCCAGAGAAAATGTCGGCGCATTAAAAACTCTGGCATTTCACGATAATGATGACATGCTGTGTGTTTGTGAGAGAAATCCTCGCCCGTGGAGTTTTTTTTTTTTTTTTTCCCCCTCTTTATTTGAGTTTCTTCTCATTTTTTTTGTGCTCCTTCTCTTCATTTGTCTTTCCTCAGTTCGTCAAGTTCGCCAACATCGAAGAGGACACGCCCTCATACCATCGCAGTTACGATTTCTTCGTGTCGCGCTTCAGTGAGATGTGCCACTCCAACTTTGAGGATCCGGACATCCGCACCAGGTGAGAACACGGAGCACGTTACGAAAAGTCCTCGAACATGAGATCCTGAACTGCTGAACTGGTGTAGAATTGAACACATTGCAAATGTGCATTTTTATTATTATTGTTTTTTCTTTCACGCTCATGAAAACTCAAAAACGGCCTCCTAGAACTAATCGTAGCATCTGTCCGTGATCGCCGTATGTCCTCTGCTCAGTGTGAACGTAACTATTTCAACCAAGCTGATTTAAAAATAAATATATAAATAAAAACAAACATGGGACAAATTCTAATCTAATATTTTGATCGACCTCCTCTAGCTTTGATTCCACACACAGTGTGGTGCCCAGGATTTGTATAATTTGACAGGAACAAACGTTTTACAATAACAGAATCCAGTGAAGATTTTATCTAGAGCTTATCTAACAATGTGGCAATCAATAATCTCACGTCATCTGAGGCAGGCTTTAATTCATGAGGATGGACATTTTTTTTTGTCTCTGTCTCAGGATCCGCATGGCTGGTATTAAAGGGTTGCAGGGAGTGGTGAGGAAGACGGTCAACGATGAGCTGCAGGCGAACATCTGGGATCCGCAGCACATGGACAAGATCGTGCCGTCGCTGCTGTTTAACCTGCAGTCTGGAGAAGGCACGGAGAGGTGAGCACGACTCGTGTGGGAATATTTCTTTTACTTTGATTAAAGGTTTCCCAGAATGCCGCTCAGCTCTCTCATCAGCTTCCAAAGCGTTCATTCCACCATCCGCTGGGTTTCTGATTAATATGAGAAACTTCATCCCCTTTTAAATCCCCATCAGGGCGGAGAGTTTCCGGTAAACGATTGACACGAGAGCGCTCCCGAGTGAGCGTGCGTCAGCTTCGTGAGCTTCGTGTTCTCGTCCCGGAGGTACTGCTGCACCCTGATGCACAGAGCCGATGGAGGATGGGCGCCGTGTCCTCCTGCGCTTCCCCCCAGCTGCGTCTCCCCATCGACGCCACCGCTGACAGGCTTAATTACAGCACCGGAGGAGACGTTAATTACTCGTATTCTGCCGTTTGAAGTGCTAATTGGCTCTTACTGTAAATGCCAGCTTATTATTAACCCCCCCCCCCCCCCCACCCCCACCCGACCGTCATTATCAGGGGAACCGAGGGCAGAATAATCAGCAGTTCACTTCAGCAACTTCAGACGCTTCGAGTGCACTTAATACCCCGAACGTCGGATATTTTATTTTGTTAATTTTTTAAAAATCTGATCTTCTTAGATGCAGAACAAAATGGTGTTTTTTTTTTCCTTTAAGTCGTGCCAGCTAAATGGGTCGAATCTTTTTTAGATTTAGTTTGTTTTTTAATTCTTCAAGGAACCAAGCGAGAGTATTGTTCCATATGGCTGGCCTTAAAAAACAAAACAAAAACCACTGCCCCAAATTCTCAGTTCTGATTGGCCACACAATTTTATCACTCCAAATCAAATCAGCCAATCACGTCCCAGCATCGCAACGCCTGTCTGTCTGTCACCATCTGTCTCTCTCTCTCTCTCTCTCTCTCTCTCTCTCTCTCTCTCTCTCTCTGTCTGTCTGTCTCTCTCTCTCTGTCTCTCTTTCTCACCGTCTGTCTGTCTGTCTCTTTCTCACCATCTGTCTGTCTGTCTCTCTCTGTGTCTTTCTGTCTCTCTCTCATCATCTGCCCATCTGTCTCTGTCTGTCTCTGTCTGTCTCTCTCACCATCTGTCCATCTGCCTGTCTGTCTGTCTTTCTCTCTATGTCTCTGTCTCTCTCTCTCACCGTCTGTCCATATGTCTCTCTGTCTCTCTCTCTCTCTCTGTGTCTGTCTGTCTCTCTCTCACCATCTGTCCATCTGTCTCTCTCTCTCTGTCTGTCTGTCTCTCTCTCTCTGTGTCTGTCTCTTTCTCACCATCTGTCCATCTGTCTCTCTCTCTCTCTCTCTCTCTGTCTGTTTGTCTCTCTCTGTGTCTGTCTGTCTCTCTCTCTGTTTCTATATGTCTCTCTCTCTGTGTCCGTCTGTCTCTCTCACCATCTGTCCATCTGTCTCTCTCTCTGTCTGTCTGTCTCTCACTCTCTGTTTGTCTCTTTTTCTCACCATCTGTTTATCTGTCTTTCTCTCTCTGTCTGTCTCTCTCTCACCATCTGTCCATCTGTCTCTGTCTGTCTCTCTGTGCCTGTCTGTCTCTCTGTGCCTGTCTGTCTCTCTC
Organism: Clarias fuscus; assembly: GCA_030347435.1. Classification (NCBI taxonomy): domain Eukaryota; kingdom Metazoa; phylum Chordata; class Actinopteri; order Siluriformes; family Clariidae; genus Clarias; species Clarias fuscus. The sequence continues at coordinate 4,940,308 of CM059229.1, forward strand.
TCACCATCTGTCTGTCTCTCTCTGTTTCTGTCTGTCTCTCTCTCTCACCATCTGTCTCTCTCTCTCTCACCATCTGTCTCTCTCTCACCATCTGTCTCTCTCTCTCCCTGTCTGTCTGTCTCTCTCTCTCTCTGTGTCTATCTGTCTCCCTGTCTATCTATTTTCCTATCTGTCTGTCTGTCATTAGATCTTTCTCTTTCTCTATCTGTGTGCCTCTGTCTATCTATCCCTCTGTCTGTCTCTGTCTGTCCATCTGTCCCCAATTTGTGAATCAGAGTTTTTCTTCACTCTGATCTATGATGCTAACATCACCTTTTTATATTTGGTCTGATTAAAGCTTCCTAAACATTTCTGAACAGAGATTTAAATAATAATGAAATAGATTCATTGCATGTTTGATTCACTTCCTGCACTCGAGTCGATTCAGAGTCGTAGCAGTTTCTAAGCGAGTTCATTCTCAAGACCTCACCTCACCTCATCTCATCTCACCTCACATGCTCCGTCCTCTAAACTCTTTACATTTAGTTCTACATCGAACCACACTCGCGTCAGCGTAGCATCTTGTCCCGAGCGACACACACACACACACACACAGTAATGAGAGCGCGCTGCGAGCCCCCTCTGGAAGCCTTGAGCTAATCATCAGATCTAATTAAACTCTGAGCATCGAGCCTGGCCTCAGCTTGAAGTCACGGAGCTCGCAGCCTCATCTCCTCCTCCTGGCGTAAAGCGTGTTTTATTACCAACTCCCTCTCTCTTTCTCCCTTTCTCTCGGCGTAGTCGTTCCCCGTCCCCGCTGCAGGCCACCGAGAAGGAGAAGGAAAGCCCGGCCGAGCTGACCGAGCGCTGTTTCCGGGAGCTGCTCGGCCGCGCCGCCTACGGCAACATCAAGAACGCGGTCACTCCCGTCCTCATGTAAGAGACGACCGCGGTTTCCACACACCCCATCATTAAAATGTCTTCATCTGGGTCCTATTGTTTTATCTCTGAACTGGTTATTATTTTCCTCTCTCTCTCTCTCTCTCTCTCTCTCTCTCTTTTTCCTCCAGGCATCTCGATAATCACTCTCTGTGGGAAGGAAAATCCTTCGCAGTGCGCTGCTTCAAGATCATCATGTACTCTATTCAGGTGAAAAGGTGGTTTTATTTTAGCAGGACCCAAAAAAAAAAAAATTCTGTCTCGAGGCTTTGAGGTCTTGAGATCATTGCAGGGAAAATGTTCAATCTTTTTTATTTATAAATTTTTTATTTTTTTTTAATGCATAAAAGGTTCTGAGGTAAGAGTTGCGTCACTCCATGAAAATTGCAGCTACTGTGTTTGCAGTCTTCGTTACACTCGTGTTCTTTCTCTCAGCTAATATGCGCGTATTAAACCCGGTCATATTAAAGCTTCTGTTGGCCGTATTGTCCGATCGGTGCTTTCTGTTCAAGTCTCCCGTCCCTGTTAGAGTAGCTGCACATCGCAGTAAATCTGATGACTACAATGTTTGAGAAACTCGTGTGCCGTCGTGCCTGATATTGGCGTCAGCGGTAGGATGGGGGTGTCGTTCCTTAAAAAAAAAAGAAAAAGGATAAAGTTTTCCCCTGATGTCACAGTTTGCAGGAATGAGCTAGTTTTCTTGTTGAAACCAGTTCATGAAACTGCTGAGCCGCTGCTTTTCACACCCTCGAGTCTTTACACACGGCCCTGTGGGAAAGCAGCTGCTCTTTCAAGAAAGCAAAGCAAAACATTTAGATTAAAAGTGCAGAGTGACATCAAACGCTGCTTTACTGTTTTTATTTCAGTACTCAACCAGTATTAGGATAGTATTAATTCGTGATGGGATTGAAAATATTTCACTATAACTAAAATGAAGAGTGTGTTTTTGTCAGCCTGATATTTCAGTGAGAACCGTCATTGTCGCGTTTGCCGTTTCAAAATGCCAGCCCCGCTAAGACGTCGAGATAACTCCTGAGCTGATGAAAAGGATGGAGTCGAGCCTGTTGCTAAGGACGACCGAATGTCGCGAATAAATCATGATTTATTTATTTATTTTGGGGGGAGTCAATTCATGCTTTTAAACATTAAATTTTCTTGTTTTAAGGACCGTCAAGGATTCGGTCTTTGTGTTCTTGTTGCTCTCAAATTCCCAGAACTCAAGAGTGGTAAAATCCCAACCAGCAATCATGTGAGACTTTAGGAGCTGGAGTTTGTTTACAGACACACAGTCTCTCTCTCTCTCTCTCTCTCTCTCTCTCTCTCTGTGTGTGTGTGTGTGTGTGTGTGTGTGTGTGTGTGTGGTGTATTTTCAGTCTCAGCACTCTCACCTGGTTATCCAGCAGCTCCTGGGCCACCTGGATGCTAACAGCAAGACCTCGGCTACGGTGCGCGCCGGGATCGTGGAGGTTCTCCTGGAGGCAGCCGCTATAGCAGCCAGCGGATCCGTAGGTGAGCCGTTACACTGCGAGGGAAGGATGATTGATTCGATTCGATTTTTCAGGCCGCGCAGAGAGAAAACGATCTTCAAAATGTCTGAATAAATCTTTTCACACAGTAGCACTTCAGAAAAGTCGAATCAGAAAAGAGGAGGTGCGTTCGAGTCAAACCGGGACCTGTGATGGAATTTCTGGTGAAAGAAGCATCGTTACAGCCACATCCACCGTATATCGCGCTGAGCCATTTCCACATGTAAAGGCGTTTCCTGGGAGGCCAGGGAGGGTTTCAGGTTTCTGATCATAGTTCTGGCGTAATGTGAAGCACTGGGATAAGTGCATCAGGGGGTTATATAGAGAAATAAAGGGAGTTTTTAGCTCTCATATATTTTATTTTTTTACAGATTACATATTTGGTAGAAGTACTAGAAACATCCAGAGAAAACCAGGCATGTGTCTGTATGACAGGAAGCAAAACAATTAAGAAAAAGTTTTTTACTTTTAATTATAAGGTGTTTTTGCTTCATAAAATCATGTTTCGATAGGCAAATCAATCCCAAAAAATAGTGTTAGTGTGAATAAACGTAAAAACGAAATGAACGAAAGCTCTGTGAATCCTGTATGAATCGTGTGCATGTGTGTGTTTCAGGTCCCACTGTGCTGGAGGTGTTCAACACACTCCTCAGGCATCTGAAACTCAGCGTGGACTACGAGCTCAGCGGGTTTTACGATGCCACCAGCGCGGGCAACAAAACCGTCAACGAGCACGAGGAGAGGCAGCTCCAAGAAGTCGTCATAAAAACCATCGGTAGGTCTCGGAGCGTTCCGCCGTCGCTCAGACGTGTCCCCGAACGAAAAACACGCAGTCCTTTCTTTAAAAAAATTTAATTAAATAAAACAGCAGATCCATTTTGTGAATCTGGAAAGGAAGCTCCGCCTCTTTCCTTTCATCTTGCGTTTAGTATTTTTTTTTTTATGTACACTTAAATGACACGGTGACGAAGTGCTTCGACTTTGTGAAAGAATAAAAGAAGAACATTCTGTGTCGAGTTTATCAACGTAGAAGGAGATCCGAGTCTGTCGGTTATGTAAATGTAAATCCGACACACAACCCGGCTAACGAGCCTAGAGGTATACAATGTTAGCTGTATTTATTAGCGATTCTGCTGTTGAGGAAATGGTTTTACAAATTTACTCATTAGCCAAACGATAAAAAAAAAAAACAGCCAGATCATTGACTATTTTTTTTCTTTTCCCCCCACTCTAATGTAACACAGATCTAATTAAAAAAAAAAATAAAAAAAAATTCCTAGCTGTTGCCTGGATTGGATACATATCAAATGCTTGGTCATGTGACTTGAATGAAACGGGCAGATCGGAATTCGTGTGCTTTTTGCCTCTGCAGTTGCGTGAGCTGCTCGCTGACCTGAGTATTTATTTTTAGACCAGTCGTAACCGAGATATTATTCGGCAGTGGCATTATTTAGAAACACATTTTCCTGAAACCTCTGATGAGAAACTCTGACGGCTTGTCCACTAGAGGGCGGCATTTCTGTGGATCGGAGATTTTATACTGTAGAAGTTCCTCCTGGACGACTCGAATACATCCGACCAGCTGCTCATCGTCTGTCAAGAGCAAAAGCCCCAAGCATGTTTTTACTTAAAATGCTTGGAATTAATTTTTAGTTTTAATCCAAATGAGCCGTTTCAGAGGACAGACACGAGTCAGATAAAAGATACTCATGATTTATAAGCGTAAACCGTTATGACCTAAAACCTGACCTGACCTAAAAATAACGTGCTTGTAAAGTGATTCAGAAAGTCTACTTTCACTCAAACTGCTGCTGTACAGCTGATTATGTTTAAATCTGTCCTTTTCCTCCAGATTGCATCATGTTTTTGGAGATTTTATACATTTATGTATTTGCTTCCAAGATGTTCCGAGCCTGTAGTTTCTCATTTATTTCAATTTATACAGACACAAAATGCACATAGTTTTGTATTACAGGTATGCCCCGAGTTACAAACGTGCTCCTGAAACAGAACGCGTTTGTAAGTCAGATTTGTTCTCAAGTCCGACAAAGTGAGTCTCGTACGTCATTGACACGAATATACAACGTAAAGCGTACCAATTTGACCACTTCTATAAATCTCTGTCCCTGTTCTCAACACTACCAAAAAACGTAACTGTGCCTAAGGAAATTAATCTCACCGTCTTGTCTCCG